>OU342665.1:7595000-8220000 GCA_910589605.1 Chrysoteuchia culmella | reverse complement strand
AGAAAAGCTGTTAAAAGAAATGTCCATTAATTGTTCGTAAATTGTACGACAGTAAAAAAAAAAGTTATGTATTTTAGTGTAAAAAAAAGTGTCGGTGTTGTAGGTACCGCCAGGGAGTATGCCCGGCCGTCGTTTTTCTCATAAAACAGACAAAGTTTTCAAGTTTTTTCAGCGAGACAATGGCTAAATAAAAATGTACGTTCTAGTATCATACAAGAAAGGAGTGACGGACGATAACACTAAACAAAGAGTCCAAATTTTTTATGATGATTTATTTTATATAATTTTTCAAGACATACCTTAAGAATGCGTTTAATTATGTTTATTATAATTGTATATCCATTAAATGAAATATCAATTGTCTCATTTTGTTGAACCTACCTGATGGGTTGAAGTAATTTATCATGTACTCGTATAGCAAAATCAATTTCAATCAGATCCTCCGATAGAGATAATGAACTAGTGATATGCTCACTAGTCATGTTTCTAAAAATATGAAATAGTTTCAAAATCAAACTCGCAACAACTCCCAAATCTCAAGTGGCAACCTATAAAATCGAGCCCCTATCGTCCCAATAAAAGTTTCCCCCCAAAGAGGTTGAATACACCGATCCAGCATGGAGGCTGCACGTGCAGCACTCAAGGTCCACAACCCTTTGCACATCCTCTCATGCTTGCAATTAAAACGAAAAACCGAGCGAAACAAAACACACAAACCCAATCGAGGCAGAAAGAGACAGAACGCCTCATTTACCCGAGCACTTTTTATTTCCACTTGCACCGAAGGGAGGTCGTCGGCCAATCAACGTACTACACCGCGCCAGTTCCCATTGGCCCGTTTGAATAGAGAATATTTTTTCAAAAATAGAACAAAAGCGGGGGTAGGTAATAGCGAGTTTTGTTTTCTTCAAGTGGCATTCCTCATTTGAGTTGAAGAGCTTGTTGCGAACGGACGTCTCAACGGTTAATTACCCCATTGTTGAGGGCACTTGCGCTTAAGCATTTCATTTGTGGATGTTTAACATTGTTATTTTATTGCGCCGTTGCCTCTTGGGTTGAGTAGGGATTACAGAACAAGCAAATTAGCGTTGTTTATTTCGTCTTAACAATCATCCTGTCTACATTGTTGTTTGCTAGGAAATGAAGTTTAAATAAAGAGGCTTCGTTGCTTCGACGGGGCGGGTTTTTTTATAAGACGGTTTTCATTTTGAAAGTGGCGTAGTAAAATCGAGTTGATTATTTTACCGTTACAAACTTAAACCGTAGTTTAATAATTGTTCACTAGAAGTTCATTTTTAGGGTTCCGTACCTCAAAAGGAAAAAACGGAACCCTTATAGGATCACTTTGTTTCCGTCCGCCCGTCCGTCCGTCCGTCCGTCTGTCAAGACCGTTTTTCTCAGGAACGCGTGGAGGTATCAAACTGAAATTTATATCTAATACTCAGTTCTACTGTCCCTTGGAGTAGTGAAAATCAAACTTCTAAGCCAAAGCAATCAAAAGATACAGCCGTTTATGCCGCAAATTTTCGAAACTCGCACGGGAATCAAAACCTACAGGGTACTTCCCGTGAACTTAGAATCTTGAAATTTGATACGAAGTAACGTCTTATAGTACAGATAAAAGAAAAATTGCGAAAACCGTAAATTTTTGGTTACATCATATAATAAAAAATATTTTACGGAACCCTCGGTGCGCGAGTCCGACTCGCACTTGGTCGTTTTTTTTATTTGAAAATATACCTACAAGAAAATCTTTAATTTAATAACAAAAGTAAATTACAATAAAAACATAAATTCTGGGTTATAGTCAATTCGTCTAAAGTCGTCTCCTTTAATATAGATTTGCATTAAAGACGGGTGCATACTTGCCCTACAAATTGGATTCAACCACATTAACATCCACAGTAACAGTTTTCCTTCCTCATAAAAAGAAAACTCATAGTAAATTGTTAAAGATGCAATCGATCACTTCCACAAAGGCGTTATTCATACTAACTCAACTATTGCGTGCTTCAACCGATCATGTTGGCAACACTGACTAATTGCGGTGCCAACTTACCGCGCCGATTACCTGTCCAAGCGTTTTAGCAACTTCCGCAAGGAGTTTTTAGTAACCAATACTTTTTTCAATGCATTATCTCCTCTAATACGTTTCTTATGCCATCTTTTTTCTGATGAAACATTAAAAAATATCTTCGGTAAACTTGGTAGAGTTCGGTGTCCTGCGATGCAACTTCGCAATGTTTTTTTTTTTATTTCGAGCTTCCGAAATCACGTTACCCATAAGTATGTGACAAAAACAGAGTTTATTAGTAATTAAGTAGTTAGTAACTTTATCTAATGTCGAGTCTAGCAGCAGTAGTAAGCTCTACTTTGTTTGGGTCTAGATGGTGTTAAAATTTCCCAAAAATATTGAATTTTTCAATGTCAATCGCATAGCAATTCTAGCCAAAAAAAAGACGAAACAAGTAGTTATTAAATTCCATTATTTCCTTGCCGTATATCGACAAGTACATAAGACTGTCTGTGTTCTGTAAGTACACCTGTCAAATGTATATCAAAAGACATATAAAAATATCACGTTCCGTCCAGCATAACAATAGTCGAGTAAAGCCATTTACACACTGGCGGCATCGCCATCGGCATTAAGGCGAGGCAATTACTCAAAAATCTCGCGAGTCAATATTGACGTGAGTATGTGAAGTGCCGCCTTATCTTTTGGTGGTGAGGTCTACTGTCGAGGCACTTACATATCTATATCGATACTTTTTTTACTTTTGTGGGTAAAAGTCTGTTACGGCTGTCACATGTAATATGAAAGCACATTCGGAGAGTTATAATTGTTATAAAAAAAACAATGTTTATTATAAACATATATTTGATTCAAATGAAACATTTAAAATGGCGAAGTTCCCTAGTTTTATAAAAAAGACCGAAGATCCAAATGGTTTGAAGATTACTATTAAGTAAATTGATTTTTGTATTGCTTAACAAAGTTCCAAGCACTATTAACTCGAAATCTTTTAGAATTCAGTAAAGAAAAAACCTGTGAATCTCCGGTCGCGCCTAGAACTTCGATATTTGCCTTCGCATTAAAGTCTCCTCCCTATTCAGAACTGTTTCGTATTTGAACTTCAAAAGTGGTAATCGATACTTTTTAACGTAAATATTATGTAGATAATTTTCTTTGTCAGAGATGCATAACACTCAAACTGCGTCAATTGTTGAAAGGTTCAGTTTAAAATCGGTATTTTCGAACATTCATTTGTGCTTTATATGTTTTCCTGTTACATATTTTCTAACAATAAATATCCGTTCCCTATATATGTTAAGAGAGTGAAATACTGGCATTTCCTGCTACGGCAGTGATAGTAAAGACTTTAACAACTTTTGCAAGCTGTTTTTGTACATTAAGACTTTAATATAATATGGCAAGCATATGACTCGCATAGAAAGTCATCACACTATATTTTTTTACAACGTAAGAGTTCTTTCAGTAATTATGTAAAATAAATTTTACATAATTATAAAAAAATAGAAGGGAACTTTAGAAACAGATAAGTAATGTTCTATAATTGCATGTCTTTCTACAAATTGTTTAAAAATAATGGCGAAAGACAGCCAACTTTTTAATTTGTAAGCTAGCTCGCATATTTGTTTCTGTGTATAAAGAACCATTGAAAACAGAAACTTGAAAAAACTTAAATCCACGGACACACGCAGTTAAATGTGAACAAAACGACGAAGCTTCAAAAAGCTTAAAAGGAAAGCTACAAATCTCTGACGAAATTCACTTCAACGAGACAGAAGCTTAGAACTAAGCTCAAAAAACGAGCATAACTCAAGAATCTATGAATGGCAGACGGTTTTGAAGAAACACTAATTTCGTCCATCTGTCGGTCGTATTCAAGAATGTTCACGGTACGTACAGACGGCGTGTCTAAATATCCAATTCTCGCGCGCTTTTATGATCGGCTGGGCCGTGAAATCGGCGTACCTGACGGGCCGATTGTTGCGTGTGCACGCTTCCTTATTATTCGCAGTAATTCACAATGAGGGCTTAGGTTTTAGATGCTATACAATGTCCGGGAAAAGGTTCTAGAATTTGGTTATTGTATCGTGATTTTGACGATCAAACTAAATATTATTAAACATTGATATTGCATTGATCTTAAGGCGCTATACGATTGAAGCGAGATAGCAATGAAAAAAACGACGCGCGCGGGAGCGAGCCCGATTTGGCGAATTAGGCGAAAAAACCACGAAATCAATTCGTAGTAAAAAAAACTATAGCGATTAAAGAGAAATGCTTCCACACAATGCTAAATATTATTGGTGTCCACTAATCAAACCGATTTCCAATAGTATATGGTAAAGGGTCATTTCGAAAAGAAAAAGTTTCGAGAAAAAATCACAAAAGCGTGTTTCTGGTTCCGGTCCGTATAGCTTCTTTTTTCTTTCTTTCTCCTTGATTTCTTTCTTCTTCTTCAATTCACACATAGAAACAGGTCCAAAAAAGAAAAGTTGTGTTTCCTACAGGCCAAAACCGAGAAGAACAGAACCGATTTAAGTTCCTGCAAGTGTAGTTGCACTGGACTACGGAGAAAACATAATTTACTTACCAAGTTCTACTACTTACTACTTAATCGCATATATTTTAAAAGTTGAAGAATATCTTAAATGGAAGTACATAAACTAATACTAGTTATGACTTATCTTAATTTATTTGAAAACTTTTTCGTAAAATTAGCTTTTTTTTGCTTTTTGTATGTTTTATTAAGTTATCTGGTGACTTTTAACATTCGTCCAAGCTTTTAACTGTACTTGTTAAAATATTTTTATTCACACGCGTTATGTAACTTTGCTATTACCATAACGTCCAGACAAGCTGGCACTAAGCTTGTCATTGCAAATTGCACTTTAACACACTATGGCTAAGTACAAATTTTGTTTAAAGTGTCATAAGTGTGACATATTGAAGTTTCCTCACTCTGTGTCAACAGGCACCTTCCTGTTGATAACGGTATTTGGGCTAATTACCTTAAATTTTAACGTGGTTACAAAAATATTTATAAGGCCTATGCAGACATGACCTAAAAAGTTGAAAGTTGACTTGAGTTTAGCAATAATTGTTAGCGATTTTGTTCGTAAGGACTGGAAAGGACTAAAGAACCGCCGAGACGATCAATGACCATGTGCTACGTGATTGTCAATTGCGATAGATGTGCTTCTTCAATGATTTTGGGTTCATTTGGCTTGACTACGTCATTGAACGTTTCCTACAATGTTCTTCAATCACGTAAATAGGTGCATTGACAATAGCTTCAATCGGCTAAGTAAACGATCGATTGCGATTGACAATCACGAGGCATTGAAAATCAATTGCGGTTGATCGTCTGGGGGCCGCTTTAGAACCGCTGCACAAATGGGGAAAGTACGTAGAGAACTCACAGTGCGAATGCGGAGAGCCCTCACAAATGATTTTGCACCTTCTGGAGTGCCCATATGCCCCCACCACCTGCAGAGCAAGTGACCTAATCAAGGCAACGGAATTAAATTCCACAACTTATTTCAGGATTGACACGCAATTTTTTTTTCATCTTCGACTGTACTATCTAGCATAGACATTTTATTTGAATAACTTCTCTTGTATATTGAAACGGATGTTCGAAACAGGTGCCACGTATAAACCCCACGAAAATGTTGCCATCATAACCCCTCGATTCCATTTAACATTCGTCACGCGTGAGTCACAGGTGGTTCTCCTGCTCATCGAAAATTTACCCCATTTTTATGGACTATGAATATTATATCAATGAGTAACATTTGAACTTTGTGTGATAACAATCTTAACACAGAAAGTTTTCTTTTTGATTTAAAAGATTATTTTTTTAAGTTGTTGTAGAGCAAGTTTACCAACATCATAAGATGATAGTTAGTTAAACACCCAATATCTTTTGAAGCAGAGGTTGCTACTGTTTTTGTATGGGATTTAAAAGCCTTGTATGGGAAATGTCCAAACGAAATACACACATCAAAAGTGTAGGGATCAAGTAGTTTATCTGTATCTGTCATTTTTAATCATAAAAAATTATCCAATTCATATTTGTAAATCTAGTCTTCCACACTAGCATCTTACTTTATTTCCTATGTTTCAGCTAACACTTCTCCCTATATTTTGTAAAATATAAAAAAACGCAAACTTGGGAAAAAAATCAGAAATTCACCTAAAGAAATGTCAATTAAATGGCAAAAAAGGCAAAAACGAAGTTTTTTTTTTCATTTTTATTGTAAAGATAAAAAATAATAATCCGTGTTTTCACCATTGACACAGTTACTTGCCATGCGATTTGCCATGCTTAAAATCAGTTCGTCTAAATCACTTTGAGGAAAGGCCGCCCACGTTCCTTCTAACAAGCCAAAAAGTTGTTGTGGAGTATGCACGGCATCCATACTCGGCAGAGCTCTTCTTTGGAGCATATCCCATATGGGATATGCTATTGGGTTGGGTTGAGGTTGAGGTCTGGCGATTGAGCAGGCCCCGGCGGAACGTTGATTTGAGCATCGACAAGAGTGCGTGTTACGACTCTAGCCGAGTGTGGACGTGCATTGTCGTGCATTAGGTGAAAGCCATTATATTGTTCCCCCTCCATATGAATGAACTTCGAAAAAACGCCATTTCACACTTTTATAGAAATCCTGAGTGACGGTTGATTTTCTATTTTCAAACAAAATAAAAAAATATATATTTTTAAATAGTGAAATTTACTAATAAGAATCAATAACGATCCAAAAAAAACCTATAATGTGGTGATACTCTAAATCGTTCTTGATCCCAAGACACTTTTGATGAGTGTATTATTAAAGTCCGACTTAACTACATTGACGTCCTCCTACCATCAACTGTAATCAAAATATTGAAGAAATATTGATTAAAATACAACCCACTGCGGTAACATGGCGTCATCTCTTTAAGGTACAATATTATTTTAACATAGCTCAACAGGTCGTAGTATGGTCATTCAAACAAACTCTTCAGCTTTGTTACGAGTGTATCAGTATAGTGTTTGCTTAGCTACTGAAGTTTACGTCTGCATTAAATCTGTCATAAATCGAAGTGCTAATAAAATATTTATGGAAAAAAATAAAATGTAGAGGAGAACTTTATGGTCGCTAAAGGCGCTTAATGGCACAGACAGATAAGCACACTGCGTAAAAGTTAAGCTTAGAAATAAATAAGTACTTAAGTTTATAAGCTTGTCTTGCTCAAATCAAACGTAGGTACATGAGTAGGTAGTATTTTCATTTTAGCGTGAAACATCCTATTTAAAAACCTATAAGATTTGAGTAACTTACTTATCACGGAAATAAATAAAACAAGTTACGGGTTGGAACTAAACAAAAAAGTTTAATATAGTGAGTGGTTCAAGTGTTTGACTACCGATCATGTCGCCGTGGGTTCGATTTCCATAGGAAACAAATTATTTTTAATTATATGAATTTATAAATATAAATATTTGCGGTAGGTCTTCGACGTATAATGGTAGGGTATAATTATTTCAAATTCAATTCAATATCATTTATTCAGTCTAAGCTCTTACAACCACTTATGAACGTCAAAGAAGCTACGCCATTGGTTCACAAACCCTACGGCGGGAGACCTTGTAACGAGAGGAACCGGCAATAAACTCGTCAAGAGCTATTTTTTTCTCCCTGTTTTTTTTCATACAGAGTCGTCGATTTGAAAAGTGGCCTTTAACACAGGGATCGGAAAAATTTTCATCACAAAATAAAATACTAAAGTAAAAGTGCATTTTACGGTTATCTTAACCGTAAACAATTTCAACTCGCAAGGAAGCACTTACATTATAACATTTCTCGCATTACAAGATTACTGTACCGCAAATTGTGACGTACATACAGGTCAATAGTAATTTATTGTACATGAAAATATTTAAGCTCTAAGCACAACGTTAACACAAGCAGACTGAAGTAGACCCATTTCCGCTGGCGGCACCCGTTCACGAGCATGACGCATGGACCAGCCATCGCAAATATAGGTATATATTTACAGAAAAAAAACGTATTATAAATTGTTTTACCTATTGTCCAGCTACCACCCATAGCACAAACTCTACTTAGTTTGGGGCTAGATGTTTTATAGTAAAAATAGTGTTGTATGTCCCCAAAGGGCCTAGATTTGGCGCCTTTTCGGAAATGCCTGCACATCATTTAGTACGAACAATAGTTACTGAGACAGCACATTTCTAAACCGTATCAATTCCAAGATAGATACACCTCTTCATACTATTATTTTCTAGATTAAGGTTAAAAATAACTTATTTTTTTCCAATTTTATCTGGCTTTTAAGAATGGCCGATCATTTTACAATATACTATATGATAATAATATATAAAAATAAAATAACAATTATAATTATCATCTACTTTTCGGGGGGACGGTGGCATTTCTCTACCGCCTTAGAAGTATTAAAGTATTAAAGTAAAGTATTTTTGTTAATTACATTGTCTAACTAATAATCTTTCATTGGGCTAAGTTGATAAAATCTCGAAAATTTCGTTATATGTGAAATAATAGTAATGAACATTTGCATTTATCTCAGAATAGATACGGTTTACAAATGTGTTGTCTCAATAACTATTATTGATACATAATGTACTCTATCGATTGAATAAGGTTTGAATGGTGTGCAGGGATTTTCGAAAAGGAGTCTCCATACAACCTTTGCACTGTCCTTTTTTTTATATATTTTTATTATTATTATTATAGAAATCCTATGTGGCGTAGACTGTACCCAATATATATTTTGTTGTGTGAAGCTTTTGGCCTATTATTCAAAGAAATTAATGCTTCAAATGTATAATTAAACCCCACACATTAGTGAAACCCGTTGATAATTATAAGCAACGTTTCACCACAAACTATTAGACTAGCATCTCAATTTTCACGTGCATTAATTATCATATTAATAATGTCAGCTTAATAGCGATAAGTTAGCTTTATTACTTATTTCAACTCAGCGTGGGTGTAGTAATTAAGATATTCACTATGCTAAACTAATTTAAAATTTCCATATTTTTTAAACACCAACCTAGATAGCAGTCATCATAAACAACGATGCTGTTTCTACGTAATTTAATAATTGGTTACATTTTTAACACAAAAATAAACCGAGTTTTTTTCTTTGTGCCCAAAGTTAAGGTGGAGGCAGTGTTACGTGTTTAGAACAAAATTATGAAAAAAATATATTTGTTTTTTCAGTTTCTTTTATTTTCTTTATCAAGTGTTAGCGTCGTTTATTTGGATATTATACCTACCTAAGCAATGAAAAACAAAGAAAACAAACTTAAAATAATATAAAAATAACTATTGAGCGTTCACCAAGCTCGGCTCAGGGCTATCAGCTTATCGCAGCGCTATGACAAAAAAAAACTATTTCAGTAAAAAAAATTTAACATAACCTCCACCTTAAGTTTGGGCACATATAATAAAAACACCCTGTATATTTGAATTTAAGTAACTCTGCGCGCATTATCAAGATTATGTAAAGCCGGCTCTGCACTCCGATGCGACCTTTCGCTCAGATTCACCTGTGAATTTGGCGCGAAATAAAAAAAAACATAAATAACACAAAGAAACAAAAAAAAAATCTCATAGTATTTCTGTAAACGTATTAACATAACAATAAATTAGTATAGGTATTTCATAATAATTATAATTAGAAATAGTAAAAACACAACTTGCGAATATAACTTTACCTACTTACATTACTTTCACTATTGCACAGGTTGCGAAAACGAAATAGTAGGGGACGATGGGGAAATTGCGGACGCTGGGTGAAAATGGACTTAAAAACATCTACACATTCCATTACTCCCGCTCATCTTTCGTGTCGCGCAAACATTCACGCAGCACGGCTGAATGAATAAATGTTTTGATGAAGCGTTTTAATAAAACTAAAATTAACGTCGTTTAAATTTAAAAAAACCATTTGGGGTAATTGCAGACTTACCTACGGGGGACTATTTACGGATGTCCTGTACTGTTCACTGCGACAACGCTGACCAACCACTGGTTATTTTCAGACGCCTCGAAAGTGTATCAGAAAAAAGCACAAGCACCCAGCAACACAAATACCCCATGGTGTCCGCAATTCCGTCCGCCGTCTGGTTTTACGCCAAGAGCTACGGGTAATTACGGCCACACAAGGTTTTGTTTTTCATTAAAAATATATAATTTTTGATTGATCTCGTAAAATAATTAATGCTGATTTTGTAAATGTAGATGGATAACTATAGTTTAATGATATTAAAAAGTCTCACTGATTATTTCTAATAGTATAGATTTTGTACATTATTTCCCATAAGCGTCTGCAATTCCCCCATCCTCCCAGTCGAGCACGCATGTGTTACCGAGACTATTGCCATTATCTCATATCCCATGATTCAGATAGTTAATAGGACAAATGGCATATTTTAAATTAATTCAGTGTTTGTTTTGCTAATATCTGTTAAGTACGCTCAAGTTATGGTAACTTGTTAAACTAATGTTACTTTGCATAACTTGTAATAAGTTGAAACGGATTTGTATTGAAAATAAGTGATTTTGTGATTTAGAGAATGAGATATTACGAAATATTTAGTAAAGATGAAGTATCTAAGAAAATATTTGAATAATTAATCAGTAAAAAATAAAGTCTAAATTTCCACTTAAAGAACCTTACAAGTGTATATATTCTTTGTCATTGACTAAGTAAAAGTTAGTTGATAGGACAATACATTTTCAGCTTCATTTAAGTATATTTTATTTCTTAACGTTGGCTTATAGCAAAAACAAAAATTAGAAAAAAAAATCTCTAATCGTAGTAACTTTATTAAGCTTAAGGTTGCAGGTTCAAGTCCATCGGAGCTTTTAAAGTTTTTTTTTTAAATTATGCTTATACCTGTACCACTAAGTACATTTTGATTACAGGAACAGATTCTCATCGGCGCCGAAATATTACTCGAAACTCAATGGACGGTAAATCACTTTACTGGCCACACAACCCACAATTTGGCCACTCTCAAATTGATATTTATGGAGGGGCAAATGCGAAAATTGACGGGTACTGTCATCGTCGTAAATAATCGCACTTTGTACAACTTGAACCGCTAATTCAAGGATGTTTTTGGCCATACCTGTGGTGAGTCATTGGAGTTTTTGTTGGATAGAAATTGGGGAAAAAAGATGAAGATATAAAAAAATACTAAACTAAGCACATTTTAGAGCTAAACATATTTAAAATGACATTGTCATTTCAGTCATTAGTTTGAAGTCAAAGGTGACAGAGCGATGTTAAAATATGTTTAGCGCTTAACGTATTTTGTGGCAGTTGTTGAAAGTCACCCTTAAACTCGACAATTTTAAGTTAAATTTATTTTATTTCCATAAGTTTATCAAATTCGTAAGAGATTAGAGTATTTAAATCTGAAAGTGGACGTTCAAAAAAATATTGGAAATACATTCTTCTCTCGTTTTTCGTGGTTGGAAAGCCTATTTGCATTTTTGGAAAGCTCAGTTAAAGTTGTAATAAAACAGAACGGTTGCCCAAGAAGTATTTTTTTACAATAGAAATGTCCCTAGAACTTTTTGGCAGGAAATCAACCCACAGTTATATTACGCTACCGTTTAACAGTTTATTTTTTAAAGAGGTCGGATTAAATAGTATTTGGTCCGATGCATCAGAGTACCGCTCGCTGTACAATACCAACTTTTTCCATCTGTCAAGATTTTGATGGATCGCCCTTTGTGGGTATCGCATTTCATAATTTGTTTAGCCTCCATTCACTCGCCCCGATTGTATTTGTTGATTAAATAGTTCCACCGTTTTTATTAATAACCAAACTTTTTTGTGTTCAGATATTTTATTACAAAAAAAAATTATTAAATGCCAGTTCAATGCGTCAGCAAGTGGTTTAAACAGGGACAATCACGAAAATTTTGGAGAAAGTATACGAATCGTCACGTCAACAAATGTTGCCAAAAGTTCCGTTTACGTCCGGTAGGAACGCTGCTCAATACTTTATTATTGTATTATAATATTTATTATTGTTATTATCTGTACAAATATGGATGTAAAATTCTGAAATAAATGCTTATTATTATTATTATTATGATACCCCACACATTTGTTGACGAAATTATTTCGCTGCTTTCTTATTTCTTATTATATTATATTTCTTTCTTTCTGCACTTTATAATTTATGTCATCCAGTGATCCCTTGAAAAATATCTTCACATTTTCGGAACTTTTTCAGAAGCCGTGGTCACGGGATGACAAAATGTTAGTATTTATTGCTTATTTAAATTTCATGAAACAGAAAAGCCGCTCGCGTACGTACCCATGTCTTTCTACTTCGCAATCGCAATCCATTGAGGGTCCTGCAGTCATTATCTACGAATAATACATGAAAAGCAGATATTGATATTCTTTTATATATTGATCTATAGAACTTTGATAGTAAGGATAATTTACTTTATTAAATAAATTCCTGTCTTGGTATATTTTTTCTTTGCCAAATCGGATTTGATCAAATCTTTCAGTGCTTTGTAGTATGACTCATCTACTAAATAATGTCAAAATTGAATTTTAATGCAATTCTATGTTCAAATTATTTGTTAACTTATACAGTTTAATTCAAAAGATATATAAATTTTATTTTAATGTAACTATGTTTCGACATGGTTTGTGTTATTGTTTTAAAATGTATACCAATTTCTGCACCTGCAGCAAAACCTTCAGCTTAAATCGAAACCTTTTACCACATAATAATAATTCCAAATCTAATCTCATCAGAAAGAGACGCTTGCAGTTTTACAACCAAATTAAAGCAGGACAATATTAATTCCGCAGTGTCGTAAACGTACGTTAATACCACATCTCAAGTTAGATTTTATTACTCCGTTGATGGTGCACAGGATTGCGTCATTATTGCATGGGAAGTGCTCTGACAGATATACGTCGTCGACGGCCGGCATCAGCATAGTGTAGCGAAGGGATTGCAGTACGTGCATAAAGTACTTACTCTATCCTTTATGACGGCAAATTTGAAAGTTTGGATGTTGATTTTATTACACCGTTGATGGTGCGCGCATTGCGTCTGTGTTATTAATGTATGGGAAGTGCTCTGACAGTTATACGTCGTCGACGGCATAGTGTATGATAGCATTGCAGTATGTATATAAAGTTACCATATAATGTAATAACGGCAAAATGTGTAATTTTGGATGTTGTTTTTATTACTCTGTTGATGGTGCGCAGGATATTGCGTCATTATTGCATGGAAAGTGCTCTGTCAGATATGCGTCGTCGATGGCATAGTGTAGCGAAGGTATTGCAGTACGTGCATAAAGAAATAATTCTATTCTATCCTATTATGATGGATAAATGTGAAAGGAGAATGCCGGATTTACTATGGAAGTTGGCCTATCACTGCGCTCTGATTTAGTTACCGAAATACATATATGAAGTGGCTTGAAATTATGTGGAAGGAATATCATTAAATTATTAAGCGGTAGAAAAGAGAAATCTGAATCTCAAGTAACCGTTTTGAGGCTACAATTATTGACATTTTCATAAGAAATACTTTTTGATTTTCTATTTTTAATAATTTTTCCACGTATTGGTAGGCAAAGATTAGCTATAAAGCCTCGTCATGACACGAGTTAATATAGATAGACAGACACGGTAAAAATAGGTTGGTGCCCGCCCCTGTTTTATCTGTCAAAAAGGTTGATTAGTTTAACGTTTTTGATAGATAAAACAGGGGTACCAACATATCGGCCAAGGAATTATTCGATGAAACATGTTTCGTAGCATAAATCCCTTTGCCTTTCCGATATGAGAAGAATGTAAATTAAAAATTAAAAATTGTTTTCTTTATAACTTTTAACGCCACAATTCTTTTAGGTATTGCTTTTTTCTGATGGAACCATTTATGATTACCTTTCTTTTGAGGTATGAATGGCTACGACGCAGCATACCCCAGAATCCGGCATTCTCCTTTAGATGTTGTTTTTATTAATCCGTTGATGGTGCGCAGGACATTGCGCTTGCGTCATTATTGCATAGGAAATGCTCTGACAGATATACGTCGTCGTCGCCATGTGTATCGATAGCAGTACGTACAATCGAGGAACTTACCGGTACACCAGTAGAGTTTCTATTATGATGGATAGATGTAAAAGTTTGGATTTTGCTTAAATTGTGAATAATATTTATTCATATTTTTTATCCAGATATGTTCACGGTAACGGAAACCAAACGAGTGAAACCGCGGGCAGCGGTCAATGAGTAAGAATAGCAATACATGGGTACATACTAGTAGGTAGGTACAACGTTTGAAAGATATAACTATTTAACGCCTCGGCGCAGTTTTTAAATTTAATTGGAAAAAATGACAGCATGTAAAGTTATTTTTAACCGACTTCCAAAAAGGAGGAGGTTCTCAATTCGGCCGGTATGTTTTTTTTTTATGTATGTAGACCGATTATGCCGAGATTTCGGGACTGATTTACGTGATTCATTTTTTTCCATGCGGAATAATTGCCATTTGGTCCCATAAAAATTTGATTCATTAGTTTTTATTTTATGAATCAGAATCAGATATGAGCATATTTGATAAAGTCGGTTTTTTTAACGCAGTTTTATGAATAAAAAATCAGGAAGATGAATTTAGTTGTTTGGATAAAATGGAAATATTGATACTAAGACAGCCATTATATAGACAACATTAACAACATATTATTTATTTTAGTAAATTTTGGACTTATGCATACTTTACTAATAAGAGAATCTAATTATCAAATATAACCCCGATTCATAAAAAACATCTCCAAAAACCATCCGAACTCATATTGGATGTGTGTTCATCAATCTCCCGATGTCATTAGACAATGTTTGAGTTTTTGGACAGTCAACATAACATCACCACAATAATTCTGCCATTCACAATCTAAAGGAAGTTTTAGCGTTTCGACTTTAAAGTTGAAATTCGAGTGAAAGTTAACTTTTTTTGTATAAGTTGATAGTACAAATATTTAGTTCCGTTGAAAGCAGAAGGCAGGTGCTGGTTTTAAGAGTCATATTTGATAGGATTGAACCTTTTTTTATTGATCTTAAGATATTAATCAATCCATCTTCATTTGTGATGGATACGGAATGATCTTGGACAAATTCGTTTTAACTATCGAATTCTACATTGTCATTATCATTTGAGTATGTTAGGTACGTAAATAATTTAAAAAAATCCCAATCTAAGGAGAGCTTGTACAATCGGTTGATTGATGACACGGGGGCTAATTGTCTAATTTTAAAATATATCGCAATCCCTTTCAATTCGTCATTTGAAAGATATCTACATACTTCAGGCCGTCACTATTTGACATTTGAAAGGGATTGTGATCGACACGTGTTTTGAAAGGTATTCTTCTTCTTCTTTTTATGTAGTGGAGGTGCCCTTTTGGATTTCGCCAATGTCTTAAATGAACAATGAATGAATCAAAGGTATTAAATGTACGAAATTGAACTGTAAAAATAAGCAAAGTGACAAACGAAAATATCTTTCAAATGTATGGAGAATTGTCAAATGAATTTTATTAAAACATCATTCGTTCCGAAAGGGATTGCGACTATAAGTTACACAATTCCATAAATCAAATATCAAATCAAAATCACAATACCTTTGAAAGGGATTATGATAGATTTAGACAATTAGGGGCCGGTTGACCAGTAGAGTTTTTTTGGGAAATGTTTTCTCGGACAGTACTAAGGTTAAAAAAATACTTTATTATTCAAATGAAATGCCTATTAATGTTCTATTAGTTGTGAAATAAAAGTTTTTTATATATCTATTAATTTTTCAAACAAAGCTCCCTTAAAAAAATCTATTGTTCAACCTCGAAGTTCCCCGACACTATACAACGGGTTACTAGACAAAGAAACTAATACTTACCTACTTAAAAAAATTTTTTTTTTATTTGACGACAACATACTAACTACAAACTTGATATTGAATTTATTACGGCAAAAAAATGTTTTTTAATGATTTTTTTCTTTTAATTCGGTAAGACTTACCAATTGAAAGTAATACCCATTACATAACTCTAGTCAACCACATACTGTTTCTAATTTAATTTCTCAAGAAAATAAACAAAACATCCCTTTGGATCTCTTTCATATAAATCGGTACTAGTTAATTATGTGGCATAAAACAATATATTTATTGTGATGTGCTATTAAGAACTTTAAGAACATTGTATTATGGTTTATGAGATTGTGTAGATACCTCGTTTATGCGTCCCCATAAAGTTGTATAATGACGTTGCTTTCGTATAAGATGGCTGAAGGTAATAATTGCATAAAGTTTATTGCAGTTTCATTCATCTGTACTTATAGGTATTGTCTATTGGGACTGTGGAATGGCGTTTTTACTCTTACAGTTCAAAAACATCACATTTTAGAATTTTCGCGCGCACCTACCTTGAATTTATGAAAAAAAATAGAGAGAAACAAGGACACGGTATGTAATCCTAGGAACCGTGGTGACGGGATGACATCTCCTAGGGATGCGTCAAACCTTCGGGAAACCCAAAAAAATACATCAAATAACGCGCAATATAAAACAAAATTTTAAACTTAGGTTAACGTTTAATTTATATAATTAGTAGTTCTATTTAAATAATTCACTTATCTGCGTTGGATTTTGTATAATGATTAAACAAATGAAATTAAGCTAACTACCTATACTATTAAAGTTCGATAAAAGTCAAGTTCAGCCTCAATGTTAAATGTAAGTACCTATATTTAATGAGATGCTTTATGGTGAGTCAAGTTCAAAAATTATTTATTCTTATAAGCTTAAAATGCGAAATTCATAGAGCTTCTCCTTGGTTTCGGCAAGCAGGCTGTGAACTGACAAGAAACTCATCGAAGAGACAATATTTTTTTCCTGTTTTATGCCGGTCAAATGTTTCCTAGAGATTTTCCTAAAGTAAACAAGACGTCAAATGACGGAGTAACAGACAGAAGCTTAAGTTACATACGTATTTTTTAATGTAAATGCTCCTGTCCTCCATGTGATCCTCGGTCGTAAAGGCGTCTCGTGGAGGGCGGTGTGCGTCGGTTTCCAATTTATTTTTTCCCCACGACTGCAGGGCAGTGCAGTAAAGTCCTAATCGTAAAGTTACGATGTCTGGCCCCCGTGGTTCCCTCACTATGTTACCGTCGTCGTGCGATCGTTATGTGTTGACGGCTTGCGTCTCTGATAAAGATGAGCAAATATGATGAGGCGACGAAAAAAAAATGCGAGTATATTTTGTACCATTTCATTTTAGTTGGTATGTCTTTTTCTCCCAATAGAAAGATAAACGGCATCTTAAATTAATGCGACCAAATAAAATTTAATGCAATTAACTATGACATAAAAGATGTAGATAATTTAAGGTTCTTCTCGTTACAAGGTCTCCCGCCGTAGGGTTGTGAACCGATGGCGTAGCTTCTTTGACGTTTATAAGTCCTTGTAACAGCCTAGACTGAATCAATTATATTGAATTGAATTTAAGAGCCTTTTCGAATATATTAAAATTCTATATCTACCATATTTAAAAACCTACTTAATAAAAATCAAATGAAAATGCTGTTATTAAAATTTAACCCTGCACAACTGGCGAAATTATTATTGAACTGATTTGTGAAATTACGTCTTCAAAATATTGGTGTTTATTTTGATTTCTAGTACTTACCTATAAATTAAAATAGCATTAGCATATGGACATACACTTCACATATGTCAAAAATCCTTACAAACCATAAACAAAATCCTTACAAAACCTAAGTTTCTGCATTAACTATGTCCAGGTGGAAATTTGCAGATGGCACTAATCTGAGCTGCTTATGTAGTGCTAAATAAACAATGGCCAACAACAAACTTGTCCAAAAAATCTGCTCGCAAGCTGACCGAACGACGCAACGCTATCGAAGTGGCAAAATTCTGGGCAAAAACAATTTTAATTTGTCATCTAAATGATAAGAAGAAGAATAACCGCATTTACGTAAAAACACTCACGTAAACGATACATCTATCGCTATTTTATGCAGGTAGAGATATCATAGTACGAGGTGGACCTACAATAATTTTGTAAGAAGATAATAAAGGTTCATTTTTCACTAGTTTAAATTGGACACGGTGGCTGGATAGGTGATGTTTTTTTTACTGCATTTCTTTAGAGGGGTTCCCACAAATTACACCATGGGAAACGGCCGATGATATATCGTAAAAAATACGGACTCGAGAAGGATCTTTTTAACAACGTGTCTCAAACATTAGGTTAATAGCTAGCTGATAATTTTAGTCTTAACATTGTAGTTTTACGAGATTTTGAAGTTATGTATTCTTATAATTTCCTTATAAAATATCCACAATTTCAAAGAGCCTCTGCTTCATCACAAAATTTTTATAAAGATGCAAAATTTGTGAGCACAATTTCATACTGAGTAACCGACCGGTCCAAATTCAAATTCAATAACATTTATTCAGTCTAAGTTCAGTCTGGTTACTGGCACTTGTGAATGTCAAAGAAGCTACGCTAAGCTATCTTATCCGTAAAAAAAATAGGTCAGGGAACAGTACCAATCACTGCTGGCCACTATAAAAAAGAGCACTACAAATTAAATATCACTAAGACTAAATATTATTAATAAAATTGGGCCCTAGGCCTTAGGAACTATGAACACCTATGGTAAATTTTAAATAGAAAAATATTGGAAAAAATTAACTCGGCCACAAGTGAATTCTCAGAAGGAAATCGAACCCGCGACCTTTGGAAATCCGGTCCAATGCTCAGCGGTTAGAGCATTGGACCGGATTTCCAAAGGTCGCGGGTGCAAAAGCAAAAATGCAAAAATTACAAAATCATAAAATATGAACACCTAATTTGATATGGCGCATGATGCTGTGTTGTTAACCCCGCTTACTTAAATGTGACCGTAGGGCAAGCACGAGAAACTATCAAAATATTATCGGGTAAGTATCTTGCACGTCATGCCAAAAAATGTAGTACAGGAAAATGTAGTTCCGTTTCCGGTTAGAACTGGGCTGAACTGTGGTAGCTTAAAAAACATGGACTTAATCTAAAATAAATGTATCTAGAACCGCAGTCTCAATTATTCCCCTTGCAGTGCGTTGGAACTGTAAAACAAGTGGATCATAAAGCTTCCCTAACATAACCTTCCCTAGTGGTGAATGAACTCAATACTGGGTCATCTAATGTTTCTATAATCGTGTATCTATGCTACGCCATACGCACGACAGGCCTCCCTTTTCTTAATTTTATCATAAACAAAACCAGTCAGCAACGGCGGTGTAGCGGCCTACTTGTAGTGCGAAGATCTACACAGTACCTACTATTTCGAATGCTAGCTCTACAGGTATAATGCTGTAGCACTTATGAAAAAACATGAGTTAATCTAAAATGCATATCGCACTTATTGAACGCGCAGTCTCAATCATTCCCCTTTTGCAGTTGGGACTGTAAAACAAAATGGATCATAAAGCTTCCCTAACATAAGTCTACCCTAGTGGTGGACGAAGGCAATACGTGGGTCATCAAATGTTTATAGTGGGGGGTTGAGATGAAAAAGTGTTGTTTTAAAACAACAGCTTCGTGACAGCACGTCAGTAGACAATTTAAAAATATTTTTTTGAAGGGAAAACTTCTTAAGCGGCGTTGTGCACATCTGAGTTTAAAATTTTTGGGGTGGGTAATAAATGTTAAAGTCGCTCACGTGACCCTGATCGAAAATTCGTAAGACCATTTACCGGTGACCATTACATAAAGTCTCACACTTGAAAGATCTACGTATATTAGTTAATAACAATCACTATATAAAGATCTCTCATTACTACCAACATTCATATTGATGCCAGGTCAGTTTTAATGGATTTACCTGTCAAATCAAGTTGGCCTCCGTTTTCATCAACTTTTTATGAAGTTGTGGTCAAGATATAGTGGATTTTGATCGTTATTTTCGTTTAAGCGGTTTTCACTTCTGCCGGCACTCTCAGAGTGCAACCCGTTGCTTTTTTTTAATGAAAAACTTCAAACATTTACCTACTAGCTACTTTATAATAAAAATGACTTTATCTCGAGACTGTTCTTATATTCAATCAATTAAGTAATTTTACAATTTATAAATATTTTATCTGACAAGGCGACCGTCCATATCTACGTACTGATGTTAAGTAATGATGAGGCTCGCTTACATCTTCAGCCTTATCAATACTTAACATCAGGTATGATGTAGGCTAAGAGTCGCCCGTCGTTTATAAAAAAAATTATAAGGCTCCCGGAATCCTCAACCACTGAGGAACTGTAGGTACTAAATATTGTAGAGTCGAAGAGTTTGTTTTCAACGCGTTATCTCTAGTGTTAGAAGTGTTAGTTACGATATGAGAACATTAATCAAGATTTACTAATATTATTTATTAGATATAACTACAATAATATTATTTATGATTCTTTAAATTTTGCATAATCTTTTATTATGGTTTTTTTTAAATATTTTTCTGTAAATGGTTTAATTTCTCCCTCTTGGTGACCAACCTGACCAAGTCAAAAATAACTACGCAATAAGAACTGAAAGATAATTATGTCACCTTAAAAACAGGCAAGTTGCCATAAATGAAAATCGTGCAAAGGGAATGTAAGGACTGCTTCTTCATTTGACGCAAAAAAGTGACGACCAACTTCCTACCAATTACTTCTAACCTATTTCTTGTGCTGTGCTTAAAGTTATCTGGTGAAATACCGGCATAATAATAAAAAAACGGACAAGTGCGTGTTGGACTCGCTCACTCGGTTCTGCACAAATTTGTAGCTATTAGTTAGAAGTTAGTTATAATATTATAAATAGTTCAGGAATTGAGTTCGCGGTTTTTTCCGAAGTTTTCCCGAAAAACAGTTTCCAAAACTTAAGACTAAATTTTTCATTATTTAATTACAAATGTCTAGTTTTCAGTTTTTTTCATGTACTTGTAGTAAAAGACGATATTACTTGCCACTTTTCATAGTTCTAGGTCAACAGAAAGTACCCTATGAATATTGATTTCCATGTGAGTGTCAAAGTCATAGTATACGTTTTTGCAGCATAAATGGCCTTACCTTTTTACGAAGTTTTATTTTTTCACAGCTTCAAGAGATTGTTAGGGTGAATATGGTTTTAATTTCAACTCGATACCTCCACGCGTTCCCGAGCTTTTCCCGAAATTCAATTTTCGAAACTATATTCTATATTTTATGATTTAACTACAAATCTATAGTTTTTAGATTTTGACTGTATTCATAGTAAAATACGATATTACTTGTCAAATTTCATAGTTATAGGTCTACGGCAAGTACCCTAGAGTTTTGATTCCCTTGAGAGTGTCGAAATTCACGTTTTTGGGGTATAAGCGGCCCTATTATTTTTTTGACGTTAATTTACAATTTTGATGTTTTTTAACTCCAACAGACCGTTGACCTGAATATAATTATGGTTTTAATTTCAAATCGATACCGCCATGCGTTCGCGAGATAAACGAAGACAGACGGAAAACAAAGTGATCCTATAAGTTTTCATTTTTTCTTTAGAAGTTCGGAATCCTCAAAAAATACGAAAAAAATAAACAAAAAATCGTTATCATTAAAAAAATCATTAAAAAAATAAACAAAATCAAAAAATAAACGAAAAAAATAAACAAAAAATCGTTACTTTGCAGATTCAAATAGAGAGGCAAAAAAATTAAAATACAGATTATCCTCTGTATTTAAATGACTTTTTTTATGATTTTGTAATTTTTGCATTTTTCAATGCTATTTCTTTAAATTTTGCATTAGAGCATTGGATCGGATTTCCAAAGGTCGCGGGTTCGATTCCCGTCTGAGAATTCACTTGTGGCCGAGTTAATTTTTTCCAATATTGTTCTATTTAAAATTTACCATAAGTCTTTTTATTATTTTTACTTTATTTCTTTATTCCGTTCCCATAAAATCAAGCTGATTACTCTCAGTTTACGTATAAAGATTTCCACTTCATCATTTACAACGTAATTGCACATAATGACTCGTAAGTAGTGTTCTATAACTGTTGAAACACGGTAATTGTGTATAATCTGCGAGTTTTAATGGTCCTTTACCTTTAAAAAGGTATAAATACAATAGATTGATACAATGATATTTAACAGTTCGTACGGTAATTTTATTAATACAGAAAAATATATAAGGACTTAAGGGGGAGCGGAAAGCGAGACATAGATTGCGAAGCCTAATCGAATAAATATTTATCGATAAAACCAAATTCGTTTACTTTTCGCAAAAAATACTCGTAAAGACAACAAAATTACTTTTAAATAATATTAAAATCTCAGTACAATAAACGCAGCATTTTAATCCCAGAAAATTTCTAAGAATATAATAAAGTTTATTTAATTTTGTTTAAGTAATTTAAAGTATTTAATAAGGACGATTCAAAAATAATACCTTCAGTTTAAACTTTTTTTTATCATTTGTCTTGTCATAACAAAAAAAATAACGACAAAAACTTTAGTTATGGTTAGGAGTAGGACTTGTTGTAAGTCCGCCTGGCTAGCGACCACCATCTTATCTAAATCTGGCACCATAACAACAATGTCTTCAGCATTGTACTGTTCCGCCAGTTAGAGATAAGATAGCCAGTTCCTTATAATTGAGGACTCCAGGAGAGGCTCGCTTGCATCTTATCAACACTTAACATCAGGTATGCTGAAGGCTAAGAGTCTCCCCGTTGTTCATAAAAAACAACATCTCTCACTTTTGACCGAACATTAAGTACCTACTTTACTATCATTACAGTGAAGGGTTGCGGAAATAACAATTAAATTACAGATTAACTTATTCGTAACTTAACCTTTATGTTAATTTACTGATTAAGTTAAGCGGGCCGGACCAAAAAAATCATAGTACAGTAATCCACAGAACTAATTAGGCATGTTTCGTAACCTACCTGGCTGCACTTAACTGGTCATACTTATCTCTGATTAAATTCGATCTTTTGAAATCATGTTTATAATTTATTCGCTTGTAAAAACCTATAGCCATTCAAAATATATAATCTTTATTAAGTTGTAATGTCCTGTAGGTAATTATATCAACTTGATTTAAAAAGAATTTAAGTATCCCAAAAATATCAAGATAAACAGCCATTCGGTCACAAGGTAAGCCCTGTCGAAATGACTTACCAAAATGACAAATCAAAGAAAATAATACAAACTGAAACTTAATTTCATAATCATCACTATTTTACAAATACGTTTTAACTGCAAAATCCAAATCTAATACGATACAAAACCAGTAATACGCACTTTTAACAGCGCACGTACCTAAAGTAATTTTTTTTTAAATTTACCATGAAAATAATTCAACTCAAGCTATTTTACGACCATTATTTACAGTACGCACTAAAATAACCAAAACAAACATGTTTCAAAGTATGATCGATCCAACATAAATCATTTAAAGTTGACATAAAAATCCGTAGTTCGTCGAACTGGAAACGATCGTACGGACGTTCCGACCTTTTAGTATGATCCGTTTATGCTAACGGTCCATTAGTAGCCCTTTTAATACCGTTTTTGGTATTATATAATACTCGAAGTAAGTGCTTCAGTTTTATTTCACATTGTTTTGAAATTTCGGACCCCAGTTTCGAAAGTACTCCAAGGACCGCGGCTTAAGATTCGGACTTATAATGTATTTCTTTTTTAAATCGAACTTTAGGCGAAAGACATGTTTAAAGTACCTTTTTGATAATTCCAGCTTAAAATGTTGTTGTGAAATCAACTAAAATGTCAACTTCGACTAATTATGCAAACAATAATTGCACACTCATATATTTAATAAATATCTTTCTTGTCAACTTTACTCTGTACTTCGTACAATAACAAGTATGTAATAAAAATAGAAAATTATATATCAGTAATTAAAATGAAAAAATAAGCTCTCGAATTCTTAAGTTGACCAATTATATTTATTAGTCTTAATTTTGACGATCACAAATATATCATTAATTGAGAGGGAATAACCCCAATGTATCTAAGTTGCTACAAATAAATGGTAATCGACACTGAAACCAGAATCGGAAACCGGTTTCAATGTCAATTAGTTCGCATTGAACGCAGACTAATTACTTTTGGTAAACATCAATTATCATTTGTAACAACACGATTACTTTATAGTCTTTTTTTATGTAAATGAGCTAGACATATCGGTCTGACTTATATTCTGTTAATTTTAAAAATCTTTATAAGTGTATCTAGGTATATTTGTTTTACTCACACACGTCAAAAAAGGAACAAAGAAACTAATAAATATATTTAAAAAACCTGAAAAATCTTATGAATCGTAAGAAATACGAGAAAAATCTACCAAAGTCTCGGTAGTTCTAATAGAAGAACAATAGCCCGGATATATCACGATTGCAGTTTCGAGTCCCGTTTGGGAAAAGAAAAATACAGACAAATTGTTCTGATTAATACAAAATCTGAACTGTTTCATACAAGACAACAACATCTTAATCACAGAGAACACGCTTTGAAACATAAGTTAAAAACCAATTCTAATATTCACTTAAATAATTCTTAAACAGCATTAACTTATTATAACAACTGAGCTGAATTTTCCTAAATTCGTATGCAAATACACACATTTATATTGTGATATATAAAGGCAGTTAGTACTCAATTCTGCATACCCTAGTTATAATGATCAATAACAATATTTCTACTCCCACACGGTGATATTAACACCACAGCCACAAAATATGAAAGCAAAAGAGAGAATACTTGGAAAGTGCCATTTCTCGTACAAACATTAAGTTTACGTTTACAGGCATTTTCAGGCACTTTCAGTAGGCTTATCACTAGTTTGGCAATCAAGACTTTTACAATCAATGTAATCGTATATAAATTTAGCCGATGGATATGTCTGTTTCATATCCATCGGCTAAATTTACCGACATAACAGTGCATCCGATGGCTGACATTAACGTTGACAGTAAAAGTCATGTTTCCTAAGCTCGATAAAGGGGTAAATAAGTATTCAGTCGCGATTGTCAAAATGAAAAAGTAATATTATTGAGATTTAATTACACAGTGTCAATCAAACTCCATAATTCACAAATTTTAAGTCTGTACAACATAAACCATAATGGGTCTGAAAATTATTTCGAGGATAGCAGGAGCGATCCTTCTGATACCTTTGTATACTTTGTGTCACAGTCAACTATTCTGATATAACTTTATAACTAATAACAACATTGATAATAAGACGTAACATTTAGTAACGAATATTTACGATTGACAATATTAGACCATATTTACTGAGCTACAGCATTTTAATCTATGATTAATTGTATAATAAACTATGATCGGTTTCATAATGTTTGTGTGACCGATGACGTTACCCACTAAATACAGTAAATTATGAAGAAATTAGTGTATTATTTTTTGTATGATTGTTATGTATAGCGAATGTACGAGTACGTACTCAAATGAAGAGATAAAGCAACTGAACGAAACCAAAAAACATACGAAATAATTTTAAGTTTTGTTAAATACGAAACAAATGTAGACATTA
This sequence comes from Chrysoteuchia culmella, assembly GCA_910589605.1. Classification (NCBI taxonomy): domain Eukaryota; kingdom Metazoa; phylum Arthropoda; class Insecta; order Lepidoptera; family Crambidae; genus Chrysoteuchia; species Chrysoteuchia culmella. The sequence continues at coordinate 8,194,293 of OU342665.1, read as the reverse complement.
ATTTAAAAAGATTTCAAATAAATGTAGTTACTCATATGCAACAGTAAGAATGCTTTACACCTATAATGGTATAATACTAATTCGGACTATAAATAATCTCTTTTTATTCCTATTTAAAAAAAGACACAATAGTAAAAAGTATAATATCTTCTCCATATTCACCTCCATATAATTAATACTCTAGTCTTCACAAATCATCTCATCTTCGCATACCTGTCAAACTCACACAGTGGTCCGACCGCTAGCCAAATGTGGACAAAAACTGGAATAATTTGCGCTCACTGTCATCAGGACTTTGACAAAACCGCATTATTAACTGTTAATCGTCGGGTCTGCGGCTACAATGGATGGATGGAGTAAGGGATCTCGAGAGCTCACTTTGTCGGCGGCACCCGTTTTTTTAACCATCACCGGTTTTGTTGACCGTTGGGGTAGTGGACTTTAATAGTTTTGGTACTTTAAATCATTTATCTTTTTAATAGCATCGTTTGTTTTGTTTAGGATAAAAGGGAATTGAATATACTTTTGATATTACTAAGCTTATCGTCGAATGTAATAGTGTTACTAAATAGGTTTTTGTTATTTAAAAAAAAGATACATTTGTTGTCGTATAGGTATTTTTAACAAAAGTTTAAGACGTGGGATTTTTTTAATCCAATATTTTTACTTGCTTTCTCTTTGTGTCATGTAATGTATGCATACAAAAAAAAGAGTTTAAGTACTTTTTTTATATATCCACGCATTGGCCTAAGTATTGGCCTAGTTGGCATAAGTAGAGTGAATGTAAAATAATCTTAATTTTTATATTGAATTTAGTTGAAACTTATAAATTTATTTATTTTGATTAAGACGAATAAAAATAAAAAGAGGAAACATTATTATCAAGATCTTCCCGAATGATCAAAGCATTTCGCTGACACAAAAGAATTTTTTAAAAGCGTTTTTGTTAAGGATGCGTTCCATGCTTTAAGAAAGTTGTAAGTAAATAATGTTTTATTCGAGAACACTGTGCGAGGATGTGTAAGGTCGCCACTTTTGGAACTATGTCGCTTCCTTATTCCATTCAATTAGATGTATTTTTCGTACACTTCACACATCTTAATAACACGATCTGAAAGACAACTTCATTCAAATTTACCATTAAAACTTCTCAACACAATAACTAGCAAAAAAATAAAATAGGAAAGGAAGTAGGCAGTACATTTAATTCCTTATTTACTCAATATATTCATGACTCAATAATTTGTAAGATTCAATAGAAAATTCAAAGTTTAAAAACCATAAATAAGAGATATATTTTAATTTAACATTGTAAATATTATAGCAGAAAAAAATTATTCTAACCTGGTGACGGAATAGAGTTCACATCATGATCGAATTAATGTCATTACCGTACTATGGAATAGCAATATCATATCATATCAACCATCAAAAATCTATTATTTTGGTACTTTAAAAACGGCTGCTATGGTTTCCATAGTACCGTTTTGGCTTATCGATTCCGTCGATGATCGTGATTCAAAGACGATTAAATAAGTGATGATTAAAATATATTAACTACACAAAACAAGCAAGCAGTAAGGACGAATAGCGATAGCTGAGAAAACCTTAATAAAAAATAACCAAGACCGCCATTTCGCGACAAACCTAACACCAAACAGGAGCTCTATTTTTTATTCACTCGTATCGAGGATTCTACTGATTTTCGTGCGACGTTTGAGTTTCCGTATTCCGTAAAAGCGACCTTGCATGTTTATACTTAACTTCGCTTTTCGCTTGTCGTACCGCCTCCCAACGTGAGCGCGCAAGGGGCAAAGCGAAAAGCGTGCTATGTCTGCGCTTACAAGATCGCTAATCGCGTGATCGCCTCCTCGTTCGCATCGCCACTTGCGCGACGAGTGATTTAAAAATAGAGTTCCTGGGGCTCTATTTTTGATTCACTCGTCTCGAAGTTTGTATTGATTTTCGTGCGACGTTTGAGTTTCCGTATTCCGTAAAAGCGACCTTGCACGTATATACATAGCTTCGCTTTTCGCCTGTAGTACCGTCTCCCAACGCGAGCGCGCGAGGGGCAAAGCGAAAAGCGTGCTATGTCAACGATTGCAAGGTTGCTAATCCCATGATCGACTCCTCGTCCGCCTCGCCACTCGCGCGGCGAGTGATTCAAAAATGGAGGTCCAGGTTGTGTTTAAGTATTATTTATTAGACACTACGCTAGTGCCGATAAATACGAGTTGTCTCATTAACGTCACTATCTAGATAGCATTTAGGTTGGTTGCGCAAACGCCTCGAGTCAATAGGCAAAAGGTTAAAATGCATATGCCAATACTTGATCTCTCAATGAAGGAGGAATAAACGCGAAGGATTTAGATTTATATACAACGTTATTTCACGTTTACACAAAAACTTTTACAGAACTCATTTTAACAAAACTTTTGGTATAGAAGCAACACTGACATCATAAAAAGACAGCTACCTACAGTAGAATCCCGATATCCGATTCAACTGTATTTCATTTCATACATTTTAGCAGAGATCAAAATGTTTTTTTATGGAATAAATTAGTAACTTTAAGGTCCACTTGGGCCTAAATAGGTTAACATTTAACTCAGAGTTAGTTGTATGCAAAAGTGGCATTAACGCTGAGTTAAATGTGTTAATTTAGCTTAGCGCAAGCGGGTCTAAGTAATTTAAGTAACTTATTGACTAATTAAGTTTTTTATTATACTCGTAGCTACTTAGGTACTAATAAAAAACAGAAGAAAAAGTAAAACAACTTTTTTCTGTTTTTCTTATTAGTACCTAATTCGTCACTTTACCACGCATTCAAAACTTCAGCCGTTTCTGACAATCGATATGAAAAGAACTAACAAATCTAGGTTAATATTGTCAAACTGTCCAAGAATATTATTTTTCTTGACTTTCTATCATTGTAATTTGGTATCTTATCAAAGTGCAATGATTCTTATTCGGCAAAAAGAAAAGTTAATACCTTAATTAAAGGTGAGCAGAGATGACACTCTTTTTTTTTTTTGAGTGAGGGGAATCCAGTCTTTACAGATTCCTGCCTTGAGGGTATGCTGGGGTCATCTAGCATACCCGTCCTGGTAAAGACCTAGGAACAAGCACACTATCTCTCGCCACCCCCGTTACAGAGATGACACTCTGAGATACCATCACATTTCCCATACATGTTCGCTGATTTCGGGTACTTTTGACCTGGAATTTCCTTTTTTACAAACACCAATTCAAAAAGATCGAGGTGCAAATGGGGACCACCTAAAAGACAGTTAGCACCAAACGCACATGCCTTAATTAACAGCTTCTTTCAATAACTATATCATAATAAAACATTTTATTTCATTTCGAGTTAACACTTTATGGAATGCAGTAACACCATGTCCGTTCGTTTTTTTATTTATTTTGAGTAGACAGAATAATTATTACGGCTTTGTGTTTGCTTTTCCGTTACAAAAAAAGTTAAGTTATCTTTAAGCAGTCAACGAAATCAGCCACACGAAAAAACGAAATAAAACTTAATTTAAAAGAAAAACTTACTTTCACTTTACTTAAAATTCATAGTGTCCAAGTTTTTTCTGTTTACTATTGCATTGACAGGAAAAAATGGAGATTGCAGAAAATAACATTTCGGCTAATTACGAACTTTACACTTATGGTTATTGTATTGGTCATGCTTAACTTTGTTGTAAGTCATAAGGAATACAGCAATACATAAACCTTTACAGTTATTTAAGTACCCGATTACTGCTCATAATTATTGTTTAGCCCTTATTTCAAGCCGTTTTATGCGTATATATTTTATGCGTTTTAGGATGGCATAAGGCAGCTTGCTCACGAACTACTTTTTGCGTCTCCGATAATCGCAGCAAATTTTTGAGTGACGTACCTTTAAGCTTTTGTTGCATGTTTCCTTACTTTATAAATTGCGTGAATAAAGCATTTCAGCGTTAAACTCTGCATGTTCCACAATCGGCGACAAAACATCGCTTAGGTCCACTTTCGCCAAGCTAACAGCTAACATTTTTAACTCAGAGTTACCGCTACTTTTGTATGCACTAACTCTGGGTTAAATGTTAACTTAGCTTGGCGCAAGTGTCACTTTTAAGCCATGGAAAAAATTTAAAAGCCGAGTAAAAGCTTGATTTCTTACAATACTTTTGAGAACTTGTTGCCATTGCAGCTATTTCTCAAAGGTTATTTACAATTATTTTAGAAATCAAAAAGTTTTGATCTAATTTGTGCAATTAAAGTTGTTATTTTTATTAGTTTCTATATACTAGTCCTACCACCAACCAAGCCGAATACAATTATATATACCTACGCTGGGAATCGAACCCGGGACCCCTGAGTCTGATACCGGTGGTTGTACCACTAGACCACAGAGGCGGTTAAAACGGTTACCCTATTCTCTGGTGAGGTGTTTTAAGCTGTAATTCAACTATTAGTAATGTTGTAGCCTAGAGGCACAGTCTATAGTTATAACTTGGGCTAGAGGTGTCCGGTTACTCGGAACACCATCGATCAGGCATTCGGATTACACAATGAAGTATTTACCACGGGTGGCAGTGGAACAATGGGATAAATCGAGTCGCTAATTGCGTATTCGATTCTTATGGAATCTTCAGTCTCGTAATTCTAGGCAAATTGAAAGTTTAAAGGAGTTTTGTCGTGACTGACTTGTGTTGCAACTAAAAACATTTAACTAGGAATTTCTTAAACATTTAACTAGGAATTTCTTTACGTACTATTCTACGCATTTGTGAATTCGAGAATCATAGACGATTTGTTACAATATGTATTCTCAATTAGGTAATCTACATTGATTGATACAGCTACTTAAAACACATTACGCATTCGCTACTTTTGATAATCGTCGATCACATAGATAATCGTAGTTTAAAACACCTCTTAAAACTTCATAAAACGGCTGAAATTTAATGCCATTTAAATCATGTTTAGCTTTAAACGGTCAGTTATACGGTTGCTGAAAATTATTTTGAAATTGTTATGTTGGCACTAACATACCCGCTCCGTTTTTCCTGAAAAATGCCTGCACAAACCGGTTTGCGCAGGAAGATGGAGCGTGTAGCCGGGACATAAGAGCGAAGCGAAGTTACATAAACCTACCGAGAATCACCATCTACAGAACGCTTTACTAAGTTCTCGACTAACCTGTAAAAACTAACTTAGCACTTTAGCATCAAAAATTAAATCTAGTCTTCTACATATTACTTAAGCTTTCATATTTCATTACTTTCACATTATATTACTAGCATTTACTAAGCGAACATGTTAATAGTTTGACCAGTTTGCTTCAAGTAAGCCGATGCTTAGCATAATTCTATATTTATGGACACTCATAGAAAAGCCGTGATTGCATATTCACATGTTCGCGTCAAATCTCTTTGTTTTTTCGTTGTTAACATGAAATTCTGTATTCTTGTAAAACCTTTATGGGTTTTCTGTCAGCTCAGGAAATGAGGTTTACGCTCTTTAGTGGAGGATAAACGAATGAGTAATGTTTAAAAACTTTTGCAACTATTTAGAAATAAACTTATTCACTAAGTATAACGTTGTGCTGTGTGGCGTAGCGGTCGCGTTCTCGTTTACTATAATATACCTAGTGATATCAATTGTACACTTATAGCATGATATGGGTATCCATAATTAGGAAAATTTTAATTAGTAAGTAAAGGCTAGACACTGTCTAATGAGAATTAAATTTTAAATAAGTATTTTTAACTGCAAGTTTCTTTCGTGTCATCCATTCAAGACATCTTATGACAGACAAGAACGGCCGCAAGAAACTTATCAGTTTTTACAGAAGTTCAAATTACATCTAACTAGCAGAAGAGTTGTTAACTCTTTTGTCTATGTCACTTAACTGAACCGAATCTAAAAGCTCTTGTTTAAATTTCTCCCGTCTTCGAAGCCAGTCAACATAAGCCTGACCCGATACATATTGCTAGGCATAGGCAGCTATTGACAGACACACATCATGGACTATCACTGCAGCCACCTGGTCGTTACGGGGTCATAGCCCCCGAAGGTCGGACGGTGGTGATGGTAATGCACAATTTCACGGGATTTCTTTATGTTTGGTCCAAGTCAGTAGAGAAGGGAGGAAGCACGTTTTACTCTTAGAGCAATTGACTGGATATTTTACATCCGTGGTGCACGGAGCCGGACTAACGTTGATAAGTCCAAAAAGCTTACTTTACATGGGAGCGATTTTAAAATATGAACTTTTTTTCGAACTCCAGTTATCACTCCACCTAATAATGTAATTTTATGCGACTTTTCGAATGGTGTTAACTATTTTTCGAATTTCTTTATATTGTTCTCAATAATAGACTTATCAATTTGCGAAATTATGACTTATCAACTTATTCCCCATACAAATTGATAAAGAAAAACATATTAAAATGCATCTGGTACCTTCAGTTTTCGCTTTACCTCTTGCAAACGACTTAGTTTAATTTTATGCGATCTTTCGAATGGTGATACGTATTTTTCGAAATCTTTTATAATTTTCTCAATAATGGACTTATATTTTGTGAACCGATGACTTCGCAAATAGGAGAATCGGTAAAGAAATGAATAATTATTCACTTATTCACCATACAAGTAGAGGAATCAGTAAAAAAACTAATTTTTAAAGGCATTTTTTTATTGTTTAAATGAAATAAAATATATAATTATTGCGTGAAAGTACCTAGCGTCAAAATAAAACTCAAAATATAAATAAAACATACTAAATCAGCTTAACCTATTGGTTAATAAAGTAGTATGTTTATTATTAATTTATTTGTCTGGATGATGTTCTGATTGGTTTTTTGGTGAATAATGGTTAACATAATTATAAACATAATCATCAAGGTTTAAATTATCTTTTATGGTTTAGTGTAGTAAAAATATAACCTTAAAATAAAACACTAAATTCAAAAAACTTTTCATTACTTTTATAATTAATCCAAAATATCAGCAAATCAAAATTATTACCGTACCGACCTTGTAAAACTGTTATCAAATTTTATTCTATTTTTATTAATTGATTAAGTATAAGAGTTGGAACTTGTATATATTTTCAGCGGGCTGTAAAACTTCGTAAGCGCGATTCATGTTTTCATACAAATTCTCTGTTATTGTTTTGACGTAGGTGTGACGTCAGTCTTGCGCGTCGTGTGTTTACAATTGTACTTTTCACTGATCCTGCATTTCTTAGATATTTGACGTCGTCACATATGTAGAGATGTGTGCGTCGCTACAAAAGATTTACAGTCTATCCGCTCGCATTAAAAGTAAAAATACAGTGACTGCATCGACTTCGATACAAATATGAATTGAAATTGGTAAAACTTCCTCAAGAGCTATTAGACGAATCTCTATTGACTTGCGCCTCTGCCAGCTGTATGCAGCGTCACGACTTACCCGCTTCCTCGGCATAATTGCGTAATTTAAACAGCCTGACAAAACTGGCAGCCCTGGGTCTCTATTTTTGACATTGTGTTTCCGCATGCGACTTAGGTCCAATCTTAGGTCCATTTTTCAAGTCGCCCTCTTGATTAAAAAAAACCGGCCAAGTGCGAGTCGGACTCGCGCACCGAGGGTTCCGTAAAATATTTTTTTATTATATGATGTAACAAAAAATTTACGAATTTCGCAATTTTTCCTTTTTAAGACGTTACTTCGTACCAAATTTCAAGGTTCTAAGTTCACGGGAAGTACCCTGTAGGTTTTGATTCCCGTGCGAGTTTCGAACATTTGCGGAAATTTGCATTGGACAGTAGACCTGAGTATTAGATATAAATTTCAGTCTGATACCTCCACGCGTTCCTGAGAAAAACGGTCTTGACAGACGGACGGACGGACAACGAAGTGATCCTATAAGGGTTCCGTTTATTCCTTTTGAGCTACGGAACCCTAAAAATAAGGAAATTCAAATGTCGAACGTAAATCAATAGAAACTAAGCGCTTGACTCAAAGATAGAGCTCCAGCCGGAATGTGGCCCGGCAATAAACACGGCTGTTATGCTAATAATTGATAGCCAAAGGATTAATATGCTTGTGCCAACCCTAACGATGCTGTTAAGATACATTGAAGTTTGGGATTTGCAGTTTAAGAGCCAGTGAAAATATCTAAGTTATTTTAACCGACTTCGAAAAAAGGAGAAGGTTCTCAATTCGACGAAATCTTTTTTTTTTATTTACTCGATTACTCGATAACGGCTGGACCGATTTGAGTAATCCTTTTTCGAAAGGGTATACTTCCCATGTGATCCCATTGTCATCATGTCAGGATCTGATGATGGGATCCTGGACAAATCCTGGGAACTCTTCAAATATTATAGGCACTCCTATAACCATATTGTTGTTTCCTATAGTAACTAATGCATATGCTTCCGGAAAGCATCATTTGGTGACGTAGAACTGATGATGAAGACCACAAATGGTCATCGGAACTATTAAATACTTAGCATTTCACGGAAGCGATACGATTACTCTAATGTGGTTCATAAGCAGTTTATGCTCGACTCAATCCAAGTGACAAAATGGAGCTGATGATGAAGTGCCGGGAGAACTCCTCAATAAGTAACATCCTTGCACCGGGAAAAACAGCATTTTGTAAAAGGTGATGAGCAGTTGACATAAGGTCAAGTATTAGCGTAGGCACGAGACCTCTTCTACCTTTAAAAATGGTGAAATAAAAAACTTTTAATTAAAAAAAAACCGACTTTAAACCGATTTCATAAAGTTAAAAAGCATAAAATAAGCCTTTTGGAGTCGTAGTAAAGAGTAGAACCGCAAAGTAGAATGCCTTGGCTGGCACCGATTCCAAAAGGCTTATTTTTTGCTTTTATAATGCAACAGTTGTGATATAAAATATTACATTCAAAACTACTCGTAGTGTACTATGAGATAAATATACCTACTAGAATTACTTATTTATTTATCATAATTTTTTATTAAAATAATCTCAGTGCATCCAAATCTCGGTAGCATCATCATTAATTGGGCGAGTAATGGTCCGGAAATCCAAAGATCACGGGTTCGAATGCTGTCTGACCTACTTGGAAACCAGCTAGGCGATTGCGTAATGTCAATCGTATTTATTTGACTGTTGCTATTGTTTAATTTTTAATGTCACTCCATACAAATTGCAGCAGTTTGAATACGATATAAACTGTCAAATGAATACGATTACCTCACGCATCGGAGCCCGTGGCGCATTAGTTCGCGCGCTCGGCCTGCGATTGTTGAGGTTAAGCAACTTTCACAATGGTCGGTCACGGGATGGGTGATCAAAAATTTACGATCTCGAGCTCGGCCGTGCTTCGGAAGGCACATTATGCCGTTGGTCCCTGCTCCATTTGCAGTCGTTATAAACCCACCAATCCGCATTGGGCCCGCGTGGTGGGTCATGGCCCGTTCTCCTTATCCATCCATAAGGAAGGCCAGTGCCCCAGCAGTAGGAACATTAAAAATGGCTGATGACGAACCTTACGCATCGCACCCCAGATCATTTATTTTCTAGTATAAAATAAAACAGCTTTTACAGATTTAATCGCACTAAACATATTTCTTAAATCTGTGCTCATGTTGTTTTAGTACTTTTGTGATCGAAGCGTTATGAAAGCTATAGACTGACAGAAACCTTTTATATCACAAATAATAGAACATTATTAGGTATTCATTTGATTCTAAGACAGATTCAAATGAAATACCTAATAATGTTCTATTATTTGTGATTTCTTTAACCTTATTACTTTTCGAGTAAACGTTTCCCAATAATACTCTACTGGTCAACCGGGAAGTTTCCCGATTGCACTTATCTGTAAAGTGGAGTATTGAATCCTAGCTGTAATAAAAGGGTGTAAGTACAAGTAGGGTAAAGGTAGAGTTCAGTGATTGGAAAATGAAAGTCAGGATTGGATACTAAACAGGAAACTGCATGACCTGCATCCCTTACTGATTATTAAATAGAAAAAAACATCAAGAAATTAGAATTAAAATTTAATGAATTAAAACTTCATTTCTTTTTACGTTGAATGGGTTTTCTCTTGATCCCAATCAAGCCCAGGGGCTAAGACAGGATCCACGATGGATCCAGGAGCTAACCCAGAAGGTGCCTATTCTTGCTTTGAAGGTGGTTGGGTCATAAGTACTCAGAAATACAGACGCAGGGAGGGAGTTCCACTCCTTTGCTGTGCGCAATATAAAAGATGTTGAGTAGCGGTTGGTGCGACATTAAGGGATATCACACAAGAAAGGGTGGTAGCCCGCAGTGCGTCTGTATGTCCGATAGATGAAAAGGGATGGCGGTATGAGCTTATGCAGCTCCTGAGCACACTCTCCGAAGTATAGTCTGTAAAAAACCAACAGACAGGCAACTTAGCGGCGGTGAGCTAGGGTGTGATACTTGCTCTTTACCAATATTTTTTTAAGTAAAATTATGACTATCCTTCGAATAGAAAAAATGCAACTTTTTTTCCAAATTGCAAACCCGTAGATGGTAGATACTCGTATATCAGATAAAAAATCATAAAGAAAAATATGAAAACAAAATTTACAAACCACCAACGAGCATAATTTTCGTGTTTTCTTGCACCAACAAATGATTGACAGTGGTAAATATTGTAAATCCTTCTAAGTCACTGATACGTAGCAGACCACTGTGTTATCTGCGTGTTAAGAAAGGTGTACGATGAATTTTAGTAGCCTTCTGTTACTTTGTTAATGTGCCTATGTTATAATTCCAATTTTCATAGCTTTTCCAATATGACATTTTTATGGGTTCAATTTTCTGAAAATGATATCGTAAGTACTTAGTTCTTGCTTAACATAAAAACGGATGTGAAAATTCAGGTTGTTTATTTACATACCTTTATACGTTTTTTTCTAGTTCTTTTTTCAGGTTTTCTTTTTGCTACATAAAGGGTTTTCCAATAAGGACGTTCGATTTGAAAGGAATCAAATAAGCCTGTGTAAGGTATTAACGAATTTCTTTTTTTAATGGAAAGCCAAATCATGGCAATTACAACGGTAAATAATAAAGTTAAAATATCCGCCGCCACTTCCCCTAACTGGGCTTCCAAGAGCTTGAGCAAAAATACCAATTTCAGGCGAAAAATCTTCTTTAGTGATAAGATGCATTTGCATGAATGGCTGTATTAATAAGCAAAATTGGTGGATGTGGGATTATGTCAACTCAAACTAGATTCACCTGGCGATAGTGCATAAAAAAAGATACTGTTTAATGTGGCCTTTGAGCCGGAGGCGTAATTGGTCCTTTTTTGCGTTAACGACGTTGGTGAAGCCGTCACTGTCTATGGCGATCGCTAAGGTTCGGTGATTTTATTCCACATTTAACAGTACCTATAGATGTAGACGATCTGTGGGTCCTAACTGGACGGCCGTGTGTGCCATACAACATACGCCACAATGGAAATCCTGTGTGAACGATATGGGGGAACGTAATTTTTTGGTGTTGTGAACTTGCCACCAAGATTTGACCCCACCGGACATTTTTTGTGGGATTTGGTAAAATCGTAGGTTTATACCGCAATGAGCCACAATCGACTGATACCCTCGAAGTCAACATAACCCAGGCTATCGATTTAATTTATCCAGATTTAAGTAGCAAAGTCATCGAAAATTAGATTTCTCAGATCTATGCTACCGTGAGAAGCTGCAGTGAAGTCATATTCTATACAAGTTGCCATATATGGGTCTACAAATAAAAAAAGAAATTCGTTAATACCTCACACACATCTTATTTTATTCCATTTCAATATCGACCCATCCTTGTTGGAAAACCCTATATAAAAATTTATGCAAAATTTGAAGTTTAGAGCTTATAAACTAAATAGCAGGCCTACCGCCATCTTTTAGAAACCGTCATGTCGTAAGAACGTTTTGTTTTCCTTTTGTTACAATACTGTTTAAATTAAAAGCTTGACTTTATTTGACACAAGACGTCGTAGTAGGTTTGATTGATAAAAATCTTGTTTGATCGAATGATTGAGCGATGACGCCACAAAACTTCCGTCAAAAGACAAGCTTGTTTTAAGAGGTTCGCGGTACGATATGACATATAACATTGCGCCGATACAAACTGACATTAAACAATATTGCGTTAAGAGATGGCGGTAGGCCCCTAGGTCATATTAATTTAATTCCATACTTATGTTCTCAGACCAAAATACCTAAGAATAGGTATTTTGGTATACTTACCAAGAATTAATTACCAAACCATCATGTGAAAACAAATAACTTTAAACCATTAGGAGCAATTATCCATAGAACCATTAAACGACTTCACTCAGTAATGAAGGTGCTAACTAATCAGGTCGTATCAGTTACAGTCGGTCGCCGGTTCGAGTCCCGATTGGTCATCAACGTCGCTAATGGTACGGAATGAGCCGTTCCCCTAATGGATGAAACTGTGGATAAGTCCATTGAAATATGCGTATAACAATTTATTTTTTATATTTTATTTAATTATTTTATTTTTTTTTATTTTTTTTATTATTATTTTTTTTAATTATTTAATTTAATTTAAATTTAATTATATTTTATTTAATACAAAAAGTTTACATCGACTAAAAGTAGGTAAGTAATGTTATTTGATAACTTAGAAATGTAATATTATAATTCTCTTTTATGTGATGGAAATTGACCTTACTGTGATATTTTAAGGTCACTTTTCAATCTGTGAAATTACTTTTCACTTTTTCAATTTTCAACGACTCTGTATAAAATAAAACAGGGAGAAAAAAACAGCCCTTGGCGAGTTTCTTGCCGGTTCTTCTCGTTACAAGGTCTCTCGCCGTAGGGTTTGTGAACCGATGGCGTAGCTTCTTTGACGTTCATAAGTGCTTGTAACAGCCTAGACTGAATAAATAATATTGAATTTTAATTTGAATTTAGAATATTTCCTACTCAAAAATAAAATTCTATTTTTATGATGGACCAGCTTTGCTTTTCTGCTTTTATGGAAATCGTGCCCATTTACTACAAAAGAAATTGTCCACCTACATATTTATCAAATCCAACAATGGACAGTGCACAGTACTGACTTAATAAGTTGCATGTGAAACGTAAGTAGGTATATCGCTCGAAAAAAACTTATTATGATTAGGGCGAATAACGTGTACGGCGAAAGAACTACCGCTTATCTAGTTTGTACTATTAAGTATTCTGTGCTAGTACCGCGGTTTATTAATCAACTACCTGCAGATTTCGTTGAAAGTATAACCAAGTCGAGTGAAGGAATTTTTGTTTGAAACCTTCGAATGCGCCTAGCTTGTTTCTTTGATATTATATTCTAATCCTATTTGTAAGTGATATTTAGTAAATTTTATGTTATTTAACGCCAACGCGAGCTTCTAACAGCGTTGCTATAAACCTCTGTGGATTTCTTACGCTGTTAATTTTCAACTATTGTAAAATTATTTTTATACGGTAATAAATGAAAAAAAAAGAAAAAAATATAACTGAAACAAATCTGAGTAAATATTTAATAGATTATTACTCTTAAAATTATATAAATTTAATATGCCATATCAATAAGGTTACTCTTTCACACATCATTTTATCTGTTTTGACTAATCGTCACATTACGACTGTTGTTGCGAGTGTGATGAAACGAGACGATGTTTATTATTTACGTCCCGTACGACTAGACGACTACGATAGGAAATTAAAACAATGTCTTCAAAACAAAGTTATACAGGTTTTTTTAACGTTCGTTACTTTGCGTTAATAAGTAAATTTGCGTTTCGGTGACTGATAATTGTGTTTTATTGTGGTCAGAAAATAATATAATTAATAAGACTCCAGTGTTAGAGTATTTCGGTGTCTCTTATTTAATTAATCCAAAAGGTGAGAAATCCACAGAGTTTGAACTAGAACACTCATAAATCAATTTCGACGTCAAGTTTAGTCTAACGAGCCCCAAGAAACTGAACTAGCCAAGTTTCACTTTTCAAATAAGTATCCTATTTTCATCTAAAAAAAGTAAGCAATTTTTTTCTAAGATTTGATTTGAAATTGTAGGTAATGAAACAATTTTATTCGTTATCACGAAACAAATTGTCTGACTGTAATATCAAAGAATACAAAATAATACTAACGTATGTCTCAAAACATTTATATCAACGACTCTTTTAAAACTAACAAGTAGTTTGAAGTAAAGCGAAATTTGTGTTTAGATATTTTTTTAAACGTTTATCAAGAAGATAGAAGAAGATAATTATGTATCAATACTTAAACTTTTAATGTAGCGATTTGTATGAACTTAGATAAATATTTTGGAGACTCCAATTTATCTATACTGGAATTGAGGTTTGATAGAGCAGTGTAAATTTCCTAAATTTCTTTTCCTTCTATTTAATTTCTCTGGTGTTTCTAAAATAAGTTTGAATAAAATTATAAAGAATTACATACTATTTAATTGTTCCATATCTTCTATCACACTTTCTGTCCATTCAAGTATCTTATTAATATGGAGAAAGAATGTTTCGAATGTTTACGAAAATGCCTAACTGACCGGACTACAACAAAATACAGCAAAAACTAAAGACAAAAATAAAAATACCTAAAGATAGTTCAAATCTTGCCAGGTAAATAATCGGGAAAATAAGTTCCAAAAGCTATCGTTAGCAAGAGGCAAACGCAAAAGACTCCGTCCAACAGTTATATTTTTTTTCCTTAAAAATAAACAAAGTGACTACGCGACACCGATTAATCTCAAAAAGACAAGTGACGATTTATTCCATCACAAAAAGAAAGATGGCTGACAACGGCGCACTCCTGCGCCGTCAAAACAAAGCGCACGTGCTTCGGTGACGATAAATAGAATTTAATGGGCTAGTGAACGTGTAAAAGCATTAAAAGCAACGAGATGGTGACAAGATGGGTAGGGATGCTGATTTTATATAACTACAAGCCATTATCTTTTGTTTTTTTAAACATTCCGAAGCCTATCATCTATATATTAATACGGTAATTATTAATACTGACCACGTGATTTGGTCAATGTGATTAAAACTATGAAATGTATCATTTTACGAAATAGGTTAGGTTAGAAATGTGACCAAAAGACGCGCGAGTCGAGCGAGCGAAGCGAGCGTGTCGCGGTAGCAGCCGGCGAAGCGCCAGAGACGACTTTCTTTAAAAAGTACTAAAATATGATACCAAGCTTCTATTGACGTTTTACTTAGTTAAAAGGCTGTAAATATCGATATAATTACCGACTTCATTGAACATTAATTACATTTATCAAAAGTAAGGTGCAATTATTAATAATGATCGGTAAAAAGATTGAATTAATCACTTATACCAAGCTTATACCTTTAATCGTGGTAATTATTAATAATTGTTGCAGTCCAGCCAAACTACGACAGATATGAAATTGTCATGCGTCGTCATGCGGCTGATATGATGACAAAAATTAGATCTGGTTCCTACACCTGATGTGGATGAGTGTATGGTGAATATTCAGCAAAACGGCCTTTTGTGGTCTAGTTTTTATTCAGAATTATTTTTATCAAAGTTTTTATAAAAAAAATGTTTCTTGTTTAATTCAAATAGCTCATAGACAGAACTCCCACAGCATTATAAACTGCAAACAATAACTTATCTAATAATAGGCAGGTGTTTGAAACATGACACTTAGATGAATGGTGCTTCAGCTTAATCGAATAAACGTTGAGGTAGGTTCTGACCTATAAACTTTTCACAGTAATTGTTATTGATAACACGACCAGTTGAAAGGTTCTCATCACTTTTTGCTGTCCAAGAATAATATTCCTTTGTGACGTGTGGCTTGGCGTTTTCGAGCAACTTTAGCTCAGGTTTTTTTTTATCAAGCCGACATCAGGATCGACGACGGAGCGAGCTAACCCAGAAGGTGCCTATTCACTCTTGCTTTAAAGATAGACGTGTTATAAGTACTCGGAAATACAGACGCAGGGCGGGAGTTCCACTGCTTTGCTGTGCGCAATTTGTGCGACATTTAGGAATATCAACTAAGAAGGAGTGGTAGCGTCTGGTTGTCTGATAGAGGAAGGAGGATGGCGGCATGAGCTTGAATGCAGCTCATGAGCACACTCTCCGAAGTACAGTCTGTAAAAGACCGACAGACAGGCAACTTTGCGGCAGTGAGCTAGGTTGTGAAACATGCTCTTCACTAGTTCTTTGTCGCCAATTAGCTTCGCAGCTCTGCGTTGAATCGAGTCCAGTGCAGCTAGTTGGTATTTCGCTGAGCCATTCCAGAGGTGACTGCAATATTCCATGCAGGATCAGACTTGACTTTATAGAGAGAGAATGAATAAAAATCAAGCTACTCTGTGTTTAGGAAGGCAAGTTAACCGATTCAAATTAATCATTTCAAGTCGATAACACCCACCAATCCGTATTGGTTTATGGATCATCTACCTTTGAAAGAAAGACCAATCACAGGCCAAAGTGTCAAGTACATTTTCACAATTTAATTACAATCTATTTAAAATCACGTCATGATTAAGATAAGTTATACAAGTACACAACTTTGTTCTTGTAACAAAAAGTAGGCAAGTGAATTTTCAGAAATATTTTTGAAAAATACCTATGTAAGTACCTAACAGAAGTCTTCTCCTTCTTTGTACCGCAATTATAAAAAATAAAATTAAAAAGAAACCATTACAGAATTCACATAATTATGGGCTTTATTCTTCGTCTCGTTTTAGGGCGTGGTCAGTGGTTAATCACTAAAGGTTCTATAATTACGGGTTGTGAACCCCTGATGCATGATTATTGCGATATGTTCACTTTACGATCTCTGATATTCGAGATAAACTGAGTCGTCATATTTTTTTAAAGGCGATTTTAATTAAATTGACGTTGAAGGTGAAATAGTTTTAGTTGTGAAATAGTTCTATGCACGACACTTATCGGTAAAACACTTTTATCAAAGAGAAGGTAACGATTTTCAAAAATTTCAGTTGGTTTTTTGTGAATGAGTCAGAAAATATGAAAGTTTCAAGTAACTTTTATTCAAGAAAATCTCCAGTTGATTTTTATTATAATTATCTATAGGTATGGTGAACTAACCATAATTTCTAAATTAATTTATGATAAAATATTTTTAAATACGTACCTATACATAACATACTTATACCTAGGTCCACTTACAAACCTTACAACAATAAAACACGAAAAAAAGTATCGTTACCTACTTTCAATAAACAATACCACTTTATGGGGCACCAAACTTCTTAAATGAAATTTTAATATTAGCAAATGACACTTTATAAACAAAAGCTAATTCACTTACGTCGATTTTCAATTAACGACTACCAAAAGAAACAAAAAGCGATCGCAGGCGGGTTCAAATTTAACCGCTCGCTACAGATTAACGGAATTAACACTCCAGCTGTAAGATGGATCTCCAATTGTGAATTAAATTGATTTCATGTTGATTCATTTCAAATTATGTTTGTTTTGATAACTTGTTTTGGCGGGAAAAATAACTACAACGAGTAAATTAACTTTAAAATAAAATTTTATTTTGGTTGAAAATTATGTGGAGTAGAAATGTTCATGATAATAAGGTAATTTTACTATCCGACTAAGTCAATTAGGTGCATGACAGGTCAAAGTCAAAGGTTTTATTCAAATAGACTTATAAGTACTTTCGAATAGTCCAAAATTTTTTTTTCCCTACCAGCCATTCAGGACATCTTTTAACTGATAAGAAGAACGGCCGCAAGAAACTTATCAGAATGGAATGGAATCAGGAATGCGGTTTAGCACTTTTGGCACCTGCAGCCCACTTCGATCACCGCACTTCCTCTATTGTCTGATTAATTAACGCTACAGAGATTAACTGATCCGTTGCCGCTTCTAAAAACTTTGATTTTTATTTAGTTTTTTTTTAAGTTTTTCTCAGCTGTCATGCGCCTAATTGTTTTGGTCGCATCATTGTTCTCAACTGCCTGAACAGTTAGAAAGGGACGTCGCTAGTCGCTACATACGATGAATAAAAATTTATCTAGAATTCTTTAAAAAACGCATAGAAAGTAATCCCAAATACACACTACGAAATAAAAACAAGCTTATCATTCCTACGTCTCGACTTAAACTACACTCTGCAAGCACACTAGCTATGGCTATAAAAATATATAATAAATTACCGGAACATATAAAAGACACAGATAAAGATAAAGAATTCAATGATAAACTTAAACAATTACTTATTACCAAAACTTATTATACATTTAGTGAGTATTTGACCGATACGTCTTTAAAATAATATTTGAAATTAGCAACATACACTCTAGCAATATTATCTTATGTTTTTTATAATAAATATTTTTATTTTGTAACAAAAATGAGTATAGTGCCCTCTACTTATACTTATATTTGTCATGTCCAATCCGGACCCATAATGTTCTCACCTATTTTTAAGACCTTTTATACTTCTGGAGTGCAATAAACTGATTTGATTTGATTTGATTTGAAAGAAGCGCGTCCCTTTCTAACTGTTCTTAAGTATAAATCACTGCTTGAGTCACGTTCTGGAATACGGGCTTTAAATGGATTTTTTTATTCTAAATATCTAGAGTTTGTTTTTATGAAATGCTTATAACTACAGCGTAGTTCATATTTACCGAGACTTAACTTTTGATCTAGCACTCAAACTAACTTTTCCAAACTTGTGAGGTGAAAATCTAACCCAGACAGATCGTCATAAGTGAATATCATAATGATTAGGTATAAATGTGATACTTATAGACATAAAACCCTATTAAAACATTTCTTAACTGTTCCATTATCAGCCTGTGGACGTCCACTGCTGGACAGAGGCCTCTCCTAGCTCACGCCTATTGTGGCGTTCATAGGAGGCTATTAGCCTACTGCTACCACGCTGACCAGACGGGTTGGTAGAGGGTTTGTTTCAAGGTTTCCTTCTCTTGCACAGGTGTTCAATGCGTCGAGCCTCTTAGTCGACTCTTACGACATCCCTTAGTGTACTTGTACACTTGTATTCTTAGGCCGTCACCATACGGCACACTCTTAACTGCTCAGCGTACTGCGATCCTATTTGCGTAATTAACCACCACTTTGGTCTAGTGGTAACAACCACCGGTATTAGACCCAAAGATCCCGCGGGTTCGATCCCAGCGGGGGTACATATTGTTTTCGGTTTGGTTGATGGCAGAACTTCATAAGTCCGCCTGGCTAGCCACCACCATCCTACCTAAGTCTGACGCCATAACAACATGGTTTTCAGCATTGTTGCGTTCCGGCAGTTAGAGATAAGATAGCCAGTTTCTCAGTGATTGAGGATTCCGGGTGAGACTCACTTCCATCTTCAGCCTTATAAATACATAACATCGGATATGATGAGTCTCCCCGTTGTTAAAAAAAAAGAAACATCTTGAAATCGCAATATTTTTAAAAGCTTTTGCATGTCTTTTCTCTTAGAATATACTCGTATTTAACATCAACTAGGTACTTACATTGTATTACTGAAACTTATAAAACATTGTAAATGTAACGACATTGTTTATAAAATAATCATACAACTTCATAAAAAAGCTCATTGCATTTTGTCCTCCATAAAAGCTTCGAGTTTATTTTTCTTTCTTGCAAGGAATTTCAATTCGGTACAATAGTGTGTAAATTTTCATACACAATGCAACTGTTATTAAGGCGCTTGCAGAAGACTCCACTTTCGTGGACAGGGTTGGCACAACTTAAGAATAAACAAAAAAATATTACGGAAAATAAAACATCATCAGCCATTAATATCCCCACAAATTAGGAGCGCAGGCCTTGCTAAAGATGGATAAAGAGAGTAGGCGTGGACCTAAAACGCGGGCCCAACGCGGATTGGTGGGTGTTAAAATATTCGTTGTTGTTAATCAAAACTGTAGTATTGGGATGATTCTGTTACCACAGCTAATCACAGACTATAGGTTTCGAAGTAACTATTTACTAATCTGTGCCACAGGGCAAGGCATCACTAAATCAGGTTCGTTCGTCTCGCAATATTTCGTTATTGAATGCAGTAGGTAGTTCACGTCACGGTGTGTACTGTGACAGCGAAACCAACTTATTTCCGTTCCCCTTAGCACACTGTGTGGCCTGTGTTTTACCGAAGACTACTAGAAGCTACGAATTTCGTTCTTAAATATGTACAAAAACTTTTGCTATGTACCTAGATCACAATTATTTTAGGATGGATGATTGATTGATTTGATGGTTTTATGTATAAAGCATGCATTGCTGATTATGTATAAGGCTCATTATTTATTTATTATTAAGTGTGCCAACCCTGCGCAGAGGTGCAGTAACGACACAGCGTTATCGGCCGTCAGCAGACTTCGCGGCGGTACATACAAACTGTCGAATTAAACATAACGCACACTGAGCAAGGAATGTCCCTATGTGCACATTCGTTGGCTATGATGAGAGCTTAGCATTAGCTAAGGTGGATCTTCCTTAAAGAACTGTACCTTTGGTACTAGTTTGGCATACAATTTAGCATGGCTAAAGCTCATTATTAATTTATTATTAAGTGTGCCAACCCTGCGCAGAGGTGCAGTAACGACACAGAGCGTTATCGGCCGTCAGCAGACTCCGCGGTGGTACATACAAACTGTTGAATTAGATATAACGCACACTGAACAAGGAATGTACCTATGTGCACAGTCGTTGGCAATGGTGAGAGCTTAGCATTAGCTTAGTTGGAAGATAAAGAACTAAACCCTTAGTACGATTTTAGCAAAGCAAACTATAATTCTTATCAAAACTATTTAAAAAACTATAGATAAATATTAAAGAAGAAAATATACTAGAAAAAGCAACTTGTTCATGTCGTCAGGGCGAGAAAATAAAAAAATAAGTTATAACAAACTGTCGAATTAGACATAACGCACACTGAACAAGAATTGTATGTGCATTGTGCACAGTTGTTCAGAGGTACTGCTCCCGTGACAGTTTCTGGTCTGCTATCGAGCGCGTCCCAAGTGGTGGATAGGGGAATGGCCTCCCGATATGGAGGCTACCGGCTTGCCGGCGCGAACCAAAACCAGAGCGATAGACAACCGCCCTCTAACGGTTGCGGAGGTTTGAGAGGGACTACATTTCTGTGTTTACACGGAAACGGAAACTTCGGATAGTACGCGTTCGATTGTGGAAATCTGAGAGGGAGTACCTTCTATGACTTACATAGAGGCGGAAACCGGAAGAAAGTACACATGAGGGGAGCGAAAGTCCTTAAAGGCGGACGCTCGAAAACAGTAAGGACTGAGGGATAAGAGCGAGAGGCGCGTCTCGTTTCCCTTGGAAACTCACATCTCGAGCGATAAAGTGGAAATCTGAGAGGGACTACGCTTCTGTGTTTTACACAGAGGCAGAAAACCTGAAGGTAGTACACACGAGTCTCTTAGAGGCGGACGCTCTGGGACTGACATGGCCTAAGGTGACGCAGTGTGCGATGAATCCGAAGGCCTATGTCTCTCTCTTCAAATGCGGAGACCCGTAAGGACTACGCGTCCATATGGAGGCGGAAAATTACGGATAGTACGCTCAAGTGCGTCCCGAGCTCGGTTGGGAGACCTTGCTCTTTAAGCTAATGGACCCCGAGCTGATTGGTGCTTTCTGGCGTTTGGAAGAATTCCCATGGGATGGCAGAAATAGTTTCTGCATCCCGAGGTGGGCTTGCTTTGGCGAGCAACCCAGGTGAGGCTTCGGACCAATGCTACAACGATGGCCATGGCCGAGACACTATAGGAAGAAGGACACGGCGAGTGATTTTTAGTGGGTAGGTCTATCGGCGGGAGAGTCCCACATAACCTTTTGTTTCCTCTCCCAGGCGACATAGGTAAGTGTAACGCATTTTCCACTCGTTAAAAAAAGAGGTACTGCTAAGAGCTGAGCTTAGCTTAGCTAAGGTGGAAGATGTTCCTTATCTCTTCACCTAAACTAATGCTATGCAATTTCGATAAGATTCTGTGACCAACGTCATCTAAGCACGTCTAAAATAGTCGCGGAACGTGGTTATTGTATGATTCAAGATGACTGTATCCATGTAAATTTTTATTTCTTAAATGTTTTGTTGAAGACTGTTTTACTGTGTGTGAAGATACCTACTGTTTTTTGTACATGTTTTACAGGCCTTTGCTTCTATAAATTTCAGCCAGTCTCCGATACTATTTTATTTAAGGTCTCTCTAGGCTCTAGATAGTAAACTTAATTAAAATGACCATTGACGGCAAACCATAAGTGCACTAGTGATGCAACTGGATGTTAACAGTGTAATAAAAACCCGTATTACACTACCTTTCAACTCCTAATCGTAATCAAGAGTATTATTAAGATAGCCAAGCAATAAATGCTCATGTAATACTTATCATAAATTTCTTATATTAAGTTTTAATAGTCCCATGCTGGATTATAGGCTCCCAAGCTGAACTGGGAGTGAAAGATAAACATAGAATATACCAGTAGCCCTATCGCGTATAAGTGCGACCTAAGTGTCGTCGACGTCGTCGGCTTGTCGAATATGGCCGCCTCTGTGGTCTATTGGTACAACCACCTGTATCAGACCCATGAGTCCCAGGTTCGATTCCCAGCGGGGGTACATATTGTATTCGGTTTGGTTGGTGGTAGGACTTGTTGTGAGTCCGCCTGGCTTCTTACTTACCACCATCTTATCTAAGTCTGACGCCATAACAACAATGTTATTAGCATTGTTGTGTTCCGGCAGTTAGAGATAAGATAGCCAGTTTCTCAGTGATTGAAGATTCCGGGAGAGGCTGGCTTCCTTCTTCAGCCTTATCAATACTTAATATCAGGTAAAAATGGGCGCAACTCTTCACCGGCAAACGCTGTCTCGGTCGCACACAGAGTTGACTAATAACTCTTAAAAGGAATCTTATTATTAGAATGATAACCTTAAAGTTGCGTTGTACAAAAACGCCGTCGGCTGTCAAAGTAAAGTTGACAGCGATGCCGACGGCACTTACGCGGCCACAGATTGCCAGCTGCTAGCTAGCTTTCCAATGCAGTTAAGAAAGGCCTATGAAAAGACAGGATATATTCGAATTAGTACATTACTGCAGCGGCCAGCAAAAGAAGCATTGATGGAGGAATGTGTAACACATACGTAAGTCCATCAATGCCTAGTTGTAGCCAAGGCTTATACAGTACTTTTCTCAAATATTGCGCGGAAATTAAGACTAAGTAGTACCTACCAAGGCAGATTTTTTTATTTTATGAGTACATTCACGCGTTATTTTTTTTTATATTTATTTAACAGTATACTTACATAAAATACACATTTCGCCGACAAACTGCGTAACAGTTTGTCGGCGAAATATAAATATTTATGCTCTATTACTAAATTAATAACAAGTGTTCATTTGTTTTTTTTATTTCAATAAACCGCTTTCTTCTTGCAAGCCAGTTCGAAATTTCCTTGTTGTATGTTTCGGAGTAAAAGAGCGTTCAATTTTTAAATTACACGACAGATATGAGTTTACTATGTAATTTATTTGGCCCCTAAACCACGACAGATATGGATTTTCATACAACTTTTGCCGGCCACTGATCGCATGTATTTGGCCAGTACAGCAATTTCGATATAACTCGAAGAAAGTTGTCAAAATAATGCTCACATTTCCAAGCATGTTTGAGAATACTAATATAGAGCGATAGTCTAGCAGCCTGCCTCTATTTTCCGGACACCATTTAGACCCAATCAATGCCAAATGTGGCATTGCTGAAGATGTTATGAGAACGATGTTTATTCAATCTCAAGCTGCTTTTCTGGTCCTCTGCCGACCCCGCAAGAAATTTATATCGTGACGGTATGCTGATTTATAAAACATTACTAGCGCTGCGTCCGCAACTTCGTCTGCATCGAATATATAGCTCCTACTTAAAATTAGCGATTAAAATGAACCTGTATTCTCTATCACTCACTATACCAAAATTAATCTTTTAGATTTAGTGGTTTATCAATGAAACAACCCCATACAAGGTCCGTCTGAGCAATTTAGAGGCTAGCTGTTTATTCTAGAACAGGCTTTGTGGATGCGATTTTTCAATAATAACGCCATTTAAATATAAACTGCTAGTGTCCGTTGTACAGTGTATAAAGCTAATTCGTAGTTGTTAACAACGTTCTTGAAATAGTTAACATTATCAGTTGCGTTTGAATTTTATCTAGAAACGTGCTATTTCAATGTTTTGCACCAATTTACGAAAGATTTGCAAATACTTACTCATATCATACCTACATTCATTCCACATAAAGATTCCCAGAGGCTGAAATACATGATTTGAAGCGCTGCCGTTATCGGCTGGGACAAAATTAATGTGATGATCATTTATTTGTGTTTGGTTCAGTGTACATATTTGCAGTATTTTAGTTATAACTCCTTCGTTGATTTTACTGTTGATCTAACTGTAAACTATATTGAAATAATGTTTTGTTAACCCAGTGATGTTGTGTTCACCCAGCAGATTATTATAATTATGTTCTGATCCCAAGATTTGCTAGCAAGTTCCTAATCGTGACTGGGTGAACTTGTAATGTTGGTGATATAAACTCGTATATGAAGTAACGATACAGCCTCTCTGATAATCTAAAATAATTAGTTAAGGAAGAGCGGAGCCCCCAAGCAGAGGCTATATTTGCTCAAATGGAGGCTCCAATAATAACCATTTAATTAATAACAAAGTGTTTTTGCTTTTTATTAATATTTTATTTTTATTTTTTATTGATACCCATCATAGAGTGTTTCGGGTAACTATTTCAGATCTTAATAATTGACTACTCGGACATAATGTCGGAATCAGAACAATGTTTTTTTATTTTCAACCGAATCGTAAGTGACTGCAGATACCTTTTCAGTATTATACAGTAAAGTTGTTATTTAATTAGCTATTAAAAGCTGCAGTATTTAGTGATCCAATCAATGCGCTCACTAAGCTGCACAAACGCATCAGAAATGGACAAAACCAGTTGCATAGTATAAAAACGGAGCAGTATGTATATTTTGAGAATCCGTGGTCTTTTCATTTATTCATATGGTAAATTTTAAACTTTAAAAATAAGCCTATATATTTGAAGACCTGTTTGGCGCAGGGGTACTATACTTTACAGACAAAGACAAATATTTGTGTCACATGTCTATTTGTCTTGGTTTGGGTATTTAATAAGTACCTATAATATTATTATGTATGTATTTACAAAAATCCTATATGCTTAAGTATGTTTATCCGTTATCTAGTATCCATTACACACAACGGGATAATCGTCGTTTTATTATAGGTAGAAGAGAAATAAGCAAAACATGGAGACGAGGCTATCCGTGTTTTCACCTCAATTATTTTTTATTAATAAATACGAGAGTTGAATTAGTAGAGGGTCTTCTTTTTATTTCCCTTGCAAATACAAATACAAATACTTACATATTTTTTATTGCAAACTAAGTGTGTACAGGTGTTATAATCTAGAAAGAACTTAAAAACTTAGTCGCCCTTTACGGACACAGTAATTTATGAGAGGGCTGTCTATTTTGTTAAGTTTATTAATTTTATTATCAAGCTCGCCAACCTCATGAGGCCCTCTAGAGGGCGCGGCGGGCAGACTGAGGTCTTCGCAGAATCGCTTTGCTACGTTGAATTGTAGAGGAGGAACGCAAGGTATAATAAACGGGGTAAGTAGGTATGTCAGACGACAGATGCCTTGCATTGCAGGTATAAGAAACGTGATGAGAGTATTAGGAATTAAGAGATATCTATCAGTTTCCAAACCCCAAGGAAAGGCGTTATTTTACCTACATACAAATATGTACTAGATAATATACATCGTAATTTTTTATTACTAGAAAATCTTTAGCTCCATAGTAAACATTGTTCGATTGATGGATACTACCAGCCTCTTACGGTGATTGTAATTTTTATTATGACAGCCAGGGATTCAGTTTATTTGAAAACATCGCCACTGTGCGGTCTCGTTTTATGATGATGGTCTTACACAAATATGGGATAGATCACCTTCTCACCTCCCTGCACTGTACCAAGCGCCGTAAAGTCCACGTTTAAAAGGTATCGGCAGTATAACCAGGGGACACTTAGCTCTAAATGCACATATTTGCCAAACGTAACGGTCTACACTTATTCCTGCTGCCGCCGCAGACGATATGTAAGAGTGAAGCAGTTATCTTTATCTTTGACTAGTGATTGCAAGCACGTTTGTTTCTCTGGTTTAAGTTCATTGTCATATTAATGGATGTATCTGATAATTGAAATTTAGATTTTGTTCGCAGGAAACGTTCCGCGTTGCAAATGTAAAGATGTTTTCTATGGTCATAATTTCAAGTTCAATTTTATTGCAATCCACAATTGGTAACAAGATGGCAACATAAACAAACTAATAGTGACCCTGATAGGGCACAGCAATTAGGTATTTAGAGAAGACGATTTCTTTTATACTAAACTAAATTAATCTTAAAATCATTACCATTTAAATATTCGGAAACACTATAAAAGCATTTTTCTAAAAGCAGCTTCTTTAACTTTTTTATATAAATATTGTAACTTTTTTCTATAGCTCCTGGAAGTTTATTATAAAAAAATCCGACATGTCTACTGGACTAGTGGAGTTCAGTATCAGCAACTTGTGGCCGTGTCGTGTCGTGATGTAAGTTGAGTAGCTACATCTCAAAACTCACTCATTTTGTTTGAATATTTTGCTTTGAATTGTAAAAAGTGTTTGAGATTTAATTCCTAAATTGAGAATTTCAAGTTATGAACGTTTGTAACGTGGAATGCTCAATGAAACCGACTTACCCTTAATAGGGCAAAGGGCAATTGCTTACCACCTCAACTTTTTGACCATAGAGCAAGAGTTGGTTTGTGTACACTTTCTTAAATTCAGTACCTAGATATAAAAAAAATGATTACAACCGATATTTCGCGTACTTGTGATTATATATTTTTAGATTTTCATAAAATAATGTTAAAAAGGATCCTAATAAACCTATAATAATGTATAAATAATTTATAAATAATTAACTCCGCCCTATTAAGGGTTAAAATACCTACTAAATAGTCCAGTGAAAGTAATCCCTCAAAGTTTCAAGTTACACAAATCACAAAAAAAGAAATTTAATAAGTAATAATAATAATTAATACTTTATTGCACACTTAAATAACTAGTAATAGAGGACAATTTACAAATAGAGAACAAACAACAGGCGGCCTTATTGCTACATAGCAATCTCTTCCAACAGCATTCCATTCGGTAATTGATTCATGTCATGTCATGAGTAACACAGTTTATATTGTCATACATATTATTCGACAAGAATGTTAATAACACTGCCTGCCTTTCGCATAATGTTATTCCCCCAAAATAATTTCACTTTAAACTTGAACCCTATATTTATATTAATAAAGCTGCTGATTTAAATACAATCAGATATAAAGTTCACTTATTAAGACCACACTGGGCGAAGATCGAACCTCGCTGAGTTGTGACATTTAGTCGAAGGCAATTTGAATGTCAATTTCGATCTCGTGGTGCCAACAGGGAATACACAAATATTTAAACTGCGTGTTTAGGGTATTTATTGGAGAGTTGGATTTGACTTAAGTAGGTACCTTATTTCTGTTAAAAAAACAAACACAAACAGAATAATTAGATAATTTGTCCATACACTTACATTATAACACACTAGTGAACAGTGATTAATTAGTAGTTAGTAGTAGTTAGACATAGTTTTTTCGTAACCATCTATTTGGATTGATAAGTGATTCAAACTATGCTAAAAACCTTTTTTATTCACAAATTTATGGCGAAAAATGTCAAAAGCATTGAAAGGATATTTTTTTTAAGTTTAAAGTTACATAGTACTTTAAACGCTTACAAAGTATGTTATATTTAAAGAAATGTAAACACATATAGGTAAGGTAGGAGCTTTAACTTGATCAAGTAAAAGCCCTACATCCCAAGTACCATCACAAACTTTCCATTCTTAAACATGATTCAGTTATTTTTTACGGACAACCGACTTACCTGATTGCACAATAGATGAATGCTCTGAACGCATCTTTACTGCAGTGCTTATCATAGTAACGTTTGCGCTGATGCCACTTGATTCAAGAAGCTTTACAACAACTACACTTTCTCGAGGATTCAAAGACGTAAGTAAGTAGGTACACTTGCATTATTTGTAAGTTGGCATTTACTGCTAACATCTAAACATTTGTGATATATACTTCTTTGGATATGCAGATATACTCCTTTTGGTCTTTGCCATAACAACGTGTTGTTGATTGTCAATCTGTCACTTCAATAAAATACAAATATGCCGTAAGGTACTAAAATTGTATTATTTATCAGTGACGAATGGTGATCTATGGCGACGTCACCTGAACCAGTTGCTGGCAGTACTACTCTGCCGCCGCAACATTGAAAGGCAGGGAGAAACTGTTATATACTTCTTTGGATATGCAGATATACTCCTTTTGGTCTTTGCCATAACAACGTGTTGTTGATTGTCAATCTGTCACTTCAATAAAATACAAATATGCCGTAAGGTACTAAAATTGTATTATTTATCAGTGACGAATGGTGTTCTATGGCGACGTCACCTGAACCAGTTGCTGGCAGTACCACTCTGCCGCCGCAACATTGAATAGGCAGGGAGAAACTGTTATATACTTCTTTGGATATGCAGATATACTCCTTTTGGTCTTTGCCATAACAACGTGTTGTTGATTGTCAATCTGTCACTTCAATAAAATACAAATATGCCGTAAGGTACTAAAATTGTATTATTTATCAGTGACGAATGGTGATCTATGGCGACGTCACCTGAACCAGTTGCTGGCAGTACCACTCTGCCGCCGCAACATTGAATAGGCAGGGAGAAACTGTTATATACTTCTTTGGATATGCAGATATACTCCTTTTGGTCTTTGCCATAACAACGTGTTGTTGATTGTCAATCTGTCACTTCAATAAAATACAAATATGCCGTAAGGTACTAAAATTGTATTATTTATCAGTGACGAATGGTGATCTATGGCGACGTCACCTGAACCAGTTGCTGGCAGTACCACTCTGCCGCCGCAACATTGAATAGGCAGGGAGAAACTGTTATATACTTCTTTGGATATGCAGATATACTCCTTTTGGTCTTTGCCATAACAACGTGTTGTTGATTGTCAATCTGTCACTTCAATAAAATACAAATATGCCGTAAGGTACTAAAATTGTATTATTTATCAGTGACGAATGGTGATCTATGGCGACGTCACCTGAACCAGTTGCTGGCAGTACCACTCTGCCGCCGCAACATTGAATAGGCAGGGAGAAACTGTTATATACTTCTTTGGATATGCAGATATACTCCTTTTGGTCTTTGCCATAACAACGTGTTGTTGATTGTCAATCTGTCACTTCAATAAAATACAAATATGCCGTAAGGTACTAAAATTGTATTATTTATCAGTGACGAATGGTGATCTATGGCGACGTCACCTGAACCAGTTGCTGGCAGTACCACTCTGCCGCCGCAACATTGAATAGGCAGGGAGAAACTGTTATATACTTCTTTGGATATGCAGATATACTCCTTTTGGTCTTTGCCATAACAACGTGTTGTTGATTGTCAATCTGTCACTTCAATAAAATACAAATATGCCGTAAGGTACTAAAATTGTATTATTTATCAGTGACGAATGGTGATCTATGGCGACGTCACCTGAACCAGTTGCTGGCAGTAAAACGTAGTGATTACATACTCTATGGCTGGCAGTACCACTCTGCCGCCGCAACATTGAATAGGCAGGGAGAAACTGTTATATACTTCTTTGGATATGCAGATATACTCCTTTTGGTCTTTGCCATAACAACGTGTTGTTGATTGTCAATCTGTCACTTCAATAAAATAAATATATACCGTAAGGTACTAAAATTGTATTATTTATCAATTTGTGATGGTAATGGTTTAAGAAGGTAACCTACCTAAAAACATTAATGTGAAAACGAGCCAAGTTTATTAGCGACAATCAGGGAGTCACTGATAAAAGATAATTTGCAGAAGCCAGGTGTTCCTCTAATCGCAACCGTTAAAAAGAAAAAAGTTCTTCAAATTATATTGTTGCTTTATATGATATGTTTCTTAATTAGGTTAGTTACGTGCAAACTTTCAACTTAAGTATCAATTGTCCTTTTAATTATTTATGTAAAGTGCAAATAGTAGTAGTAGGATAGTTAAGAGATAAGGATCAGAACATTATTAGATTTAAAATGAAAACGGTTGGGCTATTTCGAGTTAGGACACAGAAACAGAATTTCTCGTCCTATATATAGTACATAACAATTTGCGCAATCATATTTAATCGCTACACTAACAAAGAATACTAATTACTAACGTAACACTAATCAATAAATTAATATATTGTTTTTTTTTATTTTTTGCATTTTTCAATGCTATTTTTATACTTATGATAAATTTTAAATAAAAAATATTGGAAAAAAACAATTCAATGTCCGATTTGAGAATTCACTTGTGGCCGAGTTGATTTAAGATAAGTAAGTTGAATTAAGTAAGATAAGTATAAAATTAATATTTATCACCTATAAACCTTTATTAGACAACATCAAGTTAATGTTTCAATCTAACTATAAGGGACTTGACATTTCAATTTGATGGCTATCGTAGCTTGATATCCAATCTGGCTATCAGCAATTTCTGGATTCGATCAACAATTTACATACCTTCATAGACTTGCATAACTTGACCACTGCTGTTTTAATCACCACGCTGATTACATAGTCTGAAGAAATTGCCTCATTGACTGAGAGTTCGTCTCGAGAAAAATGGTTTTTCTTTTATTATGAAAACAAAACCTTTGTATTGGGAAGTTATTAACCACTAATAAATGACAAAGCTTAGTTTTCGCGCCATTTCGATGCGCATGCATGCACATCATTCAGACCTTATAAATATAATAATATATTAATAATAATAACTTTATTCACATAAAAGTAGTTACAATCATATCATGAAGTCTCTGATTCCTGAACAAAGTATAAAAATACCTGTCTCTCAGAAAATCAGCACCCTCTTCCAGAGTTATACAATACAAAATTGTGCCAAAAAAGATATCACTAAAAGGAAAACAATTATAAAAGTGCAGAGAAAAACTAAAAAAAATATTTGATGTGATTAAAAAATGTTTATAATTATGTGTGTGTGTGTGTGTGTGTGTGTGTGTGAGTGTGTGTGAGCGTGAGTGGTGTACGCAGAGAACGTGTTTGAGTCTTAGAGAAGTGTTAACTTGTGAGTGAATGCTTGGACTGGTAGCTTACGAACGTGCTTGGAGCAATGGATAGAATATTTTAGTATAAACATTAGTTTCTAAACCGTATCCATTCCGAAATAAATGCACCTATTGATTACCTACTATGATTTTTTAGATTTGGGTTGAAAATAACTCAACTTTTGCGATTTTGCAAGAAAATATTAAAAATTCAAAGTTGCATTTGAGTCCCGTTGCTCTGAACTATTGTTCGTACTTTTAAGAGTATATAAGGATAGAGTTATCCATTTAATAAGGTGTGACTAATGTGCAAGGATTTTCGAAAAGGCGCCAAAACTAAGCATTGCCCTTTATTCACACACATCACATCATCAGCCTGTGGACGTCCACTGCTGGACAAAGGCCTCTCCTAGCTCACGCCTATTGTGGCGTTCACAGGAGGCTATTAGCCTACTGCTACCACGCTGGCCAGACGGGTTGGTAGAGGGTTTGTTTCAAGTTTTCCTTCTCTCGCACAGGTA
Source organism: Chrysoteuchia culmella (assembly GCA_910589605.1). Classification (NCBI taxonomy): domain Eukaryota; kingdom Metazoa; phylum Arthropoda; class Insecta; order Lepidoptera; family Crambidae; genus Chrysoteuchia; species Chrysoteuchia culmella. Next base: position 8,162,413 of record OU342665.1, on the reverse strand, counting down.
TTCAATGCGTCGAGCCTCTTAGTCGACTCTTACGACATCCCAGGCATGTAAGGGAGTGGTGACACTTGTATTCTTAGGCCGTCACCACACGGCACGGCCCTTTATTAGAGGTTAATAATTTGCCAATACAAAGTAGAAATAAGTTTTTTTTTTTTTTTTTCTCTTTATTTATTTAGGGGCTTTTACCTATATTCAGGTATGTCAGCCCCATTAGAAATAAGTTTATTGTAATAGCTGTAAGTTTTCCATGGAAAGAAAATCCACCCATTTTTCCAACTCCACCCAAGTTCCGTCAATGTTCCAGGTGTAAACACCCCTTAATAATCTTTAAGTTAAAAATAAAATATCGCAAAAGCGTATGCTTACCTATATGATAATATAATTGACCACGAATAGATGCTATGACGGAAACATTAATACTGGATTTAAATATCCCCCTCAATACATTTTGCGAACATTTTTGCATAGAAGTTGCCATAAAGAGCTTCATTTGTGCAAATAACGTATAAACATACGTTTAATGCACATAAAGTCTTACCGGTAACCACCCAGCTAGTCGTTTAAAAATCTAATTAATTCAAGTATTAAGTTACTTACCAAAGTGCATTATACAGCCACCCAGTAAAGAGGAAGCTAAATTAAGTATTAAAATTCACAAGAAGCCGATCTTAATACCAAACCCATAATAAATTGTTGGGCTCCGATGTTATCATGTTAATGACTTCTTTGGTCCTGTCTTAACGAAAAGCTACACAAAAACTTGATCGAGAAACTCCGACGTTGGCGTTTATGAAAGATTACGTTATGTTTTACCTATAATTTAGATAAATTGACGTTTTGCAACAGCAGTGTGTAGATATCGCGCTGTGCAGAGAGAATTTGCTTTTCATTTACGCTCGTACTAAAATAGGTTGTATAGAAAAAGTAAAGTTATCAGTGACACTCTTTTGAACTGAAGTTTGACGTTGTAAAGGAGGATACGAACCACTCTGTATTGATTCGTTGTTAGTAAATTAGAGATAAAAAAACGCTAAAGGACTTTGAGAAAATATAGAAAGTGCCCTTGCGCTTCGCTTAGCTCGTCTTGGCGTGGGCACTACCTTGCTCATAAAGCTCAAGTATAATTTGTACCCTTTCAAAAATTCTACCTATTATATTAAAACAAAAATTAGTTTAACATCGTACGAAAAAGGTAGTCACATGATTAATATCAAACCCAAAATATTTTATAACACTTACAGCCAACAAAACTCATACATGATAATTTACAATCAAAACACATAAATCGTGTGAAATTATCGACCGAAAAAAGAGATCGGCCCAAAACTGTTGACAACCGCTGACATCATTTAAAATTAATGGCGGTCGTACGTTATTATGCTACTATAATAGAGTACGTAAGGACACAAGCAGAGAAGTCACTCAGAACAAAATGGTATTTCCCGCACGCACACATTGCCGTAACCTATACTCCAGGCTCTCTCAGAAGTTTCAAGCGCAATAATTAATAAGCGGTATTATTGACACTACATGAAAAACAGGAAATTGTTGTTATAAATAACTAGCAACCCTCGTCCCTCATGAAATCCCTTGCGGATGCGGGGTTGGCAGAGCGTCAGAGATGTACATCTCTATATCATACGCAGTACAAACATCACTCTGATAGCCACACCTCAACGACGCCACATTAGGCAATTGTTGGGCAACCCAACCATAAGGTAAGGTAAGGCTAATAAGGTAAGAATAGTTACAGGCTGCCAGACAATCGCCTACCTATTAGTTTCCAAATATAACCCTGTCCATTGATAAGCTTATTTAACCATCTGCACTGGGAAGCTAGCAGCAGATATTTAAGATAGCCTGTTCCTCAGTGGCTGAGAATTCCGGAAGAGGTTCGCTTCCACCTTCAGCCTTATCAATACTTAACATCAGGTATGACGAAGGCTAAGAGTCTCCCCGTCATTAAAAAAAGCAGGTCTTTTCTTTCACTTCCAGTCCAACATGGAAGAAAGTTTTAACCAGTGCCAATTAAATGCCATAATTCACAATTAAAACCTCCATAGTCAATACAGTAGCAATCCTCGTGAGCCAGGCAAGTTTTTCGAGAATGCCGGGAGCGACACCTCTGGTAACTTTTTATTCCGTGCTACTAGAGTCAGAGGTGGTCCACCCTTTTACGCGTTTCTCTCAAAATAATATAAAAAGCAATGCCTGATGGTTGTTGGGTATTAACGTGTGAATTATGTGAGTAATTAAAATTCGGTATGCGCCTGATTCGTAACCGAAGTGTTTGACGATGACTGTGTATAATTTAGTTTTTTTTTTTATCAAAAGGGGATCCGTTTTTGTAGTTTATAGAAATCGTGAAGAGCATTAGGTACATATTGAATAAAATGAAAAAAAAATTAGTATTTTTTCATATTTCTTATCTTTACTCCGTGCCTTTTTTTTGTCATATCTGATTTGATTTGGTTTCATACAGAGAAGAAAATGTAAAAAATGTACAGTTATTTGGCTTTATGGACTCGTTTCTGAAAAAATAAGATTGTCAGAAACTGCTTCACTTTTAATTTATTTTCATGTAAAATTTTCCAAGAAAATAATTTCTTTAAACCGAAGCAATGACATCAAATTAAATGAAGCAACGAATACAACAAAATATTTAAAAACATTTAAAAAATCATTGACAGATTATTCCCTAATAACTGCTATAGAAAAAGCTTATTAATCACAAACTTTAACAAACCATAAACACCGGTACCTACCTACCTCTATAAAGACAAATAGCCAATTCCATTTAATCCGAGCATTAATCCTGACAAAAACCTTAGTTCCAAACTTGTGGTTGTGCATTACATAAATCAATTTCCACTCATACATAACACACGATAAATTCAAAGGAGACCCGATACCACTTTTAGTAATACCCTAGTGTATGCTTTATTTGACATTCGGCCTTATTTCTATTGTCATTGAGTTTAGTAATGCTATGTTGGATTTGTTAGCCACTGTACAACATGACCGCAAAGGTGTTGAAGTTACCACAGACCGCTTATTGTAACCAAATACGAATGTTAGCTTCGATTTTTAGATTGAAATAGACTTGCCTTTACCATTTCCTATATTAGCTATTAGCATATTCATAGATTTTCATATACATTTATTCCAGATGAATTTGCAACAATGTAGTGAACAATGTATGCTTTAGTAGTTAAGTTACATAAGTGTTAATAATTACAAACTTACCTTTTCAAGGGATTGTTGATTTCAACCGTTATTATTTTAAGTTTGAAAATAAAAAAAAACATTTAACTATAATTTACTTTGAAATGACTTAATAAATCTAAAGAAAATAATCAACAAAATAATTTTAACGATAAAATTAGGCGTAACGTATTTTTTCCTAAAAATATTCTTTCAAATTATAATAAGTCTTGGAACTTATAGATTTTTAAGTTCGTTTTCAAATGAACCATAGCTTGGTACTCCATCTTACAGTACAGTTGTTTAATAAATTATTGTTTACTTTCTGATCACCACGATACCAAAAGGTACGCAATAGAAAAAATAGGACTATTTATACTTCATGGCTGAAGTTTAAATAGTCCTATTTTTTCTAATATAAATTTTTACTAACAAAGTTTTGTTTATTTAAGGCATTAATTAACTTAAACTCAACGTTTTGTGTAAGTATTTCGAAAATGCACTTAGCTTTACAAACATTTCTATTGACAAAAGTTGACTCCAATATTATTTTGACTAGCCCGACTGGATTTGTCGTAGATGTTTCCTCATTTTTCTGTGCTGTGTGCAATGATATATCATATCATTGGCTGTGTGCGTCTGAGTCACGCAATCACAGTCGCCAAATTTAAAAGACGGTGCGTTCTGTCCGTTTTCTTCATCCATCGTCAGTCGTACAGTCTACATAACCGGAAACAACGCTTCATAATTTTTATTTATAACAAGTTTTTGTAACACATTTGTTAAAAAAACTATAAGTAAAGTTACATATAAACATGTATTATAATACCTAGTCAAACTTTATCGTTGCCCCTGATTTTATTAAATTTTCTTTTCACATTACACGCTCTGAAAAGGAGGTTTTGTCAATCAGTTTAGGCGTAGAAAATCGCTTTTTGCGGCCTAGCGCGTAAAGCACTTTTTTAATTTAATACCTAAATATACGTCTTAATGCGTTCCGAATCGCACTATTGACTTTTTTGTTATATTTGATTCTTATTTTAAATAGCTTTAAATTAATTATAATACTCCGTTTTTGTTTAATTATATTATTTTAGTTCATTGAATCATAAAAACAATAACAATAAGATTAAACTATTTTTTATAAGAATTTTATATTAGGCTGGGTGAGATTTCACAACCTATAATTGGATTTCGGACTGTGACATAAATATTTATTTTTAAATTGTCTTTGTCTTGTACCTCATGTCAGTGTCAACATTTACGGAATCGTTTTTATTCTTATTAATAAGTAACAATATATTTCTACTTTAAATAACTTGAATTAACTATAATACTCCCTTTTTTATTGTTTTAGTTTTTTATATCATTACAACAACGAGAATAAGGTATATTTAGATTAAACTTTATGTTTAAAGAATTTTTTACCGGAAGTTGACCGCGGAAACAACCATAAAATGTTCCTCGCTGTTGTGAGGTGAAAAATTGTGTGTTGCGCTCGGCAGAAAAGTTTTTAGCGTCTTGTACCTTTGAAATCCTCGCTTCGCTCAGGATTGAATCTTTGAACCACGAGCGTATCCTTCACTTGCTCAGATTTCAATAGAGGCAACTCGCCGCTAAATTACCAACTTTCCAGCCTTGCATAACAAAGAAATAAATAAATAAATATATCCATACAATCACACCAATTATCTAGCCCACGTTAAGTATCATGAAGAACTTGTGTTATGGATACTAGATAACGGATAAACATACTAATATACTTTTTTTTTTTTGTAAATACATACATAATATACATATTAAACATCCAGACCAAGACAAATAGACATGTTCATGCACACAAATATTTGTCTTGTCCGGGGATCGAACCCGGGACCTCTGGCGCAGAAGGTGAAGTTAGTACCCCTGCGCCAAACAGGTCGTCCATAACAAATAACTATTACACGAATTTAAAGAGACTTAAGAATATCAATAGCATTATTCACGACGCTACTCGTATTTAAAGGAATTGATTCAGCAAAAACTTTCAATATTCAAGATTCTCAGTAGCAGTTGTTTTTACCGGCCAGCTGATTCCGGGAAACCTGTGGGAATACGCCTTCACAGGGTTACCAGACGAAAATTCAAAATTCCGCAGAAAAAAGCCTGATTTTCTTAAAAAAAACATTTTATAAAAAAAAACAAACCGACTTCAAAAAGTAAAAAATAAAAGTTTTGGGGTCGGTGCTAGCTAGCTAAGGCCAAAAAAAAAAATAGTTAATAGAAGTGCAATGCCTTGGCTGGCACCGTTGCTTTTTTTTACTTTTTGAAGTCGGTTTGAATTTTTTTTATAAAATGTTTTTATTTCAGATTTTTTAGTTACATCATGTGCCGTTACATACACTAAAAATCAGCCCATACACAACAATGATGTCATCTAGGTAAACGACTACTTGCCAAAACGTGATTGATATTTTTCAGGATTATGAAAAAACTACTAGCCAGATCTTCGTAAAAATATATATGGGACCACACATAAAGCATTTTCTTTCAGATAAAAAAAGAATTATAAAAATATGTTAACAAATGGTGAAGTTATGGTAAAACATACATTAAAAAACCTCCTTTTTTTGAAGTCGGTTAATAATGCTGATAACTTGCTGTGATTTGTCGCAGATGCACGCAAAACTGTACCCAGTGTTTAAGAATGTATGGTGCATTATTTGTCGGAGATCCCTAAATAAATAAATAGTTTCAGAGTTGTCTCTCAAACGTAATTTAAAATAAATTTAAGGGCTGTTGATGTGAATAAAGATAATTTTAAGATATTTGTATCTGTTTAATTAATACGATCGAAATCGATCGAATCGAACGATCGATTCTCTGTTATGTATTGAAACTTCTAAAAATGCTGTGATTCCCAAAATCTGGCTGTAGTCCTGAAATAAGTCTAAAAATCCTGTGATTTTAGGACAAATTCTGAAATGTGGAAGCCCTACCATTAAAACACCGCCAACTTTTATAATGTAATGATTTGATGTGAATTTGCTGATAACTTTCCGTGAAACTTCCAGATATTTGACGCTGTGGAAATAGTTCTTTCTCATAACATTTGGTACCAAGAATTTTAGATTTTGTGATTATTTACGTAACAACACTGAAAACATGAAAATGAAATGAAAATATTTTTTATTCAATTGACCATATCACAAGCATTTTTGAATTGTCAGTTTTGCCCTACTACAAAGATCAATTACTTGTACAATCAACGACTTTTACATGATATATTTAAACGATATAGTTTTATTATATACAGAAAACATTTTTAACGATAAAACTTTTACGTTTTTTGTTTGCCGTTGCCCAGTGAATAGTAAAAAAAATACATATAAAATAGCACCACGAAGTGGCAAATTTTAAAGAAACTCGCAATTATTGTGATGACAACTGAAAATAATGAACAGTCAAAAGTTCCATAATGAAAATCGGTAGCTGTTCTCAGTGATTCCAAGAGTAACGGTACTCTGAATGAGAGTTAACAAAAACCACATTTCAGAACCGTTGCAATTGCAATCTTGCAAAAACAATTGACTGAGCGGTCCACTGCTTTAGTAAATTGTTTTATTTGTGGCTGCCTCTGTAAAAAGTATTAAAATGAGTCTTAATTTCTATTAGCTCAATTATTGAGTCTTAAATTCTTAATTTCTATTAGCTCTATTAGCTCAATGATGTTTCAATAGTGATCACATCTTAAATTTTGACGTACACTGTTCATAAAATAAATCAGCTTTTCATTTGCGCGTTAAAAATGCAAAATAGTTATTTGTTATGCAAGGCTGGAAGGTTGGATTTAGCGGAAAATTAATTTTTACCATGGCGACTTCAATAGATTTTATTTTTTGTTAACATTTTTTTGTTTTTGGAGCTGGGGCATTAATTTTAGAGTTTTTTTTTTTCAAAATGTATTGTCCTAATTTATTACTTATAAAAAAAATATAAAAAGCCTTTAATAATAATTAAAGCATTTTCAATAAAAAAAAACTTAAAAACAATCTTATTTCCATTACCACCCAAAATAAATAAGTGATATTTGGGTCTAAGGTATAGGATGTTCAAACAAATGAAATCCTACTCAAATCCCTACTGTAGGTTTTTAACAGCAGGAATCATAGGATCGAGAGTTTCGGTCCGTTTTCTAAAAACGCTCAATAGGACGAGAGGGTAAAACTGCAAGGTGGGTTCCCCATAACCACAAACAATGTTCAGAAAAAATATTAACACTGTAGAATTAAAACTGGAATTTTAAATTATTTTGACTGGACTATTACATGGACAGAGGAGTTTTCTACAATCTCGACAAGTTGAATCGCCAACTTGTCTCCTTGCTGTTAAATTAAACGATTAAGTATAGTAAACGCCCGTTTGTGTCAAGTTACACTATAACCCGTAATTATTAAGTTTGAAAATGATCATGATGCTAAAATAAATACCTATCGTTACCTGTCAAAATCTACTCTTAAAAGCAATAGGTTTTGATAGTTTCTTACGCAGAATATGTATTTACTTTTGTAAGTAAGATCCTTGAAAATGCATTTCAATATTTTTTTCAGATAAGTATAACTTTTGCGTCGTTGCTATTTTTAAGTATGACCACAAAACACAAGAAAGATTTGGGACAACAGATTATCAAGGAAGCTACAATGATAATAAAATTATACTTTAGGAAGCGATTTTCAATTTTCCGCTTCGGTTAAAAGCGATACTTACCCGTTATGTGAATAGTACTAAAACTAAATCGTCTATAAAACCTTAAATGCCTACTTCATTTCAGTTACTGCCTTAACCTAGTTTTTGTGTAGTTTGCTTTGGAAAATGGGCCAATCATTTTTAACATTTACTAAGAATGAAAAAAAAAACGACATAAAGAAAACGCGCTCGAATGTGCAACCACCTTAGGTGTCCGAATTTTAAAGGAATTTATCATTATCAAGTATTAATTGTTTTTCTGGCCAATTTGGTTAAATATAATATGTTGCATTAGTAGGTAAGTATCGCTTTTTATCAGGATCAACATTTAAGAACATACAGCGAAAAAAGAATCCAATTCCATTCAATTCATTTATTTGTCAAATCACAGGTAATTTATGGTGTTACAAAATTATAGATGCATAACTGTAATTGGTCTTTGCGGCATACAAATTTATACATGTTATTAATTAATTTTTGGAAATTTTGTAATGAATTCATCTGGGAATTTAAAGCTTTTAAAATTTTAATTGAATTAATTTAATAACTGTGTAATGAATTTTAATTTATATTTATATTTGTTTCTAATTTTTTATGATATTTCGCTGTCAGTTTTTCGTATTGTTTTTATTATAGTTATAATTATTATTTTTATTATTATTAATTATCAATTCTATATTGTAGCGTGCGAATTTTTTATGTTAAATGCCTGTCATGCTGTGTACACATACTTGTGGAGTTGCAGCCTATCATAACTCTTTATCTGTTTGTATTGGTCTTCGTGTATTTGCTGTCACTCTGTTTTGAGTACATAAATAAATAAATTAACAATAATAAATACAATTAATGAATAAAAGCCTTCTTTATTAATTAAATTCATTATAAACAATATTAACATTACAAATCGATTATTCAATAGTATCGATAAGAAGAAACACGCATAATATGTATATGTTAAGGAAACCTTTGAAACTTAATCTTTCTAATAGATTTTAAGAATAATCAATTTGGAACCTCATGCTAAAATTATTAATACTTAAATATGAACCATGCCTTCTATCAATAATTTTGTATTAACCTTAGAAGTTCAAATGGCAAGACCTGACATCACAACAAAAGGGGGAATACTAATTTATTACTATTCCGATATATCGGGGGTCAGCGAATTCTGCACCGATGACATTAAATATTATTGATGTCCTAAAGACGATGGGCCTGACCGGTTTGTGTGTTTGCCTTCGGTGATGTAAAGGAACGTTCACATTAGCGACTTACGCTTACTTGAAGAAAGTTTTTAAATGTTGTCAATTAGTTTGATAGAAACTTAAGGCTACAAAACGTCGCAGCGACCTATTCCGATATATCGGAGGTCAGCGCATTCTGCACCGATGACATTAAATATTATTGATGTCCTAAAGACGATGGGCCTGACCGGTTTGTGTGTTTGCCTTCGGTGATGTAAAGGAACGTTCACATTAGCGACTTACGCTTACTTGAAGAAAGTTTTTAAATGTTGTCAATTAGTTTGATAGAAACTTAAGGCTACAAAACGTCGCAGCGACCTATTCCGATATATCGGAGGTCAGCGCATTCTGCACCGATGATATTAAATATTATTGATGACATATAGACAATGGGCATGACCGGTTTCTGTTTCGGAGATGTAAAGGAACAGACATACTGGTGACTTACGCTTACTCGAAGTAAGTCTGAATAACGCTTACCTAGGTTAACTTAAAGTAATGAAAAGAAAACAGATTGATAGCCAAAAGAAATCTGACATCTAATATTATTGATGTCCTAAAGATGATAGGCATTTGACCGACTTGTTTGCGTCTACTTATGATGCTGTAGGGAACAATAAGACAGTCGACTCCGCTTACTTGAAGTAAATTTGAAAAAGGAAATACTTATATCCATACGCTTATCTACTTACTTAAATTCTAATTAAAGTAATATAAAATAATAAAATAAAAAGAATAAAAAGCCTTTTATTTCTTGCATAGAAGGTTTACAATTTTCTTGAATTTTTAAATAATAATATAATGTGATTCAAACGTTCTTAATTAAACAAATTAAATAAATAATATTATATTGCATGCATTAGATTTCATTAGTTTAAAATTTAAAATATCGTTTTTATAACAAACGTAACTTTGAATACCTACCTAATACAATTTGATTATAACATTCATTCTTTTTAAAGATATTACATTACATGCATAATGTAATGTAATTTTCTGTTTAAAATTTAAATAACAGGTTTACAACATTATTTATTAATTAAACAACATTATTTCGAAACAAATATTTGATTTTAACATATTTATAAAATATATGACATGCATCAAATTTAATTTCTTTAAAATTTACACAATTTTAATGAATACAGTTGAATAAGTTTATTTATTGAATAAATAATATTTTGTTTTCATATAAGAATTTTTTTTTTAAACAATAATTCATTATTTAATCATGCAATTTTTAACAATTTAATAGCTAATTAGCAAGAACCCCTCTACAGGTAAAGGCCTCCTCCAAAAAATAAAATAAAAATGCCATTTATTTACGTTAAGATATAGAATTTAGTGTATGTCTTCTTCTTTGAAGGGTTTGGAATTAAAGTAATAATGAGATTTAATTATTTTCTTTGCCAAAAGTTTCAAAAAACGTAACAAAGACTTTTATTGCAAATTCATTTCACAAATTCGTTAAAATAAATATAAAACTGGAAATAAAAATCCAAATCTTTAAATTTAATGTTTTTATCGTTAAAATAAGTTTGCACCAAACTAAAAGTTTGTTTGTTATTGGTAGTATGATAATACAGTTATTTGATATTTGTCTTTAAAAACGCAGTCAATTACATTACCTACTGTTTTTGTTATTCGTCCTTAATGACGTAGCTTCAGAATAATGTGACTAAAATTCACAATAGTAGTGCTATACGCAGGTTCCTTTACAAAGCTCAACTTCTGTCGCAAACCAATCGTGAAACGTGACGTGTCTGTACGCAACTTTGGGTCTCTTTGGAACACAACACAAACTTTATAAATATAGACGAGGCTAAAACTCCATGGTTCTCGACAATTCTTTAAAACTTACTGTCGTGAGGTAAAAAAATAGACTGTAATAAAACCTTTATTATTGTTTCACCCTCGAAAATAGTTACTTAATTTTCCTGTTAAAATCAAGATGTTTGCTAGAAATGAAAGGTTCTGAACGATCTCTCTACTGCTTAGGCGTCCTCCCCTGCTTTTAATTGTTTGCCCTGTTACTCGTACATAGGTGTTTATATATTTATAACAAATAAAATGCAAATAGGAGTAAATTCGAAAAAGTTTGTTTATAACAACGAAATAAATTGAACACACTTTGTTTTTTTTCATATTTATTAAATTATTTTATTATTTATTATTATATAAGAAACACAGAACAGTCTCTTCTCCAAGAAAGGGTAAACGCCCGTTTTGGTTGGTGGCAGGACGTGTTATATAATTCCGCCTGGCTAGCTACCACCATCTTATCTAAGTCTGACGTGACGCCATAACAACAATGTTTTCAGGATTGTTGTGTTCCGGCAGTTAGAGATAAGATAGCCAGCTCCTCAGTGATCGAGGATCTTCCATCTTCAGTCAATCTATCAATACTTAACATCAGATATGATGAAGGCTAAGAGTCTCCCCGTCATTCATAAAAAAAACGCGCAATCTGACGAGTTTTATGTTAACTATCAGTGTTATCGAAAAGTTTCGGATGCACAGTTCATGACGGTAAAGCAATAGATGAATATGAAGAAGACAAAGCAATAGTAAAGAATACTAGGAGCTATTGCTAAGTCTCAACTTATAAGAAGGTGACACACCGAAAATTTAAAGATCACAATTTCATCAAATAATTTTTAAAATCCCTTTATTAATGACTATGATACTCCAATTGAGTCGCCAAATATCTCAGACAATTAATTAGGTTTATGATTTTTGAATTTTTGCATTTTTCAATGTTATTTTTATACTCTTGATAAATTTTAAATAGAAAAATATTGGAAAAAAAAACTCGGCCTCAAGTGAATCTGAGAATTCACTTGTGGCCGAGTTAATTTTTTCCATAATGTTTCTATTTAAAATTTATCATAATTAATTAGGTTTTACTGCCTGAAAACAGTATTAGTCCCTACATGGAAAATTGCAGACGCAATCAAATTGATTGCATTGACGCAATTTGATGATAAAAAACACAAAGCTTTTGCATTAAATAATATCTAAAAGAGTAATTATGCAAGACTCTTTTGTATTACAATCAAGGGCGTTCCTGGTCGACCAGTATAGAGTTTTGTACGGGATCCTGTTTTCAAAATTATTTATTATTCAAATGAAATACCTATTCGTTATTTGTGTTATATTTTTTATATATTTAAGTATTTAAATACGAGTATAACTTTTTGAAATAACGCTAACTAAAAAAACTCTACTGGTCGACCGGAAAATTCCGCGATTGAACAAAACTCGGTAAGAATCCCAACAATCGGAATCCCCATTTTGTACCATCTACTTTTATCGGTTCCAAATATTCCGTTAATTTTACTGCGATCAAGAATTTTAAATACAAACAAAACAAATCTACCAATCTACTTACTTACCATTTAACAGAAACCTTTTCCGAAAGACTAATAGCAACTGAACGGAAAATACTTAAAACAGTCATATTTAACTTGAGAAGTAATACTGTTGATATCTCAAAGTCAGCCCCTTTGACTCCAGACCAAACAAAGTCGGTATAAACTTACAAAGTTATATGGAAACTTTTAGATCTGAAACTCTTTCCGAACTAATATTGTAGGAACTGTAATGATTGGAGTTTCGAGTCTTGACAGACCAATGTTAAAAGAATTTCAAAAAGTAATTGATTAGTTTGTTAATAAAGAGAATCACAATCTTTAGATTATTAAGAGGTGCATGCATTAAAAGAGGCTCTCAATAATATTTTGCTGACAGTTTTTGGCTCATTGGCTCGCGTTTATTGTTAAATAATATTTTAAAAATGTCCTTATTAATGTTTAACTTTATTAAACATCATTAACTACACCGTCAATAAACAACTTAAAAGTTGACTCTTAAACCACTTTTTTAACCAGAACCCTTTTCCTTAGCACTTGAATATCGTAGGGCAATAAATAACAAAAGTTAATAAATAGTTAAGTAATTGTTAGTGATGAAAAACACTCAGATAAACTTCTGAACACAAGAAAAATATCACACATAAAGCATTCATCACAATAGCATAAGTTTAAACAATTATTGATGTAACAATAACAGCGCGGCATTGTAATACTGTTAATCAAATATGTTTACTTTCGATCTCACTGCAGTAGGTAGAGATGTGATATAACAGAACGATAATTTGATATCGTACTAATGTCTTAGTTTCTTATTATTTTCACGACACTTTTTTAAATTTTTATCCTATGGCCACTAAATGGACTGTCTAATATTGTCGCTCCACGACAATCCAATTTTCTAGCAATATTTCCTTATTAGAAATGTCCTAAAATCTCTACTATTGTCAATATGTTATAGTCTCAACGATCTCAGACAATCATATAATGTCGAAGATTGTTTTAATTGAATCAAAATTACTACAAATTAATAATTTGTGGCTTTAGAAAATCATGAGATTCGAAATGTCGCAATGAAAGAATTGGTCCCAGTGTTTTTTTTTTTTAAATTTGAATGGGTTTGCTCTTGATCTCAAAAAAGCCCAGGGGCTAAGACAGAATCTACAATGGAGCGAGCTAACACAAAAGGTGTCTATTAAATCTGGAAAATGAGTTGTGGTTAAATAGGTGATGTTAGTATTTTTATATGATATAGGTATTCCAGTAAAAAAAATCCTAGAAGTGCTAACAAACAATACTTTTGAACAATTTACGAATATGTATCTTAGAAAAATCTCATTTGACTCAAATCTCACCTCGTTGGAGCGTGCACCGCTGCTCGTCCTCACAATGCAATAAGCTAACCCTACAATAATTTCGACAGCGTATAGAGAAACAGCGGGTACCGTATGCAAATACGCCCCAAGCTATGAAATATACGACCAATAAATAAACAACGAGCAAAGGGGTGAAATTATATATTCATAGTCAGTGCTGTGCGGTGAAACATCGACATTAATGTTTTGACTCCACGTTGATTATTGTATTTGGAAAATTATCAAAGTTTAAGCTTATTTCGCCCTTTTGCCGAAAAGTTAATGATATTTATATATGAAATATATAATTTATCTGATCTAATAATTCAATACCCTCTCAGGCTCCGAGTTATGATAGACAAAGATAATCTATTGTTCTCTGGACACCGGTGGTGTCCTCCTAGCTAGTGACGGAAATATTATATAGTTGCAGATGTTACCGTGTACAAAATATGGATAAGTAATAATATATATTAAGCCTTAGTTAAACACACGAAGTAATTTCTGCGACAGGTCATCATTTAGGTCATCTTTTTTTTGTTCCATAAAGTTTCAATTTCCTTACTCAACAAATAGTTTTTAGGAATTCTATTATTTTCAGATAGCACAGCTTAGTTGTCAACAGTAGACTGGGGAACATTTACTTTAATAATAGCTCATCAATCAATCAATCAATCATTTTATTGCTTTCCATAAGTAGGTACAGGTGTTACAAAATGTGTTAGGATCTTATGGACCCTGAAGGGCATAACAATTTTTGGTAAGAGGGAGACTTATATATAAATATCAATTCACCTATTCTATTCTCATAAAAGACAAACAGTATGACAGCCCACATAAATTCTCCAATATTATTGAATAAATTAATAATCGATGTCGATAAATCAAAATAAACAATGCGGCCCGTCACTCGGGCAGTCCAATATCGTAATAGGCAGGATAAAGAGTGAGGCGACGTGTATAACATCACCAAATTAGCCGGCGATGTGCACTAGCCCTTAGGCGGCAATAGGGATGGCACATTTTTGTTATCACGTTATTATTGCAAGAACAGTTTTTCTCGTCTTTAATTTTTTTTGCTGTATCATAAAGTTGCCTTGTAGATGAGCAAATAAAAAAGGATTGATAAAGCGTTATAATTTTTGTCGTTATACTTTTTTAGTGTCATATTGACCTTTGAAACCAAACCTAACCAAAATATAGTGCCAATTATTTTTCAGTGCTACTTTGCTATTCCTTGCTTTTATTTCCTTATCAATAAAAGGCGACAAAATCAGTAACACAGTAAAAGTTTACTGCGTGTATTATCAAATAATGATACATCTTTTCTTTATATGTATTGGTAATAACGATTATTTTTTTAATTATACTTTATTCGTTACATCCCTTAAGCTAGAGCCAGATTTCCCTCAAAAACATAAAAACCAAAATTGCCAACCCTAAAATCTTAAACAATATGTAAATGTTTTGTGACGCCTTTATAAATGATTTTATCTGACGCGTTTTGTATGAAATATTACGGTACAAATTGAATTGGACACAATCACGGACGCAAGATGAGGAGAGCACATCTGTTGGTCGAGGGTTATACTGATAATAAGTTGGATGGAGTTGAGTCAAACATTTGTAGCGTACTTAACTTTTAATGTATCATCAGATCAGTCACTCATGCTGACTGGGGGTGAAAGAAAATCTATTTTTTTTATGAGCAACGGGGAAACTTTTCCCTTCATCATACCTGATGTTAAGTATTGATAAGGCTGAAGATGGAAGCGAGCCTCTCCCTTAATCCTCAATCACTGAGGATCTGGCTATATTATCTTAAACTGCCAGGACACAACAATGCTGAAAACATGGTTGTTATGGCTTTAGAATTAGATAAGATGGTCGTATCTAAAATTTTGTAATTTTTTGCATTTTTCAATGCTATTTTTATACTTATGGTAAATTTTAAATAGAAAAATATTGGAAAAAATTAACTCTGCCACAAGTGAATTCTCAGACGGGAATCGAAACCGCGACCTTTGGAAATCCGGTCAAATGCTCTAGATGGGTCATCGTAATTTTTTCCAATATTTTTCTATTTAAAATTTACCTTAAGATGGTGGTAGCTAGCCAGGCGGGCTTACAACAAGTCCTACCACCAACCAACCCGAATACAATATGTACCTCCGCTGGGAATCGAACCCGGGAACTCTGGGACTGATACGTGGTGGTTATCACTAGACCACAGCGGCGGTTAAAACATAGAATGTGGCATGGCAGCTGCTAGCTTTCCAGCCTTATTCTTCTTATCGAGCGAGTGAGGATTAGTACCTCTGGTGTCAGGGCTTAACGACTGTAATCTAAAGACAACAGCCGGGACCGACGGTTTAATGTGCCCTCCGAAGCACGGAAGCGCTCAGTTATAATGCTACTTTACGGTCACCCATCCGACACCTGACCGGGCCGAACTTTGCTTAACAAACGTGATCGAATACGATCAGTCTGTCAAGCGCGGCGATGAGAGCTTTCCAGTGCAGATAGTAGAGACCTATTAATGGGCAGGGTATATTCGACAACTAATGTGGGCGATGGGTTGCCAACCCGTCACTATTGTTTCCAGACAATATCTTACACCCATATTCTAAGACGTTCCTCCAAAACTTACTCGTCCTCGACTTAACGAAACCTCATTGAAAACCTCTTCAAAATACTCCTCGATATCGGTATTATATGTCATAACTCCGTAAGGACCTGCCCCCTAATTGTCTAATTTCAAAATCTATCACAATCCCTTTCAGAGGTATTGTGATTGTGATATTTTCGTCTGTCATATTGCTTAGACCGTTCCATTTCGTTAATTTCATACTTTTTAAAACGCCTCCCGATCACAATCCCTTTCAAATGTCAAATAGTGACGGCCTGAATATCTTTCAAATGACGAATTTAAAGGGATTGCGATAGATTTTAAATTGGACAATTAGCCCCAGCCAAAGAGTACGTAGCCACTCCGTGTTAGGCCTAGCGCACACTACAATTTTTACCCACGACGAGGTTGAGTGGAGTGTAAAAAGTTTTGGAGGAACGACTTAGAATATGGGGGTTAGACTCAACCAATGCCAAATGTGGCATCTTTGAGGTACAATCGGGGAACTTCCCGGTTGACCAGTAGTGTTTTTTGCAAAGGTTTATTCGAAAAGTAATAATGTATGATAAATATTAAACAAGAAAATATACTAGAAAAAGTAACTTGTCTCATGTCGCCCTGACGAGATTCGAACCCGCCCGAAGATTGCAAAAAAAAAGTTATAAGTAAAAAGGTATTATAGTAATAATTTATTATTCAAAAGAAATAACTTTTAATGATCTACCATTTGTGATATAAACGGTTTTCTATAAATCTATTACTTTTTTTAAATAAAGCTTCCTTAAAATATTCTACTGGACTACCGAGAAGTTCCCCGACTGTACACTCAGGCCATGTTGCTGCACCTTCAATGCTTTGCCAACACTGTAAGGGATTTATGAAGTGAGCTCATGTATGTATCATCCATCACCATCAGTCATGTTAACGGCCCCACTGCTGGGCCACAGTCTTTCCTTAAGGATGGATACAGAGAATGGGCCATGTCACCCACCACGCGGTCGCAATGTAAATTGATGGATGTTAACTAACTTACGAGACCTCGTCAATAACATTTCTCATCACTAAAACTCGCTCGTGACGTCATCGTAGGTACGAAAAATTCGACAGACTAGGTTTGCATACAATTTGAAGCGCCCTTTTCGTCTATCTCGCTAAAGGTCTGTGACCACAATCGCAGTCCAATCGCCCTAACCAGTACGCCACCGAGATTCTCTGTAATGTATGCTCTTTGTCAAATGTGACATATCGTGGGGTCATGTTCATATATGATGGCGCCAATTATTGTTGCGTCTGCGCACGTGTTTTGTGTCAAATGTGAGTCAAAATCGTGTGATACAAGAGCTTTTTGTGTTTGCCACAGTAACAGGCTTGTGGTCCGTTATTTGATACCCTATTTGTTATTGTTGCAATGTAAATGTAGTCGTGAGTAATGCAATGGGACGTTATTGGGGCTTACTTTAGAATGTTTTTATTTGGAAACAAGGTGGACTGTACTTTATTTTATACAAAAATTTAAGACTTGTTAGTATGTTTCCATTTGAAAAGAATGTGGCGTTTAAGTTACTTAGTTGAGACTCACTTTTTTATATGAAAACGTGAAATTATAAGTCTACCAGTTTCGGGAAAATTAACTTAAGTTATAAGACAACAAGAAAAAAGCAACTTAGGATAACTAACTAGTTGTAGGATAGGACGAGAAATAGGTTCTTTTGAAAGGCTAATAGTATCGTTGCATTTTGGAGGAAACTCTGTAATATCTATTGCGAATATATTTTGTATTGATCGTTCTATGTTAAAAAAATTATCATTTAAAATTATCTAACAGGTGACAACCCTCAATTTAATTTAAGCAGATACATAATAATTAGGCATTAAATTGTCGGTTAGGGCGACTGCGCAATACTTTACGGTTGGGGCGGCCGATAACGGGCATAGACAAGCTTTGCACTATGCACTTGGAATGTGTGTTTACAGTTCATATGCATTTACTACTATTCGCCTCAAACGTGTTATTTTAGTTATTTTTTATTGGGAGCATAACGTGTTGCTTTTGTTTTTTTTAATGCAACGCAAAGCTTGTATGTGCAAACTGTTCAATCAAGCTTAAGGTTAGATCTCTAGAGCTTCTTGGCTACGATACTCCTTTCTTTTTTTCGAGCAAGGAGACTGGATCTTCGGAAGAGATAAATTCTATACGGTTAATCGATTTGGATTTATTATTTTGATGTTTTAAAAGTCTTCTAAAAACGGAAATTTTGATACTTTGTAATGTTAAACATAATGACGTTATTAGCGCGTAGATAATTATAAATTTGTAATATAAAACAAAATATGGGTAATATTTACATAAGTACTACTTTTTTCTTAAATATAAACTAATTACTATTGAACTTTTTTCTCTGAATCTACTCTAAATATCTATATCATAAATACCAAAACTGGATCCATTAAAATTACTTACAATTTAAACTACACCAATAAATTTATCTGATCTTATGTCAAAACCAATTACTAAAACAGTTACAAAGGAAGTCGTACATTACAATTTATTGAAATAGGATATAAAAACGATGCTCGTCGTTCCGCTATACTAAATATATTCAAATGAATTCGGTCGATGGTTATCAGCTGTCCTTTTGACCCATCAGCCATAGTACATGTTAAAAGCTAAAAGCAGTACCGCAGGCTTCATACAGACGTTTGAAATTGCGCTCTCAAAACACAACTCTATATTTACTTACTCCTATAAGTATAGCGCTTTAAGTAATAAAAGAAAAAAAAACTAAGTAAATTGCGTTTAGAAAATTGCTAATATCTTAATAAGTAAATACTTTTATGCGCCCTTTTTTCTCCTCATTATAAACACATGTCCTGAATGGGATGGTAGGAGACTGGAGGATTAAAAAGAAGTTTTCAATAAAAAAACTACATTGACTTTGAGATTGCGTCACAAAGTTGAATCTGTTACATAATAAGTTTAGCTTGTTATACTCTACTCGAACAATCTAAATATGTGATACCTTAATGTTTTTTTAATTAATTTTTTTACACTCACGCCACACTAATTAACCTAGCCCCAAAGTAAGCACTGTAAGGGTTGTGTTATGGGATACTAGGGTAACGGATGTAAACACATATAATTACACCTAAGTATTTATGTGTAGAAACATATTTAAACGTACATGACTACACGGGTACATTAATGCCCTTATTCAACATACAAACATTTGACCGGGATTCAAATCTAGGACCTCAGAGTAGGCGACACCTTGAAACCGGTGTACGTACCACTCTACCACGGAGGTCGTCAAACGGAGGTGATTTTGTTAAAACCTGAATCATCCCTAGCTTACCTATCTTAAGATGTTTAAATAATATTCATATGAAATAATTAAAATAAGACTTTAATTTGTATTTAAACTAAGGCTTATTAGAGGTACTGTTGCCGGTTTTATATTTACTGTACACCAAAGTTTCACCATTTAATTCATTTAGCGGCTAAATAATACAATACGTGCTAATGTAATTAGGCTGGTTGTTTGATTGATCGTTTCCGATTAAGTTGTTTTTGGAATTAACTGTTGTGTGAGAAAAGTACGTGGACCATTTATATGCGATCTTCAGATAAACTGATATTAGCATCATTGTAACACCTCATGAAATAGGTTGTTACATATACACATTGTTATTTAGTTAACTGTTTTTGATTAGGAAATCTAATGATGCAAAATAAGATAGTGGTCATAGCAGTTACCTATATTGTAAATTTTAAAACGTAACTAACTAGGAAACTTTTTGGGTAGTAAGCCTTAGAAAGGATGCGTTCGCCGTGCGTTCGCCATTCACAGTTTGATCACCCGTTTTACATATTATTTAAAGATCAAGAATGAACAGGAACGTACACACAAGTCTCCCCTATATAAAAAAAAATACATGCACATAGGAAATGTATGGAACTTAAGGCGCTACTCGGAAAAAGTATGGACTTTTTTATATAAAACTATAGCTCGGTTACAGTGTTACAAATCTGGTAATAACATATATATTTCTCCATACATTTATCTAGATTCGTATAGTTTCAAAAACACGATTTTATAATTTACTTTATTTTATGATTTTATTTACAAATACGAAAATTCAAGATTATTCTTAAATGGGGTTACTTACACTAATGGAAATTTGTTTAATAAATGGACACTAATAATATTTAGGATTGTATACAAGCATTGAGTCAATCGTCGTAGTTTTTTTTATTACGAAGTGATTTTGTGTTATTTTTGCCTAATCTGCAAAATCTGCGCATCGTTTTCTCATTGCTATCTCGCTTCAGCATATTTTTTTCGAGTATCGCCTTAAGACTATTACTCAATACTTGTATATAGGTTTAGAAGCATGCGAAAGAATTATTGAGAGGTAAGTACGAACAGAATATAGATGACTCAGCTATCTTTCAAGATTGCTTTTAAGACACTACTTGAAATCAATGTCATCACTTCCTGAACACGAATTACTATATTAGGAACGATAGATGTACTATTTATAAAAAAAAGAAACAATCCATCAATATTTTTAGAGATCCCCAGCACAAAAATCTACTAAGATAAGTAATGTAAAAAAATACTTTAATTTTTTTACTAAAGAGGCTTTTGACAAATATAGTTATATATTACAATAAAACAACTAGTTCAAACTGGACCTTACACATTGCATAAACTTTTCAATTTACTGATAAAAATAGTCTCTAGGAGTATGTTCATCGGCAAAAATAATGGTACTTATTTCATAGAGCTGTTTGCTCTAAGAATATGATTGTCACTTTTTTTTATACTAAGTATCTAATGTAGCATAAATCCTCACTTATTTACAAAATACTTATATTTTCTCTTAATAAAGAGTATTCTATTATTATAATGGTTTTGAACGGAACCTTTTTAAGCCTCATCGACTCAGTATTGACTTTGTACAGCAGCCATAGTAATTACTCCCACGCAACAGGTGTTCCAAACAAAAAAGATATCAGTTGTACAGGAAAATTTATTATCTCCAAATTTGAATCAATAATAGTCTTTATTACCTATCATTAAAGTCTATATAAAGATGCAAGTTGTATTGACGATTATGTTGTCCCTTGTACTAATTATGTTTAGTGGTAGTCGTATAGTATCAAATATCTCGGTGTCATTAGTTATCATAAAATATTTCTGCTTGTGGTAAGCAACAATTAATGAATTGGTTCTGAATGGTAAATATGTTATTTTACAACGTATAGCCAATCTCTGGTTCGACGGTTTTATGACAACGAGAATATAAAACAAGATAAATTCATATCATTGACTCGTATAGATTATGAATGCTGGTATTTAAAACAAATCAAAATGAGAATATATCAGTTTGCTTATTTACTCATAACAATATCAACCATATCTAACGGTTTAGTCAATAATTTTTGATTTTTTCTTATATGTTTAGGTATGACAAAATAGCAATGTTCATGTGTGTAAAAACGCAAAAATCTAAAACACATTGTTTTTATTGTAAATCATCATTTCTGGTATAAAAACTATAGCAACGTTAAGAAGGAAAACTACTTCAAAACATTTGAATCAGTAAAAATTAAAAACATGTACAAGGAAAAAAGCTTCAAAACGCAAGTAACAAAAAATCAACCATAACATACATATTTCCAAAAAATCTAACTAGTACAAATTCCCGATAACTAAGTTCAAACGACGCGGTCAAAAGTTGAGCTAAAACAAAACGCGCAGTTCCTGGGAACATGGCTCCGTTTCGCCCCGTTTGAAGTTAATGGGCCAGGGTAAACATGTGCCTGTTTGTGTTTTGTACATACAAATATGAAATCTAATAATAAACAAAAAGGATGGGTTTAAATGTTTCTATGCAATAAACTAGCGGTACATGAGACTTCGCCTACACTTTAGTCTAGCTAGACGATTTTTTTTTGACTCCTTAAAGGGTGGAATTTTCCAAAGTCTTTTGTTACTGATCGCCTACTTCATTTTGGAAGTTTTATACAATCAAGTTCTATTTCCAATACTTTACAATTTTTTATATTGTACTTACAGAAATGTTTCGCGAAATAGTTTATTCTTTGTTAATTTTCTGTACTAATCTCAAATTTTTACAAATCCTTCTTTAGTAAATTAAATACGTAGTATAAGTAAATAATAAACTATAATAATAATAACACACGTACGTATTCTAATGTTTACTTAGCTATTACTCTTAATCAGCAAAGTAAATACGACAATAGTGTTATTTCATAAATCCAGGAAATGAATTTATCAAACTCATGTCACATTTCATATTTATTGCAAATTACTTGTAAGTACTTGAATTTCGATGCTAACTCATCAATACCATCGTTTGTAAATTGTAGAATGTTTACTGTTCAGTTACTTTTAACATTCCAGTTTAATCTAGGCAATTTCATATACTCATTCATGTTCTGAAAATCATAAGCGACTAACGGCCGGTTTCAATAATCTATCCCTAACAAGAGGTAGGCGTATATTGGTTACGCTACTTAGCAACCGCTGTTATTTTGTGTTATTTTGGGCTGAATAACAAAAATACCTAGGCAACAAAGCTCTAGTAAGCCTATCTCTTACTGTAGATAAGTTATTGAAACCGACCGTAAGAGCGCTTACGCACTACGTTCCGAATCCAATCCGAATCTCTGAAAATTCGTACATCTCCATAGTGACGGACCGTATGATAACTGTTTTCCTATTTTAATACTATACCTGAAATGATAAGTTAGCATCCTGGATTCACTTACTTCCACCACCACGGAGAACATATTTTATCATATTAATTGATTGCATAACTCTATTTTACATATGGCTGGCATAAACTCAATGTCACGAATCGCGATTTGGTTTGTGTTTTTAAGAAATTTGTGTTGTGAAAACAAAAAAAAATGGCATAAATTTGTTCTACTTGGTGATGGAAGAGGGTGTAGGCCATGATCCTTACTCATTCTTTCACAGATTGTGTTAAAATAGGAAGTTACGTATCGGATTCGGATCGCAGTGCGTAAGCTACATTGGCGGGGCTATTACCTAAAAATTAGCAATTATCGTGCAGATATCGCGCGATCGCTGCGGTGGGTAAAATAAAAATGGTATTACGTATGTGATTGCTGGTTCGCTGATGGTTCGTACAGCGGCGTCTCACTCTCTCGCGCTCCTACCTAGGTACGAGAGTGAGACGCCGCGTATTGCTATGACGCTAGCGCCAAAAATAATTTGGCAGCAATAACAGAAACTAAATGAATGCACATTGTTGTTCATCATTTGTTCGGTAGAGGCCGCACTGTTGATACGTGACGTAACGCAATTTTCGTGAAATTTCTGCTCTAGCGTTGCTGTCGCAGTGACAGGTAATAGCTCCGCCGAATTCTGTCCGAGTTTTCTGGATCCGTTTTTGTACGGATCGGACGCAGGACGCAGTGTATAAGAGCTCTAACTGTACCTTTGTTCGTTCACAAACACAAAGATAGAGATTAAGAACTGGTTACATAAATTAAAGGTTTTATTTTATTAATGATATTATTTTTAGAAAGTAATCAATGGCCTAAGACTAGACTTCGATTAGCCTAGAATTGACCTAAGCTTTTCTCTAGTCTGAGGAAAGCTTCTTCAGTAACCGTTTCTAACCTTACGCGCAAATAGTTCAAAGTTGTATGTCTTCCATCAAATCCACTTAAATAAGTCTTTCAAAATTGAAAGTTCCTTTATTAGGCAAGTGAGTGAAGTCAACGACACTTTTGATTTAAAGAAGGGACAGATAATTATCTGTTTTATCGTGAAATTATAAAGGAAACGGTTTTTATAGCGCCATAACCTTAAATTGCAGATCGCCTTATTAAGTTTTTATTGTTCAGTAATGTTCGGTTTACAACCCAATCTGTGTTACGAAATTGCATTCTATTTCAATCTAATTTAAAAATTCAGTTGAATTTCTTTTAGCAACTTCGTAATTAAAGTTTTTTGTATTTTATTTGACATGAAAAATGTTTTAGCAGTAATTATTGTCAAAGAACCGACAAGCTAATTTTCATACGAATTTATGCATTTATTTGTAACGATAAGACAAAAAAAAAACTTCCTTTTATATCTCCTAACGCTAATAAAATGTACCTATTAGCAATTTTGTCAATTAATAAAAAATTTAAAAATTGCCACAAATTACTAGATACCATCTTCTTTGTCATCTTTGTCATTACGCATTTGTTTTGACCCCACTGCTGGGGCACAGGACTTACGATTAAGGACTTCCTTTTCCTTTCCTTTCGATTTTTTCTTAGTATGGATGAGATATTACTACAGAATCTTTTACTTTAACGACTTATATAGCAACTGAGCTTCAAAATCTAATAAATTCTAGTAGGTAGGTCAATCCTAATGCTAACTAATATACCTAAATGCGAAAGTTTGTTTGTTTGTCCTTCGTTCGTTGGTATAGAGTTGGTTGAAAGGACGGAGAGTCAAACAGGTATACTTTTTATCCCGATATTCCTACGGGAACAGGAAGTACGCGGGTAAAAGCGCGGGCGGCCGCTATTGTATATTGCAAACAGATACCTAGGCCAAAAACCAGAACATGTCAGAAGATAATAATTTTCCACGGGTTCGGGAACCAAAGTGGGCATAGTTAGCATCACCATTTTTAGCATCACTTAAACTTCGGTAAAATTATCGAAATAGGTTAACTTTCAGTCAGCTTTCTAAGTGTTCTGAGTAACAGTTTCGTAGGACCATTGCGGCCAGTTTTAACTAAGGTTCAATACAAATGCCACACACGAAAAGATAACTTTAGAAAATAAATTATTTCAAAACGGTAGGTAGGTATAATAAAAAAAACTCATAAATAGATAAGCAGCCTCATTTGACTTCACCTGCTCGTGTTTTATAATACCTACCTACAAACAAACTATCATACTCTATCACAAGGAGTAAAGAAAGAAAGAAAGAAAAATGATTTTTTGACATCCACACGACGATACACAGATACAGATAAAAAATAAATAAAAATAAAATACAACACATATAAAGCGCACACTGCGCATCGTCGCATGTCGCCAAACTGTGCCAAGCTCAGTATAAGCAGCAAGCTGGGCCTGCTGCACTGATATTCTGCTTGACACAGCAGTGACAACCATAACGACAGATAAAAGTATAACTAAAATAAACAAAACAAAACTAAAAAATAAAATTCACCTATACTAAAACAAATTAAAAAAACACAACATATCTATGGACTAAAAGCACAACTCTAATTAAACTAGTCTGTGACACACAACTGACAGTGACAGTTTGTCACAAACAAAGTAAAAAACTTTCCACACGAGTAGTGGCTTTAAGATTTATTTTCACACCAAAATGTCCGATTTTTCACTCCTAATATTCTTCATAATTCGAACAGAGAATTGCTCTTTTGAATAAAGTACATACCGGGCAAACTCTTCAGTTGTAAGTATAGATCAACGAGCGCAAAAAAATAAAGGATTAATGTTCAATAATCTTTGTGCAAGTAACGAAGCTTTTACTATCCCATAAAGACGCACGATATGCATGAAACCCTCCCATAAGTGAATACATTAAATACAATGTTAATACAAATTATAATGGTTTGTTTACATTTTATGTTCACAAGCCGATTCCACCAGCTTTGCTGCTGTTTACAAAATAAGTCAACAAAAGCTAGTGAAAGTTATTTGTGCACTAGACGCGGTATAAATAATTTTAACTGCTTCGTCGTTGGAAATCGGGCTGAGATAAAAGCGAGGAAACATAAAGGTTCTGTCTTTTAGCTGGTGAAACTACTAACTCTGAAGGAACATTTGTGCCGGTTAATTGGAATTTGTTTATTTAGTTTTTTTTTTAGTATTAGCACCTTTGTAGAGTGCTGATGTGACTTTTTTTTACATTAACTATATATACTAACTCTTGGCCTCATTCTGAATCATTCGATTTAAGAAGAGGCTGAAAATGAAGCGATCTTGCCTAGAAAAAGCCTTTTTTTGTTCTTTCTCATAATATAAACTCATAAAGGTTGACTGATCGAGTCCCAGACTCTTCCAAATTCGACGGAAATGATGCAGTCACGAGATTTTCCCTACGTCCTGCACGCTTTTTTTCCAGAATTTGAAGTTGAAGCAGTACTTTCATACCTAACCGAAGGTATTAAATAACTGAATGAATTCAAAAAAGGTACCGATGTTCATGATAATGAACTACATAGCCTATAACGCGAAAAAAGTAATGAAAATCTGTTTTCTTCTGAAGCAAGATTTTATGAACCAAACTTTAGAATCTAAAGTAGTATTTAAAGTTTAGAAATTGAAATGATCAAAACAACAACAAAATAAAGGATTTAATGGTCCCTACCAAAATGCTAGGTACTTATAGGTTAACTCATCAAATTTCCCGTGGCACCACCAGGGGTATCTTCCGGGGGTGCCATGGATACGGAATGATATTCTTCGATAGTAAGACGAAACATATCATCTTTAAGTGTTTTCATTCGTAGGTAGACATTAAAAGACAGCCTAATGATGTTGCCCCAAGCACCTTGCTTGCTATCTGGTGACGGCAACAAATGCTTTTCTATTACTAAGACCTCCTTCAATGGCTTTGTAATCGTCTTGCCACTTTGCGTTTCACGGGTATGAACTGGCTACAAACACCAGAGAAATAAAATAGCTTTGATATTGCCCATTGCATGCTTACTTGCTTTAGCATTTTTCGCAATTTGAATCATATTCTATTCTATTTTGCTGCGAGTAATGATGAAATGCCTTGAAAATCAGAAAATTTGGAAATAAATATGGTCTTCTTTCTTATATTACTTTAGTATTTCACCAATATGTAACGGTGAGTTTTAAGAGTATTTTAGTAATGTTACTTACTGCTGGATATACATATAAGTACCTTCCCCAAATAGCAGGTTGGCCATGGCAGTCACTAAGATTTCAGAAGACCCCTTGTTAATTATTTTTATTGACTTTTGGTATCTCTTATTTGTGTTATGTTTTTCTTATTACAAAAGACCAATTAATTACTGGATTATGATTATGTATTTGTTTCTTAACGAAAAGCAATCATAGGTTCCTTAGTTTAATAATAATTTTTCATGTACGTAAGTACTCTTCAAAGCCAGGAAACGTCTAGTAACTTAATAAAATAACAAATGTATCGCTCTCTGTTTGAGACGGCAGTCGCAAGTATATGTGAATAGGACTTTACTGTCGATGCATTTTATGTGTAGAGAAGAAAATAAACAGTTATTTATTTATTATTTATTTATTTTAACAGAACAATGTGACTTTTAAATTTAGAAACTGTTTTCGTTTTTTTTTTCTTTTACAATTAATGCTACTTTCACTGCAAGAACAAAAACAGGATTTGCAAAAAGTTGGACTTTTATGTAGTTACAAACTTATAATGTTGGATACAAGACGTACCTAACTATATCTTTTGACTTAGAAACGAGTGTCTGCTTTTTTTCTATAAACCTAAATACATACTGCTTCTACCATCAAAAACAAATTGGTTTTGGAAAAGTCGGATTGAAGAGTGATTTTAAACAATATTGGTGAAATAGAATATTTTTACTGCCAAAAGTGCTCTGTCGTCACCGGGACTAAAGAAAACTTTCTTAACAATGCCAAATGCATTTAGAAAAATCAACACTCATTTTTCCAATGTATACAAACCCAGAAATGATTTATGAACCGAACTTATGATTTACGCGGTGCAGCGTTCAACCTAATAATCAAACAATGTTGAAAAACAAAACGTAAACAATATAGCTCCGGGAATATTTTAAAATGCAACGGCGCAGTAGCGTACAGCCAAATTATGAGATTCCTAAAGAACAGTGCGTGATTTCTACGTCTTAGCAATCTAATCTAGGTACGAAAATTGTAGCTTTGTTTACAGCATAGCTTAGCTTAGCTAATAAATAGTTTTTTGAGATTTGAGTCAAATAATCGAAAAATTACACATTTTAACGTTTGATTAAACGTCACGAGTACAATAATAGTATAATTGTTTTGGTACGTTTCAGATAGTTGCTCAATTTTGTAGATACTGTTTTAAGTAACCCGACTGCAAAAGAAGGGTAATGTTTTTCGCGCGTATCTTGTATGTATGTTTGTTTGTTTGTTTATATGTAATATTATTTATTACCTCTTATATTTCAAACGGCTGGACGGACTTCTATAATTGGGATATCGTTAGATTTGTCTTTACAGCCCAAGAATTCTTAGTTACTTAAGTGATGTTAAAAAATATATATAGCGGCTAGGAGGTGCTATTATTTGAAGTGAAAAAAAAATATTTACTTCGTTTATTTATTCTTTGATGATAACTTGAATAATGAATGAAACATTTTCTTTGCTGATTTCATTGGTATTCGTAACATTATTTTTTTCGTTAATTTCGGACAGAAAACTAAAAACTAAAAAATATATAATTAAAACCTACTTCAAAAAGTTAAAAATAAAACTTTTGTAGTCGGTGCCAGCCAATGCATTCTACATTGCACTTCTATTTACTATATTTTTATTTTTCTTGCCTTGGCTGGCACCAAATCCAAAAGTTTTATTTTTTAGTAGTTGAAGTCGATTTTAATGTTTTTTATAAAAAGATTTTTATTTCACAATTTTTAGTTACATCATGTGCCGTTACTTACACTAAAAATCAGCCAAGACACAACAATGATGTCATCTAGGTAAGCGACACTTGCCAAAACATAAATTATATTTTTCAGGATTATGAAAAAACTACTCTATAATTATGGAACAACACTTGAACTATGTTCTTTCAGATAAAAAAATAATCATTAAAATCGGTTGACAACTGACAACGTTATATTAAAACATACATTAAAAATATATACAGTCGACCTTAGAACCTCCTCCTTTTTTTGAAGTCGGTAAAAAATTCGAGGAAATTTTTATATTCAAAGATAATCCTTAGCTGCAAATGTCTGTAAGTACTTAAGTTTTAAAGAATCGAAAATTACCAAAATTAAACATTTATTTCGTTGGACGAATCATAGGTTTTAAAATTTGTATATAAATTTTGAACATTTTTTAAATACTTATTTATATATAAATAAAATAAGACGTTTATCTGGCTCTTCATATTCTAAGCTGAACTGAAACACATATTTCATTGTTTTTATAGACAAAGAACAGACATATAAATAATCTTATCTTTCCTGTTTCGTACTTATTTTGCTTGAGGTAGGCTCACAATATCAGCAACCGATTACTTCTAATTAAACGATTAGTCATCAAAACAGAGATAAAATTGTATTTTAATTCTTTTGCGTTAATGCCTATGGCCTATGCAACATTATGTGCCTACCACAATACTGACTCGTTAATCTCATTATTAGAAAATTATCGACACTTCTATACGAACCGATAAAGTATATTACATAGATAATTTCGGAATCAATTCATTACTATTAATTAATAGAAATACGACTTACAGTAATCCAATCGAGCATTTTAATTTTGTTTCACCGTTATTCGATTTAGTATGATGGATCGACTTCCGACTTCTACTGATTTACCAATCGATACATTTAAAGTAAGGAACAATTGATTAGTAAAAAAGTATATAGGAAATAAAAAGATGTAGGAAACTTTCCTTTGAGTTATCCAAGTGAAAACTTACCACCAAGAGGCTATCACGACTTGCACTAACAACAGCAGAGCACACACAGCTCGCCAAATCAGCGTCATATTGTTTAAAAACAACAAACTGTTAGTAAAAGATCCACTTCTTCAAAGTTAACTTGCACTAAACCACCGCAATAGCCAAACAAAAACTTTCGGCAACCACGTTTTATCGCAACCGCAACTCAAATTACAACAAAAACGTAACACCAAACAATAACCACAAAACCGAACATAACAATGTAATCACAAAAACATTTTCGAAGTGCGAATCCAAAAAAAAAGAAAAAAAATAAAAACTTTTTAAAAACTTTCTTTAGAGTTCACGTCACTGATTCAGGGAGAATTAAAAAAAACTTATGACAGACAGGTATGATTCAATAAAGGAATAATTATGTAAAGGGTTTACTCTTTTTTCCGATTCGAAAAAAGAATTTGGTATGGTCGAGCGACGCGCTTGCGATCCGCGCGCATGGGAACACAAAACCAGACTGGCTTGCTTAAAGCCGTTTGTAAGTATTCCATAGGATTCGCTGTAAGGGGAAGGGTCTCATACCGGAGGGCGTATAGATGCAATACGGTGTGCACATTCATCCTTCATAGCCCTTACCGCGGTATCATCAACTCCATTGACTTCACGATTTAATACCTAAAGCTGGGAGAGAGACAAAAACCTAAGCGTTTTTTTTTATATTTTCTTTTTAAGAAACACTTGTTTATCTGCGTTTATTATTTTATAAGTAATTGATTTTGTGAAAACCCTTCCTCGGTTCTGAAACCTACGAAATAGTACCTATTATTCATGGACAATATCTGCTGAACTTCCTGTATTAAGAAGACATTAAACTCATATTATTTTTAGTGCAAGATTTATCAGAGTCCTTAGATAAGATTTGTTTTAAGTATATTGTATACCAGTATTAGATATCAAACACGGTTTGATAATCCATTTTTTTACATATTTCCTGTTTTAAAAACAATAGATTAAAAAATATAATAATGCAAAGTTTTTTATGATTTACACAGGGATGCAACTTGGGACAGAAATTATACAAAAAGTACTGTTACCAAAAAGGTTTTTTTTGCGAATGTAAAAGAACTAGCTGTTTAATCTTACATTTCTCCACGTGGAGTTAATAACAAATTTTGAAGACGCGGGTCGGAGAGGCTCAGAGGGTAAAAAACCACTACAATGGGGCTTACCTGAGGCCATTTGTTCCCCCATGTTTACGATAGCAGTAAAACTGTAATTGCAACAGATCAAACGCACCGACAGATGGACTAGTAACATCTTACCTTTTAGATAGGGATTTGAAACTTATGCTTTAAGCAATAGCGTTCAAGCTCTTTTTAAATTTTGCATTAGCAACAGATTTTATAACGTTTAAACTATTATGAACTATAAGATGTTGCCCTAGAACACCATGTGTTACTGTCTATAATTAGATACTTTTCGTGTGGTAGAAATGTGAAAATACTTAGAAGGTAATTATTTTTCACAGAGAAATAAGAATCCACTATGATGAAGAAAAGTAGTTAATCAAATTCTAATAACACAAGTACCAACAAAATTCAACGCAGTTAACGTATTATTACTTTGTATAACTCCCTTTTGCGTTGGTTGATTAAATAAAAACAATGGTGATGCACAATTTCTATGCAACCTAATTCGAATATTTGCAAAAAAATACCTTAGCTAACTCTATTTAAAACGGTTATACCGCGTGGGGCCTATAACCGGGGAAAATATTGAAAAGAGCGACTCTCTAGAGTATTAGTATTTATTCAAAATAGATTCCAGTTAATCAAAACCCATGCATTACTCACAATAAGAATTTAAAGTTACGATTCATAATCAGTGTATTATTGCAAAACGATATTATCGTTGACGTTGCGAACTTATCGTGGTACAGTAGACAATAAAAAAAAACTTACCGCAAAACATCATGATATCACTATCCATTAGAAAATTTACCTTTAACTCCTTGAATAGCGACAGCCCCGCTACTTCCCACAGCTTAAAATCTCTGTTTCAAATTACTTAAAATCTGTAATTTATTATTAAATATCGCAATGACAGTTATCTGTTTACAATTTTATCCATCATGCATGACATGTCATGTCAATCAATACATAGTACATGTACCAAGTAGAATCAGCCATGGCATTATAAAGTACTAGTACGTAGTACCTTTTAATTCCATGAATTCTATTCTTTTTACATTATGATCTCTTTAAAAAGAAGATTATAGTGTAAATTCAAAAGAATAATTTTGATTAGTAAAGTCAGAATATTGGCATGGGAATTTCATTAGTTTCAGTTTAAATTAATTTTAATTTAAGTAATTGAATTGGATTTATTTACACGACTTGTACTTAATTAAATGTGAAAACAATACCTACGTGGATTCATGAAGTACGAAAGTAAGACAGTATTATTTTTCTATCAGCGGATATAAATTGTCAAAAAGACGTTCCGAGTAGCTACGAAAAAGTTGAGCGATACTGTTGTTTGCATTACATTGAATTTACGATTAAGTTTGTTAGAAAAAATTAAAAAAGTAAAGGTTTGGTTTTAATTAGTTGGGAACATTATGATTCAACCACTAGTGACCTATAGAGCCTCCGTTTTTAATATTATCCCCGGTTCTAGGCCCCACACTGTATATATACCTACCAGTTTTGACAGTTTAGTTCAAAATCGCTTTGGTTTAAATCTACTATATGAATAACATGAAATACTCGAGAATTGCGACTCTGAGTCGCCCACCAGTTGTAACGACGCTCAAACGATCAACACTCAAGGTTTTAGGCCGATAGACGTGCAAACTGTGGAATAGTTCACTCAATTGGCACAATCTTAGGGTCACCACCTCGTGAAGTTAAAGGAGTCCGACCCAAGCTCTCGCTCCCATGGTTGTGGGTTCAAGTTCCATCTAAGCAATGATATAGAGACAAGTTGATTTCTACTAGTATATTTTAACTGACTTTGAAAAAAGGAGGGAGGCTTTCAATACGTCGCGTATTGTTTTATGTTTGTTCACCGATTAAGTTGAATACTTTATAACATCAGTTTCGGTATCACCATAGCAATCGCACGGTTGCCATGGTGAACCCATACGTGCGGTTGCTATGGTAATACTTGACGTAAAGCAATTATCGCAGTTTGTGTTACAAAGATAGTTAATGACCCCGCTGTTCAGTAGTTTTCAGGAAACCTTGGAAAACCTGGTTAAATGGTTAGAAATTGGACAAAAACCATAGGGTTTTACGACAGTTTAAGCTTTGATAGCTATAGCGTTAGCAATACCGTTAGACATTAGGGTGCCGGTGTGTGTGAATCCCGGAGTGTCTAAAAGAGTCATGCAATTATTACTTTTAGAAGTTCTGTTTTGACGTAAAGCTCATAAAATTTAATAAACTACCTGTCTAATTGTTTTGGATAAATATATTTAACTAGCGGCCGCTCGCGGTCTCACTCGCGTGGTTCCCGTTCCCCGTGGAATCGGGATAAAAATTAGCCTATGTTTTTATCTAGGCTATCTTCTATCTATATGCCAAATTTCATCCAAATCGGTTCAGTTGTTTTAGCGTGAAAGAGTAACAAACATCTAAACATCCAAACATCCTCACAAACTTTCGCATTTATAATATTAGTAGGATTTATATACTTAATGATAGTTGACTGTTCATATCATATGAGTATATTAGACCCAGAGGTGAAATTTATATAGGTAGGTCAACGCAATCATGTGGCTATGAAGAATCGTAAAATTATCTCAATTAAAAAAAACTACTTAAATTATAATGGGAATGTTTGTCAATCTGTTTGTTTGTTACCCAATCACGCGAAAAAACGGATACAATTTTGCAGACAGCTAGATACCTAAATCATGACTGAGATAGGAATCTATCATACATTTTATTCCAGTTTTCCTCGAGCAGTCACTATAGTATTTTATTATATTAAGTAGGTACTTACATATTTTATTGACTAAAAAAAATTTTCGAGTAATAAATAACTTATGCGAAATGCAATCTGTCTTGTCACAACCCTAATAAGAATTAATCAGAGGACAGCAATTTAAATTGCTTAGCTATTATTTTATAAGTAACTTCTGTTTTTGTGACACTTGAGGTCTTTGCCCTTTACTCAAGATTACCTCTCCCACTTTTTAGTTTAAAACTTTTAGCATCTGCACTTTTTCCTTAATTGTAAGTTATTTCTTACCTTTTATTTTTTTTTAAACTATGACAACAAATTCAGCGTTTTATTTTTATTTAATTTCATACACATTTCGCTAGCAATGAACAAGACACAATAGAATTTTTATTATTATAACTTGTAATATGTCTGCTTGCCACAGCAAATATCAAGATGTTCCTCTTTTCTAATTATCAAAATGTTCAATAATAAAAATACAGTAGATAGCTGAAAACATTGTTAAATGTGAGTAAATACCTAATGTTGCAAAATTGGAAGGAGAATAATAAACCGAAAACCGACGATAGTCACATTAACACATTATTTGTAACTTAATTGTGAAAATGTGGTATGATATTTGATATTTTCAAATGATAGAATAACTATGTTTGCTCAGCAATCTAGCGAAACCGTAACAATATTTTAAGTGCATAATTATATTCTTAAATTTGTCGAACTTGCAAGGGTGGGTAAACCGTTAACAATCTTAAACAAACGTTGCAATAACCAAACTGAACTTTCCTGTTATTGTAATAAAGGTCCTTTGCCCAGCAAAACTGTCTTGGTAATCCGGTAACTGCCAATTACGTTTCATATCCAAAGAGCAGACGAAACGACGGCCAAACAATAACATAAAAGAATCGATACTGCGAGATACAAATGAATAATCTATAAATGCCTTAAAGACATTGATTGCCAGAGCTAGTAATGTGTAGACAGGCTTTAAAATACGAATATCGAACAAAATGCAGTAAACCTTGACTGGACGAAGATAGACGCCAAGCTTAGTAAGCCAACAATGCTTTATTTAAGCGAGTCACACACTACGCAGATACGATAAGATATCTGTATCTGAGCGCATATCTGTCAATATCGCTCTCTATACATTTCATATGAACTACCACACACAGCGCAGATAATTTATATTTTATCGTACAGTATCTGTCGGCACCGACATATATCAACAGATGGTCAGATAATTATCTGCGTATACAAATATACCGGCAGATAACATCTGCAGTTAAACAGATTTTATCTGCATGTAAATACAGGGTGATGCGCAGGGGTAGGGACTGTTTGCGGTGAGACAGAGGCCAGAGGGGAGGGAACCACCCGGTCAAGCTCACAGTGGGTCTAAAGTGCTAATTGTGGGTCTGGGACTTTTTCTTCAATTCGTACATCTTTTATATATTTATCGATAGATCACTTGATCCTAGTGACCAATTATCTCAAGGTATTTCTTTAAAATCAATATTTAGGTTAGATTTTTTTTTTGTTTTTTCTTTTGTACAGAACGATACCTTTCATGAGCTCTTGTAGCCAAGTCTCAACTTTTGAGCATCAATATTTGCTATACTACAATACTAGACTATAGGCACGTGTCCAAACTTGCCCATTCAATTTATATTTTCAAAGGAAACAAAATTTAATTCACAACAAAGATCATCTCATGATGATGAACTGGTGATAAAAGGTACAACTCCTCAACGGTTAGAATTAAGACAATTTTTTTTTATATATTTTTGATACGTAAAGATTTATAATTGTATTCTTTACGGTTATTTTAGTGAGTAGGCTGATGGTGGAAGGTTAAACTGTATAAAAGTTAAGAGTTGGTGGGTGGAGCTTGTCTGAGTGTTCTCATTTAATTAAGGCAACAGTTTTAGTTGTTGTACTTTTGTTTAGATTAAGTTCTTGTTTAGATAGTTTTATTTTACCTTAAATAATTTTATTATAGGTATTTAAAGCGTATATTTTTTTGTATGGTGAGGTTTTAATAGCGAAAGAGGTCTGCTTGAATCTCCTAGAAACAGGGGTAAGTGAATAAGTATTTGAATTTTAATCATTCTATTTATGTTGTTGTTATGGTAAAGTAAGCAAACAGCAAGTCGTTCTTCGGTAGAAATACATTTTCGCATTTTAGTTTTTTTTTTATATATCTTCTTTAATCAAATCGTGAATTGCCATAAAAGGTGCTCTTGGGATTCGAAAATAGCTTTCAAATTTGTTATCTGAGACATCCTGGAAGATATTAAATTCGCCTCAGTCCTTTTTACGCTTTATATGGCGTTCTATCCAAATTCTTCGCGTTTTAGAAAATGAAGCAAGACGTGCATCAAATTCAAAATCAGAATCATCTTCTGACGAGCTGTCTAATCGATAAACGCGTTATTTCCGTAAAACGCGAACTCATTTTTAAACACACTGTATAAACAATCCTTACCAAAAAAACAAGTCTACTCAGTCTGAAGGATTCCGAGTGAATGTATCATCTCGTATATTATCGTATCTGTCTAGTGTGTGATGCCTTCAGATAAATAAGTTTTTATACGCAGATAAAATATTATCGTATCTGCGTCATGTGTGACTCGCTTTACTGTGCAGCTTTTTTGTTAAGTAAACAAGTTGTAGGAGTTATCATTCAATACTTAGCATTATTACAAAATAGTTGAATTCCGAAACTAGTGAAATTAAACAAGAAATAAAACCCAAATTGAATAAGTGATCTATTGCCATCATAAAACAAAGTTTGACATAATTTGACTTCGTTAGACGCAAAAACAATAATGTTAGTCGTCATAAGACACGTCTTGGTACTGCACTGCTTGTACTAACAGTTACCGAAGAACTTCAATTAGACTGGCAGTGTTTTATAAACAACGCTTCCTAACAGAACTTTACTGGTCGATCAGACAATTAAGATTATTAAAAAAATTACTCTAAACTGACTACTCTGACTTTAAACTCTTTAAATGAATTGTTACAGTAATTATATTAATGAATAAGTAAATATTTAATTAAATATTCTTATAAATCAATCTTTGGGACATTTTTGCGTCAAACCTACGCACCAACTCTACCGCACCATAACTCTATGGCTAGAGTTAATACGACCCTGTTATAAGGAGTATAATAAGTCGGCATACTACATGCTCAGCTCTTTCGGCGATGCCATCTTTGCTATTTTTATTTTATTCATAGGAGAGAGGATCTTTATTCCTTTGTTTACTACAGATCCGCCAGAGGTTGACATTGTTGTGTCGTGTATTCCCTTTTTTGTTGGTAGTACGTAAATTAATGAGAATAATTTGTTGTCGCTACTCGATTTGGTACAATTGGCTACGTTACTGGCGAACTGAGCAGTACTTTTTTCTTCATTCATTCGTAGGTTAGATAAATACAAATATGTAGTAGAGTTAATATAAAAAAAAAACTGAATAGAATTTATCTCTAAAGGTATTGCGAATTATTTACATCTTTAATTTTACCAGTAACTTTTTAATAATGATTATTCGTAAGTGTTTGTATCATTTCTTAAAATTCATAAATAAACTTTCTAAATGACATTCATGTAATCAGAATTTACGTTTTATTGCTTTGTATCTACATTCAAAATTATAATAAGTATAAACTTTTTCTTGATGTTTTCTCTTTGTTTATTATTAATTACCATTACACGTGATTTAGCTATTAAAGCAATTTTATTTTATTTTTTAACTGATTGTTAGCACAAATTCTAAAAAGAATATAGTTTTGGAAAGGAACCATTATGTGAAACTTCTTTCTAAGTATAGTACTTAAGTATATAGCCATAGCTACTCAAATACTTAGAAGCTTTAATAGACAATACTTTAGACGTTTGTCAGATAATGCTTAATCAATCTTCATTGAATTGCCTAAACAGCCATAATTTAAATGTTGACATAAACAATAAACTTTATGCGATAGCTATGCCAACTATTCCATTGTTTTCCGATTTCTTCCGCCTAGACTGATGACAGTATTTTGTTTCTGTTGAGATATTTGGAACAGTTAGAACAATTTGTTTGTTTTCTAAACGAGACAAGAAATGATTAGAGCGTCGTATACTTTCTCAGATCGTCGACATATTGACACAATTTTAAAAAGAAACTAATATAGACCTTTTGTTGAAAAATCTTTGTACTTAGTTTGTACCCTGTTGTTGGATTTAAGGGATAAATACTTATAATGTTGGTAATAATAAATATGTTTGTTCAGTTCATAATTACCTAAAATATAAAATACGAATGATATAATTGCTATTCTAAACAGCTGAATTGCATTACGAAATTATGCAATTTGTCGAGCTTTCTATTAAAAGCTCGAAAAAGCTCTACCTACTAAAAGTCAATTATAATAACATCATAATTTGAAAATACGCTAATTTGAAATTTGAAACAACATTGACGCATTTGTAAAAATATTTAACCGACTTCCAAAAAGGAGGAGGTTCTCAATTCGGTTGGTATATTTTTTTTAATATATGTACGTCGATGACGCCCGTGATTTCTGAACCGATTTACGTGATTCTTTTTTATTTGAATTTAATAGTTTCCATTTGGTCCCATAAAAATTTGGTTCAGTTTGACGTAGTAGTTTTTATGTTAACTTGGACGATGTCATCATAACCAAATTTTGCACGATACTTTTGTAAATAAATGTACATGTTCATGAAACCTAGACTAATCTAGAAAAAACTTTCTGTAGTTTACCAAACCACCTATTACAGACACTAAAAAGTAAAAAATACTTATAATGAACTGCGTTAAAAAAATCCGACTTCAAAAACTAAAAAGCAAAAAATAAGCCTTAATTTTGGAGTCGGTGTCAGCCAAGGCATTCTATTTTCAGGTCCTATTCTTTTATTTTGTTGCCTTGGCTGGCACCGACTCTAAAATTAAATTCAGCAATACAATTCTGTCGACGTTTCTCCGAATGCAACCAATCTTTACGCGTATATTGTCATATGTAATTGCGTCATTATGCACCAAATGAGATACTGGGCAAAATTTTGTAGTAACTTAACTACTCGTAAAAAACAATTTTAGATTCTTTTCTATCTACCGCCTCTATTACGTACGACATAAGGGCCCAGTACCCGTAGCACGAAAACCTATCGAGGACATATCGTCAAATAATGAATAACATATGTTATTCATTATTTGACGATATATTATTAACCTGTGTTCTTACCGGATATAAACGGAACTCTACATTTTCCTATACATTTTTCGACATTACGTGCTTGATAATAAGACGTAAATTGTTTGTGCTTGAGATATTGAAGGAGAAACTGTCTAGTCTGACTTTCCGTCGCATGTAAAAAGCTTAGGTACTTTAGTCATATATAAGTCAGTCATCAGCCATTTTTCCGTCCCCACTGCTGGGGCACTGGCCTTCCTCAAGGATGGATATGGAACATTCAAGTAGGTACACACAAACGTATGTACATATTGGTAAATAAAAAAAAATAAGACTTCTCTATTCTCTACCATGGAGGTCAACAAATATCATAAATACTCCAAATTCCAGCACATCCGATTTACTCGATGCAACTGGCCGTTACAGATTGTAACTTTTTAAATATAGTTTTATACTTTTTAAATTGACCGTCTGGCGCAAGAGTCTATGCTAGAGAGATGGGTGAATACAAAAACACTTGTTTGGTAAACGCAACGCGTTTACACTAAACCGATATTTATTTAGTGATGGGAGTGGAGAGTCAATATGGATACACTATCGATAAAAAAAATAATTTTATTTTGTAACTTATTTATTGAATAAAACTAAATAATTAACTTAATTAATAGTAGGATATAGGGGCTTCATAGTTATCAGCTCCAGTCGGAACTGTAGTCACTGCGACCTATAAGATCTATTGTAACTCGCCACCTTGTCATAGTATCTCTTTTAGCCTGACGACTTCCAGGAAGTCTAAAATATTCCTAGCTTTGAAAGGTTTAAGTTCCTCTGGCCGAATTATAGTTAATAATACTATACATTATATTTATGATGATTTTACTTTCTTCATTTAGAATTCAATTTTATATTATACATTTTAAACACAACTCTAAATAGCTTTACCACTTTTTCATGGGTGCAGTTCTCGCGCATTGACATCTCGAATTCGAAATTTTCTGGAACCACAAATAAAACAATCTTCAGCACGAAGATCGTTGAGACGAAAACATATTTCACAAAAATAGATTTAACTTACCTTTTTAACAAAGAAATTATGGCTAGAAAAAAAATATATCGAATTCGAGATGAAGCATGATCATTGCCCATGGTTATTGGCACGCGTCGGTAACCCAGACGCATTAAACAGTTTGCTAGTTCAGTGCCTAACTACTATGATATTAAAGTCTGTGCCATTTGTTCTAAGTTTTACGTTATGGACTAAAACAACTGTGACCCTGAGATATGCGTCTGCTTTCTACTTTTCATAATGAAAAGTAGAAAGCAGACGCATTCACTTTCTTTAACATTTCATTTCATTTATTGCATATCACTTTACATAATAAAGTTGACAAAAAAAATACGGTCTATATGTGACGCCCTGCAAGGGCATAGCATTTAAATCCGGCATGTTGAAAAGGCTAATGAAATGAAGGAACTTAAATAGTTAAAACCAGAAAATATCCTTCGTATTAGGTACTATATTTTATGTTGGAACAAAAGTATAAGCATAATTGTCTATTGAAAAACTAGTAAAACGCGACATTAAGGTTTCCTAACTTTAACCAAAAAAAAATGTGATCTTAATAGGGCTTAACCAAGCGAAGTTAAGTATCGGTTACTATGTAGACCTACAAAAAATCCTGAAT
The DNA here is from genome assembly GCA_910589605.1 of Chrysoteuchia culmella. NCBI lineage: Eukaryota > Metazoa > Arthropoda > Insecta > Lepidoptera > Crambidae > Chrysoteuchia > Chrysoteuchia culmella. Next base: position 8,121,335 of record OU342665.1, on the reverse strand, counting down.
TTCTCACAAACCGATAACTTGTGCAATTTTCTCAATTTGTTATAAAAAACAATGGTGTTTAATATTTCGAACTAAGAACGTTTAAAATTTATGTTTATCGACAAACAATCAGCGCAACACTAAAATCTCTATTTATTTATTATAATGCTGGTTTGTATCAGTAGTCAATCACGGTGTTTCCCTATCAATCAACACTTAGCTCCGAAACCATCTGTCTTTATTAAACTCCAGTGTAAACTGAAACGTCTATATTATAACATTTTTAAGTCTTCACTTTACATTAATTTGTTTAACCCAATATACCGGGTTTAATTTACTGCGGTCGTAAAGGAAGCAAGAATTTTACAGTTCATGAGTGCGAAAAGTTGTGATAAACACGTTGGTTTTCACTATTCTGTGATGTTTGTGATGAAAAATGGATATCGAGATGTTCGCTCACCCTAATTTTGGACGGTAGTTAAAACAAAAGAGAAAAGATGTCGTTTTTGTTTTGTTTTATTAAAACATTCGATCATATAAACAGATGATCGTTGTAAAAAGCTCCCTATGGCGGACTTTTACCAACTGACTTTAAATACGTTTAGCGCTAAACATATTATCGAACTGTCACTTTTGACTTCAAATGAACGACTGACTGACAATGTCATTTGAAATATTTTTACCCCTAAATGTGTATAATGAAGACACTAGGAGTTTCACCCGAGTTCTTTTCGTAATAACACGTGTTGTGAGGCTCCATTTTTAACTCAATCTACCGTACAATTTCTGTATAATAAAAAATATATTTACTTGACATTGGCAAAATTCGCGTATTAAACGCGAGCACGCCATTTATTAAGAAAGAAGAAGAAGAAGAAGACACTACGGGACGTTGGCGGAATTTCTGTGGAAAACGGAAGAAGCCAAAACTAAAAAAATAAAAAAAAAAAACAAAAAAAAAGAGGTTGGTGTAAGTCGCCCTAAATGTTTCCAAGTGTTTTGGTAATCGAAGTGAAAATCTTTTTTTTTTAAGTTGCTGAGATTGGTATCCTGTATTTTTTGTATCCTGCATCTTAAAAAAGAATAGGTACCTAATACTGCGGATGTTTGACAACAAAACTGAAATTATGAAATACATAGATTTATTTCCGCAAAACTTATTTTTAATATTTGATAGAATCAAGTGTTACTTGGCGGAAATCCATATCTAAGTAGAAAACGAAAAATATGTAGCTTAATTCCGCAAGAAAAAACACATGCAAGATGCCCGCAAATAAATGCAAATGCAAAACCTTGCACCTTCACCGACTCCTCTGCACGTGTTTCGCCCACACACGGAGCATCCTCAGGAGTTGTTAACCGTGCAATACCAGCACCGAGACTCGGATATTTTTAATAATATTATTTTTTTATTTTTAATCAAAATATTATGCGGAATTGTAGCTTATGTAACTAATTGCCAATAAAACTGGAAACTTTGCTGATTAGATTATAACATAAGCTTACGCTTGTTTACGAAAAAAAATAAAGCAGTTATTCTATATCAATAAAAATATTTGACTTTGATTACGAAGTTTATATTTTATTTAAAAACGCACGGTATTGTTCGTTTCCCAAATAAATAAAACAAATGAAAATGCACCTTCTATAAACTCTTGCATTAGTGGCGCCCCTAGCGCTGAAAATTAGTAACAAACAGTAGAAAGCTGCGAATTATACAATGTGTCGTCACTGCTGGCAGGAACCAAAGAGTTTGTAATCACTACTGGAACTTTCAGTTATTGAAACGTAGAAAGAAAGATTGTTATTGTAAACATCCTGCCAGACTAATTGGCTAACACTTAGCTTTCGAATTGTGTAAACTTTTTTTGTGAACGAATGAGTGAAGGATAACCTGTTTTACATTTTACATGGAAAAGCAAAAAACGTTAAACTTACAAATTAGAAATAACTATCTTTCATTACTTAGGAAGATCAGACAGTCTGATCTTCCAAAGTAATGAAAGATATTATTCTAAGCCTGATTTAGACTGAAGTGGCAGATAACAATGAGAAATAGTAGAACAGTAACGGCAAATGAAAAAAAAATACTTATGATAAATTTTATATATAAAAATATTGGAAAATTCAACTCTGACCAGAGCAGAGCAGTGGACCGGATTTCCAAATGTACTTTTAAATGGTTCGATTGCCATCTGAGAATTCACTTGTTGTCGAGTTGATTTTTTCCAATATTTTTCTATTCAAAATTTATCATAAGTATAAAAATTGCATTGCAAACAGAATAATAAAAAATAAATCTTAGTTTTCAAATTACTTTTGTGTTTAAATTCAAATTCAAAAAAGGAAATTAATATTAATTTTAATAAAGAACTAGTACACCTAAGCATAGCCTAATCTTAAGTTAATGGAATTGGAAACTAAAAATGTTTCACAAAATAACTTAAGCAAAGTACTCTTAGCAACTGCCACTTAATGAATTTTCAAGAAACTTATTTACTTTAAGAGGTCGTATAGTTTATATAGAATTATATAGAATTTCGTTCATACGAAAAACAAGTAGGTATTTAAACAATGATACTTAAAGTACACACACATGTAATTGTGTTTAAATGTCAAAATTAATGGCAAAATAGATCCCTGTGCTCATGTGGTAGAGTCAAAGGACAAGAAATACTAGTTAAATACTATAGACACTCTAGCGAGTCGGTAGAGTCTTTTGCGTTGACTTTGAAAGTAGTCCCTCAATGGTAACGCAAACGGTAGACTCACTTAGATGACATTAAATTACCTATTTGATTTGATCGATATTTGTGATCGAAGTACATCGCGTCGTGGGAAAATTCTTTCATACTAAAAACAGGTAGATACTTATTATAGATAATTAATGCCAAATAATCAGCAAATAATAGGTATCTGTGGCAGAGTCAAGTTACAGGAAATAACTTGATTCGATCGATAGTTTGTGATTGAAGAACTCACTATCGAAATCGCGTCTTATCTTGTTTCGGATAAATTTCATATTAATAGCTTTTATTTAACTTGCAATGTATATGTATTGAACTATGTTTGTTCAGGGGCTCCGTAATTTTAAGCATAACATCATGTTCATTATATATATTTATTTATATATCATCATTATAGAACATGATATATCATGTTCCATAATTTTAATACCAATAATCATTATGTTGCATATTATCGCGACGCATAATTTTAAAATATATCCTAATATAGTGTAGGCTAAAATTGTTTGTCATAAGTATTGAAAGGCATAAATTTTGAAACGCAAAATTGCTTTAAGCTGAATTATTAAAAGCATAACTCATATAAAGCATAATGATCACAACGAATAATATCTTAACGCATATTTTGTTTAAAGCATAATGAATGCATAGCATAATAATCGCAAGGAATAACAGAATAACGAATATTTTTTAAAAGCATTATTTCTGTAACAATAATAAACAACGAATAATAATGAAGCAGGCATGAAGCATGCAAGCAGGCATGCAGAATGCAAGCAGGCATGAAGGGTAGGGCATACAAGACTGAATGGAGTGGAGAGGAGAGGAGAGTGGAGAGGAGAGTTTCTGCTTAACCTTACATCCGGTTCGATTGACTGCCCTGAACTCCTCGGTAATGTGTGTATTAGAGTGCCCTCTAAATCTTTAAGAAATAACTCAATTTTGTTCCTACCTGCAGCTCATACGAATTACAGGCATTATGAATATATTTGGCGTTCTAGCGATAACCTTAACCACTTAAGTAGCTAACACAACTTTGATTTCTTCAACACCAGTGTCACTTCAGCGAGGAATGCGTTTTTTACACATAGTTTTAAGTTATACACATCTAAATAACTACACAACAATGTCATCTAGGTAAACGACTACTTGCCAAAAGGTGATTGATATTTTTCAAGATTATGAAAAAACTACTAGCCAGATCTTCGTAAAAATTATATGGGACCACACATAAACCATCTTCTTTCAGATAAAAAAAGAATTATAAAAATCTGTTAACAACTGGCGAAGTTATGGTAGAACATACATAAAAAAAAAAAATACAGTCGAATTGATAACCTCCTCCTTTTTTGAAGTCGGTTAAAAATATGCAATTTTGTTCCTCTATAAGGGCCGCTGGTTGAGCAATTGCGCTACAATTTGTGGGTTTTAATGGGTCAATGCAGGTTCAAAAGGCAGTGATCCGTAATCTAACCCTTAAAAATGTATTTTCTAAGTTGTTTTTGTACAAAAAGCAATATTAAGGAGTGGTATTGTTTTGTAAACTTTATCTTTTTTTGTTCTATTCCAATACAAAATAAAAAGTGTAATTATTTTGGGTACTCCTTTTCGTTACCTTTCAAATGATATCCAACATTTCCCAGATAAATTAATTCCAAATAAGGTTGAACTAAGTTTAAAAGTCCGTTTTTTTTAAAGGTGCGTTTTTGGCTGACGGTGAGTCTAGTTTGATGTACTGTTTGTGGGATTTTGTTAACTTCAAATTTTTATATTCTTCATTCATACATAAGTGCTTGTTAATAAAGGTTTCAGTATTTTAAATAGTTATTAGCGAGGACCTGTAATTATCTGTTTCCTATTGTACTAAATATTGTATTTTTTAAAGATAAGCTTCCGAAAAGGTGAAGAGGATAGAGCTTAACACTTTTTTTAGCAGGCCGACCAAAGTTTCAGCATCAAGGGCCAGCCTTAGAATCATTATTCTAAGGGGTCAGCTTACGAACGCCATCTAGCGTATGAAGATTTGGTTTAGTTTCGATATTATTCCCTATTTGGGTTTGATAACATATCTGCCAGCCCCAGACAGTATAATGGAGAGAACTGACGATTCAAACAATAACCGTGGCCGCCATACTGTTTATTTGACGTTGGTGAGCGGCCATATTGTATTCTGATGAAACAAAGGGGCTCAAATTACTATAGAATGTGGTGCACCGGGATTCTGAATATAGGGAAGAATTTAAAATGCATTGACAGTGATTGGGCACACACACTAACATACATAATGGAGAATTAACCGCCTATGTGGTCTAGTAACACCATCGGTATCAGTCACAGTCTCGGGTTCGATTCCCAGTGTGGTAGATATTGTATTCGGTTAGATTGGTGGTAGGACTTATTGTAAGTCCGCCTGGCTAGCGAACACCATCATAACAAATTCTGACGCCATGACAACAATATTTTCGGCATTGTTGTGCACCAGCAGATAGAGATAAGATAGTCAGAGCGCTGAGCGAAGCAAGGATTTCAAAGGCACAAGACGCTTAAAACTTTTCTGCCGAGCGTAACACACAATTTTTAACCTTACAACAGCGAGGAACATTTTATGGTTGTTTCCGCGGTCAACTTCCGGTAAAAAAATCTTTAAACAAAGTTTAATCTAAATATATCTTATTCTCGTTTTTTTAATGATATAAAAAACTAAAATAATAAAAAAGGGAGTATTATAGTTAATTCAAAGTTATTTAAAGTAGGAATATATTGTTTGTTACTAATAAATAACAATAAAAACAATTCCGTAACTGTTGACACTGACATGAGTGATGAAAATAAAGATTTGTGTCACGTTCCGAAATCCAATCATAGGTTGTAAAATCGCACCCAGCCTAATATAAAATTCTTATACTTAACAAATATTTTAATCTTATCGTTATTGTTTTTATGATTCAATTAACTAAAATAATATAATAAAACCAAAACGGAGTATTATAATTAATTCAAAGCTATTTAAAATAAGAATAAAATGTAATACAAAAGTCAATAGTGCGATTCGGAACGCATTATGAGGTATTAAATTAAAAAAGTACTTTACGCAAAAAGCGATTTTCTACGATGAAACTTCATGACAAAACCTCCTCTTCCGAGCGTGTAAGGTGAAAAAATATTTACACAGATGCATCGACACAAAAGCCTTACGTTAAGTGTTTACCCTCAACCCGCAAAAGCGCATGCAAGACGTCTGAACCTCCTAAATTCTATACGATATTGCATCGGCGCTTATCTGCAAGGACAGGGGGTCTGTCCGCAGAATATCCTTACCGTATCCGCTAAATATCCGCCGGGTTGTGGCGATACCGCGCCGGTAACGTGACGGTATCCGCTCGGAGCGGTAATAAGAAGTCAATATTAGCGCGCTGGGCGGGCGGATTTGAGCTGGCTTACTAAGTGTGGAGAAGTGTCCGTAATCTATTTATTTACTTTTGTGGCAATCCAAAAAATGTACTAACAATATGCAGCAGTAAATTACAAGAATACCTAAGTTTAATATAAAGACCTACAGTTTTTTTTTTAATGGGTGTCCCAGAAATAAAGAGACATTTTTAAAAATCATACTGGCCACAGAAGAAGTTTTCAAATTAAAAATAAATTGTTGCCATGGTTACCATAGATAACATATCTGTCGAAACACGCTGGATTTAAAATTGACTTGCACTTTTTGAAAATGAAACGAGCTGAACAAGAATTGTTTTCTAAACGAGTTGTTCAATACTATTTGTGTCATGGGCAATCTGAGACAGTACCTACTCATTTTATGCAAGAGGGAGCAAGAAGAACAAGTCTGTACAGAATAATAAAACTTTACGAAGAAACGGAAGAGACTGATTTCAAAAAATTCCGGGAAGTCAACGTACGGTATCTACATATAGAAATATAAACCGAGTTATGGCCTGCGCAGACGACGGACATTGAAGGACTTTTTGTCCGCGGCACGACCTTATTACTAAGAACATAAAGTTGAATAAATAACGAGGACTATCGCTTACTTTTCGCGGATATACGCGGTCTAAGTTGAATCTTATTTGGTTAACAATAAAGACGTGTCGCGGACAAAAAGTCCTCCGTTATCCGTCGTCTGCGCTAGCTCTTTAAGAGGTTTTTGAAAAGGCATCTTCAACATCGGTGAGAATTGCGTCGGATAAACTAAAAATATCTAAGTCCAGTGTATCTAGAATAAAATGTCAAGATCTAGGGTTAAAAGCTTTTGTTAATTTAGCCGCCCCCAAATATGTTAAAGACCAGGGAGGCGCGTGCCAAGCGAGGTTGTCGTAAAGTTTATGAAAAAAATTCTTTTCGATTAGACATACGTACCGGTTGACTCGAGTGATGTTCCTGGGAAACCATATTTTCACGCAACCAGTCGTGATGTTGTTGATTATAGGGATAAAATCAAACCAAAAGCTAAGTTTTAAAAAAAATACCTTTATGGCAAGCTATAGATGAATATGGTAATGTTTCCGAACCCTTTTATCGTACAGGCTCTATGAACTCCCAGATTTACCTTAGAGAGTGCATTATCAAACGTTTAATACCTTTTATAGATAAGCATTATCAGAGAGATGTTGTGTTTTGGCCGGATTTGGCTTCATGCCATTATGAGTTTAAAGTTACTCAACATTTACAGACTGCGTGTGTTGAGTTTATAACTATACAAAACAATGCCCCGAATGTTCCTCAAACTCGAGGTATTGAAATGTTTTGGGCCCTGTGTAAAAAACAGTATAAAAGTACACAGATATACCACAAACGTTGACGTCTTTCAAATACCGATGGACTAGACTGGCCAAAAGAGTGGCAGCTACATCTGAAAAAGCGATCATGAAGCGTGACGCGGTTAATTTGAGAAAAATTGGGTGTGCGGTGATGTGCTGGCCGTTTTTATGTCTATGAAAAACTAATGTCAAATTGTGATTTGTTCTCTTTTAATTCTTTATCTGTCTTTCACTGTATTTTTTCTATGTCGATATTATTAAACTAAATATATGGAAAATTTGTGACTTTTCGTATTTAATGAGGTCCAGTAGAGTATCCTCGCGCAAGTGGCGACCGTGACAAGTTAAATGAAGAAGTGTGAGGATAAATTATATAAAAGACCATAGAACGAGAGTCGCAGCCATAGTAGGTACATTCAATATGGAGAAACTTTTAAAGTTGCGTACTGTGGCAAGAAGGCAGTTTACCAGGGCTGCAAACGAGGTGGAAGAAATATATTTAGTAGGACCACCTCAAAAAGTAAAAAGCCTTTACAGATTTTTAGAAGAAAAGGCCAATAAATTATTTAGTTTAGAGGAGCAAATTAATGACGAGTTTATAAAAAGTGAAGACCTAGACATGGAAATGTATGAAAAAGACCAAGATTCGACAGAGCATTACAGAAAAAGATGGCTTGAGGTGAAAACGTCATATGAAGACAAAATTGATGGTGACAGTTTAAGCAAGAGCTCTGAAATAACAATAAGGTCGAGTGGACAAGATGCAGTAGATTTTAAAAGAAAATTTAAATTACCAATGATAGAATTTAGAAAATTTGATGGGAAGATAAGTAACTGGTTAAGTTTTTGGGGACAATTTCATAAAATAGACGAGGACCCAAACATTGACGAAGACGACAAGTTACAATATTTAATCCAAGCGACAGAAGAAGGATCGACTGCAAGGAGGGTAGTAGAAAGCTTTCCGCCGTCGGGGAAAAATTATAGAAGAGCGCTGGAACAGATGAAAACCAGATTTGGTAAAGAGAGTTTATTAATAGAACTATATGTGAGAGAATTACTGAAGTTGGTATTAAAGAAGGAGAAGGAGAATTTAAGTGTCCTTTATGATAAATTAACGGCACAGATAAGGTCCTTGGAAACACTTAATGTAACAACTGACAAATATGACGCGATGCTATATCCTTTAGTTGAGTCAGCACTGCCAAGTGAGGTATTACAGACCTGGATAAGATTCCGAGGAACTGAATGCGAGAATGACGAAGCAAGCAACCATTTGAACAGCCTACTCAAGTTCCTAAAAAGAGAGGTAGAAAGTTTCGAGAGATTAGACCTTTTAAGAACGGGACTCGAACACAATCAAGAACTACACCATGAAATACCACCAACAGCGGCGTGCATTGTAGCAGGACAAGCGAAGGATATACTATACATGCATCTGGTGTGACAGATCGTCACATTCCAGCTCAGAATGCCATACAGCAAGTAGAATGAAAGTAGAAGACAAAAATGAAATAATAAGAAAGAAGAGTTTATGTTTTTACTGCTTACGGAAGGGCCATAGTGCCAAGAAATGTAAAATATTCGTACGATGTCTGATATGCGCTAAAAGACATATGACAATAATGTGCAAATATATCAAAGATGGTACTGAAAATAAGAAGGAGGGTAGTGAAAAAGACAATAAAGTTAATGAAGCAGCGTCTAATACTTTGCTAATTCACAAGGACTCCGTTACATTGTTGCCTACGGTAAAAGTTTTAGTGCAGAATGGAAGTACCAGCCTTCGTGTCAGAGCCCTGATCGATTCGGGAGCCCAGAGATCGTATATAAAAGAGGAGCTTGCGAAAAAATTGGGATTAAGATCGATGGAAACGGAGACGTTAGGTCACTATGTGTTTGGCGGATCGGAGACGAAACGAAAAAGCCATAATGTATATAATATGAAGTTAAAGAATATAGAAGATAGTTTCTGTTTATCTATGGAAGTTTTAGGGACAGAGGAAATTTGTGGACCTATACCACTCGTATCAAACAGGAAGTTATTACAAAAGATTTCTAACCAGAATATTAAATTATCAGATGTGATCGACGAAGACAGAGAAATTCAAATATTGATAGGAGCTGATAATTCCGGGATATTGATAGGAGGAGAAATAGTCCAGTTAGAAAACAATGTAACAGCTATCAGAAGCAAATTTGGTTGGTACATTCAAGGTCCGGTAAGCACAAGGAACTCTGTTTACAACGCGTTGACATGTAATTTAGACATAACCGATCTGTGGAGTTTAGAAACATTAGGAATAAAAGATCCAGCAGAAACCATCAAACAAAGAGACCAAGAAGAGAAGATAATGAAATTTTTCAACGACACCATTACCTTAAATGATGAAGGGAGATATGAGGTACGGTTACTTTGGAAGGAAGATTGTGATAAACCTTTAACTAATAGAACCATGGCAGAAAAGAGGCTAGAATCCACGACAAGAAGACTAGTTAAGACAAAGAATCTGGAGGAGTATCACGATGCCTTTCAAAATTGGTTAGAGTTGGGAATTATAGAGCAAGTGCCAGAGGACGATCCCAATACTGGGCACTATTTGTCCCACCATGCAGTTGTCAAAGAAGCGAGCGCCACGACTAGAGTGAGACCTGTTTTTAACGCGTCGGCAGAGGATGGCAGAGGTAATTCACTTAACAAATGTTTGTATGCAGGGGTTAATATGTTGGAAGTGATACCCAAGAAGTTGACACTCTTTCGCATGTACGCGTATGGGGTGACTGCCGACATCAGAAAGGCGTTCCTACAGATTTCACTCACGCCAGAGGATAGGCAGTACTTAAAGTTTTTATGGTGGGAAGATATCGAAAAGCAAGAGACTCTGATTACCTATCGACATTGCAGGGTGGTGTTTGGTGTTGCGTGTAGTCCTTTCTTGCTAAACGCTACTATTGCATACCACCTCGAAAGAGCACCGCAGGAACTACAAGATACGGCAAAGAAATTAAAATATAGCTTTTATGTAGATAACTGCATCATTAGTTTCAAATCAAAGGAAGTAATGGTACGCCGCCCGCGCCAAAGGAGTGTAACATTCTGGAGAAAGTTAAGAAGAAAGATGAAGTGGAGGACAAGGAAAAAGGAGCGCCGCCGCCGCTGCCGTTGCCATTATGTTACTCGTAGAGGGTGACAGGTTGTTTCGTAGTTTTTCGAGTGGCAGGATGTGCGGTGATGTGCTGGCCGTTTTTATGTCTATGAAAAACTAATGTCAAATTGTGATTTGTTCTCTTTTAATTCTTTATCTGTCTTTCACTGTATTTTTTCTATGTCGATATTATTAAACTAAATATATGGAAAATTTGTGACTTTTCGTATTTAATGAGGTCCAGTAGAGTATCCTCGCGCATTGGGTACAAAGGCATCGCTGGAGCAAATTTTATATAGGTATAAAAAATAAATTAGTTTCACTTTCATTTCAATTTCAAATTCATATATTATCCGATATTTTTAATAAAATATTATTAATATTATTTTGTCTCTTTACTTCTGGGACACCCCAGTATTATAGAAAGTAATAAAACTTATCTTAAAAAAATAAAGATTGTTAACTGTAGGTAGTACCAGTATTTCGGGTGTAATTGATTGATAGTGTCTCTGTTAACTAACACAGAAATCGGATCACATGAAATCAGTCGCTGCTAGGTCTTCTCTTTACAGTTTATTTTCTTTTGCTCTGTGTGCTTGTGTTTTTTCTTCGTAAGTATTATTGTTTCTTGTTGTGTGCAATAAAGTAACCTATTATGATTTAGGTATAAGATAGTTTTTTATTTTAGTTTTGGAGACAATAAACTTCTCTAAAACTTGTACCGTCTGGCAATAGCGGCGATACTAGCGACCCAGTGCCTTGTTTTGTCTTTGTCTTAATAATTTTGTAGAACATGCTACCTATTTGTATCCTCCCGCCACGACAGGGGCAAGTCTGCTTAGTTTTTGAACCTTCCTTGTTCTAATGATCTAATAAAAACATTGCCGCGCTAAGACAAAGAGTACCTATCGCTGAAAATAAGGAAAATATCGAAAAGTTAAAGTGATACCAAAATGTTAGTGTGAGCTATTTATTTTAATGTTGCTTTTGTGTCTTTGAATCTGCGAATGTTACTGCAGAAGCTGTCTCCACAATAGCGAGCCCTACAGTGCCCGAGGCGTCCCGATAACAGGGCAAGTTTACACAAGCCCAATTAGGCAAGCCCCGAGCGAGCGCGGGACATCGTTGTGTTCACATGCTAATTGTATCCTCCCGCCACGACACACGGGCAAGTCTGCTTAGTTTTTGAACGATCCTTGTTCTAATAAAAACTTTTCCGTGCTAGAGAGGATCGCTGAAAATAAGAAAATTAACTCGGGAAAATCACGAAAAGTTGAAAGTGATATCAAAATGTTAGTGTGAACTTTTTGTCTTAATGTTGCTTTTGTGTCTTTGGATCTGCAAATGCCACTGCAGAACCTGTTTCCACAGTAGCAAGCCCTACAGTGCCCGAGGCGCCCGATAATATGGCAAATTTACACAAGCCCAATTATGCAAGCCCCGACCGAGCGAACGCGGGACATTGTTGTGTTCACATGCTAATTGTATCCTCCCGCCAAGTCTGCTTAGTTTTTGAACGATCCTTGTTCTAATAAGAACTTTTCCGTGCTAAGACCCCATTTGTTTTAAGAAAGAGGATCGCTGAAAATAAGGAAATGACTCAAGAAAATAAATCCATACCTACTCACCGAAACTGAGAGCAACGATGTCTGTTTTCGTGGCAGTTGATTTTATGGCTAGTGGCCTCTAAGAGGGGTACAGTAAAATCACCAGTTGCTTCAAGTTACAGAGTCTATACGACTGAACTGGAAATGCTGACAAATTCCCTGTTCAAGACAAAGCTAGTTATTAACTACGTGTACTGGCTATGCTAGATATTATGTCCTTAGACTTTTAAATTGTAGTGATAACATGATAAAGCAAATAACATAATAGATATAATACGAATAAACCTAAGCTTGCAACCTACTCAGTTGCAATTATTTCAATGCATTGGAAGCTCTGGCTAGTTTTTTGTCAATTATCCCACCTATAACCTATAAGAAACAAAACGATAAAAATCTACAAGGTCAAACAATGCTTTGACACATTGCCTCACCTCATTATTTACCAAGCTTTAGCACCGTGACCGCGGTGGGGCGCCTATCTTTACTTATTTCAAAAGAATAAACAATTTTAACAGTCATCCAATATAAGTTTAGCTTACCTATCTTAAATACAGTAATTTTGATAGACTGGAAGCTCAGGATACTTTTGTAATATAAGTAAGTAATACTTAAATATAACAAAATAAAACCACATGGTCAAACGCTTCGACGCCAGCACGAAGCATCGCCTCACCAGGGTAAGCGCATTATTTACCAAGCTTTAGCACCGCGGCGCCTTTACACTTAGGTATCTGTCGGACAATATTTACTCATGCGCCTCAGCGATTCACTGCGCGACAACTTATTGGACGACACGTTGGGTTAGAAAGTTCAGGGTTTTGTTTTATGTTGTACTTACTTACAAAAGAATCTTGATCTTGTATGTTTTCTATAATCTTGAAGAAAGATGTAAAATGGTACGAGAGGAGTTAGGTGGTAAGTAGGTACCTACTCGTGAAAAAGGTTAAGAATATTTCAAAAAGAACTTGGTTTAGGGTTGAGGTATAGTATTTATTTATTACTAGCGGCCACACGCGTGGTTCCTGATCCCGTGGGAATATCGGAATAAAAAGTAGGCTATGGATTCACTCTCCTTCTTTTCAACTAACTCTATGCCAAAAATCAATATTATGCAAGGCTGGAAAGTTGGTTATTTAGCGGCGAGTTACCTCTATTGAAAGCTGAGCAAGTGAAGGATTCTAGGATTGCACCACGACCGTAGCGAGTGGTTCAAAGATTGAATCCTGAGCGTAGCGAGGATTTCAAAGGTACAAGGCGCTAAAAACTTTTCTGCCGAGCGCAACACACAATTTTTCACCTCACAACTAAACAGCGAGGAACATTTTATGGTTGTTACCGCGGTCAACTTCCGGTAAAAAATTATTTAAACATAAAGTTTAATCTAAATATACCTTATTCTCGTTGTCTTAATGATATAAAAAACTTAAATAATAAAAAAGGGAGTATTATAGTTAATTCAAAGTTATTTAAAGTAGGATATATTGTTACTGTTATATAACAATAAAAACGATTCCGTAAATGTTGACACTGACATGAGTTACAAGACAAAGACAATTTAAAAATAAAGATTAATGTCACGTTCCGAATTCCAATCATAGATTGTGAAATCTCACCCAGCCTAATATAAAATTCTTATAACAAATAGTTATAAGAATTTTATCTTATTGTTATTGTTTTTATGATTCAATGAACTAAAATACTATAATAAAACCAAAACGGAGTATCATAATTCATTCAAAGCTATTTAAAATATGAATAAAATGTAACAAAAAAATCAATAGTGCGATTCGGAACGCATTGACATATTTTTAGGTATTAAATTAATAAAGTACTTTACCGCGCTATGCCGATAAAAGCGATTTTCTATGCTGAAACTGAAAGACAAAACCTCCTTTTCAGGGCGTGTGAGGTGAAAAGATATTGAATTTACCTACTGTTTATTATATATATTTTTTGGTAATATCCGTATTCTGTATAAGCAAGCGACAAAAAATGACTGCAATATTTCCGAACGAGATTCGAACCCGCAACCTATGATGTCCAGTCCAAAGAGTATGCAATCTGGGGCCGTACCGCGCGCAAGTGGCGCGGTCCGGGCCCGTGTCCAGTCCATCGCTACCGTGCCGATACTAGAAAATCTGTTGGGGCTAGTTCCGGAAAATTTCGACAGAACATGTTTTTATAAATATATTTTATACTTAGTAGGTATACTTACCTACATGTTTTTTTATTTAATGTTTGTCACTTTTTTATGAATAAGTGCCTATTTCTTTCTTAAATGTACATTTCGAACGACACGAAAAAGGGAAACAAGGCATTGTTTTTTCAAAATAGTTTAATATCACAACGACAACCATCACTTTCTATTTTCACGACCATCCATTACAATAATCCAACTTTATAATAAATTAGCCATTATTTTAAACTATACATTTTTCACTGAGCAATGAAGGCTAAACCGCTTTAGTTTGCCGCTAGACGCGCTAGTGTAGAGCTAAGGGCCGGTTTCGCAACCTACTGATAACTTGTGGATAGCATACTTATCTAGCATCTAATTTGACATTTATTTTCTTATTCGTCATCAGAAATTTTTTGGGGCACTTGTCTTCCTTGGAGGAGAAAGGGCCCTGACCCACCACGCGGGCCCAATGCGGATTGGTGGGTTTTAACGACTGCAAATGCAGCTGGGACCAACGGCTTAATATGCCTTCTCAAGCACGGAGCTCGAGATAGTAAATTTTTGGTCGCCCATCCCGTATCCTATCATTGCGAAAATTGCTTAACCTCAACAACCGCAGGCCGAGCGCGCGAACCACTGCGCCACAGGCTCCTGAGTTTTCTTATAGTCAGTAGTAACTGACTAATTATCTGCCTTGAATAAAGTAACTGGAGAGTTTACGCATTGCATCCTCCGAATTCGAAAACTATCAATATATTTTAAGATTTTTGAAATTTTGCATTTTTCAATGCTATTTTTATATTTATGATAAATTTTAAATAGAAAAATATTGGAAAAAAAATCATTTGAGACTTCACTTGTTAAATTTTTCCAATATTATTCTATTTAAAATTTATCATAACTATCAATATATTTTTGGATTCGGTTATCTTTTTTACGTAATAAGTATCACACTAGAGCTATGTAGAGCCACCTACATATAATATAGTAGGCATGATATTATACTACAGTCAAGAAGTATATCATACCTTTACAATATTAATTTTGGCAGTAGGTAACGGGCGGTATCAATAAATGTTTTATCTATTGAAATATTCTTATTATGCGACCTTTTTATAATCATGAACAATAATTATCTACTATCTTATACTCTGGAAAGCATACTGGATCAAACTTTTATAAACCATGAAAGTTTACACAATAAATATTACATATACGACTGGTAATAAAAATATCATCTTATATCTAAAATTAACGCAGTCTTGAATACTGTGCATTGTTTGATCAAAAATACTTTAATCACCTTAAAGTTAAAGTCTTACCTATCCCAAGGTAAGGCGTACCTCAAGATGATTACACCAGTATAGTATTCCTAATATACTATACTAGTGACCGCCCACGGTTTCACCCGCATGGTTCCCGTTCCCGTGGGAAGATATAAAAAATCATTTCTTAGTGCTCGCCTACTCGTTAAAGGATGCAATATTTCAGCTTAATCGGTTCAGCTGCTTGGGCCGTGCGTTGTCTGTCAGTCACTGTACTGTTTTATTAGTATAATATAATAGATTATACTGAAGCATATGCTACTGAAGTAGATAGGCAGTTTCAGTAAATCAACAAAGAGTGTTTCCGTCGTTCATAAAAAAAAGGAACAAAAATCAGTGTCGTGAAATAAAAAGTCTGCCACCATCATCAACACTTTCCGCTCTTAACAAAATAATACAAAATATCACCAGACAGTTGCCAATAAAGATGAAACCTTTCAGCAAAGTGCTTATACCTCAGCCATTTTACGCAAAGAATGTTTGTAAGCAAACCGCCCATACTTTACCTCTAAAATGATTTTTATTACACATTTTAGAAATATGTGCAGTTCAAATATAGCTTACGGTAGGTAACAGTTAACTGAAATACAACGTATGTGCGGAATAATTACGAAAAATGTTCAAATGTTTGTTTGCAAACATTCTTTCCCTTAATGGCCGGAGTATAGTTCCGTGTTTTTTCTTAGTCAATCGAGTTAAAGTTCACTTCATTTTGTATGGGATTGGTGGCCTGCCATCTAGCAAAATACATTATCTACTTTATCAACTTCATACAAAACAAGGGGCATGCAGATGTTTATAGCAAGAAACAAAATTATTTTAAACATCGCACACATATAATATTGAAAGCACAGAAATGGAATTATAACAAGTGTTAATACATGAAAACCTAAACATTGTTGTAAATACAGATCTTGGCAACTATCTGGCAAGAGAATAGAAAATAAACTATTAATCTAGAACAATAACAGTGTCCACAACAGTAGTCTGTTCGCTTTGTCAGCTGGCATGGTACAGGCCTGACAGGGCATCTTGCAAAGCCCGTAAGCAAGGCAACTTTGATGAGTATCCTCCTGCCTTCTCTGTTTCGTTTTCCCGCCTGAAAGAGAGATGATTTATGTATAAATAATAGTCTGTTTAGAGATTAGCCAAAAATGCTTTGGCTGTCCGTCAGTGAAAAATTGAAAAATGTTTTTGAACAGATTTTGATGAAATTTGGCACAGAAGTTCCTTGATTCATTGTTTATTTTAGAATTTTTATCGCATGTGATTTTGATTGGGGGGAAATGAGGGGAAATTGCTGTAGCGTTATTTATCAACGGATTTCAACCAAATTTTAGAGGCCTAACTTTGCAAGCGAGGTGTACTATTCTCACAGAACCACTAGTGCAAAAATTTTTAAACCAGTAAATATACTAGAAAAAAACAACTTGTCTCATGTCGCTCTGACGGGACTCGAAACCGGATCCTTGGGAATCCGGCCCATTGCACTGGTACAGAGACAAACGTCAAAGGTTTTTTTTTTCTTATAAATTTTGTTGTTTACAAATTATCACATGATAGCATTGTAAAATGAAGTTTTAAATATATGATTTTTTAAAGAAATTTGAATTTTTTTAAAGATAAGTTCCTTTTATGACTTAAATCACAGTATATAAACTCATTTGCAAAAAAACGGGTACCTAAGCAATGAACCATTTCAAATGTTAATATTGCTTTGTTTGATAATTATAAGTAGTTTTATCCTCACAATTTGGTAAATTAATAAGAAAATAATCGTTTTCATCAGTATTTCATAAAATTTAGATACAATTTATGGGAAATAATGCTAAACCTCGCTAGCAGTGTATGTTCGCTAGTAGTGCATATACTCATGAAGTAAAAAATAAAAAAGTTTTTTTGTTTGTTTTTCTTTAATAAAGTAAAAGCAGATAAATGTTTAGTATCGAGTGTGACCCCCTCTAGCTAAAATCACAGCTTGAATTCGTCTGGGCATGTTCCCACTCCGCAGTAATCACATTCTTCAGCTCTCTGATGGTCTGCGGAGCCGGGTGTACTGATCTCACACGCCGTTTCAGAACGTCCCAGACATGCTCTATGGGATTGAGGTCGGGACTTCGAGCTCGCCAATCCAAACGACGAATGCCGACCTCTTGCACATACGCATTAACATCGCGAGCATTGTCGTCCATAAAAATCACCTAGAGCGGCCAATGCGGGTTGTGCATGAGGAATTAGAACTTCCGTTATGTATCGATGCCCAGTCAGTGAGCCGTTTTCAATGAAGACTAACTCTGTACGATCCATTGAATTTATTCCTGCCCAAAACATAACAGAGCCCCCACCATAAGGTGCGATTTCTTCGAAACATGCCTCTGCAAAGCGTTCTCCTTGTCTTCTTAGCACTCGCCGACGTCGATCTTCACCGAACAGAGATATCCTGGCTTCATCAGAGAACAAAACCCTATTCCAATCTTCTTGAGTCCATGATTCACAATTTCTAGTGAACCTAAGCCTGTGAACTCTGTGCTCATGGAGTAATTTGGGGCCGCGGGCCGGGCGGTGACTGCGTATATTGGCAGCGAGAAGCCTCCTCCTGACCGTCCATAGACTAATATGCACATTTCTTACTTCTTGGAGGTTGTTCTTAAGATCCACATACGAAGATTTGCGATTTCTCAATGCGCGACTCACAAGAAAACAATCATCCCGTGGTTGGGTACATGGTTTTCTTCCAGAACCAGGCCTTCTCTCGACGGAACCAGTCTCCTGATATCGCTGCCAGGTCCTTTGGACTGTCGAGCGACTAACATTTAGCCTCCTAGCCACGAAACATTGGCTGCAACCCTCTTCAAGCAGCGCGATAATTTTGGTAGCTTTTACCACTTTATCTACCATATGAGCATCAAATGAAAATTTGAATTTAGAACGTACTTTTTTAAATACCACAGCATTTTTAAAACCGGCCAGTAACGTGTACAAACGATTGAAACCCATCCCGTGGTTGGGTACATGGTTTTCTTCCAGAACCAGGCCTTCTCTCGACGGAACCAGTCTCCTGATATCGCTGCCAGGTCCTTTGGACTGTCGAGCGACTAACATTTAGCCTCCTAGCCACGAAACATTGGCTGCAACCCTCTTCAAGCAGCGCGATAATTTTGGTAGCTTTTACCACTTTATCTACCATATGAGCATCAAATGAAAATTTGAATTTAGAACGTACTTTTTTAAATACCACAGCATTTTTAAAACCGGCCAGTAACGTGTACAAACGATTGAAACCTTTTTGGTATTGTATCTTTTTAAAGATGAATGAAAATCAAAACCGCTCGTTTTTTTTTGCAAATGAGTGTATATTAGTACCTTAGGGTACAGAAATTTCACTCCCGAGTTTAGGTATGATAAACGCAAGCGTCCGGTCACCGGACTAGTCTACATAGGCTGCCATAGCAGATTGAAGCGAGACGGCAGACAGTTATTGTACTATGAACGCTATACGCAATGCAAAAGGTTGAAATTACGTTGTTTTCCAGAATAGTAGGTAAATATCTCGGGGATTTTGCGCCGCTTGTATGGAAGTGAGACAGGCCTGCTTAAATACAGTCATGATTAATTGCTTCTCTTCAGTATCTCACTAATCAATACACAGACTAATATTAACTAGTGACCACCCGCGGTTTTTCTCACGCGTTTCCCGTGTTTGTGGGAAAATCAGGATAACATGTATCCTATGTTTTATTCCAGGGCTTAAACTATCTGTGTGCCACACATACAGATTCATTCAGCCGTTTTTGCGTGATTTAATAACAAACATCAAAATATCTAAACATCCAAATATCACAACTTATAATTGTCCTAATAATATAAGTAGATTTACAAGCTGGGTGAACATAGGTAGTTTAGAACATACTTGACGTGTTGCAGGTATCCATTTTTGATGATCTCATCCAGAGAAGGTGGGTCCGGTCCACACCGGTCAGGAATTGGTGGTGGTTCGTACCGGTACAATGGGCCTTCCTCTATCACCGGAATATCTGCTGAGCCCCGAGTGAACTTCACACCAGTAGAGAATTGAGTGATCTGTGAATAAAACGTAAAAGACATATGTATTGAATAGCATTTGAAGTAAGATGTAATTTTAGATTAATATGTTCAGAAATACTTTATAAAAACCATATTTTAATCTAAAGGAAAAAGATTTAAAATAACATAACACTTTAGTTGAAAAAATTTGTACTACAGCAATAACAGTGTTGTTTCAGTAGATTTATAATATTTTGATCCGCAGCAATACTTATACTACAATCAACTAAGAAAAGGGATGTTTGTAAAGTACCAAAATTAACAAACTTCTGACAACTGTAATAGCAAAAATTCCCAATTATTGATTGTTACAGATTCTTATGGATAGTCAAAAATGCCCATCAAAACCGTACTACTCTTACACCCAGCCATCTAGCTCAAGATGCACAATGTCTCTTTTAACTCGGACATTGCCAGAAATATTGCATAAAGAGCCATCTACAACGAAAACCTGAATTGAAACAATAGTAGATACCTTAGGAACTGGAGGTACAACGAAAACCTGAAGTGAAACAATTGTAGATACCTTAGGAACTGGAGGTGCTATCTCTTCCTGTTTAGCTTTGTTCTGAGCAAATGTGTTCAATATATCCTTAGCGTCTCCATCAGCAAACATCAGCTCATCAATTAATGCCTCTTTGTCTCTTATCTTCTGCTTCTTCGCTTCTTGCTCAATGCGCACTAGCTCAACTCTACGAAGTTCTTCCATTTCTGTTTCAATTGCCAATATTTCTTCCAATTCCAACTCTTCTCTACCTGTAAAAATCAGTTATCATAACACGGATAAAAATCAGCCGTCTCAGCCACATGACACCCACTGCTGGGTATAGGGCCACCTCCAAGGATCTCCACGACCAATTAAAGACCAGTGGGTACCAAGAACTAAACAATTCAAATCATCAATACCATACTATGACTGAATTACCTAATCTTGCTTTGTTTTTTATTATTAACTCTTTGTTATCTTTCTTGTATTGCTCTATTCTTTTGTTAGTTCCTACAACATCTATATTATTACTTAAATTGTAGATTATTGTTTCAATCTCTTCTAAATAGTCATTGTATTCTCTGAGTGAAGAAAAATCTTCTTCCTTTTTGTTGTAATCTTTGAGTACACGTTTTCTTATGTCTATTTCCTTTTCTACCATTGGATCTTCAAATAATTGAACTCTGAAGTTGCTGCGGCGCAAGGGCACTTTACATTCAGCACATGATCCAGATCCTGGAAACAAAAGACCAATCAAACGATTAACAATGCTCTTGTGCATTACAAGTTATGTTTTTGCAAAATAAAGTTAAAAAGAGGAGATACAAGTACCTTTTAAAAATAGTAAATCGACACAGCTTTCGCATAGCGCGTGGCCACATATGTTTACCATCAATTTTAATGAAGGATTTCTGTATTTCGTGGTTTTACAACGAGGACACGCTTGGTCATCCATTGCGCTTGAGGGTACCGCACAAAATCTGGTAATTGTAATATTAATGAACTAGTAATTAATTAGTTTTACAGTAAGTAAACAAAATTGAGTTGATTTCTCACACTTTAGATTTATTACAATAACGGGAGTCAGCAATCAATCGGCAATATAGGCAGCACAAATTATACTCCGCGCTGTCTTGTGTCTTGTCTGTCACTGTCAGTCACACCACACACAGAGACACAGAACACAATAACTCCTAGCGGAGACGGAGAAGAGGGCCAACTTCATAGACAGTGGTTTTAATAACGCCATCTTACTTTTTCCCCGGTAATCAGGATTACAGCGCGGGAATTTTAAAAATGGATTCTTGGCTAGGGATTAAATTTTAAATAAAGAGGGTGCGCCTTTATTTGTAAGGAAACCTAATATTAGTGAAAAGTATTAAAATTCACTATTTATTAAGTTTCCTTACAAATAAATTGCACAAAATTTTACGAATAAAACATTACAGTAATGTACAAAAATGTTTATTTGGTTCAAGAAAAACACAACTATTGACAGCACATTTTGTACTAACTGCTCAATTTACAAAATTCGAAATAAATAAATAACACAGAAAAGTTGATCAGTTTCATATACTGAAATACCACACAAAAAATTATGCGTTATTTCTGTAGTCCTAGTAGTCTTACTTTCAGGACATGACTAAATGTTCGTTTTATAGTAAATACCTAGGTACAAATCGCGCAAAATAACTTGGCGTGTGTCAGAGGACAAAAGTTCCGTTTTTCCTTAAAAAGTGCCGTTCTTCTAACAAAAATATATATAATTTTAGGGAGTGCCTCCGCTGCTAGCATCGATCGCTGATTTGGAAGCCGGCGCTACCGGGTGTAGCAAAAAGGGGGTGTAAGACTTAAAAAGAAAATCTGACTGCGGGGATATCGCGTAAAAAATATGGATATGGACATGGGCTTCATTTGACAGTTAAATGACCATATATGGTAATTTTATGTCCATGATTTACCAATACACGCACGTAGCAAGGAAATAAAGATTTATGATAAAAGATCGAGATGAGCTCTGCATTAAATTATGACACTCATTGATTAGTTACACGATTGCGCAAAACAGAGTTTAATTGTCTTGTATTGTAAACATTGCTTGGTGTTAAGTTTGCCTTTATCATTGCTTACATTTTTATACTGTATGATTAATATTATTTTCTAGTCTATGTATTTTGCTCTTTTGTCTCTTCTTGTCATTTTTCACTCATTCTATATTTTTTCCTTTTATGTACATTTGTTATTTTCTTCAATATAAATTTACCTGATTTTATTTAAAGTATCATTTCTTTCAACGACCCTTTGGGAATTGTACATGGTCCTTATCGAGTCGGATTGTGAAGCAAGCAAGAAAAAGTTGGCTGAACATAATTTCGTGTGCTCAGCGAAGTAACGGCGGCAGCAAAGCAAGGTTGCCACAGCTCACCATTTCGAAGAGTGGTTTGAAATGTTTATATAGGTATTTATGTGATGAAAAACTGTAAGTAAACTGAAGCTTATTTCTATCTACTACTTATATCAAACCAAAAATGGAATCGATGCTTAAACTTCACTTGGATACTGCATCCAACATTTCCAAGGCTAAAATTAACTACAAAAAGTCTCCGAAAGAGCGCATAACAATATCTTATGTGGAAGCGCGCCTGGAAATGTTAGAACGTCTATGGTCCTCGTTTTATACGACGCATCGGCAAATCATAGGAGAGTGTGCAACCAGTGATGTCGAAAGCTCTGAGTACCATAGTAAAGATATATATGGTTCTACTGAAGATTTATACATCGAACACAAGTCTGAATTAAAAGAAAAATTGATTATATTAAAGGAAGACATTCATGTTAGTAAGGATTTCAGCTCAAAAAATGATTCTGAATCTATATCCAGTTTAAAGTTGCCCAAAATATCATTACCCATGTTCAGCGGAAACTACTCTGAGTGGAGCAGCTTTCGTGATTTGTTTATGTCTTTAATTCATAACAACAAAGGACTGGACGACGTGCAAAGATTGCATTATTTAAAAAGTCATTTGTGTGGCGAAGCTGAGCAGCTGTTGAGACACATATCTATCACCGCATGTAATTACAAACTTTGTTGGGATCAATTAGAACATCGTTACAACAACAAAAGATTCTTGGCCAATTGTATTTTGAAACGTTTTATCAACCAAAAGAATGTATTGTCAGAGTCATCGAGTGCAATAAAAGAACTA
The DNA here is from genome assembly GCA_910589605.1 of Chrysoteuchia culmella. Taxonomy (NCBI): domain Eukaryota; kingdom Metazoa; phylum Arthropoda; class Insecta; order Lepidoptera; family Crambidae; genus Chrysoteuchia; species Chrysoteuchia culmella. The sequence continues at coordinate 8,097,807 of OU342665.1, read as the reverse complement.
CTAGATACAACAAATGAATGCATGAATGCTCTTTCTAATTTAGGCGTCAACATAAATTCGTGGGATGTTATTGTTATTTATTTAGTGTCTCTAAAGCTTGATACTGAGTCTCGAAAGATGTGGGAGGTTAATGTTAGCAAATGTAATGATGAATTACCTAAACTTCCGGAATTCAAAGACTTTTTGGATCAACGTTTTAGGTCATTAGAATTTTTAGATAACAAATCCAATAAAACCACACAAAACAATAATATACGTCATCACGTTTTTAGGACAATGCATGTAACGTCTACCGTATCTTGTATTTTTTGTTCGGAAGATCATAAGTTATGCTTTTGTAAAATATTCGCTAAAGAAGACGTAGACCAACGTCGTGCCTTTGCCCGGACCAACAGGTTATGCTTTAATTGTCTTGCTTCAAATCATTCTGTTTATAACTGTCGACAGTCAACCAACTGTCGTATTTGTAATAGGAGACATCATTCTCTCCTTCACCCAAAGTCAGGTCCTATCGAAAATCAGGTAAACCATTCGCTAGAAGAAGACGGCACTCAGTCATCTAATCTAGAATCATGTCAAGCCGAGACATCAAATGTAGTGTCATGTTTCTCTAATATGAACAGGCAAGTGTTATTGCCCACTGCGATAGTAAACGTAGAAACGAGAAATGGCAGTTTTCATCTTAGAGCTCTTCTTGATCAAGGTTCACAGGCTTCATTTGTAGCAGAGTCAGCTGTGCAAATGTTTGGCCTCAAAAGAGTTTCTAATGATTGTTATATTTCAGGGTTAGGCAGTGACCAAGGTTCATCCTTGCAGTCAAAATGGACCGTTATGGTCAAAATTCAGTCACGCCATGATCCCAGCTTTACACTTGAAGTAAAAGCTTATGTTTTGAGAGAGCTCACCTCTCTTCTACCTGAGAGAAAATTGAGGGTTCCAGTATTTTCTCCTCAGATGTCTGCTTTAGATCTAGCAGACCCAATGTTCAACACTCCAGGTAAAATAGATATTTTGGTCAAATTTTAAGGAATGGTGTTATCAAAGGTCCACCAGGTTCACCGATTGCACAAAATACCAAACTTGGATGGATATTTTCAGGCTATATATGTTCAACCCAAAGTTATGAACAGACACAGAAACAGAATAACGAGATTACTAGTATACATACTCAAGTGACTATGAACAGTCTCATGGGACGTTTTGAGGAACGAGAACAACCATCTTCAGTTAAGAAAAAATGTCTGACTGAAGAACGAACAACTCAAGTTCAAGCAACATTTGATGCATCTTGTGCAGTCAATAATGAACCTTTAAAGGAGGATCTCGTGCCAGGTCCAACTCAAATTATAAATGATACAAGGGGTAATGAGTTAGAAAAGAAACATGAGAAAACTACATGTCACATTCTTCGATTAGATTCGTCATTAAAAGGGCATTTTAGAGTTGTTTCTTATATACGTCGATTTCCAAGATTTAAAAAGAAGAAAGTCAAGAACGTATCTAAACATATTATAAGATCATTACTTACCTGTATCCTGTTGTGTCAGAAGGATATTTTCCTAGAAGAGATAAAAAGTTCCCAAATTATGGGAAAGGTTAAGAAGAAAACTAAACTTACCTCGCTTTGTCTATTTCTTGAGAGCGATGATATCCTCAGGGTGGGCGGTTGTTTGCAGAAAAAGGAAAAACATAACTTAAAACGTTGGTCCCATGACTATATTGTAACATAGGTACAAGTGGTCAGATATATAACTTCCGAGCTTTATGTAGGGGATGTAGTTTTAATAAAAGAATAACCTCCCCCGTCCCGACGATGGTTGCACGGCATTATTACTGCAAAACATGTTGGTTCGGACAATCTTACGAGAGTTGTAACACTACGATGTAAAGGATCTCTAATCAAAAGATCTGTGTCCAAAGTTATAATATTAACTGTTACTAAATAGAGGCTTAGTAAATATTACATATTGTTTCGTAACCAAACTATAACGAGTTTTTGTTTGTATTTTAATTTAGCTATTGGATATCATTGTTTTGTTTATATTAAGTGAACTATAGTTTTACTTAAGTTGTTTGTTTGATGGACGAGCTGTCCATGGTGGGGGCGGAATGTTAAGTTTGCCTTTATCATTGCTTACATTTTTATACTGTATGATTAATATTATTTTCTAGTCTATGTATTTTGCTCTTTTGTCTCTTCTTGTCATTTTTCACTCATTCTATATTTTTTCCTTTTATGTACATTTGTTATTTTCTTCAATATAAATTTACCTGATTTTATTTAAAGTATAATTTCTTTCAACGACCCTTTGGGAATTGTACACTTGGCCCTCTATCCCAATTTCCAATACAACACCGACAGAAAAAAAAAGTTGCGCTCTCTTTGTCTTTCTTTATCTGAAAGGCGGAAAGAAAATGCCAAGGAAAAACACCAATTACAAGATAGGCTAAGCTATTATTGACCAATAACGTTCATTGTTTGTTTATTGAGTCATTGACACAGAACACAATTACTCCTAGGTCATTGATGACAGCAAAATTAGAAATTGACTTGACGTTGACGTCTTTCAAAAGTTTTATTTCATTTCATTCATTTGATGTCTGTCACATCACAAATTAGATATTACAAGATTTGATGATTTGCTTTAAAATAAACTTATCTTTTAAATTAGACACCACTAAATAAATATGAATGTAGCGTTAAGGCAAGTGTTGTCGAGGCAAACTTTTAGGTTGAGTGATAGAATTTCATATTTACCTTTGCCAAAACAGATAAACATAACCTCACCATGTACTGTTACACAATTTCGAAATTATTGTGAGGAACGCGTAGAATCACGAAAACTACCACCGCTGATGGAATTTCCGCCTGTAGTGTGGCCTTCGGTGATAAAATTTATCAAAAACTGGATGTTTGCTAACTTTATAATTCGGCCATACTTTGAACCAGAGTTTAGTCTACACGAGTTTATCGAGGCTTCCAAACATGCAGTTCAGGTTTGTGTATTATTTGGAATTTGTGTTACAACTTTTTTATCTAAAATTCATTGTTTACGTTAGGTTGTTTCAGAAGCCCTACAAAGAAGTGATTTCAATGCTTTGGAAGGTTTAGTGGACAAAGACGCTATAGCCTCGCTGAAATCGGCTGTATCGCAACTATCAGTCTCTCAAAGACAGCTATTAGGCATTCAAAAAGATGATATATTTTATGCCTTTCCATATCAGGTGTGTTTATAAGACATTATTATATTTTTCTTGGTAACTTGTGAATAAATGTCTGTTTGCCTGAATTTTAATGTATTCATTTTATGATTAAAACCTTTTTTTATTTATTTGACCTTAAATAGAATGTAAAATTATTGTTCCAGGTGGGAGTTATCTTTGATGATTCAGAGAAACGATGGGTTGAGATCACTATGTGCTACCATGTGCTAAAAGGTCTGAAAGCCTTGCAGGAGTCGGGGGATCTGCCTCCCATCTCATTAGGGTAGGTAACATTTCTTTAATCTATAATTTTAAGGTGGTGTCCATTTAATGTTACAATTTTTCTCACTAGATATTTGTCTTTGTAGAGTTTGATTACTGTGAAAAGCAAGGCATTTCTTTTCACCTCACCAGGCCTTGCTTGTTACATTCCTTCTATTTTACAATCCTTGCAATTTATAATTAACAATACTTAAATGACCTTGACTATGCAAATTCCGGTGCACTATGAAACCCTTTCTTAGTAATATGGGTCTTAGATAGGCTAGTTAGTGTGTGCTACTAATAATACTACAAAAAAGACTATTTCTATATAAATTTATAAAAATATTTGCATAACTAAGAAAATAAAGTATGAAGCTTGTGGCCCTAACATTTTTTTTTCTTTTTTAAGGGTTCAACCAGAGTTTCAAGACAAGATATTCATTCTCAACTACAGATTTATAAGAGAATTCACGAAAGGCGTGGAAGATACCTGGTGGGTGAACATAGTAAATCATTTTCAGCCACAGTCATTTTCAAGAAAATAATGAACATATTGGCTGGCAAATAATTACTGATAAGTCAAACTGGAGTCAAATTAGGCTGATTTTTTAAATAAAAAGTTTATTTATAGTTGATTGATTTTATTACTATATCTCAATGTATATAAAAATAGTTTCTATTAGTCCTAAAATATAACAGCATTTTCAAAGTCTTTTGTTACTTCTTTCACCTTACTTAAAATGGCTTCAACATCACCTGCAACACAAAGTTTGATGAGCTCTTACACTTTCTAATGTGAATAATTTAATAATCAATAAATTACCCTTTACTGGATCATACAATGATCTTTTAGCAACTCCACATTGTACTTTTAAAGGCTTCTGCTTTCTTAACGAATTTTCAACATCTGAAAATAATTACATACTGTGTATCTGAAATTGTTCAAAACTTTGTACAGCCACAAGCAATAATATAGAAACATAAGCAACCTTGTCACAGTACAGTATTGAATGACATTTGTGATACTAGTTTGCTTCCGTGCATGTCAATGCGATAGTTGTATAGTGTATACTTATCGTTGCTTGTGACTGTACACCAAATCCGCACCTAAACTTTTACCTCCATGTACTTTATCAAGCAAACTGCTTATATCTAAGTCGTCTCCCAATCTAGTGCAAAGGGCATTCACATATTGACTATTTCCAGGTAATATTTTGTCCGTATCTCCAGTTTTCAGTTCATATGTTACATTTTCATCTATTGTTTGCGAACACTCTATTTGCAATACTTCATAAGCAGCTTGAGAAGACTGTGTTGAGTAGGCTACTAGAAGATTACTATGTATTGTGTATTCTTCTATCTCCGACAGTGATAAAAACATTTTGGGATTACTATGCCTGCAACAATACAGAAAGTGTAGAGAAGACTGAGAAGTTAGATTTACTGTATGTTTTATATGATGAACATGGATACTAGACTAGACTAGTAACATTTTAAATCAAATCAAATTTGGCTTGCTTATAGCTTAATAATGCATGTAACAGATGGAGTACAAATATTGTATACAAAACTTTTGCAAATGTACAGTGCATTTTTGTCTTTCAAAATGCATGATATAGAATAATTGTAAAGTGGAGTTGAAAGTTGAAGTTGGGAGTCATAGCCAAATATCTGTTTTCCATGCCAATAAAAGTGTTGTTTATCACATAATATTATTATTTACCTATCTAAATTCAGCCTACACATGTCCAATATTAAAATGCAAAGTTCGGGTTTGCATTTAGCAACTTCATTCAAAATGAAATTTTCTGTGACACAATGCTTCATTTCAATATTTTCTGTTGGACAGTCAATACACAGCATGCATTTTGTGTTGCATAATTCACAACCATGTCCTGCATAAAAGATGAAACCTGAAAGTATAAAATCAAGATTTTTAACTGATAGATATATTTTTACTGAATTTTAGCAATATGAGACTTACAGTAAGAATCTGCAGGTATTACACCAAATAATTGAGTCAAGAGTGACTTCAAATCCAAACTATTGGTATTTTTTAATGTCACCACAATGAAACCCAAGTTTTTCAAGGTAGCGGCCAGGGAGTCGCAATCAACAGAAGGAGTAGCCAATTTAGTTAATTGACTATACCTATTGTTGGCAATAAGGATTGCAATTTTAGTTTGTGGCTTATAATATGTCACTATGGTCTTGACTTGCTGTGAAATTGTAAGATATTGCTTATATTGAGAAGAGGTATATCCACGTCGGTCTAAATTCTTCATCAACTTTTCACCAGGTTTATTTGTGTCATGAAATGTGATTCTAAAATAGAAGTTATACTAAGTTTAATTAGAAAGCTTTGTGTAATTTCATTCTTTTTTTACCAAGGATTTTACATAGAAATTAGAATTGATAATATCCGAGGACTTACTTCAAATTGGCCAATTCAGCAATTACTTCACATTTCTCTTTTGTAAATGATAGAGCATTTTGATATTCTTTGAATGATAATGTTTGAAGTAAAGACATTTTCCTGGATTGTTTTTAGGTGCCTACTTCAAGTTTTGGGTAGAGTGTATTTTCTTGTTCAATCTTATTGATTGAATAACGTATTTTATCTAAACAATTGCTGTTTACACTTTTGGCACCTGCAGCCCACTTATATATATCACCGCACTTCTTCTATTATTTGATTAATTATATAGCGCTACAGTGAAAAAATCGTCAATTACCGCTTTTTGAAATTTGAGTTTTTTTGGTATGTTTTCTTAGTTAGTAATATTTTGTTTTTGTCAATCGCCTAGTTGTGACGTTTGATTTCATTTTTTTTTTTTTTTTTTTTTTTTAAATCGTCCCACAATGGGACAGGCTAAGGTCTTAGACCATGCTGCCATGTCTTCAGTAATATATTTTTCTTTAAATGAAATGATGAATGGTATGCCAATGATACTTATGAAGGTGATAATGAGAATGATAACTATGAATTTAATGAGAATGAGTGATTTGTCCCTAGTAAAGCGATAGCGTAAGCGATACTAGGGCTCACGGCGACTATTGGAAGGATACATCAAAGCACTGCTTGATGACATTATTATAGTTTCCCCACAATCGTACACATTATTGAACGTTTACTGTATAATAAACACTATCACTATTACACTTTAAACACCAGAGTATACAGATCATAAGGAAATTTACACAAAGTCATGTTCACTGGTTGACGTTCCCGCCAAAAGTCACGTTTGATTTCAGATTTGACATTGACATAAACCACTTCTTTTTTGTGTTTTTTTTTGTACTTATTATTCGTTCCTTTCCTACTAGGAACAGGCTAGGGCCATAGACCATACAGCCTCGCCATAAGTTTTTTTTATGAACGACAGTGAGACTCTTACCTTGTGATGATGCATTGGCGTAAAGCGCAAACAGTGTGTATGATTTACATTTACATCGTCAGTTTCTTCTTTGATTGACCGTTGTGCCAACGCAACACAGTGAACAAGGAGTGAAAACGATGGTCTCAGTCCAAAGTTAAATAATTGAGCAGTTATGATTACAGAATGTTGTATATTTTGGTGTTTAAAGTGTAATAGTGATTGTGGTTATTATACAGAGTTAACGTCCAATAATGTGTACGATTGTTGGGAATCTATAATAACGTCATTAAGCAATGCTTTGATGTTTCCTTCGAATAGTCGCCATGAGCCCTAGTAAAGTGATAGCGTAAGCGATACGCTTACGCTATCACTTTACTAGGGACAAATCACTCATTCCCATTAATTTTATAGTTACCAATACCATTCTTAACTATTACCATTCATATAACCTTTATAAGTATCTTGTTGGCATAACATTCATCATTTAATTAATAGAAAACAAAACTGAAGACATGGCAGCATGGTCTAAGACCTTAGCCTGTCCCATTGTGGGACGAATGAATAAAAAAAAGGACATTTGTTTTTGACACTTTTGACAGTTCTGTAGAAAAATGGCTATCGGAATTGATACATCCAAATGGAAGCCCAGAAAAGTAAAAGGAACACCAGCTGCGGCATTTAGAAATATTCTAGGAGTTGGCATAATAAGTTTTGGGATTATAAGCGGTCTAATCTTCCAGTAAGTTTTAGTTAAAATGTTTAAATTGATATGTTTTGAGGTTATCAATATTGACAAAAATATCATCTTGAATGTTTTAGCTTTAGCAAAGCAACAGAAAATCTTAGAAAAGCTACTGAGGTTCTGTATGAAGATCCTATAGAAGAAGTTGAAAGGAAGTTTATGATTGCCAGTGGACTTCCGAATAGGTCAGGAGAGACAATACGTCATTATGAGAAAGAATTTTCAAGACTTGACCGGCCAGATGCATAAGCAAAGTTATGAATGTAAAATCAACAAAAAAGTCCAATAGGTAGGTAATTTATTTTGGTTGGTAATAGCTATAAACAATAAATTAATCTGTAGTACTGTTAAAAAATTGTTTTATTTTTTGATAGCCAAAGTCCATCTACTGTTGTAAGCAAATATTTCTCAAGAAATCGTGTTATGGATGACAGTTTAACGGATTTCAAGGAGAAGAAATCTGCTACTAAAGGTCCTAAAACTGTTCAAAAATCTTCCAGCAGCAAACCCAAAAAGAATTCTAAAAAAATAAAAGGTCAGAAAGATATAAGGACAATACTCAAAGCTAAGAAAAATGAGCTTATAGACTACACTAAACAGTTTGATGATGTTTGCAAGGTTTCAGGTTTGGATGTAGAGACAGAGGAGCTTTTATTAGCGGTTGCATTATCAAAGTCTCTGCAGAAAACAAATGATACCCCTGATGATAATACACCTAGTTCATCGCAAAGCTCACAAGGAAGAATTAATAAAATAAGGACTACATTACAAGAGTATGGATTTACTGTTCCTGAAATCAAAATAAGTAAAAAATCTAGAGTGTGCAGGAAAAACTACAAGTTATTGTTAACAACAGAAATTGAAAAACAACAAACTATCTCTGATAAGTATGCACAGATCTTGTTTGATGTCTGTGATTACAAATTGGTTGAGGATAAACATCTAAGTGTTACAAACATAAACCTTTATTACAAAGCAACAAATATTTTCTATAAGGATATTAGGAATAATGATGTATTTTATATTATGGATTTTGTTGAAAAATCTTCAAGTATTGGAAGTTTATTAAGAAATTGGTCTGATATTCCTGGAAGACCAAGTAGTCCTGTGTATAGTGATAATTTGAATATGGACTTTAGTGAAATTGAATGTTCCCAAGAGGAGCTTGATGTGATTCTCAGTGGATCATTGAAATCTTGTAAGAGCATAATGAGAAAGAAGACAAGAAGGAAGACTCTCAGTGACCCTGTTTCCATTATTGTTGATGAATGTAATAATTCTAATGAAGAGCTAGACAATTTTAATAGTCAACCTACTTCGAATGACAGAAACTCCCTCAATATAGTAAAAGAAACCAATGTAACAAAGGAAAAAATCTCAGGTACTTCTCTTAACAGTTCTGTTATAGATAGAAATTCAATTGCAGCTCAAAGCTTAACCAGAAGTTGCTCACCAGACATATTTGATGATGAAGCTTCTGGTATCATGGAAAACTATGAAGACAATAAAGATATTGTATATACACAAATAATTGATGATATTATTGAAGATAACAAAACTATTGATTTGACACAAAACAGCGATGATGCTACTACAAATTTGAAATGTTCTCAGAATGATAATTTCACTAGAAGACATTCAAATGATGTGATGGAAATCACAGAGTGTGTTGCTAAATCGGCAGTAACTAAGTCAGAAGTAAATAATCATGGTGGAAAATCTCCAGGTATTAATTTAACAAATGTATCCAATTCTCTTTCACAGTCCTTTCAGATAAGTAATAAAACAAAAATACTAAATGATGCTATGGAAATCACCGACTGTGTTGCTAATATCTCAATGAAAATTTCAAAAAATATGTCTGCCAAAGCAAATGTTGATCTCACTCAAGATTCAGATGAAGACAATGATATAGCAGTTATAGACTCCTGTCCTGTTTTAAATAAATCTCATACTTCAAATTCAGACGATGAACTACCATCTGTTGATGTCGGAATAGTAGCATCCAATAATGAATCATTGGATGCTACTATTATTTTAAATGATGATGAAATAAATAATGCATTAAGACCTAATGCTAAGTCTGATAGTTTTGAAGATAAGACTTTGTGTAAAGAACTAAACATTTTAAGAAAAACCCCAACCAAAGTTCCTGACGATTTGAAGTCGAGTCAAAGTTTTTTTGATGAGTTTGAACATGAACATTCAGATACCACTGTAGAAAATTATGAAAAGAGTAAATCTGTAGAATTTCAGGTTTGTGATGATGATGAAAATAAAATAGATTTAACTCAAAGCTCTGATGATACTATTGAAAAACTATCTGTACAGAAATTCAAACCAGGAGATTTTGGTCAAAATTTTATGGGAAAGAAAGATGATATATCAATTGATTATGATGAATTGTGTGATAATTTCTTAGAGAAAGGTAAAGGTGATATTTCAAATACAAGTAGTTTGTCTCCACTGTTAAAAGTATCAATTTTGAACGATGATGAAGACCTTGTCAATAGTAAATCAGCATCAGAGACCTCAAATCAAAATTCTATAGTATTTGAGATTTGTGATCAGGAATTAAATTATTCTATAAACAAATCAAGATCTGATATCCCTTGGGTTAATTTTGGTGGAATATCGGTCATGGATGACTTATCCAAATTAGAAAATTCAAAAAATCCATCTGCTAACAATTCAAGAATGAAGACATGTGAATCAAGTTCCTCTTTGTCAAAGTCTATGAGTGACAGTTTTTTACCTATGGTAGCCATAAAAGGTACTAATGTTAAAGAAAATATTGCTGTAGAAAAAGAATCCATTTTAACCCCTTTAAAAAAAATTGAGAATCCTAAAACAAATTCTGAAGCAACCCCTGTAAGTTCAATAAGTTCTGAATACATTATCAAGACCGATCAAGTCACACCAATCTTAGATTACGCATCCATGTCAACACCTGACAGAAATAGAGAACTAGATAAATATGGTTTAAAACCATTCAAGAGAAAAAGAGGTAAGATTGTATTTCTTGCAATTCTCAGTCTTGTTTAATTGGAATATAATATGGTTTAATTTTATTGCAATTTTAAAGCTTTTATCAAAATTCTGTTGCAGCTATACAGATCTTGACACACCTTTACAACCAAACACATCCTCTTGTTGAATCCACTGAAGATATGCCATCTCCTTCAAAAAGGTTAAAACCTAACTCTCCAAAGAAATTCTTGAAGTCGCTAAAAGAAAGTCAGATGGTTTGCAATAAAGAAAACACTTTGTATGGTGCAACTAAAGAGCTACCGGACATTGTGGCTATCGAATGCTTAGAGGAAGACTGGGTATTTCAAAAACGAGAAAAAGCCAAGGTAAGGTTATCAATGGATTCTATCACAGATTAAATAGTACTATTCTACTTATAAATTAAAAATATTTCATACCCTCACGCCATAAATCCCTTGTGGAATTGGCAGAGCATCAAACGTAGAGCTGGAGAGTGAAATCTATTGTATGTACCTCTTCTTCTTCTTCATGCAATACGGGCGGTTTCCGCAACTCGACGACTTTATACGCCTATTTTGCGTCAGGAGGGTGTTAGGCCGGATCATTCCAGCCATCCCAGCTCAACCAGGAATGCTCCCAGCGCCTTTACATCCAAGACGGCTTCACGGAGATTACCAGGTGAGCCGAGGTATTTAGCCCGGTAGGGGGCTACTCCGTCACAGTCCAGTAGGACATGAGCTGCTGTTTCTTCTTCCTCCATGCAGCCTCTGCATAGTGGACTGTCCGTGGCACCTAAATTGAAAAGGTGCTTGTTAAAATTATCATGACCGGTGATGGCCCGTGATATCAAGCGTAACATCGGTCTAATAGGTTTAAGGAGAGCTCTGGAGAGACGAGCGTCCACTCGCGGTAGTGCTAACTTGGCTTGTCTGCATGTCTCCAGTGAGCTCCAGTACTTTTGATGTATGTACATCAATGATGTAGGTTATTTTATATTTTTGATTTTTTGGAAAACTAACAGCTATGTGCGTAATACATATATTTATAATAAATACTGACGGCTAATTACAAGTTTTTTTATATAAACAGTTAAAAATTGTATTTTTCTCACACAGTATAAAGAAGACGACGAGACAATTTAATAATAAAAATAACATTATGCAATGGTAAGCATATTTAAGTTTATGCTACATTTTAGAATTTAGGTATGTAATTCATTCGAAATTATATAACAACAAAAGGGTAGTGAGTTAATTAACATCTAAAAATAAATTATTGTTAAGAAAACGTTTTTAAAAAAAATTTAAGTATTGAATAAATCTATGTCAGCTATCGCTTTTGCCAAAACATTAAGGGAATCACATGCTCTAACAGTAAATGCGTTTTGTCTAATTAGTTCTTGCGTATGGTAAATAAAGTAAACGAGTTTCTGAGCGCGACCGAGTTAGTGCGGAGTCCAAAGAGTTCCAGCAGCTCTGAGCAGTCCACGGTGCCATTTGCTATACTTAAAAGATAGAGAGGCAGGAAGTGAAATTTGCGACATCTTGTCGATGTAGTCAGGGAGATAGATTCCAGCACGGTACTGTAGATATTTAAAAAAAAAAAAATCAATACTTTCATCTCTTTTAATATAGACGTCATATCTAGAGTTCCAAACTTGCGAGGCGTATTCTAAGAGACTACCGGATATATGCACAATATAAGATTTCAAAGGTTTTTATACTGGAAAATTCAGATGACATTCGCAAGACGAAACCAAGTGCATGAAATGCTTTACTCATAATATTTATCGACATGATTTTCAAAAATTAATTTATTATCGAAAGTTACACCTAAGTTTTGGATAGTATCAGCTCTTTTAAGAAAAGTACTGAAGAGTGTAGCGAAATTGAATAATGGTGAATAATGTTTACGGGTGAACGAGCAAACACAACGTTTAGAGACGTTTAAATCTAATTTATGAGAGGTAGTAATTTAGGAACCAACCTTATAAGGTCTTCTTGAAGGGATTGTGCATCTTCAATAGACTATTTTGCAAAGAATTTTCATATCATCTGCATAGGATTTGAGAATTTAAAAAACAGGACGAGATATCGTTGATACAAAATATTGAATAGCAAAGGACCGAGCAAGGATCCCTGTGGTACTCCTAAGGGAATAAACATAGTTGATGAGGAATAACCGCTTAGAACAATTGTTTGATATCGATTAAGGACATACGACGTGAACCACCTAAACAAGTTGCCTCTTATACCGACTTGCTGATTTTTTTTCAATTAGACCACATGATCGATACGATCAAATATCGGTATATGATAACCACTTGCGAAGGCTCAGACATATTTTTAGTGAGGTATTCGGAACATAAAACGAGATTTGATGTTGTAGATTGGCCCCTAAGAAAACTAAATTTTCGCCCAGGAAGCATTTCTTTTACCGTGGCAAATCAAAAAAATCGCATGGAGCTAAATCTGGGCTGTACGGAGGATGGTGTAACATTTGTACCCCCAAAGTTGTCAAATAGTCCATGGTTCTAGCAGCTGTGTGAGCGGGTGCGTTATCTTAGTGAAAAAGAATGTCACGGACGACGCCGCGTCGCTCCTTGTGCGCTCGCTATCCAACTCTCCGAAAGCTTGAGGCAGACAAACTTCGCTATATACCATTCACTAGTAACTGTTCTACGGTCATCTAGAGGAATTACTGCTACTGGTCCACTGCGAAAAAAAACCCCTATATTTTTTTTATTAACGCTCCGACCGCGTACAATTTTTGTGGGCAAATCGTCCTCTTCAAACACTCATTGGGATTGCTGCTTCGTGAGAGGATCGTAGCGGATACGTTTTGCGAAGGTCCTCCTTCGAACTTTTCTAACATAAATTTGCACCAATCAACACGACGGCATTTTTGCTCATCGGTGAGAGAATGAGGCATCCATCGCGAAGCAAGCTTCCTAACTTTAAGATGTTCATGCAGGATGGTGGAAACTGCCTGTGATCCAATGTTTAGTTCAGCTTGTATCTCTCGATGTGTAATAGGTACCTATGTCTATTCTCTCGCAATAACATACGGCCGTGGCTGGAATTAACAAACGAGTCATATTGCGATATGTTGCGTGCATTAGCAGTGTCAATTAGGTTATATTTATGCGAGCCTATTGTTACTTGACGAAAGAGAGATACCATAATTACTTAGGGTCCACGATACATATGGTACGTAACAGTCACCGAATATTGTGAATTCGTCCAGCGGATGCATTCATTCACATATAATATCATAAGAAGTTAAGTAAATATTTCTAAGAAAATTTACTGTCTTCGTACGTTTGATAATAAACTCTAATCGGGACCATTATAACCTAAAATAAATACTATTCTTTGAATAAATTCAGCAAAGAAACGCAAAAGTTTAAAAATTTATTTAAATAACTTGGGTAGTTTTGTATAACAATACAGTTGACAAAAGCAAATAACAGTGAGACTTACTGACTTACTAAGCAAACAATAGGACTGCGCATGCGCATAATAGCCGGTGCAAAAAACGAGTGAGTTAGGGAAACATTGCTGACCAACCGCGGGTCGCAAGTATTTTAATTACACACAAAACGTGAGATGCTTTTGGCATATATATCAAAGTATACGAGATACACTATAGCGTATTCAAATCCATATCCGAACGTATTAAAGTCTTTGAAGAATTTTCGTTTTTCCGGAAGAAGATTTGCAACATCTCACCACGTATGTGCAAAATTCCGGTCCTTCGACAAGTTTTTTGTTTTAGTAAGAAGGATTTTATTATTTATCTACAGTAAGGTGATCGTTCACGTAAATTTTGTTACTGCCAGCCATCCCTAAGCTGGCAGTTGTAATTGTGCTTTTCTTCGCTGCAGCCACAAAATCCTCCTTTACGTACCTACTATGAACAGCGACTATTATATTCTTATTCTCTTTGCTATTACACATTGATACTCTAGCAATGTAATTGATCTGGTCCTTAGGTATGTGGCGCTCGATTGACGATAATTTATCCGCTATCTCTGGTTTGATCGTTTTGAGGGTGGAAATTTCCGCCTTGACATTTTTGACGGCAGCATCCAGCCCAGGAAGCAAGGCAACCTGAAGTGAGAGGCGTTTAAGTTCGGCAAGCACTTCGTCCATGTCGACTGGCACGTTGACAGGAGCTGGCAAAGGGCTCACCGGCCTGGCATTCTTGCAAGAAGAGCACTTCCAAGTGGATTTCCTGTCACCCAGACGCCGATCGATAACCTGTATCGGTAAAACCGGCGCGGCACAACCAAAGTCAAAATGACCTTGACAGGCCGAGCACTAGGTACCATCTCTGAATTCTCCCGAACAGCTAGCACATTTATGCATTGCGACTTATTGATGCTACGGGCCGGAAGCGAGACATCACCTGAGCACGAGGCAAGCGTAAAAACCGATCGGCCCTCAAATTGTCTAATTACGAAACCTATCACAATCCCTTTTAAAGGTTTAGTGATTGTGAAAGTGATTTATGGAATTGTGTTACTTAAAGTCGCAATCCCTTCATTGACACTTCTACATACATTTCGAAGGTATTTGTGTGTGTAATTTTGCTAGAAAATTCCAAATAAACGTCAAAAATTAACTATTTAGTTCATTCAATTATCTTTCAATACGCGTCGCGATCACAATCCCTAACACTTGCCAAAAAGCAACGGTGTGAAGTATGTCAATATCTTTCAAATTACGAATTGAAAGGGATTGCGATAGATTTTAAAATTAGAGAATTAGCCCCCGGATTTGACGTGCGCGCTGTCCGTCGTCTACGGACTGACTGGGTCCGTCTAAGTTGGGTCTAAGATGTTGTCCAGAAACATTAGTAACTGGTTACCAGGCCATTGCCTACATTAGTATTCGAATATCTCATGTCCATTGATAAGACTTTTGCTATCAGCACTGGAAATGTAGCAGCTGGCACATTCTCTTTCACTCCCAGGATGGGAGTAATAATGATAATATTATCAAAATGTTTTTATTTTACAATTTACAGTTGCATACCTGCCGCGTGCCGTTACACATAGCGTTCCATAACTACGTGTCGTGCCGGCAGTTGCTCCGCGAGGCCATACTGCGGTACGAGCCCGTCAACATCGACGATATACACAAGGGACTGGTGGCCATAGGGTTCAGATATGATCCAAAAGTAAGTATCAGATGATAAAATAGATCAATAACCTTAGGGAAGCTCAATTTACATTTGGTCTATCTTTATGACTATATCTTTTGGCCTCTATCGAATTTGAAAGTTACAAACTTAATGATAATCGCCCTATAACTCTTGAGACCGCGCGGATAAGTCGCGGGCGGTCGCTAGTCAGTACCCCGTCGATAGCCCGAGTATTCTTACATAAGAGTTTGTGTTGGTTGCAGGATCTTTTGAAGTTCATGGACAAGAAATGCATAACAGTTAAAACAGCCGACAATAATGGTAGAAATAACAGGAGATAAAGATCCAAGAGGAAATCATGATATTATAAATTATTCTATGTATTAATACTTAAATACTTATTTTTTTTGTTGTTTATTAATGCTATATGTATTTGTAATTCTTTTTCCTCTTGCCTAACTCAGTCAACAAAATTAAATCAAAAAATTAATGCCCTATGGTAAACTAGATTGGTTCCACTGATATCCAAGTGTGGTTTAAGTTAAATGTTTACATTTCACTGAAAGACAAAAGAAAATAGTTATAGATAGAAGAAATAAAAGACTAGATAAAATCTATATATTTACTTTTATTTGCAAACATAAAAACATCCTTGTAAGTACATACTTCAATTTCAAGTCACTATCATTTTATTCAAATATCACAATAAATAACTTAGTGTTATCTTCTATATTAGCCTAGTAACAGCCGGTTTCACCGCCTATTGATAAGTAAGTGGTGAAATCGGCCCTAAAAATATTAAAATATTGATTATTATTGCCTCCCGCCAAATGTAACACTGATTATACAATATCTTTTAAATATCTTGAATAATCTTGATTCTTATAATAGTTACACGAGTTTCTGTTACTGTTACAAAGTTATAATATTTATTTACTTAGGTACACATTTATTTTAAACTACTAGTATATTGCGTTATGAGTATACTTCAGTAACAAAATTTATTTTGAATTAATGAAAATATTCTTTATTCAATTCAGCATATTGCACACATTTTTTGAATTGTCAGTTTTGCTCTACCACCCGTTTATGACTGTTTTAGCTGACAAGAAAAAACGGGCGCAAAAAAAAATGTAAGTAAAACATGTGAAATGCAACTGTGGTCCAGCCGCTAGGAAAGTGCGTTCCTGACAGTCCATTTCAGTTCTCTAAAGTGAATAAAGTTTATTTGCGAATATCTTACTTTTCCAGACAATCGAAAATGAACTTTATTTAGTGGACTTAACGATGTGACAAAAACCTCTCAGAAAGCTTTTTCTCAAAGTACTGCACTTCTATAAATAATTAAAACGAAGAATGTTTAATTACACCATTTAGAACTCAAGAACAGCTGTACTAATTTGGATGAAATTTGGTACTCAGTTTTTTGTAGCCTGGTTGAGACATGGGACACATTTTATCCCAAATTTTTATAGTAATATGTTCAAATGTCATATCCATAAACATTATGGAAATACAATTCATGCTTCTTGTACCTTACCATACCTTAATAGAATAAAGGTACAGAGGTGCGAGTGCGCAGACCTATAAAATAGTAGGAGGGGCAGACCTATAAATTAAAAAGTATTTACAAATGCTACCCTAGTCTATGGTAGACCATACAGTCAGCTCTTTGTCATTTATCCTTCTTCTTCAATAATCCAGCTTGTTCGATAACCTGTCTCGCGGCGTTATTGATGTGACGAAATCTGTCGGGACCGAGTTGGATACCTCCATACCTGAATGAAAATTGGAGTTTTAAGTACCTATTAATAAATTTAATAATACTAGAGAAGAAAGGACTTTACGTCCCTGTATTAAGGTCATAAATAAAATAGTGTTGGCATAAAGCATAACAGATTGGATATTACTCTACTGTTTCATTAAAGTATTAGATGAGTATAATTCTATTTGGGGTGTCTCTGGGTGTGTGTGGACAAAGTAGCCTACAGTAGAATGAAACTCGATCAACTTTGACTTCAATTTGGTGTTATCTTTACAAGGGTTGGCACCCATCTAGTAGCACAGAACCGCACTCTACTATGCTGCTATCCTTTTCTGTCGCTTAGAAAAGATATTTAGCTGGGAAAAATCAGCAAAAAAAAATTAGAAAACCAAATTTAATAAAAACAAAAAGTAGTACAATTTTTTTGCTGAAACTTCCGCATCTATAGCGGCAGTGCGACCGCATGCGGCGGAATCGCCAATTCCGCGGCATTTTCGCCAATTCCGCGGCATTCTCGCTCTAGCAAATGACGGTTCTGAGCGACAGAAAAAGATAGCTGCATAGGAAAATGCTGTTCCGTGCGGCCAGTGTGTACCAAGAGTCCCAACCGGAAGTTGTAAATCGTGTATATAATTTTGTCGATGATGATGATTATTTACATCAGTTAATTGAAATAAATAAAAAAATGTCTGGTAAGTAAGTACTTATGTAATCTATTTGACAATATTTGTGACAAAATAATAAAAAGAACTACTGACCATCTCGAAACGACGACCAGCGTGTTCTTCTGATCGAGTATCTGCAGCAAATGCAGCATTCTACCACCAGCATGAGCCTCTCCGTCCTCATCACAATCCTGCAGAATCGTGGTGCCTTTATCCGTCTGTTTCTCTATGCGGTATGCATACATGTTGTGGGTGGCGTTTAGGATCTTTTTGTTCTTCTTTAGTGTGGTTAACACTGCCCTGTGAATGAAGAAGTGTCCTGATGTTGAAAACATTATATTTCACTGGATGGGATTAAAATATAGATTAAAACTAATAAGACAATGAAAGTGGTTTGAACCTTTTGGCCTCGTCACCGGTCCGCCGTTTTATTAATTTTTCAAAATCGCGACGCACTTATAATACCTATATAAATGGATAGGGAACGTAAAGATAAACAAAAAATATTATGTAACATAATACCCTAAAATGTCAGGTTAGTGAGATAATTGGAGTTAAAGATACAAAGGTGATACTTTGGGTCAGCATTATTCATTTTTAACTCTAATTATCTGGCTAAAGTAACACTTTAGGGCATTATATATTTATCTCTGTGTCCCCGTTAATTTATATAGATTTTATCGTGCGACGTCAATTTGAAAAAAAAATCAAAATGGCGTCTCGTACTAGGTACTTACGGATTTGGATGCCATACAAAAAAGTTCAAACCCCTTTTTTTGCAATCCAGGATAAGGGACTGCTCCCTTTCATATCGCGGACGCAAAATTTCAAAAGTTATTTCCCTTACGGCACTGGGTTTCTGCCCTTTTGTGCTAATCTTAAAAAATCATGTGTGTGTCTACAGCTTCCTCATAAGACATAGATAAATTCTAATCATGCCATATTTTTGTGCATATTAGGAGCAATCAAAGCGTGTCAGTGATATTTTAGGTGCAACCATAACTTCGTTACTAGGAGTTTTTTTTTGTGTGTTAGCTGGAGAAACGTGTCCCCAGCTGACACATGCCGTTTTAAGGCAAACCAGTGAGGTAAGGGCTTTAGACTATAGTCAGAAATTTAGTGCACAATAGGAGCAATGAGAACCAAAAAAACTAACCCTCACACTCAAATACTGTTGAAACTACGATCATTAAAGTGTGTGTTAGCTGGAGACCCGTGTCTCTGGCTTACACACACCTGTATCTTCGTAATTATTTGAGGTAGGATTATGTTTTATACCTCAAATTTTTGAGTCGAATTGGAGCAGTAAGCTCCAATTTTTTCTAATCTCTAGCTCGAATAGTTTTTAAGCTACGAACCGATAAGCATGTGTAAGCTGGAGACACGTTACAAGTTTTGAATCACTGTAACCGTATAAGTTAGAGTCTCGTATTAAGAATCAAATGATACCTTATAATAGGTGCACACGGCATGCAAAATTTCAAATCACTGGGCTTCTTAGTTTCAAAATTATAGGCAAAAAACTGGTTTCCCGCCAAAAAATTCAAAATAAATGGCTCGGACGCAGCTATAGCGCGGTTGCCTTTCCGTGCGCTACACTGTTGCAATCGACTTTGAACCTAACCGCTGGTATTAATTCGAGTCACTTTAGTTTGCGCTTTCGATCGTTTTAATTTCTGTTTTGAGAATTTCAGACCAGGAGCCGTCCGATATATCTACGCTGATTACAAACCATCTATGGTAGTTACTTATAGTTAAACTGTCTGATTCTCTTATGAAGTAGTTTTTAAATGTTAGTGTTAGAAAATTCACAACATTTGTTGATATAGGGCAATTTTCTATGAAACCTGGGCGTTAAACCAACAGAAATGGAACTACTATTTAGTACTTAGTACTTGAAAATATTTTCTTGTTTATTAACTATCATAAGCCCCCAGGTTTGCTTGAAAATAACCAGAGCGAAATACACTATTATAAATTCTGTACCTAACTATACTTTTTTCTCTCTTATTAATTCAGTGATCGGAATAGGCTGAGTATATTTACCTATAGTTCATAGAACAAAGACAAAAATCGGAGACTTCCTTTATACTATTTTTTTTCCGGTAAAACTGGGAATTTAATTAGGCAAACTTTGACACCTTATTATTAATATTTAAATTATAAATGCTTTTCGTTTTGACACAACTGCTCAAAAATAATTAGAATGTTTTCATGGTTCACGTGATTTTAATTTCCTAAAATTTCATTAATATTCACCATAACCAGTGATCGGATAAAGTTAAATTTGGCTGAAAAATTGTGGAAGCAGCATCTTAAAACATTTTGTTTTTTTTTAAATTAATCCCAGGATTCCAAAAAATTCGGGAATGCAAAAGTACTCGATACTACTAAATAGTAGTTCCATTTCTGTTGGTTTAACGCCCAGGTTTCATAGAAAATTGCCCATCATCCATACCCTATAATTATCAACAAATGTTTTCTAACACTAACATTTAAAAACTACTTCATAAGAGAATCAGACAGTTTAACTATAAGTAACTACCATAGATGGTTTGTAATCAGCGTAGATATATCGGACGGCTCCTGGTCTGAAATTCTCAAAACAGAAATTAAAACGATCGAAAGCGCAAACTAAAGTGACTCGAATTAATACCAGCGGTTAGGTTCAAAGTCGATTGCAACAGTGTAGCGCACGGAAAGGCAACCGCGCTATAGCTGCGTCCGAGCCATTTATTTTGAATTTTTTGGCGGGAAACCAGTTTTTTGCCTATAATTTTGAAACTAAGAAGCCCAGTGATTTGAAATTTTGCATGCCGTGTGCACCTATTATAAGGTATCATTTGATTCTTAATACGAGACTCTAACTTATACGGTTACAGTGATTCAAAACTTGTAACGTGTCTCCAGCTTACACATGCTTATCGGTTCGTAGCTTAAAAACTATTCGAGCTAGAGATTAGAAAAAATTGGAGCTTACTGCTCCAATTCGACTCAAAAATTTGAGGCATAAAACATAATCATACCTCAAATAATTACGAAGATACAGGTGTGTGTAAGCCAGAGACACGGGTCTCCAGCTAACACACACTTTAATGATCGTAGTTTCAACAGTATTTGAGTGTGACGGTTAGTTTTTTTGGTTCTCATTGCTCCTATTGTGCACTAAATTTCTGACTATAGTCTAAAGCCCTAACCTCACTGGTTTGCCTTAAAACGGCATGTGTCAGCTGGGGACACGTTTCTCCAGCTAACACACAAAAAAAAACTCCTAGTAACGAAGTTATGGTTGCACCTAAAATATCACTGGCACGCTTTGATTGCTCCTAATATGCACAAAAATATGGCATGCTTAGAATTTCTCTATGTCTTATGAGGAAGCTGTAGACACACACATTAAAAAATCTGCGATGTCTTACTAAAACTATGGATTTACACTTATTCTAACCTAGACGGGTTAGCAAAATGTTTACATTTCCGTTTTGACGTGAAAAATGGACAAACAAACAAACACACTTTCACGTTTATAATAATAATAAAGTGTCAATGTACGATGTATTGGTCATGGTCGCCGACTATGGTCGGCCAACCTGTACTCGGGGCTATACAATACTTGAGAATTGGCAGTAAGGATAAATGTCTTCGCCTGTCCTACAAAAAGACATTTTTTTTACGACTACTCAAATTAGTCGAACTTTAGTTCTGTCAAAATATTTATTTAGTTTAGATTGGCGTGTCCAACGGAATAGCTTTAGACTAAAACTTGATTAAAATTAGAGAATTTTTAAGTTAGTTTAGTTTAGTCGTGTGCACAACCGAATTGCCACAATTAGCAAGTTTCAATAAAAAACATACTTATAGAAAAATAAACTGTAATGTATTAATGGTAAATTTTAAATAGAAAAATATTGGAAAAAATTAACTCGTCCACAAGTGAATTCTCAGACGGGAATCGAACCCGCGACCTTTGGAAATCCGGTACAATGCTCTAACCGCTGAGCTACCGAGACTTGCGAACCACTATCGAAATTCTCCAATACTTTTATATTTTTAATACGCTGTAGGCCAGCGTTGTCACATCAATGCTAGGAGTATCCTTGCATTAGAAAGAAACATCTTTTCAGGTGTTTAACGATCGATTAAGATGCAACTGCCAATAATTTATGATTTTGTATTTTTTGCATTTTTCAATGCTATTTTTATACTAATGGTAAATTTTAAATAGAAAAATATTGGAAAAAATTAACTCGGCCACAAGTGAATTCTCAGACGGGAATCGAACCCGTGACCTTTGGAAATCCGGTCCAATGCTCTAACCGCTGAGCTACCGAGACTTGCGAACCACCGTCGAAATTCTCCAATACTTTTATATTTTTAATACGCTGTAGGCCAGCGTTGTCACATCAATGCTAGGAGTATCCTTGCATTCGAAAGAAACATCTTTTCAGGTGTTTAACAATCGATTAAGATGCAACTGCCAATAATTTATGATTTTGTATTTTTTGCATTTTTCAATGCTATTTTTATACTAATGGTAAATTTTAAATAGAAAAATATTGGAAAAAATTAACTCGGCCACAAGTGAATTCTCAGACGGGAATCGAACCCGCGACCTTTGGAAATCCGGTCCAATGCTCTAATCGCTGAGATACCGAGACTTGCGAACCACCGTCGTGTTTTTTCTATTTAAAATTTACCATTAGTATAAAAATAGCATTGAAAAATGCAAAAAATACACAATCATAAACTGTAATGTCTGTTTGCCAGTAAGAAAATTTTAGGTATTTAACATACAGACAGCATTTTGAATGGAAATATAATATTATTTGCTGGACTAAAATTACTTGGAACTTACTTGACATCACTGAGACTGTGTACCTCAGCTGCATGCCCTTGGAAGATACTCTTCCTATCCGTTATTACATCTCCATGGGTTATTTCTGGACAACTAAGGTCTAACTGAAAATTATGAAAGACTTTAACAGTGAATAAAAAAATTACTTAAAATACAAGTATTTAAGCTATGACTTAGATGACCTAATGACCTATGCCTGTTCATTATAGTTTTTTAATGCACAGGAAATTAAATTACTAAAGAGCTTTCTTTGGTCAAAACTATCTCTATGAAATGTTACTCTGATCTTGAAGACAGATAAATTAAATTATAATTATTTGAGGACATCAGCCCATCATCTAGCCCTAAAGTAAGCAAAGGGTCTAAAAAGGTTGATAAAGCAATATTGCTTAGTGAATCCCCTGAAAATACATACATTTATTTGTTTATTTCTTATGGAATTTGCTTGTTTTCTTGCCTTCAAAGAAATTAGAAGCAAATTCTGCTACACTGACACTCACACAATTCTAAACTCCATTGAAAATAAACAATTAAATGAATTCTTAGGGGACTATTTGATAGAATCAGGCTTTACTTGGCAGAAATCCAAATCTTAGTAGATACGAAAAATATGTAGCTTAATTCCGCAAGAAAACTTACACATGTAGAGAAGTTGGTGTAGGTGCAAGGTGTGTCACTGTGTTGCATCTGCATTTATTTGTGAACGGGCGGGCAGTGCATCCTTCATGTAAGTTTTCTTGTGGAATTTACCTACATATTTTTCGTTTTCTACTGTTAGGTATAGGTGCTAGACATGGATAATTATTTATATCAGCTTTGTAACAGCTGTTGGTCTTAAAAAGATAACACTAAAGTATACCTCTTCAATGGAAGGAATAACTTCGACAACTTTCTTCTTTGGCTCTTCTGTTTTTATACTTAGTAAACATTCCCTTATAGCTTCTACCCACTGGTAAATTATGGTCTCACCAACATTTTCTCTGAAATTAAAATGATTACCATGTCATGAAAGAGACTGAAAATCCCACAGACAAACCGACCGTCGGTTTTGTGGGACTATTGTAAAAAGAAAATTGTAAGCTCCTTGTGTTATTATTAAATAAATTAAATAATAATTATATGTATTTTAGCTATATTTTTTACCATTCAAATAATATCTATTTATTGGCCTAGATTGGGATCAAAAACTCCTTCATAATAAGAAAAGAAAAGAAATAAAATACTAGATTTAATCTTCAAACTTAATCTAAATAAATTATTTCTGAAGACTTATACTTACAAATACACTGCATCTAAATCTGCATGAAGTTTCTGTTTGGCCTTTCTGTCCATCCAGGGAGCTGACAACTCGTACTTGGGAGGCGAAAGGCTTGGATATTCTGGTGGCATAGTCACATAAAGTAGGATTTCATTTTTGTTTTCACAAATTCTTATGCGATATGACCTTGTAATGTCGCTTTCTGCTGTCCAGTCGTCTCCGTATATAGAACTGAGAGCTTCAACCTCCTCCATCTACAGGAAAAGAAATATCTTTCATGCTCATACAGAGTAACAGAAGTAGACAATATTAACATATAAAGTTAACTAACCTGTTTGATAAGATTGTCGGAATCCATGCTTCTTAGTCAAAAACTCTCACATTCACAACTTTATGCTTCTTGAAGTATTTACTTCATTAAAAACACCACGTATCGTGAAATTGTTGGTATTTATTCGAGATCGAGAATTTCGAAAATTAAATAGGTACCATTTATAACAGAGAATTGTTGACAATTTTGTTTGACTTTGACTTTGATTGACAGAACACGGATGGATGAATGACAGATCGTATCCAAATAGTGTTGTGGGCTATAATCGACAAATTTCGTTATTCAATTAATAGTTTTATAAATAATGTAATCGATATGCGTATACAATTAACCTATAATCAGATTTTTTATTCGACGGAATTCTGACAGCTATCGTCTTTTGTTAAGTCATCTTACTTAACACAAACCTTTTCAGACATAGTATAATTTATAACAATATAAATTCTATTGTCAATAACCAAAGAATAACTATAAATATGACAATATAAAATAAAATAGTGTTTGAGAACATATTTTTCATAAAAAAAATATTGATCAATTTTGGATTCTTACTATTTTAGCAGTTACACAAAGTACTAATGATTTTCAAATATAATATAGTCCGATGTAAGTATTCACCAACACAAAATAAAAGAATAATATTTTACTGTTTATATTAAATTTATTTATGAGTTTGGTACATACCAAAGATTTGTAACATGTGCATCGGGGTAATTAGTGGTCAGGGATTCCTGTGGAAGGAAAATATTTTCCTTGAATGTTGAAACTTCGCAAAACCTAGACAAAATTGACGACTGCTATAAATGGTAACTCTTAGTAGAACATTTGTAAATCTTATTTAGGAAATATCACCCCTCTCCATTCAGTAAATAAAAATAGTTAGAGCGCTGAAGGTGGTCCCTTAATCGATCACCATAATATGGTGTCCAACTTATGCACTCTACTTCTTTTTATTCACTGAATAGAGAGGGGTGATATTCGATCGATAGGTTCACTCAAAAAGATCAACTCTCTCCCAAGATTTTCTCTACCAAAGGAAATCCGTGAAAACTTAACTTATAATACAATGGGACAAGATTAATTATTGCACTATTCAACTCAAGGAATTTTTGAAATTTGAGTACAATCAGCAAATGCCGATTTTTCCATTTTCAAAAATAAGTGTCAATGTTACCTTGTTTTAGTTATTTTCACCATTCAGAGCACCCCCGGCTTCATTCCACAGAGAGCATCAGAAAATTCCACCTTATTTAAGGACTTAATTTAACAATTCCGTTTCTTTTAACACTTGATATAGGTCTTAAGTATTCCAAAATTTTGAATTTTATATAAAACCTTTAAAGTTTAAACAACCGTGAGTGATTCAAGAAGGTTTGTAAAAAAGAACATTATGCCCGTTTTCTTTACACCTATCACTATTTTGGTAAATAGAAATAGGTGAGAACAGAATCTGGATTAGAACTGACTTAACCGAAATCTGGATTAACATTATAAAATAATAAAAAAAAACGATATGTACATACTTACGTAGGTATCTGAAAGAATCTGAATCTTATAGTTTGTTATTCTATTTTTAATTTTTATGTTCCTGTCTTAAGTTTAAGTAGATTACTTGTTAGTATAATTAAGTTATTGTCTATAACTGGGTGCCTTCCAGTAAATTGCTGTGTCCGAATAGGCCGACTAAGTTTATAAGTACTTAACGATAAGAACAACTGTTGTACACTTAACCTTGTAACATAGATTTCGATTTCTTTTTCTAATCGTTAATCGCGATTAACTTCTTAATCTTATTTTTTATCGTTAATCGTATTAACTGTTTTGCCAACACTGACGAATATAGGTACACTAAATTACTTACCATTCCAATACAGGAACAAAAAACTACTATTAAGCAAGGCATGTTTATCCAGTTAATTTTCAAGCAGCGAGTACCTAGAAACCGTTTTATTCTGTACCATTATGCCTGTTGTATGGAAGCCCCCTTAAATACTTATTTTATTCATTTTGTCGTATTTGTTGTTATAGCGACAACAGAAATACATCATCTGTGAACATTTCAACTGTCTAACTATCACGGTTCATGAATACAAGACAGCGGACACGGACAGCGTAGTCTTAGTAATAGGGTCCCGTTTTACCCATTGGGTACGGAACCCTAAAAAGTGCTTTACCACGCTGGCCGAAAATGCGATTTTCCACGCAGAAATTTAATGACAAAACCTCCTTTTCCGCGCGTGTGAAGTGAAAATATAATTTGTAATCTAATTATTAACTTGAGGTTTCGCCTATGTGGATTAGTGACGTGACATAAATGAATGCGTTCGGTTGTAAAATGCATGAAATTATGAAGTTTCCGGTTGACTTCATTTCCATAATACACACATGTCATGTCATAAACTATAATTTGCATACGCAAGGGTTGATTACATATCAAAATCACTGTTAATACCTTTCAATGTGTGTAATCTTTGCAATTAATTCAAGTTGTACCGCTAATCGTAAGCAATAATCATAAGTTTGTGTGTTCGAATGGGTTTTTCGTTTTCATACCAAGTACAGGTAGTTTAAATTATAGGTAGGTATTAAAATTAAAACACACTTAATAAAAAAAAGGTTTTCATGAGATCTATTACTTCTTTGGACAAGATAAAAAAATATTGATTTGTTTGGGATATTTTGGTTAGAGTATTAGGGTAAAATAAGTTAGGAAAGCGTCGCACAGATGGCGCTGCTTGTCTCTCCAATAATATTAACTTATTTTTTTAGGATTTTTTAATTTTTGCATTTTTCAATGCTATTTTTATACTTATGATAAATTATAAATAGAAAAATATTGGATAAAATTAACTCAAGTGAATTCCCAGATGGGATGGGACTCGATTATATTATAAATATTAACCTCAATGTTTTTCGAAATACACTCGCGGTCATATAAAGCGAGCCACTGCGTTATTTTCATGCAAACATGGTCACTTAAAAGTCCCATTAGTTAAAAATAATCAATGCATGGATCGAATACTCGACTTACGAATAAAAGTCTCAAAAATTCAAGAAATCTTTCAGTTAAGTGCAAAGTAAGAAAAACAAATTCAGTTCGAACTCAATCAGGGGGCTAATTGTCTTATTTTGAAATCTATCGCAATCCCTTTCAATTCGTCATTTTCAGGCCGTCACTGTTTGACATTTGATAGGGATTATGATCGGGACGCGTTTTGAGAGGTATTGAATGAACGAAATTGAACTGTCTAAGCAAAGTGACAGACGAAAATATCTTTCAAATATATGGAGAAGTGTCAAGTCATTCGTTCCGAAAGGAAATGCGACTATAAGTTACACAATTCCATAAATCACTATCACAATCACAATACCTTTTAAAGGGATTCCTACAACTTTACATGGAATCAAAATTAAACATTTGCTTCACATGTAAGCTTATCGAGAAATCAATAAATTTTTGTGAGACTTTTGCGATCACAGAAAAGGAAAAACGCGTAACGTTATCAGGGGGTCTAATAGTCCGTTTTCTAACAGGAATGCTTGTATGGAGAGGTATACAATTCTTTACCTTCCGTGAAAAGAGATCTAACTCAAAAAACATGATATTCGGGAAATTGACATTGAAGTTTAAAAAATTCTTACACTTAATCTAAGAATGATAAAATAAAATTACTGCTTGTAGAGTAGCTTTATTTTCTAGGATAATTTTGAGAAAATGGTCTTATAGATTTTTCAGTATTCAAGAAATATAGTTAAATCATTTAGCCCATTTATTTTTCATGTATATATCGATGTGATAGGACTTCTATCATTGTACACCATTCAAATCTGATTTCATGTAAAATGATACCTAACTTTTACTTTTTGTATCTGCCATTTTAGTCATACAATTTGTTAAAATTTGTGGAAGAATTATTGTTAGATAACCTATATTCTTTAGTTCTTAGAGTATTGTGTAGTAAAATTGTTGAAACAAATCGAATTACATCAAATTACACAACTTTTTTGAATTAAGGTAAGGATAAAAGTGATACAACAGCTCATAACACAAACGATATACCTAACTGGTTCATTTGCTACGTGTATAGTGATATAATAAATAATAAAACATAAAAATCTTAGATAGGTAACGTTTTCTGTTGCTGCGAATAAAAAACAAAATCAAATTACTTTAAAAAAAAATCTCACTTAGTCTAAAGTTAGACTTACCGTAAAAGTGATGCTGTTTCTGTTTTTCTAGTAGTAAACGAAAGTGACAGCCAAGTCTTACTTTAGCTACTTTTAGACGCCAAAAAGGTTTAATTAAATAAAACTTTGAACTTCTATAAAAATATTGTTAAATTACCAAACTTTGATCTTTTTTTTTAAATATTATTGTATGAAATTTAACGTACCTGATTTTTAATTATTAAAATAATTATTTATAAATATTGATAGCAAAAGAAATAAAACAGGACTTCAACGACCGGATGAATACAACATCAATCTAATGACGAATAATAAAGTTAATACTTAAAGACGGATAAAAGAAAATTTCGTGTAGCTTAGATTACAAAAATAGAAAATTGCATGTAGCATCTGCCTTGGTTTTTTTAAGACATAGGAAAACTGATAAGAATGTTATCACAAAATTGATGGTCATGTATCACAGTTGATGAATGCAAAGGAAGAGCAATACTAAAAAAACAGATGAACAGATTGTGTGTGAATGATGGGAAGTGAAGAGAGTAAATGAGGAAATGACGGGTGACGGAGTGGACTGGAGAAAGACGTACTGCGCCGACCCCAAAAAAAATACGATAAGGGCAAAATTATGATGATGTTGAAATTAGTTCTTTACTAAAAGTTGTTTTAAATGTATCAATTGTCTTTATAAGTTACATTATTAGGAAAAACGGGATTTTTACCATGTTTGTATTTGTTTTCATTTGTTTTCATGCACCATGATCACGGAGTGACTAAAATTAATGCAGGTGGCTCACAGAACAGAAATTCTGTTCTGTGGTGCTAGGAGCAGATGAAACGGTCTACCCTCTTTATTGTTCGTTTACTGCGCGTGACGCCAGTACTTACCACTATTTTCACTCGCACACTCGACTCGGAATTATTCACGTTCCCGACACACATAACTCACAGTATCACTTCGAGAAACCTCCTAATAATGTTAGTGATAGTGACCATGATAGTTTAAAGTGTTATATCTAAGTGTGGTTACAATTTTGTCACTTATAGAAACTCATGATCATATTAATTACCATTGCATGTTGGCAATAATACATACTCGTACTTTTAATATTCGATTTTGATGATAATAGATACCGTCATCAATTACTATTGTTAATGAATCAAAAATAAGCGTGACTTTGAAGATAAAGATCGTTGAAATTATTTTAAAGATGCAATAGATTTATTAGAATAATACTAGGTATAACATATTATAAGTAGTCTAGGTACACATTATAGTCTGCTCTGATATCCTGTGTTCGAATCCTGGTAGGGGTAAATGTTTGTACAATGAAAACGAGCGTTTGTCTGAGTTAGCTGTTTCTTTATATTTCTTAAAATAGTAGATTATGCACTAAGGGGAAAAAGCAGTGTCTTATGTCACGGGCAGAATCCTGAGCGAAATGAAGGATTCTGTAGTTAATTCCCGAACGTAGCGAGGGAATTAAAATGTTAATTCCCGAGCGAAGCAATAGAACTATGGTAAGAATCCTAAATGAAAGGATTCAAGTCTGCCCAAGGCTAGGACACTTTTATCCCCGAGGAGCAAACTTTACTTTATACACCTACTGTGCCTACTGTGACGTCAAATAAAAAAGACCTATTCACAATTTGATGATTTCCCATGTTTTCCTGATAAGTAGGAAGAAGAAGCACGGAAATAAAAGAGATAGCTATTACATTATATTTGAATGAGTGCACAATATCACATAAGTCCAATTTTAAATGTTTTCTTGGTGCTAGGGACCCCGGTACATACAGCCATGTTTATATTTTTCATAGGAGTCAAGCCTCTTTGAAGTTTAAATTTTATAGTTAAAAACTCCTTGAACCAGAAAGTTATGCCTTGAACAGCCTTGTTTTTTCGAAACTATTTTGATAGAAGTTTTTGTTGACATTTTGGTGTTCCAAATTTAAATGTTATCATAATTACCAAGGGAAGTTCCATACAACATAGCTTCCTCGGGCATTAATAGCTTACTTTTGAGTTGAGAATACTTGATATTTATTACGTGCTGCAGATGCAGGTGGTGTATAAAACTATTTATATAAGTCATCATATACATTCATTATATATATGTATTTCTATCCGATATCCCGACCGATAGTTACACACAAGCTTTACGGGACTAAGCTAATGTGACTTCGTCCCATTGAGATCTTTGCTTCATCCGCGTGGGTTCTATATTTTAATTCATGTTCTTGCTATCTATGTTATTTTCACCAAATCCGTTTTTGCGTAAAAGAGTTTATCCATCCGTCCTCACAAAGTTTCGCACACTTATAAAATGAATGATTGATTATAGTCTATCAAACCTAAGAAGTACCGTTTCATTTATACGAGATATCGATTTGATTTCTTTGATTTTAGTTATATAATTTTTCTAATATAATAATTTTTCGGATTTTCGGAAGTATAGAAAAAGACAATTTTTTTGTGTACTTATATTGGCTTGATTTGATGGATCTGAATTTTAATTTAGTGATAATTGTAAATCTTGCGATTAAATGAAAATATCTTCATATTTTCATAGTTTAACGATTTTTTTATTGAAATTGAGAGTTAGGCCTGTACAAATTTATGTCGGCTTGACTAAATTGGTACTATAGTAGGATTATCTTGTTTCAGAAAATACATGGCATTTTCCACTGGATTAGAGATTTGAATCTTGCTATATAATAATATATGTTTAACTATCAGGGGATTATCTTAAATCAGGGAATAATGCAAAACAATATATTTTAAATATTTGGTTTATTGTGCTGCTTCAAATGTACAACTAAGTATAATTGCGTTTCTAAACTACGTTCTATACAATTTGACTTATTTTACTAATTTTAATTAATTTAATATGCCTTTGATGGCACTACCAGAATTGTTTTTAAAGTTAATTTACACATTTATAAAAGCTCTAACTAAATAAATGTATACCTAATGGAATGATTCTGAAATTTGAATTTGTATCAAGTGCGATTTTTGTTATTTACATTATTTTGCTAGTCATAAACGCATTATTAGTTGAGTAGATTATTTATGGCAAAAATTGCTACTATAGATTATGCACATTTTATTTAATTTTATAAGAAAATATCACAGTATCACTATTCTAAATATGAAAATAATCATGTACCTTAATAATTGCTTTTTATATTTTCTTCTTATTTACTTAACAATAATTTACTTAACATAAAATAATTTAATGAGTTTTGTAACATCAAAGTGACCATGGCAATTTTTAAGCTAATTTATTAACACTACATTAGTTATTAAAATGTATAAATCTAAAATAAAATGATAAGTTACAATTTGTATGACAATATTGACAATGCAATGGCCTGTGTTATTTTTATGATATCAATATTTTTTTTTGCAGTCCTTATTACGATAAGGACGTGATTAAATAGCCCGGTCAAAGGTCGTATTTAACGATAAACTCAGTCAAACAAAAAGGCATTTGCTAGACCAAAGATTAATGTTCTTAATAGCAGGACATAAAATCCGAGTTCCTATGTTGCAATAAAATTTTAATTGCTCGCTTTAATTTCTGACGTCGCAGATTCTGCGAAATCATTGGAGACACTGCTTTGGATTGAGCAGTAGCTGGCCGGAGAACTTCTGTTGCTGGAATCTTTCTCCTGGCTCTGATAATCGATCATACTCCCACTCGGCTGCCGTAAGAAACTCGAAACGCTTAAAGGCGCGGTCACAATTTTATCAGGTTTCTTTAAAAGCTCTTCAATATAATAAGGGTTTTTCTTCTTCTCTTTCTCGTTTGGAGTCTTCCGTTCATCGTTATCCGGTCTATCGACACTATCATCGCTGGCTTCAACGGAAATATGTTCGGAATTTTCAGATTTTACGTCGTCTGTATTGATTCTGCTGAGTAAATCGTTGTGTAGGTTGATGTAGGGCGAGAAGTTTTTGGAGTCGTGGTAAGGCATCATGATTCTTTGCCAGGGGGAGATGGGGTATGGCTTGAGGAGGCCTTGAGCTTGAACTTGATTGGCGAGGAGCCAGGAGGTGGTAAGTCTTCTGTCGTAGAGGGAAGGGTCCTGCGGTGGAGGCACTCGGACTGCTGTGTGTGCGAAGTATGATGGACTTTGTGCTGGGTTTGGTAGGGGGGACTTCAGTGACATGTAGTCTACCATGTTTGGCGGGAGTTCTGGCTGCGGGTATGGCTCTGTAAAGATGAGAATATTTGTATTAATCAATTGTTTTGCAATTCATCGTTAATTCTGTGATTATGTTCTTAATCAGAAAACTCTTTACTCGTATTTTTATTATAAATGCGAAAGTACTCTTCCTTTTGTTACATTACCGCGACTAAACCACAGGACCAATTTATACCTAGGCTCAGTTTTCCTTTTTTCCAGTTTTCAAATTCAATTCAATGGTATCAAAGTATGTATGGGAACGTGGTTAAATATACACGTGGAGAAAGTCGAGGATAACCGCTAGTATCTATATACTTAATTCAGGTTCGCAAAATTTGTGACGACCCGATAGGGACTTTGGCGCGTAGTACGCGGCCGAGTAAGGTATCAAATTAAAGGTACTCGAGTCTATTTGTTCCGAAAACTATAAAATATACAAAATTTTAAACGTGATGATCACAAACTGCAATTAAAAAGTGTCATTATTTTCGCATAATTTGGAATTTTTCGTCGATTGACGAACCCGAGTATCGGGTTGTAACCGCCCTAGTTCTAACTAATACTAACTATAACTAATATTCACCCTCTTTTCAGGTCAACTGCATTGTTAAACTCGATATTGTATTGTCACTCGTAACAGAATAAACGTTTGTGCTTGTTGTGTAATTTTAGAATTCTTTATTTAGTTATATCTAATGTTCTATTTAGCAAAACTACAAATATACAGACCACGTTCAATAAACAGGTACCTTTTATATTTCCACTCTAACTAGTTCCGCACAAACGTACCATAGTAAATGACACCGTAAACTACAACCAAGCATTTTCTACTTTTCTCTTTAACATAATAAATAACTTATTATAAACGTCTTACAGTCACTTCAAGGTGACAATGTCCCTAATAAACTGGACTAAGTGGACATAAAATCGTGAAAATTATTTGACGTTAGTAAAAGTGGAATAAAAGACAACTGAATGAAAACAAACGACGAAATGCCACGTTGTGCGCACGCGCTCAAGATTTAAAATCGGTGCGGACTAAAGTCTCTGTTTCTACCGAATATGATTTACGGACGCACTAGTAAAAATAGGAGATGGGGAAACGTGGATCAAACACGTCATCCGTTCGAAAAAAGTACGTATTTAAAAAAAATAAACTTTTTTCTTTTTAATTTTAAATCACATTTTAATTAATGAAAAAACGCAAGGAACGCTCTTAAGCCTCCTTTCGCAATTTATTTTTATGTCGATTAACGTCGTCCTCTGTTTTTTTTACTATTTATAGGGCATGGGAGTGATTTTTTGTATAATTAAATATGAGAACGAAGCATTAACTCGTAATCAACTTCCTTACACCTGTTGAGTAGAGTACGTCCGTTTTGTTTTGACTGTTTGTTTTGTTGACAATTTATGTTCTTTGTTTAATGTTTAATGTGTGTTAATCGGTGGGTGTTCGGGCTCAATTAAATTATAATTAGTACCATTTATTAAGTAAGGTAGGTATGAGCCGATCTACCGGATTAGGGACTTTTAGTATTAATAGCTCAACTTATAATAAATTTTAAACAAGAAAATATACTCGAAAAGATTACATTGTTTCATATCGCTCAGACGGGACATGATGACGGAAAGAGCGATATGAGATAAGTTGAGCTTTTCCAGTATAAATAGGTACAGTCGGGAACCTTCCCGGTTGAACAGTAGAGTTTTTTTAGGGAACAATATTTTATAAAGTTATAGATTTATAGAATACATTTATATCACAAATGAAATAATAGGACATTAATAGGTCTTTCATTTGTTTCTTTTATTTCTTTCGTTAACCTCATTACTTTTCAAAAAACGTTCCTCAAAAAATCTCTACTGGTCGACCGGTAAGTTTCCCGAGTTTACCTATATTTTCTTATTTAAAATTTATCACATAAAAATAGAATTGTAAAAAAACAATAAGTACCGATAAAATGCTTACCATGACCACTTCTCGGCTCGTCATCGCTCCAGGCCAGTCCGCTGTTCCTTAGGATCCTGTTGACCGAAGACACCGAGGGTATGGAGTGGGGCTCACACACCCTCGCGCTGAGCAGCCTCTCCCTGATCTCCCATGCGAACATGCCCGGGTTCTCCTGTTTCAGGCGAAGGATCTTCTTCACCACTGTAGGTGTCGCCACTTGCTGGAAAAAAAAGAGGTTTGTGATTAAAAAGTTCTCAATAATACAATTGATGACCTGTTTGGCGCAAGGGTACTAAGCCCGCCTTCTGCACCAGGGGATTTCTGGCGCAGAAGGGTTCGATCCCCGGACAAGACAACTAGTGTGCATGAACATGTCTATTTGTCTTGGTCTGGGTGGTTAATATGTATATTATGTATGTATTTACAAAAAAGTATATACATAAGTATGCTTATCCGTTGTCTAGTATCCATAACACAAGTTCTTCATGAAACTTAACGTGGGCTAGATAATTGGTTTGTTTGTATGCAAATATTATTTTTATTATACAAGTAAAGAAAATAAAAGTTCTGTCTGTGGGATCAAGGCTTCGATAAAGGGAAGGAATAAAAGGAAAAAAAACGAAAAAATATCGAGACAGTTTTCGATTAATGATTTTGTAATTTTTGCATTTTTCAATGCTATTTTATACTTATGGTAAATTTTAAATAGAAAAATATTGGAAAAAATTGGTGGCATCACTTGTGGCCGAGTTAATTTTTTCCAATATTTTTCTATTTAAAATTTACCATAAGTTTTCGATTAGTCACGTCAAAAAATATATAGGGATAAGTTCCGTTTACATTCGGTATTTTCAAAAGTTTTTGTGCTAGCGCCACTGATATTATATAAATTTGTATCTAAGCGGTCCTATCCTAACTATTAATGAAAAAGAGTGTTGAGTTGAGCAACCAACGGGAACCACGCGGATGAAACTAGTAATTTTTATAAATAAAACTAAGGTCACCAATGTAATACTTGTATGTTCGCTATTTTCAGTTTTTTTTTCTCAAAGTATTACAAAAACACATATGATATTTAATTGACACACCGCTACAAAAGCCGTTTCGGCTTTAACTGTAGGAGGAGTTTTTACAGAGCAAATACAACAAATTTAAATTGTTGGAAAAAAATATAAGTACATGTTTATTTAAGTATTATAACTTATACAAGAAACAAATTTTTGTAGTAATAAAAGAAATCTTGATTAAAAGATTTTTTTTTTCAAACACTAAAATTAATGTTATGAAAAAGAAACGCAATTGTTTTCATGAAAAGGAAGAGCAAATTTATTAATTATAGCTTAATTGTGTGGATATGAATTAATTTTATCAACTGCTGCAACTGTCGATAGAATATTACTTATATTTATTAATAAGAATGTTAATGTAATTCACCGGTTTATTGACAGCTAAGTAGTCATTTAATTTAAATAAACAGGTGGTCATCGTTACCGTTTAAATTTTAGACTTCTTTTGGCAATTATTCCACATTTCTTACTCGATGATAACCTTTAATTAGTACCTTAATGTAGAATCTGAGCTTTTTCTTTAATCTGGTGGTGAACGAATATTATGAGAATGAGAAATGGAATAAGTGATTCTACCTAATGTTATTAGTTATTACGTATGTATGTACAGTCAACGGCCCCTACGGTTTATATAAAATACTAATATTTTCCGACCATTCCGAACTCAACGGCTTACACCTTAAAGTTCGAAGTCGATTGGAGAATTACAGTTTTGTAAGGGCTGGCCTACTGTTTAACCGTACAAGGAGCAGCACCAAACAATAATGAATATGTGTTTAAGTAACATTCTCCATTACAGGTTACCAAAGATAAAAGATAAAGTAATTAGTACATTTATTCTCGGATCACTGGCTGTTGGTATTTCAACCATCCGTCACCTGTTACGGTGCTCATTAATTAGTAAATAATCTTGTGACCACACGTTAGTATGAGCGTAAAATTCAAATACTTTGGTATTTTTTTAAACAACTACCTAAACACTTAGTTTCATGTCAATCTAAGCATTGCGCGTGCGTGAATTGGAACGAGCTGCAATCGGAAATCATAGAACAAACTTACTGTAGGGACAAAATAGGTAAGATACTGGTACTAAATTGTCTGAAAGCAGTACAAATTAATGTACACACAAGTCACAGCGCTTTGTAGCAGTTCTAGTAGAGCTGATATGAAGATGTTAAAATAGCGCTGTATGAACTTCTGTAGTGCAAGCACGAAAAACTATCGAAATAGGTAGTATCCAGTAAGTATCGAGCATGTAATGTCAAAAATGTATAGGAAAATGTAGTTCCGTTTACGTCCGGTAGGAACTCTGCTCAATATTTCATACATTTTTTAACTTTACTTCCTAGATACTTACTCGAAAGTTATTCGTGCTAGGCCTACTGTAGTCATAGTCACTCGTGTTGGGACTGAGCGGAGTTCGTTTTTAGGCTTGCCGAAAACCTCTTTGTTCTGATATCCGTAAAATAAGTGCATACGGCATAAGCTTAATTTTTATCTCAGTATACATAGGTAATGTAAAACCTAAAGCTCCTACCAAACTCGGAAGCGAATCAATGTATGTAATGTTGCATTTGTAATGTGATGCTGTTGCTTAGTTATAAATATGCAACTATTCACATTAAAAGAACTTGTAAATATAGCAATCTATGTCATCCTTGAGGTCATTTCCAGGTACAGTCACAGTACAGTACAGTAAGAGCACTTCAGGGTATAGGTACTTGCACTACGAAAACCACCGCTAATACGAGTGACATAAGACAATCTAAGCACATTTTTTTTTGCTTTAAGGCGGTACCCCCACCGAAAGTGGCGCCGCGTTGAATTTTATTTAATATCGTAATTCTAATACACAATTTTAATAAAACTAAACGTGGAATTTTTAGAGCCCATAGTCTAGTATTTTTAGACGGTATCATTACATTCCCTCGTAGTCACTGCTAGAAGTAGATAGCAAAACTGCTAAAAGTGGCCGTTTTTGACACATTTGCTATCTACTTCTACGAATGACTATGACGAGATGTAGCGATACCTTCTAAAAATACAAGACAATGGGCTCTAAAAAATCCACGTTTAATTTTATTAAAATTGTGAATTAGAATTACGATATTAAATAAAATTCAACACGGCGCCACTTTCGGTGGTGGTATCGCCTTAAATAGGTTTACTCTTGGCCTCATTCTGAATCGTTAGATTAAGAAGAGGCCTAAGATGGAGGAAGCTTGCCTAGAAAAAGCCTATTCACTCGAGCTTTAAATATACCAGGGTTGTAGGCACCCGGGAATACAGACGCACATCTTAAGTTTCTTCGCGCACTCATCATTGTTGAAATAAAACAACTTTTACGTATTTATGTGCACTAGGTATTACCCAATATGGTACTTATATGTTATCTGTGGAGCGAATTGTAGTGCAGGGAAAGGTCGAAGGCACGAGAGCACGCGGCAGGTCACCATTGCGTTGGACCGACCAAGTCAAATCTGCGCTAAATGGTCCGCTTCACGAATGCACAAGAAGAGCCACAATACGGGAGAAATGCATATACCTCGCCAACCTCCGTCGGAAGCAGTTGTGTCTCAGTTTTTTCTCAGTATTTTTCGTAAAATATTAATAGTCAATCAAACAGTTTTAATTTTTACGTGGTTCGCGGACGGTCTACTTTTCGAGTGCAACTCCTGTTACTTCGTGAAGTATATTTGCTACGGTCCTCGTGTGACGCGGGAGGAGGCAGTGCATCAGTGTAAACAAACAGTGTCTTGTGGTGTTATCTTATTTTCTCAAGCGAATCTTTACTATCTTTTATTTCGCTCCTGCCCCGCCCGACTCGGTGCATACATATCACTTCATATAACCATACAACAATGAATAAATCCTACGCTTGCTCAGCCTGCCGCCTGTCAATCGACAACAATGATTATTTCGTATGTTCAAGGTGCAAGGATTATTATCATTATTTGTGTCTGAATTACCATGCGTCTGAAGATATAACGAGCGAGTTTAAGGCTTGTTGGTTGTGTCCAAGCTGCCTAAATAAACAACCTAAAGGTGATAACACGGATTCAATGGTAAGACCTTCTACGCCTACGGGCCTTGCTGATATGACGTTTGTCGGGACGCGCCGTAAAGCACAAACCAAACCAGATCTGCCGGCGCAAGCTCCATCTTCTTGCTCCGAATATGTAAACCGGGCCGACTTAAGGAATATAATACGCGAGGAAATGAAGTTAGCCGTCCAGAGTTGTGTGTGCGAAATCAATAAATCGTTAAATGTGCGTATACAGGAATTAAATGACCAATTCTCTGAACTTAAAACTGGCATCGATTTTATTAATGACCAGTTCGAAATATTGAAAACGAATGTTCTGTCACATAACGATGAGTTGAAGTCAATGAAAAAAGAAAACGAGTTCTTACGAAAGGAAGTGAATTCGATGAATTATCGTCTAAAACAATTGGACCAATTAAGTCGTTCTAATAATCTTGAAATCCAGTGTGTACCGGAACATCGTTCGGAAAATATTGTCAGCCTGGTCAAACAACTGGGTAAAGTGGTTAAGCAACCCATCAATGATTCCGATATTCTTTACTGCTCGCGTATCGCGAAGATGAACACTAGCAGCAACAGACCACGTTCGATCCTGGTGAAACTTAGTTCTCAGCGCTTAAGGGACTCTCTTCTGGCCGCTGTCATAACACATAACAAAGGTAACCCCAACAACAAGCTCAATACCAGTGCCCTAGGAATAGACGACAAAAAAACAGCCGTTTTCGTTATTGAACATCTTTCGCCCGAAAATAGAAGCCTCCATGCTGCTGCGAGAATCCGTTCCAAAGAAATTAATTACAAACACGTCTGGGTCCGAGGTGGACGTATTCTCATGCGAAAGACTGATAACTCAGAAATGCTTATCATACATGATAATGATTTCTTAAAAAGGTTGACTTAAGTATCTTTTCATAATTTTTGTGTAACTTGCTTCTATTCTTGTTAACCTCAAAGTGACGTCACTTAGTTTTTATTATCAGAACGTC
Source organism: Chrysoteuchia culmella (assembly GCA_910589605.1). Classification (NCBI taxonomy): domain Eukaryota; kingdom Metazoa; phylum Arthropoda; class Insecta; order Lepidoptera; family Crambidae; genus Chrysoteuchia; species Chrysoteuchia culmella. The sequence continues at coordinate 8,057,775 of OU342665.1, read as the reverse complement.
AGAGGCATTTGTACTAAGACATTAGATATTTATGTTAACTCATCATTATCAGACTATGATATTATAATTTTAAGCGAAACATGGCTGCGATGTGATATTTTAGACTCTGAGCTTTTTAATGACGATTTTTGCATTTATAGGCGAGACAGAAGGTCTAGTGGCTTCCATGGTAATAAATCTGGGGGCGGAGTTTTAATTGCTGTGTCGAAAAAATTTCACTCATGTAGGTTGTCTAACTATGAAAGTAATTGTGAAGATATCTGGGTAGGTGTAGATATTAACTTAGACAATAAGCTTGTCAGATTGAAGATTTGCGGCGTTTATCTTCCCTCACCTATTAAAGAACATATATTGACTTCTTTCATTAACAACACATGTCAAGTACTTGAGAACGAAGGTCCGTCACTTATAGTGGGCGACTTTAATTTGGGAAAGATATCATGGACGCCATCAGACTCTACAAACTTAGTTGGATCTTCATACTCAAATAGCAGATTAAATAACTTGTTATTGGATTTCATTTCTTTTGCTAACCTAAATCAATATAATCATGTAAGGAATAAAAATGACGTTGTCTTAGATTTGGTGCTTAGCGACAGATTGTTAACTGGTCTGAATCATTGCGTTACCCCTCTCAGTAATATAGACCCACATCACCCACCAATACAATTTTATATGTGTTCTCACAGTAGCTTAGCTAAACCTAACGAAACTATTAGTAAGCACAATTTTTTCAAAGCTGATTATGATAACATAATTAAGGAACTAAAAGAAACAAATTGGTGTGCGATATTTTCAAAACTTAATGATGTTGAGGAAACGGTGGATACGTTTTACAAGATTTTACACAAAGTTATTGCAGCACACGTTCCTAAGTGCACGCGCGGTACTCGCAGGTATCCTGTATGGTTTAATCGTGATCTAAAGCACCTTTTAAAAGAAAAAAATAAATACAGGGTTTTATATCTTAAATACAAAAATCCATTAGACAAAATTTCGTTTCAAGTTCTTAAACAGAGGTCTATTAAACTGGCCAAATCATGTTATCAGTCGTATATTTCACTTATTGAAAGCGCAATAAAATCAAATCCCAAAACTTTCTGGTCTTTTATTAAACAAAAAAGAAAACACAAAAGTACATATCCATCTACGATGTGTTATAATAACCAAACCGGATCTTGCAGTGCCGATACGTGTAAACTATTTGCCGATTACTTTTCCTCTGCGTTTGACAACGGTCAAATCGCTCAATCTATGGTATACGATATTAATCACGAGCCAAATGTTACGTCCAACTTAAGCATCATATCCTTTTCAGTGGATGAAGTCAAAAGTGCTTTAAAAAAACTAAATTGGAGAAAGGGTGCGGGTTCGGATGGGATTCCAGCTCTTTTTGTGTTAAAATGTGCTGACGTACTGGCCTCACCTCTTTCCATGATATACAACTTGTGTCTTTTAACGGGTCAATTTCCATCAATATGGAAGGAGGCTTTGGTTGTGCCTTTATTTAAAGATGGATCAAGGTCAGACGTAAGCAATTACAGACCGATCTCAATCCTACCTATATTTGGAAAGGTTCTGGAGTCTCTTCTGTATCCGATTATCTACTGGCATGTGAAGCAATGTCTCATTCCACAGCAGCATGGTTTTGTCAGCTCTCGATCCACAAACACTAACCTAGCCTGTTACGTTACTGATTTGGTGACTGCTGTAGACTCCCAAGCTTCTGCTGACGTCATCTATACTGACTTCAGCAAGGCCTTCGACAGGGTTGACCACCGAACCCTTGTCGCGAAGCTCTCATCTCAGTTTGGCATACACGGGAGCCTTCTTAAGTGGTGCATTTCTTATCTAACCAATAGAAAATTTAGAGTTGTGATAAATGGTCAATCCTCTGGTACATTCGATGTATCCTCCGGTGTTCCCCAAGGATCCCATTTGGGACCCTTATTTTTTAACCTATTTATTAATGACGTGGCGCAATGTTTCAGACATAGTACATTTTACTTATATGCTGATGATTTGAAGATTGTCAAACAGATAAGAGAGCAATCCGATTGCTTGCTTCTACAGGAAGACATTAATAGATTTGTTGTCTGGTGTAATGCCAATAGAATGTATTTAAATATAAAAAAATGCAACTTCATTAGATTCACTAAAAAAAAAATCTCAGTTCCTCATAAATACAAAATAGAACAACACGATGTGCAAGAAGTTACTGAGATTCGCGATTTGGGCGTTCACTTCGATAAAAAATTAAATTTCAACATTCACTTAGATAAAATGATCAGTAAATGCTTTAAGATTCTTGGCTTCGTTATGAGAAACATAAAACATTTTAAGCTTTCACATTCAAAAATTCTTGTCTTTAACTCATTGATACGATCTTCTCTAGAATATTGCAGTATAGTATGGTCTCCTCGTTATAATGTACATATCAAACGCATAGAATCTATCCAAAAACGCTTCTTGTGGCATTTGGCCTTCCAGCACAATTTGGTAAAACAACTGCCCTCCTATAATGAACGTTTATGTCACTTCAATATCCTTAGCTTACAAAAAAGAAGGCAGTTGTTAGATCAATTATTTATGCATAAAGTCATCAGTGGCACTTTAGACTGTAATTATCTTTTACATAAAATAACATTTTCTGTACCCCGTAAACTTGTCAGATTATCACGTTTTAAATTACTTTTACCAAAGTCATTTAAGACTAATTTGGGTCATTTTTCTCCTATAGACAGAATGCAAAGTCAGTTCGGAACACTTTTTAAAAACTCTGATTTAGATATCAACTCCAGATTTTCCGAGTTCAAGAGAATGTTATTGGAAATTCTGTCCACTAAGTAACTTACACATTTATAATAAGTGTTTTTTTTGTTTATATAACTCTTTTTCGTTTGTATAACTTGTTTATATAACTTTTTTTTCTTGTTTATATAACTTGTTTAAATTACTTTTTTTTTTGTTTGTATAACTTGTTTGTATAACTTTTTGATTTTCATGAACTGTTTCATATACTGCTTTTCGTGAATCTAACATGCCGTGGCAGTTTGTAACTAAGGCCACACTACGTGTCTTGTACCCGATCATGTTTTTCACTTATGTATAAGTGTGAGTCTTGTAAACTGTCCTTTTCTTAAAAAATAAAATAAAATGGCGACGGATTGTCAAGCAAGCTACCACCCCTGAAGTGACGACCACGACCACTCTACCAAGAGTGTGACGACGAAGAAGATGAAGATATTTTATCGGTTTTTCTTTTTTGGTTTCCAGACGCTTTAGCACCTTTTCAGCTGCGGTATCACCCGTGACCACGGTTGACCAAGTTGTTTTATAAAGAAAATCTTGAATGTACGTTCTCGATGACTGAGGTGGTGTAATGACAGTTTAATAACGATGTTCTTACGTTTGCCGACGCACGGTCGCAGTGTGAAAACCTACAGTTTTTGCGAAGACCCGTTGTTATTATGTAACGGCAAAATGCGATGCTGAAGATTATGTTTAAACTGTGAACTTTTCTTTCGTACACCCTTCATTTATTTATTGTTTTTATTTAATATAATTAAGATGACATTATTTATGTAGGTTCCTACAGAATGATTGGCAAAACATAGCCAGAGCTATTCCCTGTAACCTGTATCTGTAATAAATACCCCTTAAAAATATTGGGGGTTTATAAGATTAACAAACAGCTCATCGATCATGAAAAATCATTTCAGTATCTAGTCTAAACAGGGAAAATGTAGTACATCTACTTATCATTACTTCAGTAGTTCCGAAGTTTGCAAAACATAGTCAATTTCCGATAAAAAAAAGCTTATCAACTTTATTAAGGACCTTGAAAACCCTTATGCCGCAGTAATAAAGCTCAGAATAACCAACGAAATGTCAAAATCTCACGCGAAATTAAAGATTAGAAGATAGATAGAGCTACGGTGGTCGATTCAATTCTCTTATCGATACAAACCACTCGAATAACGTGTAATGAGCAAAGCCAGTACACTAAGCTAGGTCATTATAATATACACCTGTGCTTTCTCACAAACTTTCATTTCAAAGCCAATATTACTGGTATGGAGTGTAGTAAAGATAAATGACGCCGTAATAAAAATTCCAACAACAATATACACGCTTTTTTAATTACCACACATCAGATAGAAACATTTAAAAGGGCAATATGGAATCAAAAAGTGTTTAAAAATATGAAATCTATTATTTTATATGCAGTAGAAAATATTGTGACAGGAGAATTGTGAACGCATCAAAATAATTATAGTTGCAGCCTGCAACCGACGTACCCTTGGATTAGACGAAATAATAATAGGCGGACAGGCTGAATGGACACTATTTCCTTTGCTCAGAAAAAATAAAAAACATGGCGCTAAAATTGTGCGTTCAATAGGATATCGATTGAGCATCTAATGGCGTAATTATTGGTTTTCTGTTAAAATTGACGCCTTCGGATGCAAGTGGGTTCTTTAACGCATTTCAGATGAAGGCTACTATTTACACATTAAGTTTGACAGGCCGCGTAAAGTCCTGTAATTATTTTATAAGACCACAATGGTGTATAGCCCACCGTTTTGATGGCAAAAAATGGTTATATAATGGATTTTCGGGTATCCGATTATGGTAATTGTTTATAACTCATTGATTCAATCAAACATATGTTATAGGATGGTTATAGGACGGTTTTTTTAGATTATCAATGTTGTGTGATTTAAAGTTATATTTTTTACAATATGCACTGAAAAAAAGTTATTTAATTTTCAGAATGTAACATTTCATAATTTCAGCTATTAGAAAACTTTTAATAACCATAATAGAAGATACTTCAATAGATTACGTGAAAATCGCGCCAAGTGAAGCATTCAAGGGTTTACTTATTTGCTTGATTTGGTTTAGATTTAGAGTTACAATGAGAACCATTCACTAATGTCATTGGTTAGCGCTGAGCCAATCATGTTATGCAATTAGTGCAATTTACGGAATAATGCTCTTCAACGGACCTACAATAACCATTAAACGTTCGATTCGTGACTGTTTTATTGAAATTCATCTGTTAAAGTGGCGCCCCAAAATGAAGGAAAATGTTACTTTATGAAAAATATATTACGTCATGAACGTAATCTTCATATTGAATTGACGCGTTTATTCATAATTGAAATCACGCATTTGAAACAAAATTAGTGTTTAGTTTCAATACTAGTACCGTTTGCTATATTCGTTTTTGGACTTCAGTGGCAACAATCGCATTTTGCCATGGAAATAAAAGAATTTAAAGGCGATAAAATCCGCTCTGCGAGAAAAGTGAGTAGAGCGATATTTTAACAACAAGATTTTAAGTAAGTATTAATATTCATGTCGATTACAACTTGTAATCAGTGTTTATAAATTTCGTTAATAGAGCTTCGTTTTATTCGTCACACGTAAAGTTGTGATCATCTTAAATAATTATTTGTTTCTGTATTTTAAGTAAGATTTCATCTTGATAACAGAGATATAAAAAGAAGTTAAAAACGAACCAGTTTATGTTTATTATGTAGTTCTTATCTACATTTTATCAACCAATTATCTTGTTTTATTTAAGTTTAAATTATCAAAAATTTATCTCTTTGGTGTTGGTGTCTAGCGAGAAAAATGTTGTCATTTTGAAATTCACCGGTTTTTTTCCGGTTTAGGGGAAAACAATTGGACGATTCGAAAGCACTTATCTATAAGTCTATTTGCATTAAAATATTTTGACTTTTATCTTGACTTTGACTATAAAAAAACGGTCTTGCATAACTCAAAGGGCAAAGACTCTATGTCTACGGTATCGTAAGAATTGAGTATGGCGATATAACAAAAGTCTATTTAAAATTAAAAAAATGTAAGTTAGACGACACCAATTTTACCCCTTACCTTTTAAAGCTATACCTACTAAAAACGCAATAAAGCATTAAAACAAACGAGAGATCGGCTCTAAAGACGAGGAGGTATTCCTCGAAACCTAAATTATTCCTCGAAGCGCACCTATGTTAAAAATTTGAATAATAATGGGTACTAACTGAAAGTAACGATTGTCAAGTTATGCAAGTTATGTTTTTAGAATTTGCAAAAATATGAGTCAGTGACGTTTGGACCACTTTTAATTTGTATAGAAAAACCTTCTGCCTGTTTCACACTACGATAGAGTATTATAAGTAAAATATCCAAATATTTAACAAAATGTACCAGGATAATAACCAACCAATTGCCTTAATATAAAATAAATATAAAATCAGAACTTCTCAGAACAACTAATAACTCCTGGTTACTTTTGCCACCCTGGTACTTACAAGTATAAATATTTTAATTAAATAAGTATTCGTAACTCCTCTCTAAATAGCAATTAGCACAAATGAGTATTAAAACTTCTGTCAATATCCTAATATATTACGTTTCCTTCACGCTCTTCCTAATGATACTTCGAGGAATTAGGTGCGCTTCATTAGGTGCGCTTGAAAATTGGTGCGCTTCGAGGAATACCTCCTAAAGACGAGGGAATAACTGGATGGCGCGTAACTCGGTAGGCAGACAATCTCGCGTCACGGAGGAGCGTTCCGTTCGTAGCGCGACGCTTTTTGCGCGCGTACATCAATCATACCTTGACACATCCAATATCGGTTTTTGCACGGCCCGCGCGAGATGCGGCAAGATGGCGTCTAACTGTCCACAAACGCGTGCACGATTAGCGTTTCTTATTACTGATTTCTATTAGACTTTCCACCTTCCTGATGGGGTGAAAGATAATTTGCCGGGGCGTGAGACCGTTGCTTTAATGACGGATTGATTCGATATTAATTCGTGTAAGGAAGAGATGACGTTTCTCCGTTAATATTGAGTTAATGGGCTACTGCAGGTGCATTCCTAGGAGTTGACATGTTTTTTTTTTCGTAAATGGGCCAGTGTACAGGAATTATTCTGATCCGAATGAGCATGTGCATGAGATGAATTAAATAATTTCACATTAACTTCTCCGTGTCGTAATCGTTGTTTGATGGCTATTTAATAAAATGGGCAACGTGCAATCTGCATAATCATATACCTTCAATTACGTTTCATCGACGCATATGAAGGTCTAGGTATCACGTGTACATCAGAATGCTTACATTTTCCTGAAAAATATTTCTCATTAAGCATTCACATGTACTTATCAATAACCAAATGTATCAGAAGAATATAATAATATTTTTTTAATCCATGGGAAGTATGAATAAAAGCTTCTATATTACAAGGAATCCACATAAAAAATAGGATTCGACGTGTTCACGCATTCTCATAAGTCCTTTCGCACAATCATTACAGCTCCCATTCACCGTCGGAACCCACCGTTTCGATGAAGGCCGAGCGAGATTTTTGCCTCTGCCTCCACCGCAGGATGTGCGCAATTCCTCGATAATTAAAGATCTTACTAAAGAAGTTTATGAGAACAGAGACTAAGGCATAATGTGGGTTTTCTTTTTTGCCATGATGGGGTAAGAGTATATGCCTGTGCGCCGAAATATCGGGGACTCCAAAGCAAATGCAAAAGTAGTAAAAATTCCATATAATTTACTAATAAGTAATTTGATGGTTTTGACAAAAGGCACACACGCCATTAAGCTGTAAATAGTTTTATGACAAGTATTTTCTCCGCTAGCAGACAAAACGTTATGCTGGTAAAAAGCTCTCGAGTTTTAAGAAGTTATTTTATGATTTGTCCTTTCGATACTAAATGTTAAGTTTTTTATAGAAACACTAGTCCCTCCTGCGGTTTCATCCGCGTGGTATTTGCTCCCGTTGTAATATTGAGAGAAATTGTATGCTATGTTTCAATCCAGGCTATATATTATCTGTGTGCCAAGTTTCATCCAAATCGGTCCAGTTCTTGAGTTATATATGGTGTAACTAATTAGACTTTGTTTTATAGAATGTGATCATAACTTGCAGGATGTTAGGTTGTACATCGATTCAGGAACTTCGACACCCGGGTGTTATCTGCACAGACTAGTAATCCTAATCCTAATCCTAACTATATATCCTAATTATAATGACTATTATTTATTATTAATTATAAATGTGAAAGTGTGTTTGTGTGTCCTTTCTTTAGGCCCTAACTAAGTAACCAAACCAGTTGAAAGGACGTCAAGTAACAAAGGCTACTTTAATCCCGACATTCCTAGGGGAATGGGAACCACGCGGGTGAAACCGCGGGCGGCTGCTAGTTTAATACAAAACGACCGATAGAAAACGTTGGTCATCTTTGGACACTTACTCTGGCTAACGTGTGTAAATCGTATACGGGGCAAAGCTTTGTCTCTGTTCTCTTCCATAATTCTGTACCCATCAGTATCACGGGCTAAAAGGTTTTATGGGAAAGACTCCATTACGACCACTGAGCTACAAATTCGAGGTCCTTTAGCGAGACAATTGGCGCACATCGGAAATATCAGAATTCTGGCCACATTTTAAATTGTAATTATAAAGCGATAAAGACTATGAGAGCATAATTTATACATTACTTACATTACAAAGTTAAGAATTTTCCTGTCAGATTAAATCAAATAAAATATTATATACTTACACTTAATTGCTTTTTGAAGAATTTGTTAACGTAGTGTTATAATACTACTTAGGTCCCTATACGCGCGTGTATCACACACATTCTTACAATATGAAGAATAGAAAAGGATGTTTTTAATATTATTTCGGACAAAAGCTTCAACCGATATCAAGAAGTGGTTATATATAAGTATTTTATGAACACAAGTAATTTAATGTTTTAATATACCGAAACAAAAACACTTGAACCAAATTCCTATAAGCTGAAAAACGGCAGTATTGAAAAGCTCAATAATCTATGTATATATACATATTTATAAAAAATAAATGCCTATTTTCCTTGGTCATCGCAACTGATGAAACAATTTTCCTAATTCTTTATTGTTTTGTTTATTATTGTCAGGAGAAGGTTCTTATGCAAGAAACAATTAAGATAGTTGAGCGGAACATTAGAAAAGTCAATCTCTGATGTGGAACCTTAACAGTGCAGCCAAACTATGAGAGATATGAAAATAGCAACTTAGGAAAAGTTGCTAAGCGTAATGAGCATTTTCTATTGACGTACAAATGCCGAAGGTCTGGTACACCTGATGTGGAACCCTAGCAAACCAGCTAAACTACCAAAGATACGAATATAGCACCTTGGGATAAGTTGTTTAGCGTGATAAGTATTTTAAATTGACTTATAAAATCGAAGGACTGGGATGTAGAACCTCAGCAGCCCAGCTTAAGATACGAATATCTAAATATATAAAAGAAGTAACTGACTGACTGACTGACATATCAACGCACAGCCCAAACCGCTAGGTCTAGAGACTTCAAATTTGGCACATAGGTTCCATGTGAGGATTTTTCGAAATTCTACCCCTAAGGGGGTGAAATAGGGGATGAAAGTTTGTATGAAAGTCCGTCAGTTTTGGAGTTAGGATCTTAAAATTTTATATTTAGGTTAAGGATTAAAAATAAACAATTACCTGTCTCGGCGTTTTTGAAAATTCCATCCCCAAAGGGGTGAAAAAGGGGATAGAGTTTTGTAAGAAAAATCTTTTAATTTCAAAGTAAAAGTGACTTATTTTATTCTTATTAGGCTCATGGTTGAAACTTAAAAACATCAAATAAACAAACCTATATTTTGTGATTTTACAGAAATCAACCCCTAGAATGGTAAAAAGGGTTACCTATCTTGAATTCGAATTTTTAAATTACGAATGTAACTTTCCTGAAAACGTTTAGCAACTTATTATTTTCCATAATTTTCTTTACACCGAAAACACGATTGCCAAAGGTTTTAAATTCCGATTTTCAGTTTTCATTTTTTTCAAATTTTAAATGTTTTGTAATCCCGCTCAACTTTTGACCGAAGCCATTAATGACTGATGATTTAGTTTCTAGAAACATATTTCCCATTATCAATTCATTCAATCTATCTATCTAATCTAAATATATAAAAGAAGAAACTGACTGACTGAATGACTGACTGACATATAGTGATTGACTGACTGACATATACTGACAACGCACAGCCCAAACCGCTAGGTCTCGAGACTTCAAATTTGGCACATAGGTTCCTTGTGGGGTCTAGAGGTGCACTAAGAGAGGAATTTTCGAAATTCTACCCCTAAGAGGATGAAAGTTTGTATGAAAGTCCGTCAGTTTTGGAGTTAAAATCTTCAAATTTTATATTTAGTTTAAGGATTAAAAATAAACAATTACCTGTCTCGGCGTTTTTGAAAATTCCATCCCCAAAGGGGTGAAAAGGGGGATGGAGTTTTGTAAGAAAAATCCTTTAATTTCAAAGTAAAAGTGACTTATTTTATTCTTATTAGGCTCATGGTTGAAAATTAAAAACAAATAAACAATCCTATATTTTATGAAAATCTTTGACCAGTATTTTTGCCAAAAACAAATGAGATTCAACAGCTTTGCCGGTTCCCAAAATGTATACTGAATTTTGTTAAATTACTACAACTGACCAACCTTATAAGCTAACAAATAGTTAGGTAAGTACTTAATCAATTTATCGGCCATAGTACTTCCATCCCAGACAATAATCTAAATATATAAAAGGTAAAAATTACTGATATACTTATCAACGCTTGACGGATTGAGTTGAAATTTGGCATGTAGATAGGTAAGAAAGGATTTTCCCTTAAGGGGAAAGTAGAATCTACGCGGACGAAGTCGCGGGCGGAAAACTATACATGTATAAAAGGATTCCACGCGGACGAAGTCGCGGGTAACAGCTAGCAATATATATATATATAATATAATATATATATATAATATATAATATATATATATATATATATATATATATATATATATATAATCAGGGGCGTGCATTGGTTTTCCAGCGTAGTAGGCACTGTAGATCTAACTAGTAAATTTGCACTTATCCTATCCTGCTACCGAATATTATAAGTTTGAAAGTTTGTGAGGATATTTGGATGGAGGAATTTTGTTACTATTTCACTCAAAAACTACTGAACTGATTAAGATGAAACTTTACAGCAATGTAGCTTATATATCAGAAAACCACATTGTATGCAAATATTTATAATTATCCTGATATTCCCACGGTAACGGCAACCACGCGGCGAGTGAAACCGAGAGCGGCCGCTAGTCATAAATGATAAGGTTCGTAATATTTAGTAGGAATATTAAAATGCTGACGAGTTTGATTGTTTGAGCACGCTAATCTCCGGAACTACTAGTTCGAATTGAAAAATTATTTTTGTGCTGGATAGTCCATTTATCTCGGAAGGTAATAAGATATTTAATATCACGGTACGATTAATAAGAGCAGAGCATTAATGTAAAACGTTACAGAAACGGGAAAAAAATAATAGTTTTGGGAGCTTCCGTTGCGGACGGTGTGTAAACGGTTAAAGTTATGTAAAAATCATGTATGACGAAATTATTCCCCATCAAAAGTTAAAAAAAAAGTCCGCGACAGCATATGTCTATGTTTTATGGTTAACTCACTATAACCATTTTTCAGATAATAAAATTTGTTCTAAACTAATGTATTATTTGAGACGCTGTTTTCATAAACATGATATTAATCCTTATCTAAATAAATACGATAATCATCACAAGTATTTAATTATGAACAAAATTGTCCTTTACATCATAAAATTTTAATGAATATCTTAGGAAATATGATAGTTTTAAAATAACTCCTCAACAAAATAATTCGCGACCAAATTCATTCGTCAGATAGGCATGCTTACTTTATACTGATATATTCCGGAAGTTTAAGCTAGAACGTTACACGTACAAACAGCGCCCTTCGTGCCATGGGCGGTTTATACTTGAGCAATACTTTTTCTAAATATGTTTTATTCTTGTATGAAACGCTGCTTGTTTCGAGAAGGCAATTTCGTGACTGCCTATCGGTAGGTATTCAGTATTTAGCGTAAGGAATATCTTAGTGGGTGAGTGTTGAATAGAAGTTTAAACTAAAATAAAATAACTTTAACACTTATCGTATATTTATTTAGGTTTTGAATGAGGTAGGCACTGCCTAATTGCCTATATGGAATGCACGCCCCTGTTATAATAAACTTTCTGTTTAGGTACGAGTATAAGTATCGAGAGCCATGTTCGGTGTTTCCCTGCGTTGTTGAATCAGAAATGAGGAGATCCTAGGAGAACTAAAGTTAGTGATATCACTCGAAGGATTGCTCAGCTGAAGTGGCAGTGGTCGTAAACATAGCGGAAAGAATCGATGGTCGTTGAGACGGAATAGTACTGGAATAGCGAATGCGCACTGAACGAGACGCTCCGGGGTAGGCCCCCGTCAAGGTGGAATGACGATCTGGTGAAGATTGCGTACGTACGAGACGTACTTCTAGTATATTCATTTGGTCGATTAACGATTCCGAATAAACTCAAAGGCACAATAACAAATTTCCATCTAAAAGGTGACCGATATAGCACTATAATTTCCCATATTGAATGTAGTGAGACATCTCTAATAAAACATCGATAGTACAAAGCGAATGCGGCCGCGGACCGCGATAAAACAGACATATCATATAATTCTCAATATGTTTTATGAACCGGCTTTACGGTATTAAGAGGCGCGTAATAATATTGACAATATAATCCAGTGAGTGGCATAAACGGTATATTATCGCAAATCCCGCCTAAGTTACGAAAATCCTAAAGTGTCATGTGCATTCTGTAAAACGGAACGCAATGTCGTATTTATATCCGTAATTTACGATACGTTTAATCGATGCGGTTTCATTACTTTTCGCTGTCAAATACATGAAGTAATAATTGAGATGTAACCATGAGACGATATATAGATAGGTGGATTTTATATCTTTGCAATCGTAAAGAGATTTTGTTCCAAACCGTTTCCGCGATGTTGAAATTTTTTATGTGGTCGTTAGCTTTGCCGTCAGTTAACATAATTTTCGAAAAGTTCTGGTGAAAATGTCATAACTACATTCAAACTGCATTTGGCTTCAGTTTAATTGATTCATCATTTTCAGTAAGAAAATACTTTCTGTGTTCTGTAGTTTTAAGTAACCAATTTGTAAAAAAGTGAATTCGACTAATAAAATACTAATAGGTAAAGTTCGCTTTTCTTTCACAATAATAATTGATTTGGACAAATAGGTAACCGATTGGTAAAATATTAAAATAGACAAGTAAGGAAGTCAACGAATCGCAACAAAAATATGACACATATATTAACTAGGAAATTCGAATATTAAACAAGAAAATACACTAGAAAAAAGCAACTTGTCGAATGTCGCTCTGACGGGATTTCTGACACATAAAAATAGTATTGTAAAATGCAAAATTAAAAAGTTATAATAGGAAATTCGAAATTCAGAGTTCCATTTTCATTTTTTCATTATTATTTTTTTGTTAGATGCGCGGCCCTGGCTGTTAGTCGCACAGATAACAGCGATGATACGGGGGTTGACAGCGGTTGACAGCTGCGCGCTCCCATGACCCTGCCTGACCAATCGCGCCATTAAGGTTACAAATTACCGCCGATTCCTCCTTCCGATTTAAAAAAAAAAACACTGATTGTTCTAATTTTATAGTGGCCAGTCGCTGCATCGACGGATATGAAACCTATATTCTTTTTTCATTTATAAGTTTTATTTTTTAAGTTTTTGTTTCCCAGTCTATACCATTAGAAAGGTACCGACTTACTTATAATTAGTACTAACTAATTCAATATAAACTCAAAACGGCTGTTCTGCATTTTTTCAAACACATTTTTTCTCAATAATTTATATTTGCCAATTAGGTTAATATTAAACAGAACTGTTAGAAACCTTCACCTCAAATCAAAGAAGGCGTTTACGAGGTATTCGTCGAAGCGCACTTATTTTCAAGCGCGCCCAATGAAACACATTGTAGTATACTTCGGCAAATAATCTTTTGCAAATCTCTCATTCTTGTAGATAAATGATAGTCGAACTCGAAATCTCAACTTTGATAAAAATACTTCGCAGCGCCTTAATTATTCCAGGAAACAAAAGAAAGTTTCATAGACCTCTTTTGTTTCATGAAGGTTTTTAGTACAATAAGTAAAGAAACATACATAATTTAAATTCTATATTAAAAACAAAAGTTTCCCAGTCATGCATTCCATCCGAGACAATTCGATCGAGATGTCACGAGATAAGCGGTCAGGTAACCACAGCCCTCGTATTAACATGTTATTTAGATAAATTGTCGCACGCCGTCCGGATATAAGGGCGTTTTTATACGACCCGTTGATGCTTAATTGCTTTTGAAACGTATTTAAACGCGTGGGGTCGTGTATTTTGTAATTGACATACGTTTGAACTGGGGTTAATTTGCGATGTACGGGAAATCTGCTTGGGGAATTATTATTATTTCTTTGTGTTTTATTTCTGGAATTTCAGGCGGAAGTATGGTTAATAATTGGCTAAGGCGCTGGGAGGCTTCTTGGTTGAGCTGGTATGCAAAATAGGCGCAAAAAGTCGTCGAATTGCTGAAGTCGTATTTAAAGAATAAGATGGTTAATAAATTACGAAAACATATAATTATAATAGGAAGTATGGTGATTCTACGATTACTATGTCACTACACTGTACAGCTAACGATAATCCGACTAGAAATCAATCATCTATAAAATATATTTTTAATTTAAAAAATAAAGCTAAATTAGTTTATCATAAAAAACATCGTGATAAAGATCGAGCGGTATGACATGCCAAAGCGACATTAACAGCTCTTCCAAACAATAACGTGTAAAATAAAATATTCACGGCTGGCAACTCCGTGTATTATTACGAGGGCAACATTGAAAGCCCGCCATTTATTTATTTTCGAATGAAAGCTATGTTAACTATGTATTGAATTTTAAATCAAAATTACTGCACTGGCGTTTTTGATAGGTTAGAACCGAACAAAATGCAGATAATACATGCTATACCACGGTTTCAATGCTGAAAAATTAATTGTTACGAATAGATTGCAGTCGATTTACATAGTTAAGAATAAATTTTATTTCGTAAAAAGTTTTGTGTTAGAATAGCTAGTGGAGGAGATTCCAGCCAGAGGAGATTAAGCTTAACAACTGTACCAGGAGACTCCGCTCTGCCAAAAAGTACGTTGTTTTGTTTTGTGTACAATTTACAGTTTAAACATTATTAATTAATCTTATTACTATATTAAACTTAAAATGTTAAACAATGTGCGTTTCTATTTAGGTGTTTATAAGTGCTTTGTATGTGTGTGTGTGTGTGTGTGTGTGTATTTGCGCGTGTATGTGTGTGTGTATTTGCGTGTGCGTGTGTGTGTCATGTGACTCACGTGTATGAGGGTGTGTGCGTTTGTGTATGTGTTTATGCGAGTACTAGCAATCTAATTTAATTTGGTATTTATGTATGAAGAAGTGTGCTAATATATATACATACTTAAATTATGATTAAGTGTTGATGATAATGCCGTTTTTATAAGTAAACCAATTGAAATTTGTAAGTTCTCATTTATTTATTGTTATTTTATTTCTTGTATAAAAAGTTCTGTTTTATCATAACAAAGACCCTTTAACCAAGTTTATAATATCTTTTTACAATTATTTTATGATTTAGAATAGATATCTAATTCTTTATTAATTTGATTATATATATATTAGCTAACAGACTAGTATACAGTGCTAAGGCAAACATATTTTTGTAATTTTAACGACGTTTTGTTTTCTTCTACAATCTTTTATATATATAATAAATGTATTATATCTACTAAATAGATATAATTGGTTATATATCTATTGAACGAACAATAGGATTTTGTGCTTTTTTTTAATACAATATATATTAGAAATAGCTTTCTTACCGAAAGTAACCCACTGACAAGATAAAGCTGATGGGTCGGATACCTATAGGGCTTAAAATACATGGTTTCGATTAAGCCACGCTGCGAACGCTCTACATCTATAAATTTCGTTTTAACTTTACCACCCCAAACAGGAATCCAGTACGTCGAGATAGATTCAACTAGGGCAATATATATCCTGTTCAAAAGGCTATTATGGGAATCCTGATTTTGATTTTCTGGTTTTCTCTTGGTATTACATGCCTTAATGAAAGACCCAAGTTAACTTTCTCACTCTTCCAGACAGTTGCTCAAGGTGGGGATACCAGGACAAGCGCTGATCCAAGATGACTCCTAAATACTTGTAGTGCGAAACTTTATCAATGAGACGGCAGTGTCTGAGATGTCATTGCAACCGTGTATTTTTATACAGAAACTGTCATCGGGTTGATTGGATTCGTAATACTGAAGCAAATGTATTTAGTTTTGGTGGTTTTGAGTGAAAGTAATTTACTTTTAACTATAAAGAGATCTTAATAAAATATTTTCTATTCTATTCTATTCTATTCTATTTCAGCACTCGTTTTTACTGCTTCCCAAGAAGTCTCAGGGATTAATACTAGAAAAATTAATATTTAAAAAAATTTACTCGACAAGTAAAAAAAACCGTCTTACATGCCGTCCTTTTTATATACTTACCGTCTGTAAGTATATAAAAAGCACTGTAATATAAATCATGAAGATAAGATTACTAACATCCTCATTTTGCCAATCAACATTTAATTGATTGGCTATTTTTTTTATGAACGACGCGGGGAGTCTCTTACTTACCCTTCATCATACCTGATGTTAAGTATTGATAAGGCTGCAGATTGAAGCGAGCCCGGAATCCTCAATCACTGAGTAACTGGTTATCTTATCTATAACTGCCGGAACACAACAGTACTGAAATCATTGTTGTTACGGCGCCATACTTAGACAAGATGGCGGTAGCTAGCCAGGCGGACATACAACAAGTGCTACCACCAACCAAACCGAATAAAATATGTGCCCCCGCTGGGAATCGAACCCGGGACCCGTGGGTCTGATACCAGTGGTTCTACCACTAGACCACAGAGGCGGTTAAATATAATAATATAATTTCACAAACCTTTATTTGATGTAAAAAGTGCCTGTACAGCTACGCTTGCAAATACTTACAAACCTTGATATTTTAGATTTGTGTTATCCTGTTTTTCTGTCTGACCGAGATCACGGCCCCAAAACCATCGGAACGCCAGGAAAAAATATGTAAATGAAATCACAATCCATTACCTATGACACATTATGTGTAATTAAATATTAAACAATCGAAAATCGCGTCTTCAGGAATTCCAAATTTGAACAAATGGACTAAAAATAAACGTTTTTAAACTTCTGGCTTGCGAACATCAAACGAACAGCCGACAGCTATACAGTCTAAACGGCAATAAAGGGCAGTGTGAAAGTGTAGTGCTCCCTTAAAGGAGGAGGCCGGCTAATTACTGGACTGTCGTAAACGTGGCCATCGATCATAAATGACATAACGCAGGCAGTAAAAGAAAAAGGGACTACGCCGAAAACTCCCCGAATATCGGTCGAAGTTCGCTTCGCTTCTTGACAATATCGGGTCAAGAATGCTCAACGAGTGACGGTTTCTGTTACGTACACTTCTAAGATCTCGTTTAATTTGAAAATAGAATGGGACTTCTATGAAACTGTCCGTCAAATCCATCGGTTAATCAGCAGGTGAACTGGGGCAGTTTATCAACCGATCGATTAATGCTAAACGTCATTTAAATCTCATTGCATTTCAGTCGTTTGTTTGAAGTATAAAGGGACAGAACGGTGTTTTAAACAAATTAATTCTTTACTGTTATCACTAATCAGTGAAATCGGCTCTAAGACCAATTTTCACCAACCGATTAAACGGCTGATTAACGATTAACATATTTTAAATGTCATTGCATTTCAGTCGGTTGTTTGAAGTATAAAGGGACAGAACGACGTTTTAATACCTAACGTCAGTTGGTAAAATTGGCTCTAAGTCAATTTGAATCTAAACGGAAGCGGCGCGACTGGCCCTTAGTCAATTGGATTACGAACGAGGCCTGTTTATCGCGATTGCTTTTCGTAGTAGCCCTTAGTATCTTCTGAGGTTTTACGCAAACTACAGATTCGTATTTTTTCATATTTCACATCTTCAGCTAAGTATGAATCAAAGTAAAAGAAATGTATTTCTAATAAACATAAAAAATACATGTCAAAATAGTATCTTAACAGATTTTTTTTGTTAATAAGAGATTGCGTTGATGTCTTTTCTTAGTCGAACTCAATGCGCGTGCGACTCGCATAAAAAATCAACTTTACAAAAACAGAAGACTTATAAAAATCGTGTCTAAAAACAGTTAACGGTTCAAACGAACGATTTAATAACTCCAAGATCAATTTCCAATCAAATGGAAGCTATACTGATGTTTCGGCTAAATGCTTCTGGAGCTCACCAATTATTGTAGTAAGAGCGTGACTTATCGCCTTAATGGTTACCGACAGAGATTTAATAGTTGTACCGAAAGAGATTTTAATACTTTTAATAAGTTTTTCGCCACACGGATGTTGTAACGGTAAAATCGGTAAATATTTGTCAGGAAAGGCCCCGTATGTTCGTGTGTTCCCACACTGTCAATTTGATTTGGTCAAGTTATGATTTGAAAGCAACATAATTATTACGGTAACAGAAAATACGAGTATGTGGTTTTATTGGCATTGTAAATTACTTTTTTGTAGTTAGAAAAGTTTTTGAGGAGATAACTTGCGAGTTCCACAATGCTCCGAGTTACCAAGTTACCGAAATTTCCCTGAAATTATACTATACTTATGTTTTTACTTTGGACTTTCTTTATTGTTTTTAGTCATAGTTCTAAAACAAACCAAAATAAGCAGTCGTACCTTTTGTTAAAGGATTTTAATACCTATGTATTTTGGTTCGAAGAAAAAGTTGTTCGTAGTAACTTGTAGCTAGTCAACAAGCGATAAGTAATGTTTTTTTAATTAATTCCTTACTAAATTATAGAAGAAAACTAGAACTATCGAGTAATAAAAGACTAAGTTTGCTTAAATAAATGTTTTTTCATTAAAGAATAAATAACATAAATAGTTTTTGTTCAAACTTGCACTGCGTGTTTGTAGCGAATCTATTGTATATGTACATAATTTACTGAAATTTCACTGCTGTAATAAGAATAAATTCAGCAATTTTATACCGATAAGCTTTAAATGAAATATTTAAAGATTTAACATGTCTAAAAATAGAGTATTTTAAAGCTTTTATCCGTTTAAAATGGCAATATTTGGGATAAAAAACCAACCGTAAAGATCTTTATAAGGAAAATTGCTATCATACCGATATTAAATCTCAGTTTTAATTGTTTGTGACCAAACATGCTTAATTTAAGGTGCCTTTTGCTGTTAACCTTTACAAATCGAAGGTCCCACTAATTAAATACAATCAAACAATTTTCTACAACAAATCGTTTGTGTTTATGCCCCACGACTCTTTGATCGCCGAAATCATAATAAAGGTATCGCAATAATAAGTTCTCTATGTCATAAAAGGTAACTAAGGTGTAAAAATTATTTTATTGATCAATTGAAATAATAACAAATAGTGGTGGATTGCAAAGCTACGCGTATATGAGGTAATGCTCGTTAGAGAAATCTAACAAAATTGCGCGCCTTGAGCGTTCGCGTAGAATAAGAAAAGAGAAGACCTTTGATTAACAATTTAAACTAGTTTAGTTATCAAACTTAATAAATGATGAGCAAGAAGTCCTGCTCATGATTTAGTTCCTGGTTCAGTTATGTTTCTTTCGAGTGTTCTCAGAATATCTGTAGTATTTATGATGTGCCATCCTTTCGCGAAGCCATGTTCTAAATGTGATGTCATAGGCCTGAGACTGGCCACAGACAAAATTCCCCATGTACCAAGATTGTTTCTGATGCGGTCGCTATAGGAAAATGTATAATGGCGTTTCAAAAAATACAAATAGTTAAGACATAAGTTAAGCTTATAGTGCTTCTATTCTACCTTAGCCTATATTATATACCAGCCAATAAGAAATAACGATGCTGCATTATTATCCTTCTAGCTAATCTTTACAGTACCAGCTCTGATTGGCTTAGCCAACCTTATATTACCTATAATGGAATGTTAAGAAACCGCGAGAAATATTTCTAAGTTAACTGCACTAAATAAAATGGCATATTCGCCAAATATAAAAAAAAACTTAATCAGGCTGTTTATGATTGTACAATCGGGGAATTTCCCAGTTGACCAGTAAAGTTTTTTGGATGACGTTTTCTCGGAAAGTACTAATGTTAGAGAAATAAATTATTATGAAATGAAATACCTATTAATGTTCTTTTATTTGTCACAAAAACGTTTTCTGTATATATTTCACTAATTTAAATAAAGCTCCCTTAAAAATCTACTGGTACAACATTGATTAAACTTTCTTTTAATCTTCTTTTTAATCAGGCCTTGAGTTATGAGTCCCAATTGATATTCCATTGTTCTCTGGACACCGGTGTCCTGCTAGCACATGACGAATTAATGTTGTGCTATTTAGTTTAGTAAGTATATTGAGTAGTTTTTTCGCAAAGGAACAAGGTCATCCCGTGTCCACAAATACTATAAAACCAAACTTCTGATAGAATAGATATCATTTTATTGATAGATCACACTGACAATATTTAGTAAAAGAAAACAGAATTTCATCTAAGTTACACAAAATCTGAAAAACTGTGTAATGAAAAACAGAAAGCGTAATCCGTAAAAGTAGATTAATTCGTTGAATACGACACGTGTGAAAACATAAGAATAATTTTTTTACATAACACAGTGTGTGAAAAGGATGAGATCACAGTTATAGACTAAAGAGCGTTCGATTGAATTTGGTAAAATCGAGCAGTCGTGATACGATTGCCCGCTTTGATTAGTAGTCAATTAGGCATTCCCATAACAGCATCAATAAAAGTATTTCGGTGATTTGGATGTATTTTGTTGTAATCAATTTTTGACGTCGGCGGCGTTTGTGGCCGGTTTTATTGGCGTACCGAATTCACAGAAGAGGTCGGTTGGTTACTGTGCTTGGGTTCCTTCTGTGTTTTGTGCGACTATAATATTTGGAAGTATGTATAAAAACTGAGTCAAAAATTATAATTGTTTGACAAATATTAAACAAGAAAATATACTAGAAAAAAGCAACTAGTCTCATGTCACCCTGACGGGATTCGAACCCGCACCGTTGGGAGTCCGGCCCAATGCACTATCCAATTATGCTATAGAGACCTATGAGAACACGTCGAATTTTCCCAGTATATTCACCGTTCTACGGTGATGGTAATATCATCTTAATCGATAGTCAAACATCTGTAAAGATGTTTCTTTCGAATGCGAGGATATTTCTCTCATTGATGAAGCGACGGTGCCCAACACCGTAGAACGGTGAATATACATATATCTCTGTAGCATAATTGGTTAGTGCATTGGGCCGGACTCCCAAGGGTGCGGGTTCGAATCCCGTCAGGGCGACATGAGACTAGTTGCTTTTTTCTAGTATATTTTCTTGTTTAAAGTTTAGTAAGGTTCATTTATTTCCAATGTGTATTTAGTTTTTGGCGAAATTTTGTAAATATTGAAGAATTTTAATTGTGTGTGTGTATAGGATCTCAGAAAGTATTGAATGATTTTTTATATAAAATTATTTATTAGCTTCAGTACCAACTGAATCATTTGCGATTATAAATAAAATTGAAGTAACGATAAAAGTATGGTAAAATTGCTTCAGTTATCTTTAGTAAACAGATTAGTAATCGATAGAAACCAATACAATTTCTTTAAAATGACGTAAAGTTATAATATTTTAAGAGAAAATATTATTATAAATAAAAGTAACATGAATATAGTTTCGTACAAATTTAATACCCGGACGTATTCTTAAGAGTAATTTTGTTACTCTGAATAATACGACCGGGTATCAAATTAATGTCATAAATACCAAGAATCGAAAATAGCTAAAAGCGTCACCTTCGTAAACAGAAGCCGTAAGCGATAAATTGTACGGAACCAAAACGGGCGTAGCTTATGGCGTCCCGCGGGCGTGTCGAAAGCCATCCCGATATACAGAGGCGCGGTGCCGCTTGAAATTTTTATAGTTTATAATTACAACTGATTGCTCGCCGTGACCCGCTCGATTCGCTCGCTCGTACGTTTCCCGCGGTTGCAATGTTGGTTAGTCTTTTGTTTTGCTTTTAATTTTCACGTGACGATCGATTAAATTTGATTTTGTTTTGTTTCGAATTTTATGTTTTGTTTTTTGTTTGATGACGTAAAGTGATGACAAGAAATCTTTTTTGTTTGTGATTGTATTTTTTATTTTAATTCTTGGCTCCAACTATTTGTAATCACAGGTTGAGAAGTCTTCGATGAATCGTCAATTAATAATATAAATGCTTTGTTTTGTAAAAAAAATGTTTATAAATCTATAAGAATAGATTATATTAATTATTAAGTTTGAGAATTCTATTCTGTAGTCGAATTCTTTGAAATAATTATAGACCTCAATAAAAAGGTGAAAATTAACGTGATTTCCATTTAGAAACCACGTTTACAACAAAAGCTCTGTTAATTTCAGTGATAGTTGGAAATCTTATAGCATTTAATGGCTAAAGCGGCTGTCATTGAAATGTTAAAATTATTTACTTCAATCACTTTCGCAATAACTTTCTACATTTAAAGTAAGAGTAAAAGCTTATTAAACAATTTTACGATCGAAATAGAGAGAATGTCCAGAAAAAGGTAAGGCTGCAAACTTTTGAAAATTATTAAATAAATTCTGGTTTTTATTGTACATATGGATAATTAAGGGCCGGTATTTCAAAGTCACCTTATCTTATGACTGAAGTTCATCATTTGAGCTAAGTATCACTTTATAGACAACCGCGTATTTCAATCCGGATATTCCTCGCCCTGACATATCTATACTAATATTATAAAGCTGAAGAGTTTGTGTGTTTGAACGCGCTAATCTCTGGAACTACTGGACAGATTTAGACAATTCTTAGACCATTAGAAAGCTACATTTCTCCCGAGTGACATAGGCTATATTTTATCCCGATATGCCCACGGGAACGGGCAGCACGCGGGTAAAACCGCGAGGATCCGCTAGTTTAGGATAAAGCACCTGTCTGCACCTGTGAGTAACTATGAGCTATTTTCTCGCTCAAGAAACGTACAAAAGATTATACATTCCGTGTAAGCAAGAGAGAGATGGACGTGTAGTGTCGGCCTAGAATAGCATTCCCCCTCTCATCCCGTGGGTGTCGTAAAAGGCGGCTAAAAGACTCAGCCTTCAGGAGACGGGCAGCAGCGTCTCCTACAAACTTGGCCACACTGCGATCGCCAACCTGTCTGCCAAGTGTGGCGATTATGGCAAACCCCCCTTTAGGGGTGGCCTATACCCACCAGTGGGTGTTATGTGGCTGAGAAGACGTAGCAAGAGAGATGCAAATATTAATAGTTCATTCCTGGCTGTTCACACCGCCCCGCCTTACTCTCGCCGATGGACCCTAGTCTAATAGAGCCCGTCTTGTAGAACCTGGTGAAGATCTTAGAGACGCAGCAGTGAGAGATCAGCAGCTGGCTGCTGATGTCGCAGGGCCCGACACCCATGATGGCCAAATCCACGATCCTCTTGCGGACCACGTTGAAGAGGGGAACCTATGCGAGTATATTGTAAACGTGTAATAACATACCTTCGTCTTACTTCCGCCGATAGACCCCGGTCTAATAGACCCAGTCTCGTAGAACCTGGTGAGGATCTTGGAGACGCAGCCGTGGGAGACCAGCAGCTGGCGGCTGATGTCGCAGGGCCGGACGCCCATGATGGCCAACTCCACGATCCTCTTGCGGACCACGTCGGGAAGGGGCCGGCCGTTCACGAACACACCGCCCAGTTGGTTCACGCCCGCTTGACCTGACGAGAAAAACGTATTTAATTGATATCTTAGCAAAAGTTCATTCTATTCTGGTAGCTTGCGGTGTGTCCTGCGTTTTTACCCATTGCCGCGGGAATATCAGGATATAAGTATCCTTTTTGCTATTTGGGATATTATTATTATTATTTGGAAGGAGGGACGCCGGCAAAGCTGGACGGGCGATCAGTCACCATAATCGGAACCACTTCGCCCAGTTCCCCAAAGTCCCCTGAAAAACAGGGGGGAGGGCGGGTTATCATTTACCCCACCGGCGTCGGGACCTCGAACCTACCTGTGCGCTTACAATACCTATTAAGTTGGCTTATCGTAAGCTGCTTTAAATCCTCTTCTTTCAGCTTGTCTGCTTCAAAGAGTTCCCAGCGCAGCGATGCGTACATCGGGCATTCTGCCATGAAGTGATAGCTTGCTTCTTTTTCTCTACATTGTGGACAGATAGGGTCCTCTGCTCTATTGATCACTGACAGGTGCCTGTTTAGGGGACAGTGTCCGGTCAATACTCCTACAATGTTTCTTATGTCTCTCCTACCCAGTTTTAGTAGCTGTCTGGTTTTCTTTTTGGGTTTTTATTTGGGATATGGTTTGTATTAAAATTTCATTTAAATCCGTACAGCCGCTTATGTATGATTGAGCAACAATCAATCAAACTTATAAACGTTCCCATTTCTAATATTTCAAGGATATATTATATTTACATTATTTTAACATCGCGATCAAGCTGACCAATTTTATGTGTTGTGAACTTTACACACAAATGTATCCGAACAATATTTACATTGAGACATCAATCAAACAGTAGATTGAAATCGGATCTGATTAAAGTCAACTCCATTTATATTTCTGTCATTCGTCACTCGAAGTAATTACTAACTCATCAAAAAACACAATTTGCCTTAGTCGGAATCGAATGGGCAACCACATTGAGTTATTTCGGCAACCAGCCCCACCTGTCTATACTTATGGCTAATATTTATTTGATTGCCAAATTCCCTTATAGCCCTACCTGTGACTTATAAAAAAAAATATAAGTAGCTTTTTTGCTCCAGATTATGATGTCTGTGTGTAAAAATTTATTGTTTTCTTCCATAATTAAGGGAAGTACAGTTGTTTCTGTATATTTTTACATTATGAACTCTATACGTTAGATATAAGATCACATTTGCTCCACGTGTTTCCGTTTCGTCGATATAAAATAAGGCGGAATATTTTGTCTTATTAATGACGTTGTTATAGATTTTTATGTTTTAGTTACTTTTTAAGTGAATTTTACATGTCATAAATATTTTTAATTAGTCACTTCACTTTATTTATTTTAAAACATTGTTGATACGGTCCATCACGGACTTAGGTCAGATTATGCTTATTCTTTTAAATTAACTTTAAATTAAATAGCACTGTTGCATAAAGAGCGTGAAAAAAGCATAATTTTCTGCATTACCAATTATTGATATGGTCGTGGACAAGTGTCGAAAAAATCTCAAAATTATAGTAGAATTTTACCCAATTTTCTTGTGTTTTTCTTGCTACATCTGCTGGTAAATTGTCAGAAATACCGATTATTTATTATTATTATAAAAGTTTTTTTTGTGAGATTGGAAGTTACATATATTTGTAGAGAGAGCGAGTCCGGAACAGTATCGGTGCTACAACTAGGTACTATCTGTAGACCAGTGGCAGTTTCTGGTCTGCTATCGGGCGCGTCCCCAGGTGGTGGATAGGGGAATGGACTCCAGATATGGGGGCTACCGGCTTGCCGGCGCGAATCAAAACCAGAGCGGTGAGGAACCCCTCTCGCACGGTTGCGGAGGTTTGAGAGGGAGTACGTGTCTGTGTTTATACGGAAACGGAAACCTTTCGGATAGTACGAGTTTGATTGTGGAAATCTGAGAGGGAATACGTTCTAGGACTCACATAGAGGCGGAAACCGGAAAAAAGTACACACGAGGGTAGCGAAAGTCAAGCGACTTTCCGCCTCTAAGCAGAGGCGGAAACTCGCAAACTGTGAGGACTGAGGGATAAGCGCGAGAGGCGAGCTAGTTTCCTTTGAAAACTCACTTTTCGAGTGACAATGTGGAAACCTGAGAGGGACTACGCCTCTATGTTTTACACAAAGGCGGAAACCGGAAGTAAGTACACACGAGTCTCTTAGTGGCGGACGCTCTGAGTGAGACAATGGACTAAGGTGACGCAAAGTGTGAGGTGAATCCGAAAACCTATGTCTCTTTTTAGAATGCGGAGACCTGTAATGACTACGCGTCCATATAGAGGCGGAAAATTATGGCTCGAGAGTACGCTCGAGCTAGTGGGTCCCGAGCTCGGTTGGGAGACCTTGCTCTTTAAGTTTATGGAACCCAAGCTGGTTGGTGCGCATCCGTGCAGTGCGCTTTCTGGCGTTTGGGAGAAATCCCATGGGATAGCAGAAGTAGTTTCTGCATCCCGAAGTGGGCTTGCTTCGGCGGGCATCCCAGTTGAGGCTATGGACCAATGCTACAACGATGGCCATGGCCGAAACACTGGGAAGAAGAACACGGCGAGTGGCTTTTAGTGGGTAGGTCTTTAAATAGGGATTTAAGACACGGAATCACGACTTTTCATATGTATTTTCTGCATCATAAGAGTACTACAATGATTTATGTCATACCTACGACAAGTGTAAAAACTTGAAATTTTTACCCATGCCGCATGTATCGTTGCTTGTCTGTAAGAAGGCTAAGCATTTCTATTATAAAATATTAATAAAAAAAATCCAAGACAATCCTCAAGACACCAAATCAATTTCCATTAACGCGAACTCATTCTAGCTCGCCTTATTTAACCCTACGCATGTTTTAACGGCTACCGTTAACGCCGTCCATTATAAAGCAATAAAACAATCGTCAAACGCTGCGCGATTTATTACCTTAATGCAATAAAATTAGCGTTCTAATTTGTTCGTAGCAATTTGCGTTTATGACGTTTCCTTTAGTGGCTGCTCCCGCCACTACGCGATTTCACGGGTATTGTCGCACAAAACTGCCGGGACGCAAATTACTTTCCCTTCTTTACGATGCCTCTTTCAGACCGCTTGTAGTAATGACCGGTGTTGTAGTATAGGGATATCGACTTTAATCGCTGTGATTGTAAGTCGATTTTGGATTGAAGAGGCAGGAATGTCATTAAGATCGAGATGGTAGGATCGCATTAGCTATGTGTGGTGGCGGCTATCGCGCACTTGTCAGTTTTCGCTTCCGAGAAGTGTTGAGGGTTAAAACTATTCTGTTCTATACTGGATTTGTTTATACCAATAGAATTCACATAGAATTGCCTATTTGCTTAAATGAATTACACCGTTTTGTAGAATTAAATCACATTAAATTATATTAATTAACGTAGGTAGGTATGTAGATACCAATTCATATTAAAAAACGTAACTAAATTGACATATTTCCGGGTGGATCGACTATCTGGGCCCTATTTAATAAACGTTACAATTCGACAAATTTGTATATAAGTGACATATTTGTTAAGTTTTGTAACAAGTGCTGTTTAATAAACGTTTACACATGTAGAAAACGCCTGTAGATTTCAATGAAATATTGTATCTACAAATTTGTAGTTGTAAGTTACATATTACCACCTTTTTTAATCAAGTGATTAAAAAAGTGTTTGCTTGGACTCAAGAAAGTATTGTGCAAAACAGAGAAGACTGAGGGCAGAGCAACGCGAAGACAGTTGGGTAAAGTCGATGCAGAGGCAGTATATTCTGTCACAGATAATGTTCATGACAATATAGTGGAAGTTGTAAAAGGGATCTAACCGCTGACCATTTTTAAGATGATGATAATTAGATACGATACCATACTGTTTTGCAGTCCTACGAGAAATCCAAATTTGTGCCCCAGCTATTCTATTACTAGCTATATTTTTATTTTTTGCTACTAACTAGCATTCTTCGAGTGTATACATGACCAACATGCTCTTTTCGTATACACGTGCTAGTTGCTTGCTACTAAGTAGCACATGCTCGAAACTATCATGCTTACATGTGTATTCAGCGCCATATGTTATTTGCTGACAGCGACTACTGAAAAGTCAGAGAGAGATCAATAGTGATTTGCCCTTTATATCTCAATACTCTTCACTAGACCTTCATTAAATATTTATATGCCTAAGGACTGCCTGTTTTTTGTGTCTTATTTTCGAAACATGTTGTAATTCGTTAAATAATCAATCAATAGTACGCGCGGAAATTTATATGTGATACCGTTAAACTCTTCAAAATTCTTCTGAGCTTCAAGTCTTTATTATGATGATGTTCCATACCTTGATAAGTGTTTTTTCCAATAACTTTTGAGGGCCGGTACTTAAATGTCCTTATAGAAGCTATGCAATCCCAAGTCTGACGTTTATGTCTCGTGAAAACTGTCTAACGTTCTAGAACTTTGTTGCATCGAATCTTCCCGGAGAACACCAGCTTAACACTTTATGGCATTACGTTCAAGGAACACCTTTTTTAAATGCGAATTGCACGCGTCGGAGCGCTATATCACTAATACACTCCGAGTTTTACAATCGGCAGGCCGTAAAATGTTGTTTTATACTTTTTTGCCCAGTGTACCGAATATCAGCCGTATATCGCGGAGGTTATTGCGCGTTTTACAGCTGATTTTACAATGCCGCCAATGGCTTGTGGTACGCAGGGGCAGTTTTTTCTGCTACTGACATATGATCAATTTAGCTTTAATCCAATTTTATTGGTGGCTTTAACACCGTCGTCACGGCGAGCTCGAGATTATTAGACCTTGGGCAGTTAAAGAAATGTTGTTTTGTATTGAAGGATGAAACTGGCCATTATTTTTCAGTTAGAGCGGTAAAAGAGCATTCCGGCTTGCCCAATGCGGTAATTGCAGTCTGTAAAGCCTTTGTGCTGTGAGAGGAAAGTGCGCAGACTAGTTTAGAGTAGATGGTGAGTGTAGGTCATTCAGCACCCCAGCATCATCAAAAGCTCTCCAATCCTTGTAGCATGATGAGCTCGAGAGAGAAGTTTCAATTTATAAGTGTCAAAAATGAAATTATGTCGAGGATGGTAAACATTTTCTCTCACAGTTGTCTGAGGCTGCTTTGCTTCCTGGACAGTCTTTGAGGTTTCATTAAATCTTCACTAGATCTATATAGCTACTTTTTTCTGAAAATCTCATTGAATATCGAAATGTAGGTAACGCATGTACGGAGAAAACTTTAATTTTATTTAATGTGAAAATATTTAATAATAACTTACCATAAATATTGTTCATTTTAACTACTTGTCTTGTTATAAACCAAGTCGTTATATTTTCAATCATAAACAGCGACAAAATATCTAGTTGGCGACTACTGTATAACTAAATATGCAAAGTTGTAGAAAATAAGTAAAGAATGATATCTAACTTGATTAACATACACATTAGGGAAGACTTTAGTTTGTAAAACATAAAAGACTTCAAAAGCGTTTTAGATTGCAAATTAAAAACTATTTTATCATCATCCTTTGCATTTTTTATTTTATTGGAATATATCATACCATGTGCGGCCGAATAAATTAGTACCTCAACACGTTTAAAAAAAAATTTGTCAAGCAGTTGTCATAATAACGACCAAAAAATTTTTATATTTTTGGTTTCTTCATTTATTTATTTATCTTTGTGATGTTATGGATCGCTGCAGATGTGAAGATTACTCAGCCGCTGTGAAAAAGCTTAGGTTTTACACAGTTGGAACATACAGACCTGATGTCATTGATAATTATGATAGTAAGTATTAATATGATAAATATCCTATCCAGAATGAATATTCTCTTCTAATTGCGTGTCTCAGTGTGTAAACACAAACAAGTGCCTAAATCCTAGTGAGCTTTTCACTGATAGTACTTAAAGAGATTCCCATAAAACAACATAATCTCCCTGAATGGAGCTGCAGTAGGATCCTAAGGTTATTACAAAGTGATTAAAAGTGCTGACTATGCTATTAGTCAGTCTTGCCCATCTGATAATTTTTTCACCCAAAATGCTGATACTTGCTTTTTTTCCGATGCAAATATTCTTAAATCACCCATTTACGCTTTCAGGGAGTAAATTCTATGTGTACTGGTTCAAAAACTCCATCAACTTGACAGACCTGCGAGTAGACAAGCCCAGGGTTCTGCAGGTCCTGAGGGAAGAGGAATTGCCTCAGAACCAGATGCCTAGGAACATCCGCAAGATTGAACAGATGTGGTGTCCTTACATGACACCGTATGTCTTGAAAAATTAGGGGAATTCCATTTAAACACTGAAGTTTTAAAGAAATGTCTTTTGACTAATAATCCAATGCTTGGTAGCTGGCTGTGTTTACATTTGTAATATTATTTATTATGATAATTTAAATTGAAAAGTATTGGGACTGCGTTTTTTTATTCACGGAATTTTTTTATTGTTTTTATTAATATTTTTACAGACCGTTTTGTACAGCTTCTGTTATTTTAATCAGAATATTGAATAATGTGTATTAAATATAATTCAAGACCTTTATTATGATATTTTATTTCGTTGTTAACACACTAATAAACATCAATATAAGTGTTTTTGCAGTTGCACTAGTTGTAGATACTAAAAACTTTTCAAGAACATATTTAGGCATCAAACAAAAAGACAAGAAAGTAGGTATATTTTTTCCAAAAAATGTTACTCTTTTTATTCACTTATTTTAGTACCAATTGTTTTTTTTAGTTATAACTAAATTCTATTAATAAATATACTTTATTAAAAAAAAAAACCATAAGTATTTAGAATCATCATATTATATATGTTTTCCCTTCAGCCTCGGAACACGTAGTAAATTAATTTTTTATTGGCGTAAAGAAGAATTGCAATATTCATCTAAATCGAAACTATTTCTTCTTCTATCAATCCCACCATCTTAGTATTCAAGTTTCTTGCCCATTTAAATAATTTAACAATAAGCCCAAATAAAAGTTTACGATATAAAATTGTAACACAGTTGTAAACATCCGACTAGAAAATCAAATGTGATGTTTTTAAACTCATTTGATACAGAACGTTCTCTGATGTTAGCGGCGATGGCTATAGTGTGGATATTCCTTTAAAAATGCTTTACAATCACATACATATAGTTCGCACCATATCTCATTCTAGGGTACAAGAAGCTAGAAGAAGGTAGCTCAACTTCTGACAAAGGCTTCCGTCTTCCGAACCGCCCTCCGTTTCATTGGGTTCCATTTGAGCTGACTTTTTACTCACTAAAGATAATAATAATTAATATACTAGTTACCTCTATTTCAGTAAAATAATAATCCAAAATAATATTTCTCTCTCTTAATAAGAGACTTCTCAATGAGCGAGTGGGCTGCACATAACTTGTTGTTCGTAATACATTTATTTTATTACTAAATGTGTAATGAATATTAGGTATATTGTTTATAGATCTTCTTTTACATTCTCGTCTTGTTGTAATAATACAGTAGGAGAATGCATAAAAGAATTAACCATTAAAGACAAGTAAAGTTGACATATTATTAACAGATCATGGGGAATGTCCGTTGACATTTGTTATTAACAGATCATGGGGAATGTCCACGTTAGTTCCAACGCATTCCCGTCCGGTGGTTCATCAATAAGATAATTTGGTGTCAAAAAGCCGTCGGGCGCAGTCAGATGAGTCGATAAGCGTAGGTGTTGGACAAAACCGATTTTTTTATCGATACATCGGACACTCGATAACGCTATGTAGGCTGGTAATTGTTGAAACAGTAGGAGTGAGATTGAAGGAGATAGCGAGCCTAAACTGATCATTTAATTTTGGAGTTAGAGCTTAGTATGGATATTTTTAGGTGATAGGTTCTGTGTCACTTTAATATGTTCAAGTTTTCAAGTAAAGTGTTCACTATGGGCTTTGATGCGTCCGATCCAAATATGTGAAAATTCATTTCGAAGTAGTCATAGAACTATTTGTATGGTATTGTACTACAGATACTTCCGACCAAAAATCCCCGGATTCTGATCCTTTTCATGTTTTTTTTTTCATAAAATTGCTAGAAGTTAACAGTATTACTAATCATTTGTTTTATTTTATTTTAAAATTAATTAAAAGCTTATCAACTTTTGGACTGAAAACTTCAAATTTTAATGTCATTCAAAAAGATTCTAATGATTACCTAATTAAGCTTAACCCATTAATAGATATATTTATCACTACAGCGAAATCTTGGGAAGAAATATATTAAAGTTTTCCAACGAACTATTAATACGGTGAAGGTAGTCCATTTAACGAACACCGGCAGCCATATTACTTTATTATTGGTATTATCATAACTTTTAGATATTCTAATGACCATGAAACCTTAAATTGTCCACCGGCTCCGTAATGAGATGTTTATCGCGATAATTAAAATAAGGAAGCTTCGTGTGCGGTGCCTAGAACTCGAAAACATCAAATATTTCTTCTATGCTCTGATATCATCACGTTTCCATAATTATTACTAGAATATGACTGTTTATTGCTACTAATCAAAACCATATTCTGACTTCGAATCTCCAACGCTCTTAACTCGTGAGGAATAAAGACGAGAATAGAAAAATAATGAAAAGTGTATCGATGGAGTTTTTTAATAGTTTGATTCGATGTCAGAAGATGTTAATAAGGAACTAATGTAAGTTAAGCATGTATAATGTATTAGAGAGTGAGCATTACGGGTGGGCCGGCTCTCGATACGGATCCGATTTTATCTCGATTCAAGATTCGTCTCTCGATTCTCGATTCTCTTAATTACTGTTAATGTGCGCACCGTGGCACAGAGTAGCGAACATCGAATGAATTACAGAAAAAGGATATTTATTTTAATTGCAACAGTGATCAGTTTCAAGTTTCCAGCTTATTTAAGAATTCTTCTAAGTTTGCCATCGCGTTCGCTGATAACATCAAATTCTTTGAAAAATATATTAGCCAATTGAATATATTTCTGATTTAAATTATTAACTATGCTTATGTAGTTATATTAACGTTGCACATTGCATTCTATATTAAGAATGACTATTTAAATAAAACTCGCCTTATAGATAAAAATACACTAGACTTATTAATTTATTTTCCAAAGAATACCCGCTTAGAAAATTTATTATAACCATTATTGTATTACTGCTGACCGCTAACAATATTGAACAATAATAAATAAAAATAAAAAATATTTTATTTTTATTTTTTATGAACGACGGAGCCTTCATCATACCTGATGTTAAGTATTGATAAGGCTGAAGATGGAAGCGAGCCTCTCCCGGAATCCCCAATCACTGAGGAACTGGCTATCTTATCTCTAACTGCCGGAACACAACAATGCTGAAAACATTATTGTTATGGCGTCAGACTTAGATAAAATGGTGGTAGCTAGCCAGGCGGACTTACAACAAGTCCTACCACCAACCAAATGTTCTTCTAATCAATACTGTTTTCTTTAAAAGAACGATAACGCAAACATTTTAGTGTGTCTTATCCAATTCCGTTATAGAACGATCAGTCACATATCGTTCGCCATCGGAATTGGATTAGAATTCTATGCTTCGTCTCTCTCTGTTTTGAAGTGAGTGACAGTGACAAAGCATACACTCTCGGGAACGTTTCCGAAGGTTTGTGAATAAGGGGGCAGAACTGCTTTTCTTCTGCATTAGAACACACCTCAAAATTTGACCACTCTACATTTTTCCAGTCTGTGACACATTTGGTGTTCTTTGAAACGCTTATGATTTCAACGCGTGAGGCGGATCGTAGATAAGACAGCTCCAACCTCAACGGATCCCTAAATTGAACATACACTGCCTCATCTGCATACAACACTTTATAAATAGGCTATCGCTACCCACCGTTGCATTACTGACATATCGTTTTGGTGGCTTCTTAATGGTAATTTACGTTAATTAAGATCTAACGTTACGCGGCTACTCAAATTACATAGGCTGTGTCTTCGATCAAGGCTGATAACCGTTCGATAATTAAAAGTACTTATACTGCGATCAAACGCGATTTAATGAGCCTTATAAATCCTGTAACGTATTGCAATATTCAATAGAATATTGTTGCTCTTTATTTACATACTAGCGGCCACCCGCGGTTTCACCTTTAATTTCCTAGCAAAAGCTTCCTATAAAAAAGAAAATGTGTTTCACTATTTTCAGCTTTTGTTTTAGCGACAAAATATAGCTAGTCTTTTTATAGAGTTTGATCTTCTTCTTTGTTATATTAGGATCTATTTTAAGTAATTTCCATTGGCTGGCGTGGAAGGCTCAAAGACAGACAGACAGTGTTAATTGAGAATCATTTGAATAACTTACCTGTATGCGGCATTTTGATGTCACCACACTTAACGTTTCTGAAACAAGATAAAAAAATATAATGACACAGAAAATCTATATTGATTGCCAATGTGTTATATTCACACAGATTTTATCTTAATATTATGCATCACACATTTGGATAGATTTGCATTACTGATACAATACTCATAAAAAAACTACTTCACCAAGTCAGTATTGTAAAAT
The DNA here is from genome assembly GCA_910589605.1 of Chrysoteuchia culmella. NCBI lineage: Eukaryota > Metazoa > Arthropoda > Insecta > Lepidoptera > Crambidae > Chrysoteuchia > Chrysoteuchia culmella. Next base: position 8,023,273 of record OU342665.1, on the reverse strand, counting down.
CGGTAAGTATATTAAAAATGTCAAGGTTCCAGCGCTATTGTAACCTAATTCCCGCCAATATTTGAAAAAAGAAAAGTCCTTATTTACACAGAAGGTACACAATCAATTTTCATATCTACCACAAATGCGGTTATCGCTAACGATCATCGCGGCCAAAATTATTATACCACGTGACATCTTTATCGCTCGCTTACGATATTTGAAAGTTTTTTGTCGTGTACGAAAAGCAACAAAAGCAACTGTGACATTGTGCCATGAAACCACCGTGATTATACCGTCGCAGCGCGCCGATAACGAACTTAAATAATAATTTATTCAAATTAAAAATACTTATCAAAATATGATGCGGTACTAAATCAGGAATTAAGTGAGTAGGTGCGTGCTGGGGGTGAAAATCGATGTTATCGCTTCGGCCGATCACCGTGAAAATCCAAAAAATTATGAATAAAAATGTTAGTGGTCACACGCGAATATCAGTTTAAAATGCGTCTCCGCGCCGTAAGGGCTACTGTGCACGGTTTTTCTTAAATACATAGGTTTTAACGTTTCAATCTTCTGGTCCACAATTTTTTTTGTTTTTATTTCGATTATGGATCCGCGCCGGTTCCGCACTTTTCTAAAACTATCATGTCATTTTATAATTTTAGATGACAGTTTTCACAAATTTACACACTAAAGTTTATTTAAAAGTAGCTAAAATTGTTACATATAGACAAAAACGTTAATTGAGTTTTTAATTTCATTCTATAGTACTTCTCCTTCAAGGAAAAAACTAAAACTTCCGTTACGAAAAATCCCACGTCTTCTTTTTTTTCTTTATCACCGAGCTATTTTACACTCCGACTTTTTGGCCAGTTCCAAAACTGTAGATTTAATTAAAAGAAAAAAGGCACTAAAAATGTGAGTGGGCAGCCGATAATTTGGCTGTAAATAAGTGTGACCGAGCTTACGCGGTGGCCGATCTGATAATATCCCACCGCTCCTGTTTTGCATAACATCGTTTGAGGCATGAGAAAATATCGATGTCAATAGTCGATGAAGTCGATGAATGAAGGCGTAACATAACTATACCTTTCAGCATGATCATAAATAGCTGATCTTAATTACTTCTGCAATTTATTTATTTATTTTATTAATTTATTTTTGGGAAACAAACAGCATAATACATACAAAAGCCAAAGACAGTTTTCACCACAAAATAAAACAGTTCAATTGAGTGAACACATTATAGAGTTACATATGTTACTTATGTAGTAAACTTAAATTCTTAAAAAATTCAAAATAAACTTTGTTTTTTCCTATGTTTAACTATGAAATTAATCAATAACAAAGGCAAATATAATATAGAACTAATGAGGCGGGTAAAAAAAATAATTTTGGCAAAATTTAATAAATTATTTATAAATAGTTTTCTTATATTTTCTAAAGTTAAGGCCAAATATGTCAACATGTTGGTAGGATTTATCATAATTACTACATGATCTATCATCGGGGAGGTGCAAAAGTTTGAATAGATCTAAAACTAATCTTTTTACATTTATAAAAAAAAATGCTAGTCAGGTAGGGTGATTCCACTATGCCATTGATTAATTTATATAGAAAAATAATGTCACGCTGCACCCTTCGCAGCTTCCAGGATGTGATACTATCAGCGTTAAAATGCGGAAACCTATACTTCAGGCGTCTAATGAATTTATTTTGAATATTCTCAATAGCTTCAATATGAGTTTATATATTGAGGATTCCAAGCAGTTGAAGCATATTGTAATACAGATCTAACGAAGGCGTTATAAAGTAAAATTAATGTATTGGGATCTTTAAAGTAAACACTTTGACGAAAAATGAAACCTAGCATTTTATAAGCTTTAGCAATTATTTTATTAATGTGTGAGGTAAATAATAGTTCACTGTCCAAGAATACTCCCAGCAATCATCATATAAATGGTAAGTTCGATTTTTCCTTAAAGATTTATATTATTTTGTATAAACTTTAACCTAACCAAGTTTAACGTAAGCGTTAGGTAATATAAATAACTTTTTTTTTTTTTTTTTTCAGACTTTTAGTCCATAAAGTGTTAGTAACAATTTTAATCTTAAAATCTAGTGTTAGTGTTTACACATAAAAATAAAATTAAAAATAAAACTAAATTTACAGCCGGGTGTGTAGCTGCACCCAGTGGCATAATAATGGGGAGTCCCACCGGTCTGCAAACACATTCAGAATTCGGTTGGAGGCGCCGCGAAGGCGGGTTAACATGGAGGCGCTTCTTTTTCTCATGATAGCATGGAAGCCATCTGTGTGCGCCTCCGCAAACATCCCAGAAGCACTGCTACGCCACGGCAACCCCAACAGGACAGTATCGAAAGACAGTGTCCTTTTGCGGTATGATCAATAAAAAAAATAAAGTATTTTTTAGGAATCGAAAACCCTTTTGTCTGTCTTTCACATCGCTACCACTAATTCGTATGCCGTGTCCACGGGGCTCAGGTCGACCGTATCAAAAAATATTACTAAAACTATTACCATAATGTCATACGACAAAATGCTTGAATTACGACGGCGACGCGCGCACGCGGTCACGCCAAACTCCAAACAATATAAGGATCTTTGGGGTTTTCTTTTGACAATAGCACTGGAGGTAAACGTGATAAAGGTGTTCAACTTTTTATTAAACGGTTTTATTTCGAATTGGGATGTGATTTTGTAATATAGTAATTATGTTATAGGTAAACAGTTTGTTTGATATCTAGCTGAACATGTAGCTGTAAATAATTGGATCAAAATTGGAGCTTTACCATCATCATCATCAGCCCGTAGACGTCCACCGCTGGACATAGTTATCTCCTAAATCACGCCACTGAGCCCGGTCCTGAGATCTTGATTAGATTAGATTTGATTAGATAAAGTAAAAACTTCTAATTAGCTAGTGTTAAATTAAAAACGTTTTTATCGAAATTGTAGTATAATCAAATTTCAGGGTGGACAGTGGATTTAGAGGACTCTGCGTTTACGCGTGTTGAATGATTTCCACTTCGCACTTCTGTTACCTTTATAATCTCTTTATAATATCTTTATAATCCAAACAATTTTTGGTGGCCATTAGTTGTCGCACATTTGTTTTTTTTAATGGACCTCTTGCCCAGAGTGTACATTATTTTTTTAAATGAACCATCTTTATGCGTTGTAGCAGGCAGTTGACCATCTCCATAAATGAATGGGTTTCCATCAAACGTGCCTATAAGAATCATCTCGATTAATTTTCCGTTTAGGCACTACGATGATACGAACAGACAGACGGACAGACAGACATTGGCTTCACATTTATGACAGCCAGAAGAGAGCTTTTAACAGCTCTTTGTATGTGGTAAATGTATATTGTTATCCACACAATGTTATTTTGGCTGTGTCCTAACAGGGTCTATGTTTGAAATAAAATGATAAATGCTTATGATGAATTTTAAATAGAAAAATATTGGAAAAAACCACTCGGCCACTAGTGAATTCTCAGACGGGACTCGAACCCGCGACCTTTAAGAATCCGGCCCACTGCTCTAACCACTGAGCTACCGAGACTTATTCTCAGACTCGAGAATTTACTCGTGGCCGAGTTGATTTTGTCCCATATTTTTCTATTTAAAATACATCATAAGTATAAAAATAACATTGAAAAATGCACAAATACAAAAATCGTAAAATGATAAATTTGACGTTTGAAGAGCGCTGCCCACTTTTCACACGGGTTGAACTCAAGGTTTAACTATATGTTACGCATAACATACTTTTAGGCAGAAGAGATCAATATTATCAGCATCAATGGATAATTGTTATTCTTTGCTTTGTTCAACATGTGTATTAATCCTATAGCTGAAAAGTTTTGCAATTCGCATTCTCCAAAACTTCCAGTCAGATTCATTTTTAATCCCGTCAAGGCTTTTTTATAGTATGTTTTCCTGTTTAATATTTTTCACATAAAAATAGCATTTTAAAATGTAACATTAAAAATTTATAATTAGAAATTATTGTGGTTTAGAAAAAGGTATGAACAAAAATAGTTTTATCGTGAAAGTTAATGTTCTACTAGGGGATGAAACAGAGTAGATCTGATATATATTAAACAAGAAAATATACTAGAAAAAAGCAACTAGTCTCATGTCGCCCTGACGGGATTCGAACCCGCATCCTTGGGAGTCCGGCCCAATGCACTAACCAATTATGCTATAGAGACCTATGAGGACACGTCGATTTTTTCTAGTATATTCACCGTTCTACGGTGTTGGCCACCGTCGCTTCATCAATGAGAGAAATATCCTAGAGTAGATCTGTATGTAATATAGGGCCTATATCATAACGACCACGCGCACGAAGTCGCGGGCGACCGCTAGTCTTTTATATATTTATTGAATTTTCAAAACTTCCGTTAAGCTTACGGTTAGGAATTTGCGAAGCTTACGTTAATTAGTGAAATATTAACAATCCAATAAAGCTTCCAAACAAATAATTTCAATTAATTTGGTTCAATTGTTTCCACTGTGCGATGACTGATTAATCATGACATAATATTATTCTTAAACTTGACCAAGTTTCTTTGTTACTAGTACGAAGGTCGTCGCGCATTCGGACGGGCATTATTCTCGGGGAGTGTGCGCGTGTCATTAATTTATGCATATTTCACAGGTAAATATTTTTATGGGTGAGCTTGTAAGTCAACCCTTGGTTAGTGCTTGTGCCTTGTTTTGACGTCTTTTAATGCTGAATCATTAATGTGTCAAAGTACCTTACTTTAAAAGAAGTAATTTTACAGAGTTTTGATTTTCGTATTATACCTATGAGTTTTCTTAGCTGTTTTTCGTCCCGTCGATTCAAATTAAAGCTTTTGACTTCGGAACAATGAAGCTTGTATTCTTATTGTCATATGAAATATTCACTAAATATATATTTATGCAAAAATACGTATAGAACGACCAATTGTTTTGTTTTATTAATTTAACATCATTTTTTCAGAGTTGGTACATATATGAAGTCGTATCGTTCTTGCCTGTCAAGTACGTTTCTTATAAATAAAAAATCAAATAAATGCATCGCAATTGCAACTATTTAGGTATTCTAAGAAAGGTATTATATACAAATGTTAAATAGCTATACATAACGTTTTATAAATATAACCCGTCACCAAGACCCCACTACGATATCTTAACCCGTCGGCGACAGACCTGAATTATACGCTCTTTGGCAGAAAAAGTATTTGAGCTAAGGTATTCGCGTAGCAGGTTCCGTCAGTTTAAATTCTTATTAACGCTTGTTAAACAGCTCTTACTGTTATTTGAACCACTTTTTTGTCGCCACTCTATATAATTGGAATTCAATTACAATTTGTAATATGGCTTCATTAATTATGAAAATATTTTTGAACATTTTTCTGAGTATTGGTAAAAGTTACCTGTGTGCTTAAAATTTCACCTCACGTAGAGTCTATTACAAGAATATGAAGAAGAATATTTCAATAGTGTTTTTATAGATATTTCAGAAGTGTATAAATAAAAAAGCTACTGGCATCTAAAGCAAAACTTGAATCTACTGGTTTTTATATAAATATTTAAGGTACGTGCGAAGATTATTCAATTACTAAAACCCATTCTCAACTTTGTGGAAATCATGTTAACCAAGCAGCGAAACCAAAAAACCGAATCCAAAACAAACGTTTTTAAATCAAAGCAAAGAGATCCTTAATCTAACGCATTCCTTACCTTTTAAGTGATTTGGCCACTATCATCCGAAACCCGAAAAAAGTTTCGATTCCGGTGGCGTTCGAAAAACAAACTAGTGGTGAATTGATTAGCATACTGAGGACCTCCCACAGGGCGCTCTCAATTAAGTCACTTGTCTTTTCGCGCGCCGTGTGCGACCGCTCTTATCTCGATGTGACTTTATTTTCTGCTGCGCTAGAACCGGTTTTGGCGGGTAATTTAATGGTCTTCACGAAGATTAGACCTCTTTAGAACTTTAATAGAGAGAGGTAGCTTTCGAAGTGGTATGAAAATCTAAAACGAATCTAATTTTCAGTTAATAATTCAAGTATCGAGTAAAATTATTAATATTTCGTAGTATAAACATACCGCTACACATTATAATATGAATGTTTTCTAAAATTGCACCATATTAAGCCTCAGCATTTTCACTTCAGGAAACTTAATATGTATGTACTATACTATTATTGCAGAAGTAACTTAAATTAGAATACTATAGATGTTCAATCAAGTCTTTTAATACATTAAACGTAGTTAGAAGATGAATATATCTTCATTACGTGGCTACGAGCAATGGTTTGCGTTTAGCCACGGAGACTAAACGCGTCCGACGCTCACACTGTAAGCTGGGTTATTTTTTTTTTACTACTATTCAATTGATGCACTTCTTATGAAATGAAATTATTATAAATAAAAAATGTACAATAACAATTTTAAGTTACGTTGCTTCTCTTCTTCAGCTAACAATGAGTGAGGACGATAGAGCTTCTTAAAAGGGAAATGTATTAGGCTTAGTGACATTGGCTATACTCCTTTACAAAGTCACATTAAATTTGAACTATTTAACGGGAAGCGATTTTTTTTATAGGTTACCATTTAACACTTCAGACTCCAAACTTATTATTTTGTCAAGCTTGCGAAACCACCAGTTACAGTTCGGTGTGAGCGCGTGCCGCGCATAAAAGCGCGCATGTAGCGTCGAAGATAAAGATAGTGACACGAACGCGCATTTGCATTTATGCGCCACACAGCGCGGACCACCCTACACACCGCACCGCTCTGATTGTTGGAGTGCGACTCACACTGTACTACTTCTAATTAAAATCAACTTTAAAGTAACATAAAGTTTAAATTGGTTTTCATTAGTACCTACCTTTCTAGTGGAGACGGTAGAATGGATCTTCAGTATATCATCCATTATTCAGACGTAAAACCGAATGAAAGAAGAGGAGAAGCTCTTCCCATTGCAGCTTTCAAAATTGATCAGATGAGAGTCATATGAGAATTTACTTGTGGCCGAGTTGATTTTTTTCAATATTTTTCTATTAAAAATATATCATAAGTATAAAAATAGCATTGAAAAATGCAAAAAATCGTAAATTACTACGAGTATTTCAAATTATTTATTTTTAAACAGCACAGTCTAATTAATTTTGGTAGTTTAAATAGTTATTAAGGGATGACCTTTTAATGAGGTTCACACTGGTTTGCGATATGCTTTGGCGATTGCAATTTTTAGCCTCTATATAGATAAGTATTTTATGTCTACATGGGAAGAAAATTATAGATTAAAATAAAATGGGCATATATGGTTTTACTCATCTCATTATGTTAGACTACCGACAACAAGCCTGCTTGCATTTAAATAAAGACTAGATTTGGTTCATAGGTTATTACGTACCGCCTATTTTTTTATTTATTAGACAACATGCAACAAATCACAGTTTAAATAAAGCATTACCCAGTCTTTGTAATAATTTATACAAACTAATGAAGCATTTTAACCGTGGAGTATCAAAATGCTCAATTAAGCTAACCTAGAAACGACCATTCGTTTTGACATGGCGAAAAATGGCGAGGCCTGCGAATTAGCATAATTCGTGTTACATGAAATATATTCGCGACGGTTGCACTCTAAATTTTTAATGAGTTCGCACGATATTAGCTCTGTTTAGGAACCGTTAGTGGTACTTGTACCTACACTTATTTGTAATGTAACAGAACGGAACTTTCTTAGAGTTGATAAATATATTCATTATTCATTAAAATTGACAGATAAATAAAAAAATAATTAACTGCCAATATATGGAAATTAACATTAACAGTAAAAATTATGATTACATATTAGATTCGGACATGCGATCGAATTTGATTTTCAATTGCCTTTTATTTAAGGATGTTTTTTGACAACCATTTTGTTAATTTTATTGAATATTTTTGGTTGCACTCAATTTTGGCTCTTTCTTTTTCGGAATAAGTATTAAATTAAAGTGGTATTGGTAGGTAAACGAATAATGAATTTTAACAGTTCATTTCTTTACGATATTATTCTTTGATAAAATATAATAGTAAGTAATATTATTAGACATAAGTAATCACTTGAAGCGCACGTAAGTGTTAAGCCTGTTATAAAATAAAGGAAAGTTCATTGATTCAACGGGTTCCTATTAATATTCGTTTCCTACGTTTAAAGTAAAAACCAGTTACTTCTATGATTAGATTGAAAATATCAACTAATATTTTCAACAGATAAAATTTACTGATAAAAATATTTATTATTTAATTTTAAACAGATATTTTTTTTAAACGGTTAACACCATCTCTGAACTCTTTCCTTAATATCAACAACTTTTGTTTCTGTTTATTTCAATAGCTGTTTGGATAGGTAATGCCTACGTATAATTTTGCGTTGTTTAGTTAACTCTAGATGACATTACTAGATTTTCCGAATCAGTTTCCACTGTTGTCGCTAAAAGTTTTAATTTTATGAATTTCAAACGAAGAAAACGAGTCATACATAAGGTGTCATAAATTAGATATATTCTTTTAACAGCTCATTCCCGACACCTAATAGCTACGTATAAATTGTTACAAGAACCTTCAAACATACTTAAAGCCTCTTCCAGTGAATATGTCTATTTGACCTTTGGCCCATCTATACAATAGTTAGTAGTTAATATTATTTGACAATAGTTTGTCTTCAATGAAAGAAAAGACAACTTTCCAATGTTCACATATACGGAACCTAATGCCTTAAATGTCTCTAAAATCCAACGTCTTTGTCCCACTTGCATTATTATTACACGAAGCAGTCACGGTACTGTTTTAAGTAAAAACACATTTTGCTACGTATAAATTAAATAGTTATGGAGTACGCCGCAGTGTTTAGCAATTAATATGGAAAACTGAGACGTGCACCTTGAATAATAAAAAAGTTCTATAAATTTAGGCACTAGAAGCACTAACTGTGACGTGTTTGCGTTTCACTAATCAGTTTTTTTATAGAAATTATGAAACTTGAGTGGTCAACACGGTATCATATATTTACCCTACATTCTTTTAATATTAAGCACATTAACATTTTTTTATTTTTTTTCATAAAGCTAGGTCAGGTCCTACTTTTGAAGATATTGAAGATTTTCTAACCGAACTTTTTTCTTTGGAGTCCAGTGTAATTTTCTCAGAACTTGCGCTATCGTATTCAGCTTATTATCCCCGTAATCGAGATTCTGATACACCCGTGATTGAAATAAACATTAATATAATTGATTTCCCATTTGCACCGTATGGTCTAAATCTCTCTGTTTAGAATTTTTAACAAGATCTTTGTATTTAAAATTTTTGTTTTTTTTTTAATTGCCGTCTCTCTATTTTACATCCTCTCCGGTTGACTGGTAGATAATGCTTAGGAGTGCATATCTATAAATGTGCAATGAAGAATTAAAGAAATGAAAATAATAATAAAATAAACAACAAAATTTTGGTATAGAGGTAGATTAAACATTAGAAAAAAACACTACTTTTGTCACGGAAATAAAGATATTTAACGAAATTACAGTTATTTAAACTCAAAGAACTCAATAAAGTTTGTAGAGTTACAAACTTCACTAGGGGTGCTGAGACTGCTGAGAATGGTCGTGAACGTCCGCTAAATAGTAAGAATATAACGAAGACTACGTAATTTCGCAGTAATACATAGGTGTCCTGCCAAGGAGTTATGTGATTATCATAAAACATCAAGATTGGCCACCCGATAAATTAACGAACATCTTTATTAACGATCGAGTAATTTGATCGACCGACGAGTGAACACTGCTTCTGGCCACGTCATTACCAATTATTTAAACAAGGCTGTTATTTGCCGCCACCGGCTAAATAATTTGCTATGCGATTTACTACTTTATTACGGTGGTGTAATTCTGTTTTTCAGTTGCCGAATTAACGAAATTATGGTATGTGGAAAACAATGGATGGTTCAAGACTTTTGAGTGAAGTTATTGGGATTTGTAGCCTTTGCTGTTCATCTTAAGGTCTGAATTGAATGTCGATGAAACACTTCAGATTTTGTAACAATGGATGCGGTTTCGTACTTTTTGGTGCAGTTTCGGAGTAATGAAGGTATGTCGTATTGGTAATTTTGACGTGTGGTACTGGAATTATGTTACTTATTGTGTCCAAATTCGACTTCCGGACGTTGGAAGCTGAGATCCTTTATTTTTTAAACATGGGAAAGTGCACGCGTAAGCTTAATTGCATCTAAATCTCAAGCTTCAAAACTTTTTGCGTAGCTTAGTTATAGAGGTATTTTTAAAGTCATAACGATACCAATCTCAAAGCCGTTGTTAGCTAGGAATGTTTATGATTTCTATATAATCCTAGTTATTCTAACCTATAATAATACATTTACTCATCTTTATAATAGTTAGCTTATAAAGATGTAAAATGATAGACTATTCTTCTAGCTATTTCTATTACAGAGCGCTTGTTAAATAAAAAATTGGTGATATTCTTAGATGGCATGGGTTTGGCATACGTGCTTATGAGTTGAAATAAGCTTAAGCTGGACTCAGAATGACCTAGCGAAGGACTTTGATACTGTATCTGCACATCTTTTTCTTGTACGCGTAAGAGGCAAACCTTTTACTCGATACTGATTATAACTGATAGATTAAACGTTCATCTAAAAATAATAACGAAAAATAATTATTGGCTTTGCTTTGCCAGCCGAGTTACCGCTTACTTACGGGGTGCTACAGTGTAGCATTCTGGAGCCAATTGTTCTTGCCTCTGCCAAATTCAACTCAATCAGTAGTAGTTTTGATATCGAAAAGAAAGAAAGAAAATACATTTATTTTAGAACCACACAACGACAACACAACATTACAAATTTATTACAGTAAACACAACTAAAACCAAATATTGTGCATCGTCGCAAGCGGAGCTTGCTGCACTGGTATTCTGCTGGACACATGGGTGAGATCATATTAATATGGCATTCATGCCATTATATAAATATTTCGGCCATATTGATATGCCCCGTTTTATAGTAAAATAATAGTTAATATATAATTACAAATAATTATTATTTGGCATGAACCTTTTATGATACGTCTGTTAGTCATTGATTTAACAGCAAGAAAATAACATCAACAGTCTCAGCAGTAAGTAAGAATAACATAAAAGAGACAATGTATTGACCACCAATTTACCCATTCGTGCACTCCAAGTGCCCTAATGTTGTTCAGGGAACAATTCAGATGGTAGCCGTCGTGGTAGCCCTCGGCGGACATTTGCTAATTGCAACCGTTCGGACACTGAAGGGACGCGGGCTCGAGTCGTCACCAATTTCACTTGTTGAAAACAATTTGGAGATTTGTTTTTTTCTTTGATCAAGCGTAACGTACGATTTTGAAGATTCTTTTGTTTTGTTCTGGCTATGTTTTCACATTCAATTGTATTTTTAACCGATTTCAAAAAAGGAGGAGGTTATCAATTCGTGCGTATGTTTTTTTTTATGTTTGTTACCTCAGTACTCGGTCATTTATGAACCGATTTGAATATTTTATTTTGTTTGGAAGGGTATACCATTAAAGTGAAGACAGGATCTGATGATGGGATCTTGGTGAAATCGAGGGACCTCTTCAAATGTTATAGGCACACCTATATCGATTTCGATGTTTTCTTAAATAAATCATGCATTTGCTTCCGTTAAGCAACATTTGGTGGAGTGCAACTGATGATGAAGGCCACAAACGGTCATCGGAACTATTAAATACTTAGCATTTCACGGAAGCGATACGATGACTTTAATATGGTTCATAATCAATTTATGCTCGTATTAATACATGTGATGAAGTGGAGCTGATGATGAGGTACCAGGAGAACTCCTCAATAATTAACGTCCCTGCACCGGGAATAGCAGCATTTTGTGAAAGGTGATAAGCAGTTGACATTAAGTTATTGGTGAAGGTTCGGGACTTCTACCTTTAAAAATTGTGATATAAAAAACTTTATATAAATAAATGAAAACCGACTCAAAAAACACAAAAGCAAAAAATTTTGGAGTCGGTGCCAGCCAAGACAAGAAAAATAAGTGGGATCGCAATGTAGAATGCCTTGCCTGCCACCGACTCCAAAAGGCTTTTTTTTTTGCTTTTTAGTTTTTTGAAGTCAGTTTTATTTTTTTTATCTGGCTACTAAATCACTATTGAGTTATCTTAATCCAGTTTTGACAAGGTTTGGACTTAGACTGAAAAAAAAACATCAACTTGTCATCTTCGGTTCAGACGAAAAAGAGTAAAGTTTTATTTTAAGAAATAGCATATCACAGCAAACTTTAAAGTATAATATTTTGGAATAACGATTATTGATAATATCAACAATCGTTATACTATCTAACTATATAAATCCAACAACTTTATATGCTATCTATTACACTTAATTGACCGATTTTATTTACCCATATCTAGCGAGAGATATGAAAGTCACTTTAAGATGACTGTTACTTCGATAAGAAATTGCAAAATACAAAGTATTTTGTTGCCTTCTACATGAAACTACATAGCGGTCTTTGACACTACTATTTAAAAGTATTTTTAACGAGTTTAATGAGCAGATTGTGTCGGTACTTTAAATTTTGAACCATGCGTTGCTCGAAGCAAAATTCAAATTGCAACACCACTTTACACCACCAACCATAGGAAGCATTTGCCTAATGACACCGTTCGGAAATTCGCAAATTTACGCCTGCCTCCTACCAATGAACCGTCATACGCTACTAATTATGTTGAATTATAGGGAGTTTGGTGCGAGGTGCGAAAATTGGGTGTTAAAACGACTTAAAAGACCGATACACCGTCATTTTGGGAACACGCGACTCCCGAGGGTTTATTCCAAAAATTGAAGGTGATATTGGAAAACTACGATAATCGAACGTATTTCGTTCCTCTTCCTGACATGAATTGCAAGTAGATACATAAGCTCGGTCATATTATAGTACGGTTGACAGCTCGTACGGTTTGACATTTGCATTACGAAGACCGCCGCTATTACGATCGACGTAAGGGCGCTCCCAAAATCGAAGTATAAAGCCATAGCTGCTGTTGACTGTACATCTCAAGTACACCAAATCGCTCTCAAAACCTTAGTGGACTAAAACAGTAATAATGATTTTGACAAATTTATCGTTGAGTGATTAAAATTAGATGTACTCGTAGATGAGATAACCCACGTTGCTTACAAAGTAAAAAGAACTTATATTGTAGAAATAGCAAACGAAAACCCGAACAGAAATCACTCAGAAACAAGGCAAATATATGAATCTTCAAATATAAATAAACAATATCTCTATGCGTTATATAAAAAAAACTCTTATCACGTGCTAGCGAATTAAATGAATTTATCAAACGTGTCAATATGAACATTGCTAGCACAAGAAAAATACCAAGACTGATTTTAGCAAAAAATATACTATAAAAACAAGACATGACCCGGTGGCTACCAATCATTATCACTGTAGTATAATTGACCTTTAAGACCTGAGTAAAAAACCTGCAAATAATACTGACTTGATTATCTTTATTACGTGGATAAGCCAAGGAGGTGAACTGGCTTTGTAACTATTTATTCTAAGACTCCTTGTCACTTTAGCATATTTTGTTTCTAAAAAGCTAAAAGCTCATGGAGCTCTCGTTCATTTTTAGGGTTCCGTAGCCTGATGGCAAAAAACGGAACCCTTATAGATTCGTCATGTCTGATGTGTCACAGCCGCTTTATTCCAAAACTATGAGGATTACACAATTGAAACTTGGTAGGTGGATGCATTCTGTAAACCGCTTTACGGTTTTTACACAAAAATAAAAAAATATATATATTAAAGGTTTTTTCATCAAACCTATACGTGTGGCGTCTCTATAGATAGGTCTTTAAAAATTACATTGCGGTATCTAAAACGATTTTTTCTCAAAGTAAACCGTTTGAAAGATGTACACTTCCAAAGTAGTCAAAGTCAAAGTCAAAGTCAAAGATTTTTATTCAAATAGACTTATAGATAAGTACTTTCGAATAGAAGTAAAATGTGTATCCCTCCCCCTGTTCCCTCTTAATAAAAACTTTCAACGAAAATTGGTTTGACGAAATATAGTTGACAGTTTTAGAAATATAGCATATTTTCCAAAGGAATTTGTAACAATTATTTTTTCGTCAATTACATTGAGGTTCCTAAAACAGTTTTTTCTCAAAATCAACCGTTTGAAAGATGTACCTACACTTCCAAAGTGGTAAAAGAGCACTACCTCACCATTTAGATATGTTGCTGATCTAAGCTGTGAGTTATATCCTATCCATATTTTAGGTTAAGTATATATTTATATTAAGTGTTATGTAAGTTTATTGTTAGGTATATAGTATTTATGCTTTTAAATGTATTTGTTTATGTATTTGGATTTAGTATATTGGTTTTCATTACGCCCTGTACACCTTTTGTAGCTACCCTCATCATACTCTATTCTCATATCCTGTCCATCCTAAGGTAGCCTGGAGAAATATTTTGATACCAAAGATGCCGTCGCTGTGGTCGCCCTATTACGGATAAAATGGATGCCATTTTTGAAAATGTGGAGCAAGATCGGCATATGCATATATTGTTACGACGTAGCTGAAGAACTCGCAATTGACCACAAAACAGTTTTGGCCTATGAAAAAACACTGGGTATACAAAAAAGTTCGATATTTGGGTACCTCGCAAGCTCCCTGAAAGAAACCTAATGAACAGTGTACTCATTTGTGATTCTTTATTACGGCGTAATGAAACCGAACCAATTTTGAAGAAGCTGATAACTGGTGATGAAAAGTAGATCACGTACGACAAGAACGTGCGAAAAAGGTCGTGGTCAAAGGCCGGTCAGGCTTCACAGCCTGTGGCGAAACCCGGGTAAACTCGCAACACGTGTGTGATGGGATTAGAAGGGCATTATTCATTATGAGCTGTTACTACCAGGCAGGACCATCGATTCTAAACTCTACTGCGAACATCTGATGAGATTAAAGCAAGAAGCTGAGAGAAAGCGGCCGGAATTAATCAACAGAAGGGGTGTGGTTTTTCACCATGATAACGCTAGACCTCTCACATCTTTAGCCACTCAGCAAAAAATAAGAGAGTTTGACTGGGAGGTGTTAATGCATCCGCCGTGTAGTCCCTTCAGATTTCCACCTGTTTCGGTCTCTTCAGAATTCTTTAGGCAATGTCAGGTTAACATCACGAGAGGACAGCCAAAACCACTTGTCGCGGTATTTTGATCAGAAGCCCCAAAATTTATATAGCAATGGGATCATGTCATGTCCCTATCTACAAGATGGCAAAAAGTTATCGAACAAAATGACACCTACATGCTTTGGTTAAATGTAAATAAACTATATTAAAAAACTTTAAAATTTACTTTTGTTCCCCAACTTCTTCTATTATATTCAATGTACAGAAATTTAGATTTTACAGTTTTATTATATGTACGGATAACTATTCCAAGCTATGTTTATTTAGAAAGAGTACCTACATGCATTTACGAACTGCCTGAGAATAAGACTACCACCATGCAAACAATATAATATGTGTGGTTCCACTTCAAATTAAACATCGGTGAGATAAAAGAAACTGCTTAGTTACAAGGGTTCAAGTCAAGAACTGAAGCGACGGGCCATGCGGCGGTAAACATCACATCGCAAAAATGTTGAGCTAGTGACGTTTGGGACAAAAAAGTTCGGACACTTTGTAGCCTTTCGTCTCTGATTAGGCGACACTGTCGCGCTTATCTATATATATAATACGGCAGTGAAGCCGCTTCTCCTCCTAAACTAAAAGTCGCACAATCAAGTGCAATACACCGTTAGAAAGGTATTTGTCTGAAGTGGTCGGATAAGTCGAGAAATTTAGCAAAAACTCAAATCTAGAGCGATTTAATCCGGATTTAATGGATTTTTAAATTGAATATAAAAAATGTGTTTTTTGCGCATTATGCGCACACGGGTTGCTCGTTTAGTATAATATGAAATTAGGTATACAGTACTATACAAGAAAAAGGCAAGCTGTCTAAGAGTGAAAGAAAAATCTAGTCTTTCCCGTGCAGCTGGTAAAAGCCTATCAATGGATAGTGTTTATTTGAAAACTAATATAGACGACTAGCGGCCGCCCGTGGTTTCACCCACGTGGTTCCCGTTCCCGTTGGAATATCAATTAATCACTTCTTAGGGCTCGTCTTCATCGTTAAAGGATGTCCGGTATGCAAAATTTCAGTTTAATCGGTTTAGCCTTTTGGGCTGTGGGTTGTCTGTCAGTTTGTCGTGGTATTGATTTATTAGTATAGAGGTGGCAACCTGCCACTATTGTTTGCGGAAAAGATCTAAGACCCAATACCAAATGTGGCGTCGTCGTTGTGGTAAATTTTACTCTCAAGCTTTATCTCGATACTCTTTCAAACCCCGCAAGGGATATGTAGCGTACGCGTGTGTGTATGTATTTAAAAACGTGAGAAGGAGCATGTAACGCAATTAGTACTGAGAGTTGTGAAGAAAAATTAAATTGTAGAAAAAGGAAATATAAAAAAGTGCTTCAGTGTTTCTCGGTGGAGTACTTTTCTTGCCATTCTTTATGAAACTCTCTAACGTCTCTAACTTAGGGTACAGCTCTAAGAAAAATTATCGTAATCAAAGTTAAACTTTCCACCGACTCATTAAAGACTATTATTGCTCCATCTACATTAATAGGAAGCGTAGTTCAGTCTATTATAATTTTATGTCCCACGCTGTGGAGACACCGTGACGGATTCGCTACTTGAAACTACAGATTATAAAACATACACAGATTATAAAAAACTGTTTCGAATTATTTCTATATTAAAAAAAGTATATAAAGCAAACGGTGTTGCCAGCACGCTTGGTAAGACATTGTTAATTCGTCTGTGATTTTTTTTTTTTTTAAAAGTATCCAGAAAATTGGGGAGGTGGTTTTTTTTAATTGTATGCACTAATAATCAGTAGTCTTAGTTTCAACTAGAACTCATTTTATTTGAACAATGAATGTATTCGTAATTATTAACTTTGTTTTTCATTCTGGTAATCAATATTTATATTAAATGAAACATTCCATAATTAGTTATCAAGTTTTTTTGCATGTTATTATCCCAGTTGTTACGGAAATACATTTTTTTGTACAATACCTGAGTTTTTTATAGATAGGCTAATAAATGCATGTATGCAACAGGAAAAATAAATAAAAAAATATTTGGTCTCGAGACACTTCTTGCAGACAAAGGGACCATTCAGCAAATGTTTATCAAAATCATTTTATCAGAAAATACACATATTCTTTAGAATATTTTAATTTTTATGATGATCCGTATATCAAACGCTAGTAACAAGTGGGTAAATAGTATATGTTGATTATTATTTACTAGTTTAATTCATTATTGTTTTTGTCTAAGCCTAAGGTTTAGTATCTAAAATTATATTTTCGTAACTGTCTTTTTAGAGACATACAATAACGCTTACATTTTTTAAAATAAAATCAACAAAAATGCTAAATAAAATACACATCTTGCATTCATATCAAAATTGATTTCAAGGTTTGTTCTAAATAGTTATGAGATGATGATATAGCCTTTTAGCAAACGCCCGTCCGAAGTTTTAATAAAAAATAAAATCGTTTATAATTTATTTGCAGGGTATGCAAATAAATTATAAACGATTTTATTCAAACTTTTTTCCTCGATGATGTACAAAAATTATCTAAATTGTTTCCCTTCAATCCAAAAATCATCTAACTACTTGATTTAGTTGCTCAGACATTAATTTGTTTTGAGTATCAGAAGCAAGGAAAAACTAATATACACAATGTGATATTGAGTAGGTACAATCGGGGAAGTCCCCGGTTGACCAGTAAAGTTTTTTGGGAAACGTTGAAAAAAATGAAATACTTATCTATTAATGTTCTATTTGTTGTGATATAAACATTTTCTATGTATCTATTACTTCTTTGAATAAAGCTCCTTAAATCGGGAAGTTACCCGACTGTACTTGCGGGTAACATAGTGATCGATGTGGAAAATAATAAAATACTTTCTGTATTACAAAATACAAATAGGTATTATATAAACTTTTTCTATAAATCTATTACTTTTTACCTCGTACTCTATAAAAAACTATACTCGTCTACCGGCAATTTCAATTCGATTGTACAAAACGAATACAAACTCTACAAGAAATATGAATACTCTCTCTTACAAGGCGCGGCTATATTAGTGCAATTACCAATGATATTATATTCTTCTTCTTCTTTAAATAAATGGCGGTGCCCATTTGGATTTCGCCAGTATCCAGTTTTTATTAAATAGGTATTAGAATAGAAATTGTACGGTAGATTGAGTTAAAATGGAGTCTCTTAACACGTGTTATTACGAAAAGAACTCGGGTGAATCTCAATGATATTATAAGCGTGTACTTGAAACAGACATGTCATACGAGCTCGCATTGTGAAACACTGGGAAGACCCTATATGGGGTCCAATTCAATTTGCTATCTCTTTCATTTCCGTGTTTTTTCCTGTATTTTGCCCTACTTGTCAATTGTCAATGTATGCAGTCTGGGTCACAGATTACTATAAAGGTAACGATATTCGGATATCGCCAATGATGTATTCTGAAACCTCATCGGCGATTACCCAAAGAATAGAGTTGTCGAGACCAGCAAAATTCATCACCTTCCTCGTCTGCCATGTCTAATGACCCTACTTCTGGGGTAGAGGGCGTCCTTATGGACGTGGAAGCAGAATGGGCCATGACCCACCACGCGGGCAAAATGCAGATGGTTGTTACCTTCATTTCATGAAAATATCTATCCATTATTATGTATTTTTTTCATTTTTATCTTAACTGGGGAATAAAAGACCTATCTGCTGACATCCAGACTCAGGAAACTTGATATAGAAAGTTAGGTCTTAATTAACAGGGTCAAAATCAAACTCGGTCCTCAGAAATGGCGACATCATGAAATTCGGCACGCCACTCAACCAAGCAGGTCATCTTTAACTTTTAGAGCTTTTTCTGCTAAAAAGTTTAGTTTAAAAAATTGCACTGTGGGTATGAGTAAAGATTATAATACACTTGGTATTATAATCTTTACCGTGAGTGCAAATCTGCAAATCTAAAAGCTCCAACAAATTATTTATTTATTGGAGTTATAAAATAACTGTTTTTTTTTTAATATATAACGGTTTTTGTGATTTAAGCCAATCGCATGCTTTTATTTGTTTATTATGAATACGCGCTTCCCATTATAGACATGACAGAAATTTGGACTTGTAACTTTTTTTCTCATAATGTTGAGATGAAACTTCCTATCAGCATAGTGTTTTGTTACCCGATTGTACCTGCTCTCACATAGTGTTTGAGGTTTGTATCTTAATGATTTCTTAGGTAAAACTATCTTGATATTTAAAGGCAGAATCAATTTAGGAGTTTTTAAAGAGTAAATAAGTAAATAAGAGTAAATAAGTTTTAAACCTACATATAACAAAAAAGCACTTAAGTACGTATTTTAGTAAATTAATAATGATGAGAATGTTTTCAATTATTTTTTAAATAGATAGGTATCATTTTATTAATTGTTTGATCAACACATGTATGTGCCTATTGAATAATGGAAAAAACTTAAGTACTTATTTAAGTTCTTAAGAAGAACAGATTCAGTTTACCAATTTCACTCGTAAATGTCAACAACATATCTAAAACCAATAAGAAACTAATAAGAAAGAACCAAACGTTTATAGAAAACACTTATAATAATCTTACTTACCTATAGCTAAAATCTTTTTGCCGTTTTCAAATAGGACCAGCTTCGAAATAGTCGGAAATACGCATAATTTAAATCTATTAAGTCCACTTCAAGTTAATACTTACTAAAAACTATTCAAAATATTTTAACTTTATCTCAAAGTTCACGTTATATTTTTCCGAAAGTTAGCTCAAGTTTCCGATAGTTCTTACGTCACTGGCACGAAAGGAAACCACTTTAAAACGAAAAAAAAAGCGTAGCGCGCCCGAAAAAACCGTGAGTTCGAAATTTAAAAACCGTGCGTTCCGTTCCGAGCTTTGCGTAAGCTCTTCGCGGTGCGTGGAGCAGTTGTAACGGTGACCGTGTCGGGCTGCGCCGGCCCCGCCTACAACGGAACGGAACGGTGGGGACGATACACCTCTTAGCCTCTTCACACTTCCCTCATACCTACTAGTTCCACCAGCATAACTTGGCCTATCACACCCCGCGCAATTCCTACAATAACCGATCGTTGCGGGGGACATGTAAAAAGAAACAGAGCTTTTTGTATAAAGGTCGGTATTCATTAGCGTATTTGCGTTCCGTTCACAGCGAAATAAACTCTTGTTTGAACGCAATAAGACGTTGTGAAGTGGAAAATGGAGATTGGTTAGAATATTTCTGGTATTTTGAGGGCGGGAAGCTAAGGACTGTTAAATAGATAAGATTATACGAATGCGGATGTATAGCTAAGAGACGAGTCGTACGAGAAATGCCGATAGCTAGAACGAGGGAGTGGACTAGAGATACTTTTGCTTGAACGTAAATTGGACTTGGTATGTTTTTATTACTGAGAACATAAAGTACTCCATTATTTTTTTAATCTTCAACGCTTTACGGACTGTAATTATGTTTGACGTCCGTAAAATTTAACTGATTCTTAAATAATTTAAACTGTGTTTAATTTTTCACGAGTTATGAATTTATGATTCTTACTAATTGGTTTTACTAAAAAGAACTACTACAAAGAAGTGTTACTAAAAAGAAGTGAAGCTGAAGTCGAATTTATTTTTTCATGTCTCATATTCTGAAAGTTACTCATAACTTGCCTAAAATGCGGGTTGAAAGTGATATGTGGCGGCCCTAGGGCTGTAATAAATTTGAAAAAAGAATAGGGGGTGTCATGTCAAATCGATATCTGTAATCTCTTTGGACTTTTATTTACCAAAGGTATGTCGGCAAAGGCACAGAAGCCTATACAGCTTATTTTGCTACATTATAAAATAATTAAAATCGTAGAAACCTTACAAAAATTTTTTTAGAATATTCTGTTTGTTTTTACTTTCCTCATATTCAAAATGAAAAGTAGAGTGTTTACTTCGGGTGTATGGACCCATAACAGTCTCGAACTATCGGCGCCCTTACTTCGTTCGGGCGCCGAAACACTCGACTGTTATGGGTGTCATACAGCCCTTGGTAAACAATCTACTATTTGTTTTGTACCACAAGGATGACAGTAAATGTCAACTCGTACTAAGGCTGAGTTACACTAGTTAACTTTAACAGATTTGTGGTTGTCAAAGCTGTCAAATCCTATACAATATGCCATGGTTAATTCACCCTAAGGGTACTGTGCGGAACCCTAACAACAGTAGTCGCCAGCACAGTGACATCAAAATGTCGCCGGGCAACATCTATCTCCGTGAAGCTATCAAATATAGCGCTGCGATCTCGAGTTATGGCAGACATGTCGCTTGGTTCGAGGCATAGGAGCCAGAGATTCATATAAATTACATAGATAACTGTTTACAAAAAATTATACCTTTATACATGTGTCTACATATATTTATATAGTTATCTATATTTTAGTCTTTTGTGCTAAGTTTATTATAAATTAAGTCAGTAAAGAAAACGTTTTTATTATATTAATGATGGCCATATTTCCCCGTGGTAACACCAGTTAAATCATGAGATTCATGAGGAAGAGCCTATTCCTTAAATCTCTATTGTTCTATTGATTAATTGGTGACACTTATGGACGGGTGTGTATTGGATGATATAATTTCATTTACATAATAAAAATTAGTCATAACAACATTTCAACTACTTACTTAATTTCTTTTTACATAATGTTCATTTCTTAAAATCTTAATTTTTTATAATATCATTTAGCATAACGCTTATTTTATATACCTACAGGGTGAAAAAAATCTATGGGCCCTGTAGGGGTACTACCTTAAGTCCTTTAGTTAGCTCATTCAAAATTATAAAAATTGTAAGCTAGCATAAATATTTTGTATAAAACTTATTTGCTATAACGATCATTTGGTCTAATTTTATTTTATATACTTAATTATCATTATTTAACAATTTTATTTGATATAATGACTAATTGATATAACTTTAATCTTATATAATAAATAACTGGCTCAGCGTAATCGCATCACCGGCCACACATACAAAAAGCGGAAGCGAATAATTTTCTTTATACATTTTTAGGTTAGGTTAGAATTGTGACCGAAAACGCGCGAGCCGAGCGAGCGCTGGGAGCTTGTCAAGGCAGCGCCCGGGGCGATGCGCCAAGGACAGTTTAAGTTTTATAGTAAGTGTTTATTACATGAAACGATTTTATATCAAATGTTTATTATACGTTTTAAAATTATATATTTTGAATTTATGTTATTGGTTGATTATACGAAGTTGAACGTTATATGAAATGATTTTATGTAATCTGTTGGTATATTTTGTAAGTATTATACGATATGTCATTATATCATATATTACACACCCCTTAAGGATACCCAGGCCAAATCGTTAATCGAAGCACCATTTGCCGATAGCACGTTTCGCCGAAAGGGTATAGCTTAGGGACAAACCTGTGCCCTTTTTTTGTGTTATTTTTATTTATGTACATTATCGTGTTTGTCTCAAATAAATATAATTTTCTTTCTTTCTTTCTTTCTTTCTTCTTTCTTAGCGCTAACCGAGTTACTAATCTTACAAATCTATTTGCTTCGTACAGTTCTAACTTAACCCAACCGTCTGAGCTATAGTGGTTTCGGTGAAACGTTCTATCATAAAAGGATGCTTCCATAGACCATTAAGATCTCCTGTTTGTAAATTTTATTTGATAGAATGACGAGTTAAAGGCCAGAAGTGTAACATTTTTCTAAGTTTTATTTTTGCGGAATAAATAAAAGTGGTGTACAAACCTGTACTTTTTGTGTGTTAAATGTAGTGTGGTTATATTTTTCTATTTTTCCGCTTCCTTTAATGTATTGCGCCGATGACTCCTACTCACGAGTGTCATGGTGTGTTGCGGTGTTACAGTCTCGCTAATTACCCACCTATTTCCCCTGCATGGTTATTTTTGCTGGACGACGGCCACACAGACATAATGCTTTAATCTTTAGTCTTATCTTTGTTTTTTATTAAGCTTTTTTCTATTTACGGCTGAAGACCATAGAAGTGAGGGCCGGTAAAACAATAACAAACAAAACTATTTCTCATTAAATTATGATTGTGAAAGAAAGATATATTTTCTTACTTTCTTTAAAAAATTGTAGTTGCAGTGACGGTAGTTTATTATTGCGTTTATTAACCTCTCAGGCGCCGACTTATGAGACACAATATAAATTGAGCAAATGCCGAATTAATACTAATACTACCAATATGTGGTTTGCATCTAGGTAAGTGGTAAGCTCGATATTCCGATTTCGATGATTGATTTACCACTGCCGAAGAAAAGAATCATTTGTACAGCAAATGGAATTGTAAGTGGATAAATTCATGGGCAGTATTATGAAACTTCTTGGTCATTTTTCTACGATTTCACTGTTCTAATCATCTGCAGAATGAGAAAAGCTTCATACCGTTACTTTAGTTCTGCTCGTAAAGTCGAAATGTGAATTTCGCAAAGTAAAGTGAAAGTGAAAATATGTGAATATTTTTTTACAGTTTTTCTTCTGCGATCTTTTATTTAACGTATTGATTTTAACAGAACAGATGAAAATTGGAAAAACTTGTACATTGACTTGTCATTTGCGTCCCCTAAAGTTAGAGTTTGTTTTACAAATCTAAATAGTCGGGAAAATAAGAAGGTACTACAAATTGTAGGAAAGTTATGGAAGGAGAAGATAAACCAGAGTTGGAGAAAATACACAGTATATTATAACTATTTTACACGGTATCCACGACGTGTCACGGTGTGAACAACGAGTGTTACAATATACAAAAGTCAATAAAAACGTTTTGATTATTCCAAACAAACTACCTTTAAAATTTAAATACAAAATATAAATAAGTTTGTATATCCAATAACTAAGGGTCAATTACTTGTCATTCGATAACTAACAAGAAGTAATTATTCATTTATTTATTTATAGTTCTTCCAAGTCCAGGTATACATACCTAATTAGTGCATCAGACAAAGTCAATATCATTTATTCAGTCTAGGCTATTACAAGCACTTATGAACGTCAAAGAAACTACGGCTGTTTTTTTCTCCCTGTTTTATTTCATACAGAGTCGTCAAATTGAAAAGTGGTTTTAACATATTATTATCAGTAAGGTCAATTTCCATCACTAAAGGAAAATACTAATTAAAATATTACATTTTATGGTAATTGTTACCGTAAACAATTTTTAACTGGCAAAGAAAGACTTGTCTATCATACATTACAACATTTCTCGCATTGCAAGATTACTGTACTGCAAGTTGTGAGGTATATACAGGTGAGTATAAATTTATTTTAGATAAAAATATTTAGGCTTTAACACAGAATACTTAATAGTACCTACGCTTTAAGCACAGCATTAAGATAACCAGACTGAGGTAGACCCATTTCCGCTGGCGGGAATTTTGGGACACCATTCTGTCCGGCACTATTAAATTCAGTAATTCCCATAAATTCAAAGCATATTGGACCTATTTCACTTGTCTATGCTTTCAAGACCTGCGTGTTGTGCGACACTCAAAGATTTGTTTCTGCAATCTTTGAGCAGATGAAAATCGGAAAAATAATGAACAAGTAACGTACAATTACTTATCATTCGCGTTTTTTTTTTTAGAAAAGTAAGTATATTTCTACATAGCCCAAGTGTACAGTCACGTGATATGACATTGAAACACTAAGCAACCTTGTCACATTAATATTTAATATTTAATGATATTTGTGGACAGAGAGGAGCCCGTGGCGCAGTGGTTCGCGCGCTCGGCCTGCGATTGTTGAGGTTAAGCAACTTTCGCAATGGTCGGTCACGGGATGGGTGACCAACAATTTACCATCTCGAGCTCCTCCGTGCTTCGGAAGGCACGTTAAGCCGTTGGTCCCGGCTGCGTTTGCAGTCGTTAAAACCCACCAATCCGCATTGGGCCCGCGTGGTGCGTCATGGCCCGTTCTCCTTATCCACCCATAAGGAAGGCCAGTGCCCCAGCAGTGGGGACATTAAAAATGGCTAATGACGATATGTGGACAGAGAGAACTTTGTTTCCGTGTGCGTCAATGCGATAGGGTTGTAAAGTGTATACATGTCATTGCTCGTGACTATAAGTTCATGACTAGTGCATCAAATTTTGGGACACCATTCTTTGTGAAGCTCCTATGTTCAAAAGTTTGCTATATATTCATACTACCCTTACAAAACACGCGTTTTACGGCACCTAAAGCTATGTTTCACAAATGATACAATCAGAATTATCTGTAAGTACAATTTCTGTACAATTACTTGTGATTCGTTTTCTTATAATTACATGTCATTCATTTTCTTACAAGAAGTAAGTATATTTTACATAGTCCAAGTTTCCATAATTAGTGCATCAAAGTTTGGGACACCAGTCTGTCCGGCGTTATTCGCTTTATTTTCGCTATGTTGTTGTTCGTTTTGCGGCATTTAAAGTTTTGTTTTACAATTCTAAAAACAGACGAAAATCGGAAAGGTATGTACAATTACAAGTCGTTCGTTTTCTTACAATTACTTGAAGTATACACATAGAAGTGTAAGTCCAGGTGTTCATAATTAGTGCATCAAAGTTTGGGACACCACTCTGTCCGGCGCTATCGCACAATCAGTTTGCACCCGACCGACGGGGCACCCTCGAATTACGATGCAACTGCACTAAAACACGAACGCTTTCGACTTGGGCAATTATTTGGGTTACCAAAATAAAGTTTGCGTTAAACTACTTTTATTAAAAACTTTTTGTTTTTTGAAGAAGTTATAATAATACCTTGTTGCAGTTTAGATATGATAGATATTTTTTATGTAATTTTAATTCATACCTTACTTTGAAGTTATTTTCCTATATTTTTGTATTATTTAATAAGTACATGTTTTATCTCCCATGCTGGACTAGTAGTGAAATAGAATTTGCCAACGGCTAGCTTTCCAATACAGATAATAAAAGCACAGTCTAGGTATATATATCTTTTACTTGGTCGTGAAAGCCTATTAATGGATAGGGTCTAAAATAAGATACGCGATAGGCTGGCAACCTGTCACTATTGTTCCCGAAAATCCCGAACAACATTGTGCACCTTTGATGCTCTACCTGACTGCTATGTACGATGTATGTACTCTGATTGTTATGTACGAGCAACAATACAATCGATGGTATTGCACTCTTTCAATAGTATTGACACATTTTGAGCTATCGTTAGTATCGATACTATCGATAGGCTTATCCATAGTACTTTATTTATCCGATGAAAAAATCAATTGTAATACTATCGATAGTTTGGCAACACTATTTATGACTTGAGCTATGTAGATATAGACGAAAATCCTAGTGAACTAATAATTCTAGGACATTAAGTTAATGTTTTTTCAACTACTCCCCATACCCTAGCTAAGATGTAGTGCATGTTACTTAATCAACTAAATTAAACACTGTAAACCAATGATATTTTATACTAATGTTTTTTATAAGAAATTGCTTCCGTCAACGTTCGGTAGTGTATACTAATGTTACCTTCATAGTAATTTGCGTTGAAATCTGTGACCAAGACAACTGTCATGTTTTACTGACAAGTAGAACAAAAGATACGGAAATAAAAGTGATAGGAATTTGAGTCAGACCCTATATAGGGTTTTCACTTTTATATTTTATTTCCACAATGTGAGCTCCTATGACATATCTGCTTCAAGTACATACATACTATAATACAATATAATATTAGATTTTGTTTTTTAATACCTTTATATATCGCAATACCTTGAAGAGGTGAATTTATAATAGCACTAACAACGTATCCACTAACATTATCTGTACGCGTAGGTACTACTATTATAAATTTGAGGAGATTAAATGAACATAAATATCATTGATGTAAATACAATATATTTTGTCAAAGTTCTTACACTTCGTAGTCCCTCTAATTGTTCACGTAAAATTTGAAAAGAAGTCACACGCATCTGCCTCCTGTCTCGAGGTAGCAATTACAACGTGAAAATAACAAAAAACGTTGCCATTTTAACAACATGAATTAGCTACCGCCACTTGTAAAGTATTAACGTCAAAAATTACCCAAAATGAGTTATTGTTTGAGACATTGCAACGACTTTATAAGTTCTGATTCTGGTTATGAAAATTTTCGCGTGCTTTATATTTTCATACCAAAATTAATCGTTCATTTTCTTACAATCGTATCACTTAAATTATATAAGGCAAGCTTGAGCTGCAAATGGATTCTAACTACTTAGATAATTAAAAAAAAACAACCTCAAACCTTTTTGTTTTTCAAGTTAATACATACATGAAATATTTATAGGAGCATCCAGATAAACACAAAGGATTGTCTTGTGCAAGAATGGAACCCACGGCAGCTGAGCAGAAAGCAGGCAGTCCGAGCACTGCACTACTACTGCAGGGGCCTACCGCCATCTCTTAGCGCAGTATTGTTTCTATCTTACCGAGCTATTTCGTACTACGAATCTCGCCAATTTACCACTAAGCGGTGCCCGCGCTAGACCTTACACCTCTATTCCATGCAGTTTAGAGTCGATTTTAGTTATGCTGAGAAAAAGACAAATGAAGAAATGAGGTTTTGATGAGTTGAAGTCAATCTTCGTGTAAAGTGTGTCAATAATAAAATGTGACAACTTCAATAAAACAAAACGCAAACTAAACGTCCTTATGACATTTCTAATAGACGGTGGTAGGCCCGCAGGCTGATAAACAGAGACACACATAAAATTAGGAGGAAACTGAAACAATTCATTAATGAAAAAAAAACTCTTTTCCAACATTTGTAAATTATCAAAAAAGAAAAAACCGTTTCAGTAAAATACAAGTAAAATACAAAATAATTAAAACATTCAAGTGTTACTCTAAAAACCACCTTTTATTTGATAAATATTAAACAAGAAAATATACTAGAAAAAAGCAACTAGTCCCTTGGGATTCCGGCCCAATGCACTAACCAATTATGTTACAGTGACCTATGAGGACATGTCGAATTTTTCTAGTACATTCATCTATCTACGGTGTTGGCCACCGTCGTTTCATCAATGAGAGAATATCCTCGCATTCGAAAGAAACATCTTTACAATTTTTTGACTATCGATTAAGATAATACAGTCATCTAATTATTATCCTTTTTTATTATCTGCTATCCACCTTTCATTATCTGCTATCAACCTTCTTGTATCGAACTCCACGATAAGGTGCCAAAAAGAGACTGTTGCGTTACATCCAACGCGAGTAAAAGGGACAAGCATACATCAGTAGTTCAACTTCATCGAAGGCGTGTCCGCATAGATAACTTCCTGGCAGTTTCGATACGAATTCTATTAACTTTTTACTCGTCGGTCGTTTAATAGAAAAAGCTCTGTAATTGAAACCATTGTTGTTTATTTGTAGGGAAATGTATATGTAAATGAATCGCATAGATTATTATATTATATATAGATATTCCATTAAGATAAAATTTACGTATAATTATTGTAATATCTAAGTAACTTGTTAATTATTAGTATTATTGCCTTTTTTCTTTTTTTTTTGTTAAGTTGCGGAATTTGTGTAATTAGTTTAAGTAACAGTGATACATACCTTATTTTGGTACTACCAGTAGTGTACGATTCCGTGAGGTGGGAACCTGGTGACCAGTATACTGTACCTAGTTCTTAGTAAACTGCTCTATTGTGTGGAGATAATAAAGTTAATTATTATAGATGTTTTTCTGTTTGTTTCGTAATTGAGTTGCGAATTTCACAAATGTTTTTGGAAAGTTGTTTAGAATGTGATTTAACTTTGACATCGCCACATATTTTTGTTGACATATACTACAGAATACTAAATAGTATACTTACCTATGGTAAATTTTAAATAGAAAAATATTGGAAAAAATTAACTCGGCCACAAGTGAGAATTTCGACGGTGGTTCGCAAGTCTCGGTAGCTCAGCGGTTAGAGCATTAGACCGGATTTCCAAAGGTCGCGGGTTCGATTCCCGTCTGAGAATTCACTTGTGGCCGAGTTAATTTTTTCCAATATTTTTCTATTTAAAATTTACCATAGTATAAAAATAGCATTGAAAAATGCAAAAATTACAAAATCATAAAGTATACTTACCTACTTAATAATATACTTAGTTATGTGTTAATTTGAAAAATACGTTGAAAAATCCTTCAATGTCTTTTTCTTAACGTATATTTCCTTATTTTTAACGAAAATTTGATTATTATGCATAGTTATATAAAAATATAACATTCATACTAATAAGAATAGGTAATAAAAACTAATAGCTTCCGAAAAAACTATAGCCTCTAGCATTTTTAATTCTGTACAAAGTTAAAAATATCTAGTTTTATCTGTGGTATGTAATTTATAATCAATTAGGCCCGTCGTGGAAAGGTGTCCTCTTTTAATACGAGTTTTTGCCGAGACAGTGGGCACGTGGCACTTAAAAAAAAAACTAGAAGCTACTATGAAAAAAGTATGGAAAACAAGAATGACTAATGGCGTATGGTGAGCTTCATGGTACAATAATTTAAGTGACGTTCGTTAATGAGGTTTTATTAAAAGTTTTTGTTTCTTTGGGTGCCTGCTACTTTTCTTTTTTACATTTTTTATTGTAGGTTGTGATTTTTTTATTATTTTAAGGTGCTTTTACCTACTTTCAGTAAGAAGACATTCATAATTAAGTATTTAAATATTGGTCGTTCTAATTTATAATAATCAATAAAGTTTTTTTTAAAGTTTGATAAAATATTATATCAAATATAAAATCATGTTTTTTGTACAAACATGATTTTTACTATGGCACCAAAATCATTCTATATTTTCCTGATACGCGAACATATTCATCAATAAAATCATGTGATTACTAAATATTATTACTTAATCACTAACTTAAAGCCTTGCTGCCGTGCTTCACATTACAAAGTGTAATCTAATAAAAATGTGAACTCTTCATTAACTTTAACTGAGTTCATATTTCCAAAATTATAGTGGTTTACGAAGCGTATCCTTCAAAATAGTAGTAATCCACTCGGCATAGCCATCGCACTGGATCGCAGATATTTCCACAAAAACTAATCGGCCCCTTATGATCATCTGTCACAAAACTGTCAGCTGTCAAACAGGCGCGCGCGCCATTTTAATTCGATGGCAAGCACGAGCTTTGATTTAAGAATCCCAGTAGTTTAGGGCTGGGCAGAGACAAGATTACATATTTTTTTTATTTCATTTAATTGAATATAGTTATCTTTATTTCTTTAAAATGTTACCATAGTTACTAAAACACCACAAATCTTTCAAAAAGCTCTTTTCGAATCTAGAAAAAAAATATCATCGTTAAACTCTATGAAGCCATATCGTAATGAACTGGCGTTACGTAAAGTCAGCGTGAATAATGCCTAACGCTTACTAATACTGTTTTGCTTATTATTATTTTGTTACCCCTTACATTGACTTTACCTCTTACATTGACTTAGACCGGAAAAGCGTATAAGTGTTTCGTTTCTCCTAAATATCATATTATATAATTTTAATACTATATAGTAGTGGCGACTCGCGGTTTCACCCGCGAGCAATTTTTTCGTCGTAAAAACCTTTTTGAAACTTCAAGGTATATTTGAAAAAAGTAGAGCTAGCGATTATTTTTTATTTATATGTATAAATTATTTTTTTTATATTAGTTTTAGAACTAAACTGTATCCAAAAGCTAGCAACATCGGAAATACGTGCCTATTGAAGACCTATAGGTACATTTTTTTGTTATACAAATGAACACCATTTCAGTTTAGTTTTTATCTTCAAAAGCACAGTTCTACCCCTCGTGTAATAACATAACAGACAAAGCTCTGTTATAAAGCTGCACCCCTATCTAAAATGACGAACGGTTACATAAACATTTTGATTATATTGTTTGGAATTTAACAATCAATTATGATACAATTCGTTAATAGTTTTATTTTCCTTAATTTGACGTCGTTTTAAATATTTTCTCCTGATTGATTTCCGTCTTTGTATTTATGGTGTTTTTCTGTGTCTTATAAATAATGTCCAAATGGTAAAATACATTCTCTGTTACATTTAGATAAAATACTCAAGTATAATTACGATTATGAAGTTGTTGTAGATCTACTTACAGAAAATAGTATTTGCAGCAATAATTAATTAACCAATTGTTCGACTGGAACGTTTAGTTGTTACTTCTTTACCTATTCTGTTTTAGTAGTTACAACTATTTACTTTGAAAATGAAAGATTTCACTTGATAAATAATAAACAAGAAAATATACTAGAAAAAAGCAACTAGTCTCATGTCGCCCTGACGACATGAGACTAGTTGCTTTTTTGTCACACATAAAAATAGCATTGTAAAATGCAAAATTAAAAAGTTATGATTTTACTTGAATTGTCGAATACATTACTTTATCACGATACGGTTTCCTTAATTAAAACACAACTATGATATTTTTTGTCAAAAAATCCACCAACGCTAAGAGCGAAAGTACCAGGGCAGCATAAATTCGGAAGAGATGCGATTCAAGCCACGACGCTGTCTTATCACGATGCGCCCAAGGGGTCTTGTGCGCGTGGCTGCACTTATGCTCCCTACCCAATATGATTAAGGCAACAGCATGTGATTTCATCATATGTCCTGGCGCCTACAGCTTATTGGTACAAGCTGTGGCCACTGATTGCTCCCACCGGCATTGTAATATGCCAATCAGATATGCAATTTTAATGGCACTTATAGGACTGATGTCCGTTATTTAGCAGCACGTTATTTATGAAAGATAAGTTATAAAACAAAATAATGAGATGGTTATTGGTTAACGATTACGACTTCATTTTTTGTACGACGACATCGGATACAATGTACAGTCACGTGCAATGACATGTATACACTTTACAACCTTATCGCATTGACACACACGGAAACAAAGCTCTCTCTGTCCACAAACCTTATTCATATTGTAATGTGACAAGGTTGCTTAGTTTTTCTATGTCATTGCACGTGACTGTTCAATACGTTCGTAACTTGGTATGTAAGTTGGTTGGTATCCTTTATCAGGAAATAATTTTTTAACCCATCGCAGCCCGTAAGAATACTCTATCTACCACTTTGCTTCTCTTTAATTATATTTACTACAAAAAAAATCATGATAAAAAGGTAAAACGTTCAAACGGAACTCGAATCCACAATCTATCATCTAATTGCGATTTAAAACAAGTTTTCCGGATAAAACAGTGGTGTTTTTAAACTTTAGTTTTAAATTTGCGTGTTATTCCCAAAAAAAATAAACACAAAATTTTACAACTAAATTGTTAAATAAACATAGCTTTTCTATACGGCAAACTAGTAGTTAATTTAAAGAAACATATTTGACCAAGGGGTCGTTTTCGACCCATTACAATTCACTCACTGGCACGTCAAATCTGCACCAACAGCAACCTACAGTCTTCATATGAATCCTTCAGGTAACAACATATAAAAAAAATCGGAGAAATAAATATATTATTGGTTAATTCAATGAACTCTTATTTTATTCCACAAAATTCAATAAGTACAATCATTTCTGCGGAGTTTTTACCAAAATGACGTTTAGTTCGAGGAACGAATGAAACAAATGTGTGATCGTAATTTCTTTTTCCTGGGTGCCTTGCACCTGCTTTTTGGCTCGACGCTGATTGTTACCAGAAGCGCTTATTAGTCATTACAATCTGTTAATTGTCATATTACTGTAAAAGTCTAAAGTTAAATATTTAAACATTTCCCGAAATAACCAACAACAATGTTACAACAAAATTGTTGATATGTTACTAAACTCAAAGCTTATGATAAATTTCATATAGAAAAATATTAGAAAAAATCAACTCGGCCACAAGTGAATTCTAAGATGGGACTTTGTTGAATTCACTTGTGGCTGAGTTGATTTTTTTCAATATATTTCTATTTAAAATTTATCATAAGTATAAAAAAAGAAACGAAAAATTAAAAAATCATAAATTAACTCAATGTGTTTATTGTGTGTTATGATATCAGAAGGCATTTAAGTATTATGTAGGCACCTACAATCGAGGAAATTCCAGGTCGATCAATAAAGTTTTCTTAGGGAAACGTGTTATTGATTAATTAGGGTAAAGCTAATTTTAATATGACCGTTTTCTATAATTCATTACTTTTTCAAAAAACGTTCAATACAATACAAACATCAACATTTTCGTCAGTGAAAATAGCTGTCACCGCAATACTTAGGTATATACAGTCACGAACATCTGTAATCCTTGTCGTTATTAGTAGAAAACGAAAAATATGTAGCATAATTCCGCAAGAAAAATATGTAGCATAATTTCTTGCGGAATTATGCTACATATTTTTCGTTTTCTACCAAGATATGGATTTCCGCCAAGTAACGCCTGATTCTATCAAATCCTTGTCGTTATATTACGCTTGACGCCACATTACATAGAAAAGCTCACTTAAAAGCTGTAAACACCCACTTTCACAAAACTGGCACCCTTCTTTGAGTTTCGGTTAATTCCCCCCGGAATTACGTCACTAATCCGTTGTTCCTGCCGCTCGGAGATAGTGTCCCGATTGTGCCGTCTTGTGGGACGCAAGGGGGATCCATTTTGTGGGACGGTGGGACAGTACTGGAGCAATCGATATATTCGGTAGCCAGAGTTAGCTGTTTGAGGAAATAGAGATAAGGTTTAGTAAATATTTGCATACAATCACACCAATTATCTAAAAGTTTTACGAAGAACTTGTGTTATGGATACTAGATTGACGGATAAACATACTTTTTTTTAAATACATACGCAATATACATATTAAATACCCAAACCAAGACAACTAGACATGTTCATGCACACAAATATTTCTCTTGTCCGAGGATTAAACCGGGAACTATGGCGCGGAAGGCCATACAGGTTGTCATTTAATTAATATTGTCCTTTATTTTCTGAATTTACATTTTTTTTCTAATTTGGCAACATCTTTATCTTGCTCATAATTTTATAAGTACTATCTCCGTCTCCTCAAAAAAACATTTGAAAGCACAACATAAAAAAAACCACAGATTTATATAAAACAAAGGCTCAATCATATTTCAAATATAACAGCTAAATACAATTTCATTAGAATTATGTGGCTCAAATATTTCCATTAATGTTTATTGCCATTAATATCCTGGGAAATATAAAAAAAAATACTTTTCTCAAAGAGTAAACAAACTTTTATTTTCAAAATATTTTTGTTTTATCATTCTAAATCAACACGTTTAGGCTCCAGTAGAGCAGCCTGAAATATTGTTTACTAACTTCCATCCGCGGTTTCACCGGCATGGATCCCTTTCCCGTGGGAATATCGGGATTAAGAGTTGCTTAAATATTACTATCCGTCCTTTCAACTAACTTAAAAAGCATGTCGATTCGTTTCTTAGTAAGGGCGTCAAGAGACAGAAACAAACTCACTTTCGCGTTTATAATAAAAGTTAGGATTTGAGAGAGCATCTTTCAACCGTGAAATCCTGCGCAACGCGCATTGATTGATTTTCACACGATATGACACTGCTTGACAAACCTGACACGCTTGGGGGCGGGACTAGTCAGATTTGACATATTCCTCTGCAACTGTTTTTTTTATAATATATTTTTTTTTACATTTAGCAATTTATTTTACAATATTATTATTCTAAGCTTACTTAAAAGCACTGCGGGTCTACCATCATCTATTAGAAACCATCATATCGTAAGAACGTTTTGCTTGCGTTTTGTTTTATTGAAGTTGTCATATTTTGACACACTTCACACTTTGGACGTGATGATTGAGCGAAGTCGTTACAAAAATTAAGTCAAAAAACAAACACCCTATGAGATTCGTAGGACTAAGATCATGGTAAGACTGAAACAATACTGCGCTAAGAGATGGCAGTATGGACCCCTTGATGTTGTTTTATTTTTCATTATATTTTTGGGAATATTGTTTATTTATTTATTTCATAACAATGTTCATTGTGTCGAAATTCATGGTTATATAAATAAAAATTAGTTAACAATTAAACAACAAAAAATTATATAATCAAATTGAGACATTTACACATAATATTGTGGACATACACGCATTCGAGATGTTCGATATTAAAAATTTTACGTCAACTTATGATATAATAATAATGTCAACTTACGATATTATAATAATGTCAACATAATTTGTTTATTATTTTTTAAGTCCAATGCATAATAATAAAACTTAAGGAAATACAATACAATACACATAAATACTACTGGCTATTAAAAAAATCATTTATTGAATAGAAGCATTCCTTCAACACGAAATACTTCAATTTATTTTTAAAATTTGACTCGTACACTGCGCTTTTTAACTCATTTGGCAGTTTATTGTAAAAATTCACTGACTGATATTTGGGACAATGCTTGACCAAATCTATTGTTGGAACGATTTTCTGCTATTGGTACTTATATTAA
Organism: Chrysoteuchia culmella; assembly: GCA_910589605.1. NCBI lineage: Eukaryota > Metazoa > Arthropoda > Insecta > Lepidoptera > Crambidae > Chrysoteuchia > Chrysoteuchia culmella. Next base: position 7,987,508 of record OU342665.1, on the reverse strand, counting down.
GATTTTCGTTTCATTTTGCACTTCAAGGGACGGCAAAAACAGCCGTAGTAGTAACGAAAAAATAATGACAAAGTAGAAAAATTTAAAGACCAAAGAAATATGAAAAGTCTTCAGTATCAACTAAAAAATAATATTTATTTATGAATTTTGCTTTAGTATAATATCAGTATTGTCTCAACTTTACATTACTTGGAGTTACCTATAAAAATATTATGACAGACAGAAGAAGAAAGACACTTAAGCTTTTACTATGACCTTTTCTTACTGCTTCGAAATTAACGACTTTTGGCACGACTGTTCTATCTTATAATAATAATAATAAATAAATAATTGCATACAAACACACCAATTATCTAGCCCACGTTAAGTTTCATTAAGAACTTGTGTTATGGTTACTAGATAACGGATAAACATACTTATATACTTTTTTTTTTTTGTAAATACATACATCATATACATATTAAACACCCAGACCAAGACAAATAGACATGTTCATGCACACAAATATTTGTCTTGTCCGGGATCGAACCCGGGACCTCTGGCGCAGAAGGCAGGCTTAGTACCCCTGCGCCAAACAGGTCGTCAATGTCTATCTTAAGTCGTCAATTGCTAGAAGTAGTAGGACACCGGTGTCTTGAGAACAGTAGTTAATCTATGGTGTCTCATAACTTGGGGCCTGAGAGGTTAACCGTTCCAGTAGTACACATAACTTTCATTCCATACCACAGCAATAAAGACCAATTTAAAAACTCCCAATACATCGCAACCGGAATGAATATAGCAAAAAGTTTCAAAATAACAGAACGATACAAAACTCGAAACTTTTTGTTCGCGACTGGCCATCGATCAGCGAAATGAAGCGCGATTCTCATAAAATTACGAAAAATAATTTTTGTTTCGTTTCTAAGCAAAAAGCGCGGAGGACGGAAACCGGTCGGCCGGTCGCGAAAGCCACCAGAATTTTTAAAAGAATATAAAGTATTGTGCTTACCCTCAACTTTGAAAGCCGACATAGTGCAATATGATGCAAAGTTATTATTAGGAATTTAGACTTAATTTTTCAACGTATTTTTACTCTAAAGAAGAGACACTCGGAATTAAAAACAATGCTACTACGTTAGAAATAGTATTCTTTGATGATAGATTGCGTGATTTTACGCCTGTGGTTTTTTATGAACAACGGTGAGTCTCTTAGCCTTCATCATACCTGATATTGATGTTTCGTAGAGTTACTGATAAACATAATGCAGATGGAAAACTTGATGCTTGATGAAGAACGGTCTGTACGTACTTAGCTTTTTAATATTGCTTCTTTCATTAACGCAATAGCTATTGAATACAAACTAGAAGTTCAATGATTCTACTGCTCCGAGTGCACTGTGCTCCCAAGCCTAAGGCATCGCAATTTATGCTCCAATAAAGCAAAACGAGTGAAATTTGGTTTAATCGCTTTCACATCATAATGTCAGAGCGGCATCTTCACTCAGCTAACAAGTTAGGTGATCGATCCGACAGCCGCCAATCGGGTTACGTGTTTACTTTCTTGATCACATCGTAATTTATGTCCCTACTATCTCCGATAAAGATAAGACGGCACGCGTCCAGACATTTTTAACATGTAATTTCGAAAAAAGAATGAAGGTAACGAAATTGCCGAAGACAGAAGACAGGCGTTTAGATGTAAAAATATTCTAAAGAAGCAATTACTTTGGGAGACAGTCGTATGCCCACCCTGTGTGGTTAGGGGGCTGTCTCGAAAGCCGCAGGCGATACGCTGCGCACGCGACTCTGCCGATTACATGCACGAACCTACTACCGACCGACGATTGCCTTGATCACTAGGATCGAGGGTAAATAGACCAATTTTTGGAGGTGTTAACTGGTGCACAAGGTGTTAAAATGAATTGGTGTACTGTCAATCAAAGATAAATTGTGCATTTATTTTAATGAATCGGCTGATCTTTTTTACTGCCGTAATTTTTTATTCAATACTTTTACTTAAATTAAATTAAGTATCTACATACTTACCAATATAAAAAAATATATATAAAATTTAACTGATTCTTATATTCAGAAGTAAGTATGTATGAAAGAGTATGATTTCCTTGCATAACTTACTGATTTCGCAATGAAAAAGTACTGTGTTCATAGAACATGGACCCTGCCAAAAAGGGAAATCAGTAATTTTCTTGTAGGCATATATTTAATTACATCAAGGAATCTTAAAAAAAATTAACTCCTTATAACTCTTCATTCAAAAATGCATCTTTCCACAAATACTCGCATAATAAACACGCATTACTAAAACACTTAAATATCGTCCAATGACCCTCGCACAATTTCCTTAGTCGTACGAAAGGCGCGTGGCCCCCGTCACGGACGTACAAATTCGCTCTAATTTTACTGATTGCCAAATTACGCAACTTGCGGTAGCTTTAAAAAAAAGGTTTTTGTTTTAAAATAAAATATAGGTATCTCTTTTACCCACTAATAGAAGGATCTTTGCATTTTTCTGTATTTGGCTCTAAAGACCAAAACGTTACTGCTGTAGTAGGTATGTTGATGATGTAAGCATTCACGGGTAAATACCCCTGAGAAACGAGTGAGTGAGTAAAGTATAACAAACAAGTACCAAGTTTGTATTGTACACATATATTATAAAATTCAATGTCCTGACTGAGTGACTTTATAGTGACTGACTGACTTAATGACTGACTGATATATTAACGCACAGCCCAAACCATTGAGTCTAGAGACTCCAAATTTGGCACATAAGTTCTCTATAAGGTCTAGAGGTGCACAAGAAAGGAGTGAAATAGGGGTAAAGTCCGTCAGTTTATGATTAGTTGATAGGATCTTCAAATTTTATGTTTAGGTTGACGATCAGAAATAAACATTGACCTGTTGCTGCGTTTTCGAAAGTTCTACCCCCAAAGGGGTGACAAGGGGGGATGAAGTTGTGTAAGAAAAGTCCTTTATTTTCAAAGTAACAGTGTTAGGCCCTTCACAATATTATAACTTTTTAATTTTGCATTTTACAATGCTATTTTTATGTGATAAATATTAAACAAGAAAATATACTAGAAAAAAGCAACTAGTCTCATCCCGTCAGGGCGACATGAGACTAGTTACTTTTTTCTAGTATATTTCCTTCAAAATATGTTTTATGTTGACGATTGAAAATAAATATTTACCTGTCTTGCCGTTTTTTGGAAATTCCACTCAAGGGGTGAAAACGGGGATGAAGTTGTGTAAGAAAAGTCCTTTATTGTCATAGTAAAAGCAATTATTTTTTATTAGGCTTATGGTTGAAAATTAAATACAAAAATGCCCCTCTCAAGAAATCAACCCCTAAGGGGGTAAAGAGGGGTAAATAAAGTTAAAATCGATATGGGTGTCGTAATGGCATCGATTTGGAAGAAGACATGAATCAACCCTTTAGGGGTTTGAAATAGGGGTTCAAATTTTCTATGGAAAATAATTAAAAATAGGCATTCCGATGTCGTCGGAACATCATAATACTTAGCGATATAAACTGTTTCTCCATTTTTAATACGGTAGCAAGCCAAGCGGACTTGAACAAGTCCCACCACCAACCAAACCAAATACAAAATGTACCCCTGGGAATCGAATCGGGACCTCTGTACCTGATACCGAAGGGTAGACCACTGGACCACAGAGGTGGTTAAGTAAAAGTATACCCATTTCCTCAGTTTTTTAATAATTACTAACCTGGGGCGCGATTGCATAAAGTTATCGTATTCATTTGTTCATTTTGTATTTGATTAATATGATTGGTATGGAATGATATAATATATTACAATATGATACATTATGCATTGTCAAATGTATACGATTGACTCATCGCCTAGCTGATTAAAGGTTCCCTAAGGATTTTCTCGAATTTCCAAACGCGAACGAAGTCGCGGGCGGAAACTAGTGCATTATAATATTACATTTTACGTAGGTACTACAAATCTGAATGTCTGTTTTCATGAAGTTGGGTCTCTTTTGGTAAATAATTCATCAAGGTGAAATTGAGGATAAAAGGTTGCACAAATAAAAAAAAGTATATGCTTACGTTTTCTTGAATTGAATTTATTCTTGATACTATTATCATTATAGTAACTTCGTAGGTGTTTCTATGTGTGTATGGAATTGTAAAAAAAAAACCTTTCACCGGTTTGTTTTGCATGTGTGAACACAGATCACGCGAGCTTCCAAGATTCTTGTGTTCCAACCAATTTGTGTTTATTTACCGGCTGAGCGATGCATGCCTTTGCCTAATTTTGATTTATTACTTTTTTCCTAAAATGGTAGCAGAGGCGCGAAATTATAGGTTCACACCTGCCGGGAACAAAATCAAATATCGATTATTTATTGATTTAGGGTTTTTTGTCTTTATCCGGCATGCGATCTTAAGTTCTATATTTACTTGTTTTTTTAAGACTACGGGAAAAAGTGGACCATAATATTATTTTTAATTTGTAAGTAGTGTGTATAACAAAAATGTAAGTAGTTATTAACACAAAAAAAAACTTAAAATCTTGGCGCATCTATAGACAGTTCACCTTCTCATTTAAAATTATGTAGTGATGTCTATAAAAGTCAAAATAATTTACAATTTACAGTTAAGAAAAAGTAGTGGAAATCGGTAGTAGCAAAGCAATAATGGCACGTGCAGGTAGAAGGCACGCGTAGGAATCGTTAAGTTTTTTTCCCAACAATTTTTCATTTTACTTGGGCACCAAATTATGCATTATGGTCTTGGGATAGAGGTCAATATTCTATGAAATTTTGGACTCCAACCAAATTGAACCTTGTGACGATCGCGGGCCTGCACACAAGCCATCAATCTCACCAAATACGGGATATGGTGTGATCTCGCTCATTTTCTGCTTATTACTCGTAACAACTGTGGTTTTTGGCATTTCGTCTCTCAGGTATTTGCGAAATCATTAATTTTATCTTTTTCGTACAATAATCATACTTTTAATATTGTTCATGACTACTGACTTTGCCATAATCTTCCAAAAAGTGTTTCTTTTAAATGCTCGGATTATGGCATATAATAAATTTTACCATGTTATTGTTCTTACAACTTTACCCAATACAATCATCTTAGAAAAAATCTAAAATAATTCTTAAGAGGTCGGTGCCAGCTAAGGCCACATAAATGTATGGAAATGCCCTGGAACCGACCCAAGAAAGATTATTCTGAAGAAGTTTTACCTGGAAATCCGGGGAATCTCGTGCAGTGGTTACTTGATAAGTTATGCTTGGCTTGGTCACGGATTAGATTCTCGACTTCTCTGTGTTTTGAAAGGCACGAAGCTAAGCTGTTGGTCCCGGGCGCATCTTCAGTAGTATCAATGGGCCCGCGTGGAGGGTTGATGACGTTCATTATCTTTATCCCATTTATTTTAATGTTCCCACTGCAGGAGCATCTGCAGTGGGAACATTAAAATGGCTAAAGATTAGTCACAGAAACCAAAATACCCAATTATTAAAAGTTTAACCCCTTTTCTTGAGAGTTGGATTAAAATATATCCAGCAATATTGACTCCCATCCAGAAACAAGCCATAACGAATTGAGCTCCGACCCATATAAATCGGCAGGCGTGCGCAGGCGACGATTGTGTCGCTTTTACTGTGTAAAACTTGGCACACACCGGCGACGATCTGTAAATAAGAAAAAGTATTAAAATTGCCATTTTTTTCCCAACACCACCAGTTCAGGACATCTTTTAGATTTATGTAAATTAAACCATTTCCTTGAGAGTTGCATTAATACATATCCAGCATTATTTGGTATTGGCCTCATCCAGAAACAAGCCATAACGACTTGAGTTCCGATCCATATAAATCGGCAGGCGCGCGTAGGCGACGATTGTGTTGCTTTTACTGTGTAACACTGTAAAAGCAACACAAATCAGCAACAAAAATGTACACTAATCGGCGAAGATCTTTAAGCAAGAAATTACAAAAAGTCAAGTCTAAATAAGCTTTATTTACATAACTGAAATTTTTATTAAGTCACAGTTTCACCACCGACTGATAAGTTCAGGTTAACTTGCTTGGAAGATAATTTGACATATTTTTCATATTACAACTGTCAAATGATCTGCTATATAAGATATCAAGAATAAGATTATTTGTATATTATTATTTTATTCCTATGACCCGTACAGGACATCATTTTTAGGGTTCCATACCTCAAATTAAAAAGAAAACGGAACCCTTATAGGATCACTTTGTTGTCCGTCTGTCCGTCCATCTGTCTTTGATTATCTCGGATACGCATGGAGGTATCGAGTTAAAATTAAAACCATATATTTTGATTAACAGTCTTTTCAAGGTATAAAAAAAGTAAACTCGTAAATTAACGTTAAACAAAGATAGGACCGTTTATGTCCGTAAAAAATGTAGATTTCTTCTCTTCAAGAGAACCACAATTCATAGGGTACTTCCCGTTGACCTCGAACTATGAAATTTGGCATGTTATATTGTCTTTTACTACAAGTACAGGAAAAATAAATAAACTACACATTTATACATACTACATAATAATTCGGAAAAAACTGAAACGGAAAAGACTCGATTCCTGAACTATTTGTGCGGAACCCTAGGTGGGCGAGTCTGACTCGTACCTGTCCGGTTTTTTTTAAGTTTAACCCTTTTTTGAGAGGCTACTTTTTAAAACATAAAAACTGAGAATTGTTAGTTTAATTTTAACTTTAGGTTGTTTTCAACTTCCAAACATTTCTGTCTGACGACATTGTGATGACTGTCATGCACAAAATATTCATATGGATAAAACACATTGAATTTTGGCCGAACTAAAAATGGCTAATATATAATCAAATTAGCTCGATAGCAGTGAACACCCGTCCCAACATTTTCGCTCCACCAACCTAAAGTGCAAAAAGAACCGAATCAAAATTCCCCAAACCCCATCTTTTATTTATGCGACCCTACCGGCTAACAGGCGTAATTTTTTCCGGTAAACAATCAGTTTTATCTGAAAAATGCGAGACCAGAAGAAGACATAAAAAGGTCAGTCAGATTGTCTCAGGAGGTTTTTGTCTGACTCATAAATATCCCGGTCTTTATCGAGATATGATTGGAGCGGTGGAATGACCGGGATTCTGGTTCTGGTGGTAGAGAAAAACTGGGTTTGAACCTTTCGAGCTGCCGCGAAGAGTTACATCAAAAAATGTCATATCACACGTTCGCCTCCGACGGAATTTTAATTTTGTGTTAGGTATTTCGAACGTTCTTGCGTTTATCCTGACTGGTAAAAATTTCAATAAGATTTTTGAATTGGGAAAAGTTAAACGTTTTTAAACAGAGAGACAATGTGCGTTTAGTTTTGCACTGCGTGATAATTCATGGTCTTTTCGATTTCCCGACGTTTTCAGTAGTCGTGGTCGCAGGATGATTAACGCATTATTTCGTGAAACTTGATTTACTAAATGAACAGTAGGTATACGCATAATATAAGGTGCTTAGAGATAATTACTTCAAAGGTATTTCAATTTAAGTATTGCAATCGATTGTCTTGTTAATTGTTAAGTTTGTATAATAATAACGCCCAACTAGAAAAGCATTATTTCTATTTTCTAAAGCTAATTTTAAGGAAACGGTTTTAATTACTACCCGTTATTTTAATGATTTTCAAGGTATCTCTTTAAAAAAAACAAGTCTACTAAACTTTGCTTTACCTTTTGGTCTACCAAAAATCCAAAAAATCAGGATGGCGTTTCCTATATGTATGTTAAAGCTGCTCAAAGTGTTTCCCTTCATCTTCTACCAGTTACCTACTAATGATGAGTACTTAGTAGAAAATATAGGTATGGTGTTGTAAGCTGCTATCGATATAGGTATAAAGTGCAATTGCCTAGTGGTGATTTGCAATTAACTGACAACTGAAATTTCAAAAAAGATCCATTTCAACATTTATAAGTAAAACCGATATGAAATGAACAACGAAAAAAATTAAGGCCACCCGAATAGACCACCAGAAACTCGAAAACGAGTCCGCATATCTCGGTCAGTAAAAAGGCCAAACGCAAAATCACGATTCCTATCGTGTCATCGAAATACCAATAATGAGATCACATAGCAGCCGACACGGTGCAGTGCGAACTACCGGTTTTTAGCAAGAAACACCGTGGAATATTGCCGTGTGCGCTAATGATCTGAGCTTCTGCGCTTTAATTGCAATCAAACGGAGAAACATAGTAAACAACACAGCTATTAAAACACCTGCCCCCTTGACACAAGTACCAAAATCGTTTGTTTCAAGGCTTCAAAAAGTTTGCAAACCTACCTTTGCCGTATTGAGCCCATGAAAGATGCATGAAGAATCATCTCGGAAACACGCAAAAACGCGGTATGGCCTCTTTGATTGGTGTCTCGTATGAAAGGGCATCATATCATAATGTCGCCTCGGCATACTGCATAGCAATTATGCGTTGATAGCAAAAAGACACGAATGACGACATACATAAGCGAGGATTCAGTTTCGCAAACGGTATGCGTAGAATCCGTGAACACTGCTACGCGATTAGTAATTCAAATTAATATTAAATTTCAGTATTTAGGAAAAAAACGTTTCAAACTTGCATTTTAAAGTTCAATTTTTTCTCGAAAAAAATCCGCAAAAATAGCATAAAAATTATACATTTTTATGCTATTTTCCTGAAACAACTTGTATAGAATTCCTGGAATAATTTCATTTTTTACATCTTTGAGAATTTAGATCATATCAATTGGGAGTCAAAGTCAAGCAATCTGGATCTCCTCCATTCACTCCCTGGATGGCCATTATTAGATCACAGCTAGGTCAATTCTTGGCAGAGAATCAAGGCTCCAAAGTTACCTCGTTTGTATGAAAATGGACTAGTTTCGTTAATTATGTGACCACCACTGTATCTTTTGCAACATATAAATACTTATATGTATTTATATCCGTTGCCCTAGTATCCCATCCCATAACACAAACCTTACAGTGCTTACTTCGGGGCAAGGGTTAATTGGTGTGATTGTAAGAAATATTTATTATTATAAATTATTACTACTAGAAGAGGAGGTCAATTAATAGTTAATAGTTAGTGCTGTGATAAGGGTCCGATCGGTCTGCAATTTATGTCGGATAATGACTTGATACCCAGCAGTGAATTGAAATGAAATTCACTTGCAAAGTGTGATCCTCAGTACAAGGAACCGAGTACGGAGACCAGTGATTTAACACCTAGAAAAAACATTTCGCGGGTAGGTGAAGATCGTGATCCTCAAGGGCGGGTCATCAATATGCAGCTGGCTGAGCCGAGCAAGGATGGTAGCTCCATCCTTGCTCCTTGTTTCTACGCTGTGCGAGATCGTAATATTTCCAATGACCGTATATTCGCCCATCCACAAGTAATGGAAAAATCGATGGCTGAAGTTGCGTCAGAAGGACTATGAAAAAATTATAAACAGGATGACGCATGGAAATAAGTGCAGAGAAAACTATTAAAAAAAATGGAAATAAAGGGCAAGCATGTGTAGAACCAAACTGTAAATTAGGGCGGCAGACTCTAAATACCACTCTTTATTAATAATGTAGACAAAAAAAGTCGCAAGAAGACATTGCTACGTATATCTTGCAAAAAAATAATGAGACTGTTGTTCCTACATAAGTATGAAAATACCTCGAGAATATGATGCATATAAGATACTAGTGCCGCGTAGTAAGTTTTCCATCTTCATGGATGCGAGGCTATGGCCTGATGGAATCTCATTTCGGCGTTTTGTGAACTTTGCAAAGAACCGTAAAAACTTTGTAAATAAAGGGGATACTAATAAAATTATAGGATAAATTATGAATAGAGCGGGCAAAAGAAATAAAATTTTATCAACTTTCAATAATAATTGTAAGTCTATAATTAGACCTGCGGAATGTGTGCGGAAATTATGCAGCACAACTAACATCAAGTGTAAGTCCTGCAAGAGACTTGGCTCTGGCCCCATGAATTGTCCTATCTTGGCAGTTTGGATGATAACTTTGGGTACACCGGCAAGTAAGCCATTGATACGGCGGTGGTAGTGATTAAGGGAAGACCCTATGGTGGAGTTGCCTTGCTGTGGATAAAGGGGGTTTTTCAGTCAGTAACTGTGGTGCCGTGCAGCAGTGATCACATAGCTGCTATAAAAATTGAGCATGAAAATCTTACTTTATTAGTATTTTTCGTGTACATGCCGTTTGACAATAATAAAAGTGATAGCTTAATATATTTCAGCCAATGTTTGAGTGAAATTAGTGCAATAATAGATAGTGCGGGTGTGGACTCGGTTGTTGTGTTGGGAGACTTCAACGCACGTCCTGGAGAACGATTTTCAAACGAGTTGCTTAGTACGTGCGCCGAGCAGTCGTGGTATTGTATTGAAAGTGAACTCTAAGATATCGATACATATACATTAGTTTGTCAAGCTAGCGGGCCGCGGCGGTGCTTAGACCACTGTATCGTAACAGCTGCGGCGAGAAATCTCTTTTTAAATGCGTCAGTTTTGTATGATGTTTATGCATCTTTGCATATTCTTATGTGACGAAGAGTTTATAAAATTTCAATCCCGCCCGCAAAAACCGCTTTCGCGCACCGTTTCAGACCACATCTTTTCCCTCACATATATAACCAGATAGTCAACCGCCTCAATCTTAAATCAAAGTCCGTCCGGGAAATAAAAGCCATTCTACCTAAAATGCTCCTAAGGTTCACCTATGACGAAACGGAAAATTTACTTAAAATAGTCCAATAGATTGTTTACCTCTATGCACACGGACACCTCCCTCACCACACTGCCACAACACAATGCATCGGGACAACGAGTAATATACTTCTTGGTTTTGTTTGTTGTTCTTATGCATAGCGCCTCTTTACTGCTATAGAGATTGTCAATTTCAGACCTGTTATTGTTTGTAAACAAATAGTGCCAAATAAAGTTTAATGGTAAACGCTTCCACCTCCACAGGACAGGCCCAGCCTAGTGTGGAGGCTAGGTAGATGTAATATGCCTTGTATTTATTGTTTTTTTGGAAAATAAATTTATTATTATTATTATTATTATTACATTACTGTAATTATCCCTAAATTATTAATATACAATACTCTTGTCATGGGGTAAAATGGGGAGAAAGGGACAATGTTCAAACAAATAAATATTAAGAATTTTGTCACTCGAAATTAAAGTTAATTGACTTCCTCACCGAATGCACAGAATGTTTTTTAAGATATGTAATAATCACAGTCATTCTGTATTAATTGACGATATGTAAAATGATATAACATGTATCCTTAGGGAGGGTGCACATTCTACATCTGTTAGTGTGCGGAGACACAAATATGTGACGGGCTGGAATAAACATGTTCAGGCAGCTCACAGAGAGGCTCGACTATGGTACCAAGAATGGCTTTTGTATGGTAAACCTACATACGGAGACGTGTATATTAGAATCTGTAATACCAGAAAAATATTTAAAGCTAAATTAAAATATTGTTTAAACAACGAACAACAAATAAAAATGGATATGCTAGCACAAAGTCACTCAGAAAAGCAGTTTATCAAATTCTGGAAGTTAACAAATAAGATCAATGGACAGTCGAGTCTACCTGTGGTAGGTAGTTTAACCTACCATGTTTCGGCAGCATTTTAGGGTTGAATCACTTTTACTGATCTTGCAGAGGGTGCTTGATGCTGGGTTCAGTGCCGGGGAGATTTCCACTTTATTAACAGCCAAAGAAGTCGCTTCTGTCATTAAAGGCATGGTGAGAGGTAAGTCTCCGGGGTGCGATGGCCTCAGTATCGAGCACCTCAAACATGTGGGACCACATTTCTTTCTTTAGTAGTTCTCGCTTTAAACTTTAACGTATGTTTTAGTCATGGATACCTACCAAAGAAGTTGATGTAAACTGTAATGGTACCAATTATTAAAAATAAGATTGGAGATGCCTCTGACATGTCCAATTACAGACCCATGTTTTTGGCCACGGTGGTGGTTGCTAAGTACTGGACAGTCTGCTTGACAAACAGCCGGCTAAACACCTCGAACTTCATGATGCACAGTTCGGATTCAGGCCCGGGCTGTCAACGGAGAGTACAGTATTATACTGCAAGGAAAACACCGGTCTTTGCTTGTTTTTTGGACGTGTCAAAGGCATTCGACCTTGCGTCATATAATGTTCTTTGGCATAAGCTTCGTCAGATACCACCTTACCTCCCGAGATTATGTCAATGCTCAGGTATTGGTATTGTAATCATAGTAATAGCGTGAGGTGGGCAGGAGCGCACTCGGTGTGTACCGGTTGGAGTGCGGGGTGAGACGGGGGGTTGACCTCGTCCCAGCTCTTCAATCTGTACATGAACCGACTGATTACTATGACTAAGCGCAGTAGCAGCAATATGGGATGTCATATTGATGGACTTTATATGAAGAATATTAGTATGCAAATGATATGTTGCTGCTGAGCCCATCGATTCGCGCCCTTAGGAAGCTTTTGGAAAAATGTTAATCATATGCCCATGGGCTCAAATATAATGTCAATAAAAGTGAGCTTATTATTTTTAAATCGGGATCTAAGAGTTATAGTAATATACTGGAAGTATTATTATGTGGCACACCTCTGCGCATGTTTTATAAATTTAAAATTTGGGCCACTGGGTCACCGATGAATTATGACAGATAACTATGACATAGAAAAGGAACGCAGATCGATAGCTATCTGCTGCAACATGTTGGCTTGAAAGTTTCCAAGGTGTACGAAATCAGTCAAAATTACGCTTTTAGAGCATACTGCTAGTCGTTTTACACCTGCAGCCTTTTGGCGGACTATACGCGACGGGCATATAGCGATTTGAGAGTCCAGTATAACAATGCATTCAGGGTTCTGTTGGGGCTGCCGTGGCGTTGCAGTGCCTCAGGGATGTTTGCGGAGGCGCTCACAGATGACTTCTATGCTATTATGAGAAAAAGGGGCGCCTCCATGTTAGCCCGACTTCGTGGGGCCACCAACGGAATGCTGAATGTGTTTGTAGACCGGTGGGACTCCCCGCTACTGTGTCATTAGGTGCAGCTACACACACGACAGTAACATGTTAAAATTAATAAATTATGATTAGCTACCTATATACTAACATTAGCTCTTAAGATAAAAATTGTTACTAACACTTTATGGACCAATAGTCTGAAATAAAAGTTTAATAATAATTTTATTTATTATTTTTGTCTTTTTCTTTTTGTGTTTTTTATTTCTAGTTAGGGGAGTTTCCGCAACTCGACAAAAATTTGCGCTCATAATAATATTGCGTCTGGAGGGTATCAGGCTGGATAACTCCTTTTTTTTTGTTTGCCCTGGGGAAATCCCTTCGGATACCCCCGTCGTGGGAAGACGGGGTGGTTATGTGGTGTGGCCACTAAAACCCCAGGGGTGTCTTTCCGCGCATTGGACGGGGACTGTCGGGATAGTTGTGGCATTCACCGAATCCCTGCCCTGCGCCTGTCCTTTCGAACGTCTCTCCGGGACGTCAAAACGTCCCTCCACTGGTGTAGCTTGCCGGAACACACACGGCGCGCTCTTCCACTTTGGGGGCCCTGAAGTGGACGGCGAAAGATTCCCCATTTCGCCGCCCACCCCAACTCCGGAATTCTAAGCTTGGAAATGCCTATCCCGGAGCCGCACTGCTCGCCTCGGCCTCCATGGCCTCCCCACCGGCTGGCGCTTCCTGGGTCAATGGTGCGGTATTCTTCTTTTTTGCCCTCTTGGATGGCCTGGGGGCTTTGCAATTGGTGCCCCCGAGGACGTGGTCTGCCTTCCTCTTCGCGTCTGTGCATAATATGCAGAACGGCGTGGCTGTGCAGGTCCTGACCTGATGTCCGGGTTGCCCGCATCGGAAACACAGATTGCTGCGATCGATATCGCTTTGGCAGGCTTCCCGGACGTGCCCCACTGCAAGTCATTTAAAACATCTCTGGGCTCTCGGCGGCAAGAGCTTAACGCCTGCCGAGACCCAACCCACAAAGGTTTTCTTGCCCTCATCCACGATTTTCTTCGCCGCATCAATCGGACATTTAGCCGTCGCAGTCCAAAGACCCATGCCGCTGCGACGCGGCTCGGAGCTCTTTACCGAGTCTGCAAAGCACTCTCCTGCACTGGCGATCGCTTGCCGAACATCTTCGGATGTCGCCGTATCGTCTAGACCCGTGAGACGTAGTTCGGCGCATTTCACGGGCCTATATACCTCCGCTAACTCAGGGTCGATTGCCTCCCTGAGTTTTGTTTTGATTGCCTCGGTTTTGGACGTCGCCTATTGACCTCAGTCCATCCTTCCTCCGCTGGTGCAGAAGTGGTAGGGGGTGGCACAGAGCCGGGAGTGTCTTGTTGCACCGCCTGAGCTGGCGCAGACTCCTGTTTCCTCCGTCTGTTCTCCCTCCTCCTTTTATTCCTACTCTGGGCCTGCCACTCAGGTGGAAAGGGGGCGGGGCCCTGCGCAGCAGGTGCTGTTACTGCGCGCTGCGTACTCTGTCTCGGTTCAGGGGCCATGGCAGCTGATGATCTAGCACCCTGTTTCGCCGGAGAAACAGCGGACAGGGGGGGGCTGACGGGGCTCCGCGAGTCTTCTCTCCAGGACCATAAACCTATCATCGATAACTTCTAGGATGCGGTCCATATCCACGGTTGCTGGTCTGGCCATCGAATGCCCCGTACATATAGGGCAAGAGGCGGTGCGCGTGGCTTCCAGCTCAGCCACTTTGCACTTTAGGGCACCAATCTCTGCCCGTAATCGTTCGTCCTCTCCGGAACGACGGGCATAAGCGGCTGTGAGACGAGTAAGGTTAGCCCGCGTATCGCTATAGGCTGGATAACTCCTGATCAAACATTAGTTAGAGGATTAACAAATTTTAAAAGCAAAATCATCAAAAGTTTTAGCCCCTGAGCAGTTACTTTTTTAAGGTTTTTAATTTAAAGCTGTATGATGGCATACAACATAACTAATCATTAGCAAGAGTACTTTTTCTGCAAAAATATAAAAACAACGAAGTTTTATTCACCATCTTTTGCCAAGCTAATATCACCGATGCGTCTGAACCCATTTTTCTTCATAAAATGTGTCTTAAAAACAATTCTGAATAACAAGCAATTGATCGATTGCACCAAACCAGCTAAAGCTTCACTTCGAGAACCTTATTCCAAAGGTATAAGATCGAAGTCTTAGTTGTATAATTAATTATTAAAAAAAACTTAGCTTGAGGTGTCTCATGACAAATTGCTGGTCAATCTGCTCTTTAATCAAATGCCAAAGTACGGGTGTTTAGGCAAAAATACGAAGTGCGCCTTTTAATTTAATATCATTTTTGTCGAACTATACGTAAGTGGTAGTAAAACGCACTTTAGCACTATTATTATGTCTTTAACTTGATACCTACCTAGTTTTGTAAACGGATGGTAATTTGGAGCATGCGTGCTTAGAAAGTTTTGAATTCTCGATACATGATACTTTAATCATAAAAAAAGGTTTTAAGTAAAATCTTGAAAAGTTGGTAGGTTTAGCAATAATTGCGGCTTTGTCTTTTCACAGAATTTGTAATGATTAAGACTAATAAAAACTTTCTGCCAAAACTCGCTTGCTTATTAGTATTATACATGGAATAAAAATAAATAAAATCCTGTAAAATATATTATTTTCATTTAACGTAGTTGGAAAATAATAAGGGTAACATTTTGCACTAGGAAGAGCACCTTATTCAATATAAAATCAAGCAGAATGGACTTGGGATAAAACAAATATCCTTCCGCCACCAAAAACATACTTCAAATCATAAGCTGAACTTTATTTCTATAGCATAACGGTCGAATATGAATATATGCAACTTTTTTGCACAGATTTCCACCTGCGTATTGTACAGTCAACCGCACCTCAAGCTTATCAGCTGGCATACTAAAACAGCTCTTATTACTAACGCGATAAGAACGAACTCTAGGTCAACATCTAAAATCATAATTTGCTGCCAACTTTACCAAAACGTGTGTCCGTAATAAAATCTTGAGTCGCGCGGCGCTATCGCGCGATGAAAGCTAATGACGCGACCGTGCCTTATTGCAACCACCACCATTTAAACATAGGCCAAGAGATGCTTTACAAATTGCTACCATTAATTAAAAAAAAACTTAACTAACTCTTAACTAAGGGCGTCTATTACCAACTGTCAATAAACACACGTACACGTATATTTCCACGAACTATAAGTTGTAATTGTCCGTATTTTTTGGTTTTTTAGGGGTTTTTTGATTTTCCCGACGTTTCGGCACCTTTACAGCTGCCGTGGTCATCATCAGTCATCCCGTGCTATACATATTTAAAATGACATTGAATTTCAGTCATTCGTTTATAGTCAAAAGTAACAGAGCGATGTTTAAATAAGTTTAGCGCTAAACGTATTCAATGTCAGTTGGTAAAAGTCCGCCTAAGTATTTGTATATAAAATAAAACCAGACAAGTGCGAGTCGGACTCGCCCACCGAGGGTTCCGAACAAATTTGTAGGTACCTACCTAGCAGTGGCAAAGGGGCCATACATACCGATTCCCTTCGGCTTCGGCTTCCCTTTTATAAATCCTATCCCACGGATCTGTCATACAGTTGAGAGAATTTTTGGAGAAATGTTGGGTTCGGCTTTACCTCGCCACTGCTACTTAGGTAGTACATACATAATATTATAAATAGTTCAGGATTTGAGTCTCGCAGCTTTTTCCGAAGTTTCCCGAAATTCAGTTTCCAAAACTTAAAACTAAATTTTTCATGATTTAATAACCAATGTCTAGTTTTCTGATTGTTTTCTATAATTGTAGTAAAAGACTACATACTTGCCAAAATTCAAAGTTCTAGGTCAACGAAAAAGTATCTTATGAATTTGATTTCCTTGAGAGTGTCGAAGTTTACGTTTTTGCGGCATAAATGGCTTTACCTTTTTAACGTTAATTCTGAAGTTTGATATTTTCACAGCTTAAAGGATTGTTAACGTAAATATATAGTTTTAATTTCAACTCGATACCTAAACGCGTCCCTTAGTTTTTCCTAAAATTCAGTTTCCAAAACCAACGACTATATTTTTCTGATAAGATTACAAATGTATAGTTTTTAGATTTTTAACTGTATCCTTAGTAAAAGATGATATTACTTGAAAAATTTTATAGTTATAGGTCAACGGGAAGTACACTATGAGTTTTGATGCAGCCTCTGCATAGATGACTGTCACTGACACCTAAATTGAAAAGTTGCTTGTTAAAGTTACGATGATCAGTGATGACCCGTGTTATCAAGCGTAACAGCGGTCTAGTAATTTTAAGGAGACGAGCGTCCACTCGCGGTAGTGCTAGTTTGGTTTGTCATGCAGACAGTGTCTAGTGAGCTCCATAAATTTTGATGAATGTCATTACTGTGCTCACGGATGTGATCCTATAAGGTATCCGTTTTTTTCTTTAGAGGTTAAAAAATGCTTTGAATTTCGATTGACTTCTTACTTTATTTGGGCAGCCTACCTTGCTCTAAAACATTTAAACATAATTTGTTGAGTAAATCTGTTTGCAGACATTGCTGTTTTTTTATGGTTGCGCAACACCTTTCCAAGTAATGCTATCCTATTCTACTACTCGTGGTAGGTACTCATCTACTACGAGTAGTAGACTAGGATATAAAGAATAAAAACTATCCTCACATACTGCAAGCAGTCAACTTTTTCATACATTATAAGGATTTCTTAAAGAAATATTTTTATTTGATAGAATCAGGCGTTACTTGGCGGAAATCCATATCTTAGTAGAAAATGAAAAATATTACCGTGCCAATCTCAGCACCGAGTGCTGAGATTGGCACGGTCTAACAACTCCTGAGGATGCTCCGTGTGTGGGCGAAACACGTGTAGAGTAGTCGGTGAAGGTGCAAGGTGTGTCACTGGGCTGCATCTGCATTTTTTCTTGCGGAATTACGCGACATATTTTTCGTTTTCTACTGAAATATTTTTATCCTTAATGTAACATATCTGTCCCATAGCCCTTGGCCCACAATGTTCGTAAAGCGCTCCGAGCTCCCAATCAACTAATAACATTTTCGGTTATTTCATACAATAAAATTAAAGCTCGGATTTAGTGCACCAATCAATGACCATTCCCTTTGAAGTTAATATAAATGCATCCGCTACCAGTAACGATTTACCGAATATAACATTAGTCGCGGATGAATTGAAATATTAAAGATAGCAGTTGGAGAAACTCTTTTTTTTTTAATACAGTTTGACCTGAGACGTGAACTTTTTCGAAGACTTTTTTTCAGATTTTTTTATGACGACGTGTTCAGTAAATTCATGCGGCTTCCATGTTCCGGCACGGAAGCCGCGTTGCTCTATGAGTAAGTTGGTGTCGTAGGGCCTCAATAACTTAAAAGCAACTCTTAATGCCAGGTGACTTATGAGCTTGTAAAAATATGTGAAACAACTGGTACTTATATTTCTTGTGGGTACTTGGTAGCTAGTAGGTACGCGTTAAAATCTAAAACGATTTTTTTACAGAAAAATCTAATTAAAATCACAAATTAACAACCAGTGGCTAAAAAACTAACCCCTCTCACAAGTCACTAAATCGGCAACAACAAAAAAGGTCAGAATCCGATCAGATAGTGTCAATGTCACAAAATTCAAATCCAATAGTGTAATCTTTAGTAATAACCCTCAAACACGCGGGGTGCAACCCCCGGCCACCCTCGGTACAAAAGACCACCCATGGGAGAATATCTAATCCGAATTAACTATTATAAAAACGGTCGGCTCGTTAGCGAATGCGGCGCTAGATAACGGTTAAGGCGCTATGCATAAATACGGCATAGAGTTGCGACCGGAAAATTGAGGCTGAGAGGAAAAGCTTTCTGCGAAGGACAAGTTAGTACAAATATAGAACTCCTTTTTTTAAAGTCTTGAACCCATCTTTTTTTTCAGGCTGTATTGATAGGATTAAGTTATTACACATCCTTATTAGTGTACGTACATGTTACCAGACAATGGCAAAGGGAATAAGTTGATGACTTTTAGCCCCAAATCACTAGTCAAAATTAGCTCCCGTGTTAGCAACAGTTTTAACTTTCGAGAAAAGTGTTTACACGTGTATTTATGAAGTTCTTATAATGGAAATCACTAACTAATCGCTCTTTAAAAGCTCCTCTATTCGGTTGGATCGGATCTCTGTGGCGTCACCTCAACAGCTAGGCGTCAACAGCCATCGGCCGGATTACACAAAGTTAATTTGAGCGCGTGGCAGCTTTTGACCGGCGGCGTCTGCGCGCGTTGTCACTCATGCCGTCTGAGCGGAAGGAGGCGCGCGTAATTGAAACTGATAAGTCTGATAACAAACCTTTTTGGGGGCTAAATCTTTTTATTGTTTCACTTAAAAAAAAGTATAGTTTTTTTTCAAACGTCACACGCGACTTAGTTTTAAAAACGGAACATGATTTGTTTATTTTTTTTTGTTATTTGATATAGGATGTTTGTCATAAATTTTTTTGGTCACCCACCCCGTGACCGACCATTGCGAAAGTGGTTTAACCACGACAATCTCAGCTCCTCCCGCAGCGCATTGAAACTCACCTTCATTTTCACTTGTCTATATGTCATACCGATCATACCAATAGCAATAATCCAAACCAACAACATTGTTTGCAACCGTAAGAACAACGGATCATTTCATTACATGCGCATGCACACGAGGCGCAGATCATTATGGCTTGTCACCACATCTGTTAACAGTAAGGTCCCCCTCTAAATGTTGAACGATATGGCTAAACTCGGGTAGTCAAATCAAACCAGTAAGAATCTTTAGTTACATCATCATAATTAAATGAACAGATAAGTATTTAAAAACTTATTTGATAAAAGTAGAGTAACTAGAGTGCTCAGCTTTGTATAAAGATTTATTTAAACTTGTCTGACATTTACGAGTGTTCTATTCATAGAGCAACTCATTTAAACAATCGCTATTCGATGATTTAAAACAATTAACAACAGCATCGTTTATCATTATCATATAAAAAGATTTTGAGGTACCTACTTTAAGGTTTTTAGTTTGGTTTTTGTTTGTCCGACGTCGTTTCGTTACCACGGTCCAATGGGTAAAAGGATTGAAACCATGTTTCTTCCATTTTATAAAGAACTAAGAACCAACTTTTTACCAAATTGCATTGAATTGTCAATTCTGAAATTCGCCAGAATATACCTTTATACAACAGAGTATACTTTATAGAGGTAGGTTTAACGAAACATCTAAATCAATGCAACTAGTAACTAGATCCTCTATATGACAAAATGCTGTTACCTATCTAGTACGATCTAAAATTTTAATGAACCATGATACAGTAGAAAGAGTGTCAACTAAACATTAGTAACAAGTGTGCTTGTCGCATATAAATAATCACATAATTGGGTCGTTCAGATCACAACACCGCGGACATAGGGTGCCATGACACCATGACAATAGACTTACGTGGATAAGCCATAACCAGTCTACGTATGGCTGGGTCGCACCATTTAACTATAATCGTAATTTGCTCAAAAAGCTTTCAAATGTCAAACATTTTTAACCCTGGAGTGCTCGCGCAGTAAATAGTTACGTGATTGGTCGCGTGGAGTACAGATGTATGCCAAAAAAAAAGTAAATAGAAAAAACATCTGAGGTATATTTAAATTTTATTTATGTTTAACACCTTCAACGTGTATCATTTGTCAAATAATATCATTGGTCACACTTGTCAAACTACTTTCGATACACAATTTTATACAAAAAAACTTTTTTTAACTTTTTTTTAGTTTTAACATTAGGTATTCCTTTTTCATCCCATATCTCAAAACTTACTGGCTTATCCACGCAGAGCCAACGTTATGTAAACTTTACACTCGCACCGCAAATAATAAGGTTAGGGTCACAAGGACCATACTGTCGGGTAATTTACCCCATAACAAATATTTGCGATCACCCTAAACATCCCCTGCTCTTCGCAATTTAATAGCTTAGTTTATCTTTCAACAATAACGGTGTAATTGTATTTTGGAGTGACTGATGACGTGGATAAAAGTGTAGAGATTTGATGGTGTTTTGGTTAAAGAGATTCAAACACTTTATCTTTTGACGCTTATTATAATTTTAAGTGCCTGTTGTAATCTATGACTAGTCTACTAACTTCAAGTTTCATTTAAAAAACGGAGCAGAATTTGTAAAAACTTCACAGGTAAATTAATTTGAAATTTGAAATAATCCCTAAATATAAATACCCCATTTACGGACCAGGACAAGAAACTGAAATGGCAAGTCTCATTGTTTTTATGAATGCGCTAATTTCTTGAACTGCCTAGACTTTTGGTTAGCAGTTATTTTGGCAAGAGTTTTGAATGTCTGGAAAGGCTGGGCCATATAAAAAAGAGACAATAATCGCTTGTACTCGCGGATGAAGTCGGGACCGGTAGTTACTATACCACAAAAAAGCTTACTCTTTTTATTGTATCGTGAGACCGTTTCATTGTTTTTCGAAAACCCATAAACATTTAGTCGAAAAAATCAACAGGTGATGTAATTATAAATCACAGAAAAACAAAAGAGATGAGAACTGCAATAAATAAGAAGCGAAACGTTTAAGATCACCGTATAACTAAATTATCGGATGTCACCACGGCCTGGCCCCCACTGTGACTCGACTGTGGCTCACAAAAACAAATACCTTTGCCTCACCGCTGACAAAAAACCAGCAGGCGCCATCAAAATTTTGAATCTGTATTTTAAATTGCTATATTTATACTAAAATAGATTACATTATGAATAGACCACAGTGAAGGGTGTTTGACTAGGTATACCTAATGAACATATTTTATGATAATTGACAAATGGACATAGAAATTAAATGTCTTTTAATTGAAGTCTCGAACAATGCACCCTAAGAAATTTATTTTCAAATATGCATTAATATTTTGTTTATTACACCACACACACGCATACACATTATATTTTAAATTTTAGAGAAAAGTGTAAACACTCTTTTTTTTCCACGTTCCAGCACCAACAGGGAGCTTACCATCATCTCTTAGAAACCATCATGGCTTAAGATCGTTTTGTTTTTATTGAAGTTTTGACACACTTCACACTTTATAGGCGATGATTGGACGAAAACGTCACAAAACTTCCGTCAACAAACAAGCTGACTTTGAGGATTCGTAGTACGAAATAGTAAGATTGAAACAATACTGCGCTAAGAGATGGCGGTAGGCCCCCAGTACTTAGCTTTAAGCCCGTCTCTCAACGAGACGTTTACAGCTAAATGCAGAAATCTAAATAAAAAAGTTGCTATGAATTATCATAACAAAGAAGTGACGATCGCCGAACAGTTGCGCGGTGCGGTGGCAATGGCAAGCGCCCCGCTGCGCTATCTGTGGTACCACCCCGGCGGGAACAGGGGGTCGCCATAATTTTGAATTTTCGAAAAAAGAACAGCCGATGTTCTTTTTAGTGTATCTTTATTGCCAAATAGAGTTGTCGGACGTAATAAAACCGTTTTTAAGCGATAATCTTCGTCGATGTTTTTTTTTTTTACTTTTTTTGTAACGACAAAGCTCCCAATATCTATTCTATGAGAAGACTGTAACGAAGGACACTTTTGTGACTATGAGGTAAAAATGCTATGAATGCTATTTCAGGCTTTAATTATATTGTCAGGAAAGCTGATAATAGTGTGTGTTAATACCTACCTAATAAGTTTATGTAAATTATCGTAAAAATTGGAATAATGTCATAAAGTTTTAGTAATTCTGTGCTTATGCTTATGCTCCTCGTAGATAAAATGCAAATGTGCGGTATAGTGACATTGCTCTACATACATTATTAGCGGTCGCTCGCGGTTTCACCCGCGTGGTTTCCGTTCCCGTGGTAATATCGGGATAAAAAGTATTCTATGTTCATAACCAGGCTATACACTATCTGTGTACCAAAATTTCATCCAAATCCGTCCAGTAGTTTGGGAGCCTATTCAATGCAAACCAAACAAACAAACAATCAAATCTTTCTTCTTTAACATTAGTATAGTATAGATGTAGTATAAAATAATAAATAAGTCTTCGTTTCATAATAACTAATATAAATGTGATCAAGTGTGTTTGTTTGTCCTCCGTTCACGCCCTAACTAAGAAATAAATATTTCTTACACTCACACCAATTAACCCAGCCCCAAAGTAAGCACTGTAAGGCTTGTGTTATGGGATACTAGGGTAACGGATATAAATGCATATAATTATACATATATAAGTATTTATGTGTAAAAATATATATATAAACGTCCATGACTAAGGTACAAATGCTCGTATTCATCATACAAACATTTGCCCCTACCGAGATTCGAACCCGGGACCTCAGAGTAGGCGACACCTTGAAACCGGTGTACCTACCATTCTGCCACGGATGTCGTCAAGTTACCAATCGATTTAATTTTTCGCATAGAGTTAGTTGAAATGACGCAGAGTAACATAGTCTACTTTTTATCGCGATGTTCAAACGGAAACGGGAACCACGCGGGTGAAACCGCGGCCGGAAACTAGTATACCTTTAAACAAGAGTTAACTGGGTACGATCGCAATGCGACAGTGTGTAGAGTCGCATTGCGACAGAAACGGACTTTTTTGTTTTTTTTATTTAAAACCCTTTTTACGTTTGACCAAATAATATTCATAAAACCTACTTAAATTGGCAAATTTTAAAGTTTTATTATCTTTCTAAATCAGTAATTAGATTTTCTTCATCTCTTGTGGATCTCGAGAAAAATGGAACAAATGGCGACAGGTACGCCGGGAAAATAATTCCTGTATCCCGATACACACTTGACGGTTGTTGCTGTTTTATATGTACACACTCAAGGAGTTAATTTTAAATTAATCCCAATGATAAGACTTTTGAGAGTAACCTTTATGATAACCTACTATAACAACTATGAAAATAATTTCTTAATATAATACTACGAATATTGAAGAAAATTGTTAAAGTTAAAAAAAAAGACATTTGCCAATCATTATCGCTTTGTGAAATCTACACAACTAACCAATAGATGTCGCTTTTAGATGCGTCAGTGTTAATCACATAAGTGATTTACACACCATTTAACCCACAAAAAGTTCCAGATAACGGACAAAGGACGGTCGTTCGCAAAAGGGACTTTTTGTTTCCGGGTCCTTTTGAAGTGACGTTAAATAGACGTGAAATCTGTGAGAGTGAGAAGTTTAATGAAGCTTGTAATTACCTAGGTTGTGATTTCGATATACACGTATAACACTTACTAAAGATATTGGCTATCAAACACAATCTGCAAACTTTGCAGATTTTTCGCTTTTCCGAAAATAAATGCAAGAACAATAAATGTCGGCTTTTTATAACTGGATTGGATCTATATATATATTAGTGGATGGCCGTATATTCATTTTATATTTAGACACACAACTTTTAGAACTTCCGAGTTCTGTCTGATTAAGCGCCTTATAAAACATTAAATGCATATTATTCACTCTGCAAAATGTAACAAAACTGCCTACTGCTAAACTTAAAATTAGTCGAAGGTGTTTTAAAACTTATTTAAGTGCCAAAATCTACGCAATAAGAAAAAGTTTACTGATGAAGTACCTAGATTCCAAGGAGTATAATAATACTATCAAAAGGTGTTCTTCCCAACAACTCCGTAACGGTAGCCAGTAAAAAAGAAATCTCAAACAGGCGAAACATTCTTAGGTCACTCGAGATTTTATCATCGAGTCCAAATATTCAAAAATCGAATCGGTTGAATGCTCAACAGCATTAAATTGAAATTTGGATGTGACATGTTGACTGGTAGGTATTTTTCACCCGAGAGTTTTTTTATTTTAATTTGTTCAATCAAGCACATTAAACCTTATTTTATTGTGCAGTAATATTAAAAGTCCGTAAACTTTAGTGGTATAAACTGATTTTTATCAGTATTGACCTGTTGAAATATTTGAGAAACTTGCATTAATTATTATGAATCATTTGGAATTTGAACAATCAGATATATTTTTTGCTTTAAAGATAATATTCAATATATTATTATTACACACTATTGTGTGTATAAACGCATTGCTCTGATCCCAAAGTTAGGAGCTAAAGCTCATGTGATAAGCTTAGATAGCAACAAAGACACAATTAAACAGGTATTTTTATTTCTGTCCATAGAGTCGATCAATAACAGAACAGGGGGCCTACCATCAACTGTAATGCGATTCATTTTAGGTTACTTTCAGGTAGTAAGTGCGGGACGCCGCTAGACGCGCCATATGGCAGCATCCCACTCTCACAACCTACAATGAAATGCATTACAGTTGATGGTAAGGCCCCAGGACCTCGGAAATGTTGGAACCATGAAAACTGGTGCAAGCCACACGACATCAGCAGTTGTCTTTTCTCTTCGTAAATAAATAAACAGTTATCAAGTTTCCGGATCTTGTCTTACCAAATTGAATTATTTTCTTTCTTTTAGTAATAATTTAACATACATATCTAAATAGCTGTGTAAATTAGTCAAAATGATAGACTACTCCGTAGTCTATCATTTTCATTCATTGCTTAGCTCAACATTTTTACTATAACGCCTACAAAACATAGGTAGCAATATGCATAAAACTCATCAAATATATTAACAATTTTAAATGCAAACGATCAAACAGTTCTCAAGTTTAGTATCTTAATTAAAAGAACTAACAGAAAAACATTCTTTAATAAGAAATAAAAGCTAACAACTCAAACGTCTAATTTGCGGATGATTTACACTTTAATAGGAATTTAAGTGGCTTGTTTATTAGCAATAGGAACGAATAGTACAAAACAATCCTAATAGGGAATTTGGTAACATATAGATGTTATCGCTAAATTCGGGCTAATACGGACGGAAATACAGAAACGTGGTCATGTGAGACATTTACGATAGTACGTAGACCTAAGAAGGGGGTAGAATATATAGCCCAAATTAATATGTACAGAAAAAAATTAGAAGCTTCTACGCAGGTAAAGAAACCCTTGTTTTAAAAATATATAAGCTGAATATAAAGGTAACGTTTACAAATCTTAGTTTATAATTTTATTAATTAGATGGTTTTCTTGTTCTTAAAAATAAGTTTTGCATGTCTGATACTCTTGAAACCTTTAAGTATAACAATAACAAAGTATGTATCTTCAAAGGAGATATTTCTAGAATTACCTTATTTTTGAGGATGGTTATTTGCTATGAAATCAATTTGCTACTTTATACGATCCTTACAAAGGATCCTTTAGGACTTAGGATCATTACAAAGGATATTCGATCCTCCAAGTGGACAAAGTCAAGAGGGCGGCCACTAGTAGGACAAATATTTAGAATCATTTAAAGATTTTGCTTCAAAAGTTTTAACGAAACATATTGCAAGATTTTTCTAAGTACCAAAAATAAATAAAAAGAAAACATGTGCCACTTCTATTCTTCATTAGTACTCGCGTTAATTCTACAGGTGCTAGCTATCAACATGAAATCAACAACACACGTCACCTCACCCAACAAATATAAAAGTACAAACGAAATGAACCAAATTAAGCATTATGTTCCTTTGAGTTATGGAATGTGTACAATTTTGAATGTGTCAACATATTTAGATTAAAAGCTTTTTAATATGAAACGACTTGAGGAATTCAAGAGTATACTCTTCCTTAACATTATTAGACCTTTACAACGTTCGACTAATTGTACTCTTTACCGTTGTACTACGGTCGCACTCGTCTTCTCAGCCACATAACACCCACTCCTGGGTATAGGCCTCCCCAAAAAGGGGGTTTGCCATAATCGCCACGCTTGGCAGGCGGGTTGGCGATCGCAGTATGGCCAAGTTTGAAGGAGACGCTGCTGCCCGTCTCCTGAAGGCTAAGTCCCTTAGTCGCCGTTTACGACACCCACGGGATAGAGGTGGTAGTGCTATTCTAAGCCGACGCTACACATCTCGCACACACGGTCGCACTACTTCCATCAAAAAATGGCAAAATCATATATTAAAATATATAAATAATACCTATATTTTTTACACTCGCACCAATTAATCTAGCCCCAAAGTAAGCACTGTAAGGCTTGTGTTATGGGATACTAGGGTAACGGATAGAAATACTATACATAAATAAGGATTTATATGTAGATATATATATATATATATATATAAACGTCCATGACTCAGATACAAATGCCCGTATTCATCATACAAAAATTTTTCCCTACCGGGATTCGAACCTAAAACCTCAGAGTAAGCGACATCTTAAAACCGGTGTACGTACTAATCTACCGCGGAGGTCGTCAATCAGTTTATGATATTTATTTTTTTGCATTGTTCAATGCTATTTTTATACCTATGATAAATTTGAAATAGAAAAATATTGGAAAAAAAAATCAACTCGGCCACAAGTGGATTCTTCTCAGTTGAGAGCACTTGTGGCCGAGTTGTCTTTTTTTTAATCATGGTAGAATCGCTTTATAATATATTGCACTGACTTAACGTACGAAACACAATTTAGACATTTAAAATTACTGCCTAGGGTAGAATTTAATATCTAGGATGAAATTTTAATGTCTTTGAACAAATTAAAAAACATCACTAATAAGCAAGAAGTACCAGTCAACCTGTCTTACTGAAATTTAATGTTTTTGAGTAGTCAACCAGTTTAATTTTTGAATATTTGAACTTGACGATAAATTCTCGAGTGACCTAATGTTTTAGCACTGGGGGCCTACCGCCATCTCTTAGCGCAGTTTTAATGTTACCATGGTATTTCATATTACGACCCCTAAAAAGTAGGTTTTTTCTGTTGGAAGTTTTGTGACGTCTTCGCTCAATCATCGGCTCCAAAGCATAGTGTATATATTCTTTGTCCAAAGTGTGAAGTGTGTCAAAATGTGACAACTTCAATGAAAACAAAGTTAAAAAAAAGTACTTATAACATTATGGTTTCTAATAGATTATGGTAATCTCGCTGATTGATATTAAGTTCTTTTTATACTTTATGATTTTTGAATTTTTGCATTTTTCAATGCTATTTTTATACTATAGTATAATAAGTATAATACATTTTAAATAGAAAAATATTGGAAAAATTACCTCGGCAACAAGTGAATTCTCAGATGGGACTCGAACCCACGACCTTGGGAAATCTGGTCCAATGCTCTAACCACTGAGCTACCGAGACTTCAGTCGGAGAAGTCCCATCTGAGAATTCACTTGTGATCGAGTAATTTTTTTTCCAATATTTTCTATTTAAAATTTATCATTCTTTTATACTATTAATCGCAGAATTCTTGTGCTCTGCTGTGCTGTAAATAAAAATTAGATAATTAATTTTATCCTTTTAAAGCTGTTACACAACACGTTTGATATTTTATCTGTAAAATCTTTAACTGAAACTGTTCAATGTCATCGATAAACTCATCTTAAAATAAAACCGCAAAGATCAAGATCGCATTAGAAAGATTACTTCTAAAATCCTTGAATGCAGATAGATTAATGCACTAAGAGAAACATTAATTTAAAGTTATAGTGCCAAGATTATAGAGCAAAGTAAAAATTTATTATTATTACTTTATTATTTTTCAGTACCTTTTTACAACAATACAGTTTCTTTTTATTAATGACGGGGCCGGGAGACTCTTGACAATGACAAGTGTTGATAAGGCTGAAGATCGAAGTGAGCCTCTCCCGGAATCCTCAAGCACTGAGGAACTGCCTATCTTATCACATCTTATCACTAACTGTCGGAACACAACAATGCTAAAAACATTGTTGTTAAGCCGAACCAAGAAAAATCCACAAACCAGACAATAATAAACATAGAAATTAAAACATTTGTTTACTTTGTAACTGCCTAGCATTCACGTCAATTTATCTAATTGGTGACAATAATTAATTACATACCTTATAATTTTTATCTGCATGGTGGATCGTTGAGTAGATTTCTAAAAGGGAAGCTTATGGATCCTTTGCCACCGTTAGCTAGCCAGGCGATTCCAGGCGTACTTACAACAAGCACTACCATCAGCCAAAACATTTCAATTTCAAAATCATCATTCACACTCTAATACTGCGAATGCAAATTAAAGAAAGGTGAATGAAAATTAATCGAAAAAAGTTTAAGAGTTTGAAATTCGATAAGTTTATTAAAAAAAACCCCCACTAGATTGAATAAAACAGACTGAAACTTCGGTCGATTGACTTACATTATAATATAGATTTTTTATTGATTTTTTATTTTTAAAGAAGTTAATTCCTGATGAGATCAGGAATTAACTTCTTTAAAAAGTTTATTCACCATCCCAATCAACTCATTTATTCACCATCTCAATCGACCAGAAACTAATGTAGCTATTAACCGACTAAATTATTAAGATACAGGTGTAAGATATAAACCTACAGAGGTATTGAACAATAAAACTAAAACATACCTCGTTTGTTCGACCATCCCTTAATATCCGCCCCTCTGAATTAGCCCCAAAACGGACAATATAATCTGTCTGATTAATTCCCAAGATAAGAATTTAACAGGCGGATAAGGCAGTTAGGTTAAATAGATAAAGTTATCGACAATAATTTTTCAATAAACTTTTAAATGGAGCAAGATTGTTGCTATAAAATATTTATTATTGATAAACTTTTGAGGAAAGGATTTAATTGTTTTTGTTCTTACTGCAAAAAAAAGTTTATCGCTATGTCGATGACAAGATCGATGTTTCGAAATTTACTTTGTTTCTGAAAGTATGTTTTAAATAAGTAAGTCGCCGTTAAAAATAAGTTTGACAGATTGCTTAATTTGTTTAACAATAAAAAATGATAAGGTAGGGTCCATGTTTTTAAAGATTACAATATCTTAAAAACCCTTTATAATATACTCATGAGAGATAGCAATTTGAAGTAGTAATCGCTCTAGTTTTCATAGGATAAAATTTGTCAAGATACTCGATATATTATAGGCATAACATTATAGAAGAGCAAGTTTGAATCAAACTTCAAACACAAATTGTTAAAAAAAATTTAGACAAAAGATGAAAATGTTTAAAAAAAAGTTGTTAAGTTAACAATCTGTCAACCTAATAATAATACCTAGCTAGGTGCATCATAAATGATGCTCAATTTGTTAATAACATGCAAAATAATCTTGTAATCCGTCAATTTGATTATTAAGACTATTCAATGTATTACGCTAATAAAGAAATCATTTCACTATTCGTAAGATATAGCGTTATTTAAAATTATTCAAATATGACCTTAACACTGTTGAAATAAAGTAACTATTAACTTGCAATGGTTTTCACACAGTAACCTTAATTTGTAGAGATACGTACGGTTTTTTTTTTTTTTAGATT
Source organism: Chrysoteuchia culmella (assembly GCA_910589605.1). Classification (NCBI taxonomy): domain Eukaryota; kingdom Metazoa; phylum Arthropoda; class Insecta; order Lepidoptera; family Crambidae; genus Chrysoteuchia; species Chrysoteuchia culmella. The sequence goes on along the minus strand of OU342665.1, from coordinate 7,957,033 downwards.
TCTATGTTACGTAAGGAATGTATATCGTTAGCGGTAGACTAGAACTAATAGGCAAATCGAGTTGATGTGATCGTTTCAAAATATTTAAAACAAAACACAATTAATAAAACAACGTCTTATGTTATGTGGTGGTTAGATAGACTGGTGAAGAAAGAATCTAAAATAAAAGACTGAAAAGTAGGCATTGAGGAAAATGGGCTAAAGTTATTATACGTTACAATTACATTATATTATTTTATCACATAATAAATATTGTAGTTACTTTGTACTTATATTATTAACAACATGAAAAGCGCTAAAAAGTAAATATAAAAGTTGAGTAGTAGTCTAGCTACCACAGATTACAGTTTAGATCTCCTAGAGTTTTCTTACTAAAATCATTTTTAGGATTCCGAACCTCAAAAGAAAAAAAACGGAACGCTTATAGGATCACTTTGTTGTCCGTCTGTCCGTCCGTCTGTCTTCGTTTATCTCGAGAACGCGTGAACATATCGAGTTGAAATTGATAGCATACATTCAGGTCAACAATCTCTTAAAGATGTTCAAAAACAAACTTCTAAATTAACATAAAAAAGGTTAATGCCCACAAAACGTATAGTTCGACACTCTTAAGGGAATCAAAATTCATAGGGTACTTCCCGGTGACCTAGAACTATGAAATTTGGCAAGTGATATTGTCTTATAATACAAGTATGTACGGGAAAATCTAAAAACTATAAAACCGAATTTCGGGAAAATATCGGAAAAAAACTGCGATACTCGATTCCTGAACTATTTATAATATTGTGTAGGTACCTACAAATTTGTGTGGAACCCTCGGTGGGCGAGTCCGCCTCGCACTTTTCCGGTTTTTTTTATGTCTTTTCGCTACACAAGTATGTTTGTACAAAAACAATATTTGGAACAATACAACTCTATGGTGTAGTAGTTGGTATTAATAATGGTGTGTAAACGAAACTAAATAATGACATCTGCACCACTGATGGTGCTAGTCAATGATGCATTAATACAGTACGGGGGGACTCTGACTCCTCCAACACCAACAAATGTATGACAAATAAAATTAAATCAATCAAAAAGTTAAAATTAAGGACGGCCATAGACGCGCCGACAATTAACGGTAGTAGGTAGTTCCGACCAGTTTTTGTCGGCGATAACTTAATGAGCGGCCGTGGAAAGCGTTACACAATCCTCTCGTAAGTCTCGTAACACGTGGAAGCATGGATACTGGTGACGGACTTAGGGTTGGCACACATCTAGCAGCACGGAACAGTACTTTCCTAAGCTGGTATCCGTTTTTATCACTCAGAACCGTATTAGCTAGAACGAGAAAATATTAGCACAAAAAAATAACGAAATATTATCGTCAAAGTATTCGGATCGTCACGCCAAAAAAATTATAGCAAAATGTATTTCCGTTTACGTTAATTCTGCTCAATACCTCATACATTTGTTTATAAGATTATCTTATATCTTATTTGTAGCCAAATAAGATTGAACTTAGATCGCGTATATCCATGAAAAGTACGCGATAGTCTTCGTTATATATTCAACTTTATATTCTTAGTAATAAGGTCGCGTCGCGGACTAAAACTTCTCCAATGTCCGTCGTCTGTGCAGGCAATTAGCGATACTACAGATTGTTTTGACGGAACTGTGAAATATCTTGTTTTTGTTCAGGATTTCATCAGGTGTTATGTGGAGTACCTTGCGGATTTGGCAGAGTATTGAAGGTGCATCTTGAGAGTAAAAAATACAGTGTTAAAAGACATACACCCATACCGAAGCCGCAATATATGGGTAGTGTACATCAAACTAAATAAGAATATGTAAAAATAATTGCTTAGAAACGACTTTTATTTTTCGTTTTCAAAAACTTGATGTTATTCTTACACGCGAAAAATCGCGTGCTACAACTTGTGCGTGTGTCTAGAGGGTACTAGTAGGCTGCCGGGATCCAGTTTCTGTGATTGGTTTTGATATGCATTGCGGTTTTGTCACTTTAAACGGTAATCTTTAAAAATAAATATTGACTTTGATCCTCAATAACTCCTTAACTATCAGGTTCCCAGATTTGGCCCCATATGAGAATGTGATAGTAACGATGGGGGAGAATACGTGGTTTTCGTTATGGGTCTTTTAACACCCTGCATATAAACATCACTGGGGGTGTAGATATGAGATTTACACCTCCACGTGCACTTGGAGAGGCCTATGTCCAGCAGTGGACTGCGACAGGCTGATGATGATGATGATGATGATGATGATGATGAGACCCTACATTTGGCTTTGGTTGGGTCTAAGATTGTCAGGAAACAATAATGGCGGGTTTGAGATTAGATATGCAATATAACCTAAACGTCACGATAAGACAGATCTCAGTGATACTTACTACCGTAGCGTGAATAGCCCCCTTTATATCGGTTTGAGTGTTGCTTCAGGCGCGACATAAACTTCCTACAATAAATAAGAAATTACTATAAATAGCACGATTTACAATACGGACGTTTATTGTGATTAACATTAACAACATCTCACTCGATCGCTTTATTTGTACGAGAATAATATAGGTCTTTACCTTTAGAATTGCCGATTTTTTGCTTACGCTTCTAGAGAACCTCAATTGCTTGATTTTATATTAAATTATCACGGTCACGAATCAAGAATCATTAATCATTACTTTATTACTTTCGTTTCCTATAGTATCCTATAGTATATTCCTATAGTATGATAAAAAATAGCTACCTTTCGAGGTACGAATTTTTTTGTTAGAAAAAGGACCACTTTATTTTATGTAGTTTCTAAGATATTTACTCATTATTTTGTAAATAATAATATTGCATAGGATTACTCAGCCTTCATACAATACAATACTTTTACATAAAAAATATGACATTAGCATCTTCAGGAATTTTTTTATTATGGAAAACGAATTCACTTTCATCAAAGATTTAGTTTTTGCGGTAATTTCTTTCGAATTTTAAGAAGTAAGAACAAATGGCAGTAGTAGCTGTATTTTGTTTTCAAACAAAAAACTATACTATCGCCCTTTAACTTTATTATATAAATCCATATAGAAATTATCCATTATATTAATTTAGTACTTATTTATGCCAAGTTACAAAAGGATTACAGAAGAGTTAACATAACTTGGATTCGATAGTAAAATGTAATTATATTGGCTATCTATCACAGTAACGAAAGCCTATAATTTATATTCTCTTCACAACTCTTTTATGAACAATATTTCAGGCGTTATATAACACTATGTCATCATCACTGACTGTTTTAAACGTCTAATCAGTACGTCCGCGTCGGTTGTGAGGAGAAACATATATTTTAGACTATCCGTCGCGGTTTTTATGGCATTTCCTGTTAGTCTGGTCTCAGCCTAAAACGATATTTTTTCGGTCTGAATAAAGGCGAGTCTTCCTCATCATCATCAGCCACATGACTGCCCACTGCTGGCTATAGGCCCCCCAAGCATTTCTACGATGTTCAGTCCACCTTCGCCAGATCGTCGCTCTCAGTTCTTTCTCGCTATGTGTCCCGCCCACTAGCCACAACTCTAGCCACTGACCTGAGCCAAAGTCAAGTCGCCAATTCTTTCCTGTTCTGTATATAGTTAAAGACGTTACATTTTCAGTAGTTAAATATTGTAACCACAACTTTCCTATCCACTCAGTGGCAGCGCAAAAGCAGACCACAGACCACAGACACACACAAGCGACACGTGCCATTGCGAACCCTACCCCCCGTGACCAATGGCGGAGGCCAAGTACTAGAAGTTTTAGTTAAAAAAGGCGACACGTGCCAAGATGATTTTCCTAATCTCATTTCTTCCTTAAACTTTACCTTAATTGTGTTAAGTTCATATAATTTATCTAGCTTTCGCCCGCGACTAATCCGCGTTTTGAAAAAAAAAATTAGGCCAAATATGTAAAGAACACTTGTTGTTCCGTGTGTGAACTTACCTAAGTAAATAGTATTTAATTATTTTTATTACCTTCGTTGGTTCGGATATCCGTAAGTGCTTAAGCTACTTATCTCAAAATCGGAATCAGCTCAATCTAGAATGTTTCGTCCTTTTTAGTAATCATAACGAATAATTTAATTTTTACGATTATTGTAATTTGATTTTTGTTTTTGGTTAAGTATAAATAAATACCACAAAAAACAACGATTTATTTTCCAGTCAAGAAACGCTGAGCGCTTATCTAAATACATTTTTAAATGTCGACCCAGAAATAGACGAGAATCTAACCCGGGACCGCATAGTAGGCGTGTCGCTCTCGCTACCTACCTTCGTTAATATAGCTATAAAAAATCTTACAATCACACCAATTATCTAGATCAAGACAAATAGATATACTCACGCACACAAATATTCGTCTTGTCCGGGAATCGAACGAAAATTTATTCCAGGGACTTCTGCGCAGAAGGCAGGATTAACCGCTTCTGTGGTCTAGTTGCGTCAACCCAAAAGACCCAAAGTCCCGGGATTGATTCCCAGTGGGAGGATATTGTATTCGGTTTGGTTGGTGGTAGGACTTGTTGTAAGTCCGCCTGGCTAGCTACCACCATTTTACCTAAGTCTGACGCCATAACAACAATGTTTTCAGCATTGTTGTGTTCCGGCAGTTAGAGATAAGATAGCAAGTTCCACCATGGTTGGGGGATTCCGGGAGAGACGCGTTTCTATCTTAGTCTTATCAATATCATCAGGTATCATGAAGGTTAGTCTCCCCGTTATATATTAAACAAGAAAATGTACCAGAAAAAAGCAACTTGTCTCATGACACCCTGACAGGATTCGAACCCGCATCCATGGGAATCCGTCCCAATGCACTAACCAAATATGCTACAGAGGCCTATGAGGACACCTCGAATTTTTCTAGTATATTCACCTTTCTACAGTGTTGTCCACCGCCGTTTCATCAATGAGAGAAATATCCTCGCATTCGAAAGAAACATTTTTACAAATGTTCGACTATCGATTAAGATAAAACAGACATCTAAGTAGAACTTTTTAATTTTGCATTTTACAGTGCTATTTTTATGTGATAAATATTACATGAAAATATACTAGAAAAAAGCAACTTGTCTTATGTGGTCCTGACGGGATTCGAACCCGCATCCTTGGGAATCCGACTCAATGCACTAACCAATTATGCTACAGAGACCTATGAGTACACGTCGATTTTTACCGACTTCAACAAAAAAGGAGGGAGGTACTCAATTCAACCCGTATTTTTTTTTTGTCTGATGTATGTATCCCGATTACTCCGGTGTTGGTGATTTGATTTGAATAGTTGTTTTTTTGTTCGATCGGGTACACTGTCAATTTGGTCCCATATAAGTCTCATTGAGATCCGATGATAATCTTCGGAGATATGGGGCCTAATGTCATGGAAGTCATGAAACAATTATATCATCCAGGTAATTGTTAGATTCTTGTTCGAGCTGAAGTTTCACGCAATAACTACTGAGCGGATTTTGATTAAACATTTTTTGTTAAATAGCTATTGGTCCTCGCCAACATACCTATAGGCTATAAACCCTCAATAAGTAACGTCCCTGCACCGGGAAAAGCAGCTTTGTAAAAGGTAATGAGGAGATGACATAAGGTTATTAGTGTAGGTACGAGACCTGTTCTACCTTTAAAAATTGTGAAATAAAAAACTTTTTATAAAAAAATTAAAACCGACTTCAAAAAACTAAAAAGCAAAAAATATACCTTTTGGAGTCGGTGCCAGCCAAGGCAAGAAAAATAAAATAGTTGGACCGCAAAGTAGAATGCCTTGGCTGGCACCGACTCCAAAAGGTATATTTTTTGCTTTTTAGTTTTTTGAAGCCGGTTTTAATTTTTTTATAAAAGTTTTTTTTCTAGTATATTCACCTTTCTACGATGTTGGCCACCCTCGGTTTGTGAGACCTGTTGCTTTTTTTTGTATATTTTCGTCTCATCGTTGTTCATAAAATCCGTACTGCTGTGCCAAACAGGTTGTCATAATATACCACTCGTTTACATACAGCAGCAGCTTCGTTAAATACAGACATAGGTACACAACAGTTTTGACACTAAAACGTTAATTTGCTAATTACAAAAGCTCTAACAATAAACTATTAATTTTAATGATCTTAAGTTGAAACCGCGCTTGCAAAACGTACGTAGTATTGTGATATTTCGGAACAACTCCATTATAATTTGTTAATGTAGAAAAGCCATTAACAAAACAAATAATTTATTAACCTTTTTTTGGTTGATAATTATTTTATTTGGGTCATTTAATTAACTTCTTATAGAAGTATGATACGGACGGACTCACATAAAATTGTTTGAAGATTATTACAAATGAAGTTTCTTATAGCTTGGGTAGAAAATTTTTAGAAAAATCCGACCGGAATAAGGCAACTATTTTATAAAATACAGGCTTCCGCCAGCGGTTGTTACCCGCATGGTTCCCGTTCCCGTGGGAATATTGGGATAAAAAGAAGCCTGTGTTACTCTCCGTCCTTTCAACTCTATGCCAAAAATCAAGTCGATTAGTTGCTTAGTCAGGGCGTCAAGTTTCAAACACACTTCCGCATTTTTCATATTAACAAGTTAGGATTATGATTGTACATGTTTAAAAAAATCGTATATTTAAAATTTACCATAAATATAAAAATAGCATTGAAAAATGCAAAAATTACAAAATCATAAAAAAAATCGTATATTTCACCATTTTTACTTTTATTTTAAAACCATTACAAAACTTAGATAGATAGATAAAATATTTATTCAGAAACCACTAAAATACATTTTTGAGAAATTACTTGGGTACAAAAGAGAAAACAAACAAAACTTAAAACTAAGACATTCGGCTTAAAACTTATCGGGGAAAGAAAGAGTTAAAAGCTACAAAAATATTTAAACACTTCTTAAATTTCTCGTGGCTCTAAAATTATTAAATTTTCAATAAAAAGCGTGATATGACCAGTTAAAGTTGTTTTTAATTCATTAGAAGGTAAAACGACATTTAAGTCTGTGTATTTCTAGCGACAACTTACTTGCAACTTTACAATTTCATCAGAGATTGTCCAACAGCTCAACTAACTGCAACTTTACTTACTTGTTAAGTATTTGAAATACATAATAAGCTATTGAACCTCCTATAACTAAACAAATTCAACGTTGTTCACTTCCTCCCACAGACATAACAAACTTGAAACATATATATATATATACCCATTATATTTTATGAAAATTATAAGTAAACTATAGTTTTTTATAACCATAAAAATTACTTGAGTTCCTAAAAATACTGAAGCTAAGTTGCACCTAATGATTTTATAATTTACTTATGAATTTTTACGAATTTCTTTTAACTTTATACTAATAACTTATAATAACTTATAATAACTAATAACTTTATACTAACCTAACTACGGAGTTTTTATAGTGAACCCTGATTGGTCAAAAACCCCGTAGTTAGGTTAGTAGATGTCTCCAAATACGGGATAACATGGACACAGTTATGTATTTGATTTACATATTTTTTTTACTCCTTTCGCAACAAACACTATTGCTATTGCTACTAAAAGTGGCAAGTCACTGTAACATACGGCGCGAACATTACTTAATGATTAGTAACCTCATTGAAGTCATCGCAGTTGCTCATACACAGCGGTTGCCGTAATCAATTTCATTAGGAGATGTAACTACTGTTATCATTACCGACGATTATTGAAATAAACGAGGAGCTCGGCGGGCGCCAGCTTAGTCGAAAACACACTTACTTTTTATAGAAAATTTATTCGGCGCGCTCGCTTCGTTCGCTCGGCTCGCACTTTAAATGTCCCAGTTATAACCCAATCTAACCATATTTTACGGTCTATTTGCGGGACTTTTTCTAAGTTCTGCACCTACTTCCTACAACCTAACCGCGTTTGTCCTGCAATAGGGGTGGTTAGGCAACTTTCGCTATGGTCGGTCACCGGATGGGTAACCTTTTTTTTTCTAGAGCTCCTCCGTGCTTGGGAAAGCTCGTTAAGCTGTTAGTCTCAGTTTCTGTTAGTCTCTCGCCACTGTAAGTCATGGGGGCCGTTTTTGGTACTCTCCCCAGTGATTAAGCATTGGGCCTGCGTTGTGGTGGATCATGGCTGTTCTTCCTTATTCTCCCTCAAGGAAGGCCTGTGCCCCAGTACCTAAATTATCCTTCTGCCTTAGGTGTTCTGTGTTAAATCTAGCAGAACATATGGGTTTCTAGGGTGTTTTGACATGCTGATGCGATGAGAAATTAGTTTTTTGGTAATACGTTTGTCATGACTGACGGATCTTTTGATATTCTGATGCGATGAGAAACGGGTATTTTGGCTTACTTTCATTTTAGGAAACTAATTTTGGAACGGATGTTTTGGGAAACAGACAGAACGTTCCGAAAGGCCCCAGTAGTGGGTACAGTAAAACTGGGCCGATGATGATAATGATAATTATTCAGATAGAGATTATGTTAAAAATAGCAGTTTGTGTTACTATTTCTTTACTATAATTGCCTGCCTATGTATACTTTTGAATGAGAAGTGCGATTTTGTTACCGTCGGGCGCCGGCACTTTTAGATATCGATGTCTAGCAGCCTGACCGCCTTCACATTTTTGTTTATATTTCTTTTAATTTTCATCCGAATTTGAAGTTTCATATATCTATAGAAACCTAGAAATATTTTTTAAGCACTGATTAGTAATAAATAAAACATACTCTTTTACTGTATCTTCCATTTTAATTTCATCCAGGTTTGGAATTTTTTCTAACCTCGAACTTTAACGGCAAAGAAATCACATACTTAAAACTTGTTATAAATAACATTATTTTGAGTAACACACCGAGCTTATACACTTTTTGTCATTACGAACTTTATACTTTGTACTAAATGCATTTGTAATCAAAACTACAGAAATAAATATGACTTGCCACACCATGAGGATTCCGCGTCACAAACTGTTTTAATGTCCTTTTTTTCATTTTATTGTACGAAAGTGACAGCCAATCATAATTTATTATTAGAGAGCATAGACAGCAGAATCGATTGATGTGTAGCACTCCTATTGGCTAAAATAATAATATGGAGTAAAAAATAGATAACGGCCAATATCTCTGGTAGGGACATGTTAGTATGATTACGATTGAAAATTGTTTATCAGAACAATAGTTTTTAAATATCTGAAAAATATCAATAAAAAGGCACCGTTTTAATCATCAATTAAACATTTAGACACTATACAATCGAAATAGAAAGACGTACAGCGGCTACTATGGTGACAAAGAAGATTTTTGCCAAAGTCAATGTCAGGAGAAAAGGTCAATAACATCATATAGGTAGTGCCTCGATGGTACAGGTATTCGTTACCGGTGTCACTCGAGGAAGGTCTCAATTACCCACCCGGGAAGGAAACCCACAACTGGTTTGTATCAACTTTTGCTTTTTATTCCGCTTTCTAGATTATAAATTAGTTACAAGATACAAAGTGTAAGGAGTCTCGTACTTTATTCATTATTTACCTTATGTTTACCTGATGCTTTCAGAAGTTTTTTTATAAGCTTTTTGCATTCACAATTATTATCTAATATTTTAATACCAGAAAATAACAATTTTTTTAATAAAATATGTTATTTTTAACCAACGACTTCCAAAAAGGAGGAGGTTCTCAAATCGGTTAGTATGTTTGGATATAAATGTTACCAGAAGAACCGCTCCCACCATCCTCTATAATAGTTACTTACTCTTAACTTAGCTCTAGATAATTTTGACAACACGTGTCGCTAGTTGCGTCTATATTTTGCTTGAATTGAAACTGCGTGAGAATTTTACTAGCCTGTATAATCAAGGAACTTCACGGTTGACCAGTAGAGATTTGTTGGGATCAAAAGTTATAACAATAATCAATCAATCAATCAATCATTTTATTGCTTTCCATAAGTAAAATTTATAATACTCATGAAATAGCTACGAGTATTAATATTGTAATTATTATTTGTGATATAAACTTGTTGGCAAAATCAAAAAGGGCACCGTCATAACTGTCATTACATAAAAAGAAGGAGAAAACATAAACTCGAAAAACACTCCCATAAAAACTCTACCATACCGTGAAGTTCCTCGGTTGCACTTAAACGTAACGTCAATATTTGCGTGCGTGCGAATGTACTTTGTGTCGCGGCAGTGTGTCAGCCAAGTTCGATACTCTCTTTTTCCAGATAGGTACTCTTTACGTAACATTGATATTGACCTGACCCAGGTCAACTATTTTACGATTAATGATTTCCGTGTTCTTATGCATATTTAATACTGACAAATTCCATCAATATATTTACATGAGTGCCTACATCATTTATCATTATTTAAACGACTTGGATAAATGTGACGATGTTTATTATTATCTCTTCTTCTCTAAGTTAATTTATTAAGTCATATAAAAGGGGTTCCATGAATGAGATATAATATAATGACCTAAGAGAATAGACGGGAAGTATGTTAATCTGTGCTGTGTGTCTTCTACTTTTTGTCGCAATTTGAAGTGATCCCAATTTCCTATATTTATGGTCATGTATTTTTTTTTTACTTACCGCAATCTTATTAAAGTGGCCTCAACCGCGGGGCAGAAAGTGGCCGCAGATAGATAGCTAATTGCTTTATGTCTATCATTCAGCCGAACACAGATTGTTATAAACAATGCAACAAATAATAATTAAAACAACTAGTTAATATATTAAATCTAAACTGCGTGTGCCGCATCGACGGAAAAAGGCAAAAACTCCGTAATCCCTTTGCTTTACAATTAAAGCAAAGCACTGATTACAGTTTTTGCCCAGAGGAAACGCGTTGTCGTGACGTGTCAGACGTGAACCACACACACACACAGACACAGTTGGTTCTCTATCCTATATAATATATTTGTTTGTATAATATATAAAAGTAGTACCATTCCCGGTGCAGGTAAATGATTTATCATAAATCTTTGAACGCAGTTTAAGTTATTTTTGAAAATAAAGGAATGTTCCCTTTGAGTAAAATTTGCTTACATCAATATTTAGGGTAACGTCCTCCTCCAGCTACCGTATTTTTTTCCACCCTATATAAATTGTTATGTATCTGTTACATGTCCATATTCTAAAGCATTTATTTCTCACTAGCGGCCGCCCGCGGTTACACGCGCGTGATTCCCGTTCCCGTGGGAACATCGGGATAAAAAGTATTCTATGTTTTGATCCAGATTACTATCTCTGTGCCTAATTTCATCTAAATCCGTTTAGTAGTTTTAGCGTGAAAGAGTAACAAACAAATAAACAAACAATCTGAGTGCTTTCGCATTTATATTATTAGTAGGATTAAAAACCACTCCTTAGCTTCGTATATAATTACGTGTTTATTGCTCCAGTACATCCCATCAAGATTAGAAATGCATACAATATTATATATTATATTCGCTGGTGGTATCAGATTACTTCAGGGTTCTAGTGACCAAGACGTTAGAAATTGATAAATTCAACACAGAAATTTATAATCCTACAAATATTATAAATGCGAAATTATGTTAGTGTGTTTGTTTGTTTGTTTGTTCCTCTTTCACGCAGAAAGTACTGAACGGATTTCCATGAAATTTGGTATATAGAGCCTTCAAGTAGTGAAATAACACATAGGCTACTTCTCAACCCGATATTCCCACGGGAATAGGAATCATGTGGGTGAATGTTTACATGTTTGTTACTCAATCACGCCAAAACGGTTAAACGGATTTTCTCAAATTTGGGATACAGATACTTTGTAACCTGGAGAGGAACATAGGATACTTTTTTTTAATTTGATATGGACATAACTTGAACCGTGGAGATGGATATAAGATACTTACTCTGATAAATCCTGATAAATGGCACACTTACGGTAGTGAAACGTGGTCGCTAACTATGGGTCTGATAAGAAGGCTTAAGGTAACCCAGCGTGCAATGGAGATGACTATGCTCGAAAAGGGAAATGAGGAGATCCAATCTAAAGTAACCGACATCGCACCAAGGATTGCTTAGCTGAAGTGGCAGTGAGCGAGATACATAGCGAGAAGGATCGATAGCCGTTGGGGCGGAAAGGTTCTGGAATAGCGACCGCGCTCCGGCCGACGTTTCGTGAGTAGTCAAGGTGGCCCCGACAAGGTAGACCGACGATCTGGTGAAGGTCGCGGAAAGCCGCTGGATGCGGGCAGCGCAGGACCGATCGTCGTGGAGATCCTTGGCGGAGGCCTTTACCCAGCAGTGGGTGTTATGTGGCTGAGACGACGAAATGGCACCACCACGGGACATCCTAAATCTGCGCGATAACCTAATTCCTCGTGGACGAAGTCGCGGGCGAAAGGCTAGTACATAATATTTAAAACAGTTTACCACTAAACCTATTCCGATGAATTCTGGCATAGAAATAGATTAGACTTTGTAGGGCATAGGCTACTTTCTGTCTCCAATAGAAGTCATCCCTAAGTAACGAAATATAAGCCTTTTCATTTCCAACCACGGTTGACTAAATATTATATTTCTTAAAAACGTAAGTAATTAACTACAAATATAACATATAAACTTTTTAAAATTGATGTGTGTATCTAACGCGCGTTGAAGTCTTTTATACACGAGAGCTGATAACAAACGTAGCAAAATAATTGTATTTTCTTTCTTTCTAATTATACAGATTAAGCATAACAAATATTCCAAGAATTTATACCAATGTTTTAAAAGCGAAATAAATTATATTATACATAATAAATTAAATTACATAATCGTCTTATGGTATAGTCTATACTTCTATACTAATATTATAAAGAGGAAAGATTTGATTGGTTGTTGGTTTGCATTAAACAGGCTCTGAAACTACTGAACGAATTTAGATGAAATTTGGTACACAGATAGTAGATAGCCTGGTTATGAACATAGGATACTTTTTATCCTGATATTCCCACGGGAACGGGAACCACGCGAGTGAAACGGCGAGCGGCTGCAAGTAGGTAATAAATTTGACCTTGGCTTTTATTTTGGTCGTGTAAACTTTTTTTAAGTATACGTAGAATTATTATAGGCAACCACAAGTCTTAAACACGATGTAATAACTATTTCTTTACTGTCAACTAATAGACCGATAGGGATAAGTTTTGAGGTTTCAAAAATATTAAAGTTCTTGATTTTTGGTATACAGTTCCAGGACCATTTACTTAACCTAATATATGATTTTGTGTCATCTTAGGTGCAGGGATAAGTATATATTGACGTTTTTGTCTTTTCTGACATTATCGGCCGAAAAGAAAATTAGAGACGATAATTTTACTTTCATGGGGATTAGAAAGTCGTAAACGATGTACACGAGGTTTTTGTGTCATCTCTCTCCACGGGAATACTGTTATTTAACCATTACCTAAGATGTCGCCTCAGTAGCTCAAAAGAATATTAGAGTTGGTGAAATAAGTGTTATAAGTTTTAGATCAATGGTATCTTTTGTTTATAATGTTTTGTGTCAGATTCCTCCATGGCATTTTCAGAAACTTTCCTTTTTTTGTTCAAAACGCTGTAAAAGTCACAAAAGAAAATTCAAGTTATTAGAGTTTATGTTTTTATTATCTTTATGATATAACGAAACACTATTCAAAATTTGTGTCGTTTGTATCCATGGAATCTTATATTATTAGATTCAGTTTAAATCCGGAACATTTTGAAATTTGCCGCTAAGAGCAAGCGCATGGGACGCGACGCGACACGCGAGCGGTGTGTGTGACCTTGAGAGCGCCCTTACGTCGCTCGTCGGTGGTTTTCGTAGTGCAAATGTAAAGCCGCACGTGCTGTTGACGGTACCTACGTTGCTAGTCAAGAAGGTACCTACTTAATTATATTTAAGTAAGTTGATGACCAGACTAAGATGTTTTTTAGAAGTAGGTAAACATCAAATAAAAAGCAAAAATGAAAACAAGATATATATCTGATCTAGGCAAGTAAGTAAGTATAATTTGTTTTTACTTTATACCACCTCAAGTGCCACTCTTCTAAATGACAGCCTTTCTGATTGTTAAAATTGAAATTAGAAATAATGCACCCACTGTCAATCACTCGTTTAATACATTTTGTTTTATAGTTTTGCATTTCTAACCCAATCATTATTATTAATGAGAACCAAGAATACTGGTTCTTCTATACGATGGTACCGGTGTCAGTTAATTTGCGTCAGTACTGGGAGTCCCGGGAAAAAATTTAACTTTGAATTCCCGGTACTTTTCCCTATCTCGAACTCATTCATTTGAATATATTTATATTGAAGTTTACTATTAATGAGAACCGGTTCTGCGATACCATGTTAAAACCGATGCCAGTTAATGTGCCCCAGTAAGTACCGTATCAGGAATCTCGGGAAAATTCGTAACTAGGAGTTCCTGGGACTATGCCCTAGCATTATTTATCGATGTTATATAAACATTTCCTTTGGCTGTCCATATTTGCATTGCAATCTCCTGAGATCGGAAACTTTCCGGTTTTGGGGGGATTTTGGAGACAGGTTCATTTGCCCAGGTAGCTACTAATTAAGCATCTTATCGTTGTTCACAAGTATGGAGAAAATTGAATATCGGGTCATCATTCAATGCCTTCCTAGCAAAGAAAATCCAGTATCCAGCCTTAGGGTTTGTTAGCCGATGGCGTAGCTTCTTTGACGTTCATAAGTGCTTGTAACAGCATAGACTGAATAAATGATATTGAATTTGAATTTAAATTTGATGCACGAACCCCTACTGAACTGGTTCATGAACCTGTCTCCGCAGGCGGACTCTTAGTAGCGCAAAACAAATCTGCCCCCTTGTCATGTAACCCAAAAAGCTTCAGTTGACGCTCGAGCAAGTCTATAGCTTTTATTGATATAGATGTAGAATCGTTATTTTTTTTTGCCCTGGCCTTTAGTGAAATAGCCAAGCCAATGCTAACTTACATCTTGTCCCTAATTCCCTAATTCGGTTGTCCACTGAGGCTGTAAGATTAACAGGATAAGAAACAGGTCAGTCCTTTCAACCTGAATCCTACTTTGCTGATCATGCGTGTCATTTTCATTAAGTTTCAACTTTTAATATTTCATTAAAATTTTAATAAGCATGAAAAAAGCTTTGCTTTACTGGCAAAGGTTTTTTACGCTGAATTGGTTCCTCCAACTATACCAAACGCAAACTCAGTTGTTTTCGAGAGTCATAACGAGTCGTCTAGCTCGCGGGTTCGACGACTTCCTCACGAACAAGCCGGGTTCTGAAAAGGCTTTAGCACCAAAGACCACATCCATACGCTTCGGCAGGTTATACAGAAGACCGAGGAGTATAATTTGCTACTTTGCTTGGCGTTCGATACGATAGAGACCTGGGCGGTACTGCATTCTCTCCAGAGGTGCCAAGTGGACTATAGGTATTTCGAGGTGTTGAGGTACTTATTTTTATTTTTATTTTATTTTACAATATTTGGGGGGCTTACAGCTAACATTACAAGGTAGATACGTAAATTATACTACTAAGAGCCATTTACAAGCCTCCACAGATAGCACTTGGTTAAATAACTGTTTTACGCTTGCTTTCATTATACAGCTAATTAATTCATATTAATTTTATATACCTAATTAAAATAGACACTATACAGAGCTACTCAAAACTCTATTAACAGTTGACAAGTTATCACAAAATAGGTCAAGAGCATTAATGTCTCGCTTGTTAATACTGTTGAACAAATTACTGGCACGAACATAAAAAACATTTCTGTGGTGCATCGTGCGGACGAGTGGGGCATGGAGCAGATTTCTTGGACGACAGTGATGGAATGGTACATTCAATTTTAATTTGGAAACAAGTTCGGGGCAATTGACTTTATTTTGAGCTATTTTCATTAGATAACGAAGATCAGAAATCTTTCTTCGGGTTTCGAGTGGAAGAAGATGGAGACGCGAACAACGATCCTCATACGCCATGGCAGGAATTTTGAACTTGAAGTAGAAATCTAGTAAATTTCCTCAGGATTCTCTCCAGTCTTGAGGCATGTATTGCATAATTAGGGTTCCAAATTTGACTGGCATATTCCAAATGACTCCTGACAAAAGCACAATAGAGAATCTTTAGTGATTTCATAGTACTAAACGACTTACTGTTGCGGATAATAAAACCAAGCGCAGCAGTAGCCTTTCCTACGATCCGGTCAATGTGATGACTGTAAGATAGCTGATTATCCAGGTGAACACCAAGATCCACAGTAGTGTCGGCGCGAGTAAGTGAAGTATTAGCAATCGAATAATCGAATTTCAATAGATTCTTTTTTCGTGAATAACTTAATACTTGGCATTTGGATATATTGAGGTCAAGACGATTAACATTGCAGTATTCTACCACCCTTAGAAGGTCTTCCTGCATAAGTTGAGCATCAGACAAGGAATTAATTGTTTAAAACATTTTCATGTCATCCGCAAATAATAGAAATTTAGAGTGTTTGAAACATTTTTCAATATCATTTATAAAGATCACAAATAATAAGGGACCCCTGAGGTACACTGGACGGGACCTCTATCCATGCGGATGTGTAACCACTGAGTACTACTGCCTGAGTCCGATTTCGAACATAGGAGGAGAACCATCTGTATAGATCACCTCGTATTCCCAGTTCAAAAAGCTTCCGCAGCAAGATATCGTGATCAACCCGATCAAACGCTTTACTGTAATCGGTGTAAACAGCATCAATCTGGGCTCCATCATCCATCTGCCCCGAGACGAAGTCGGTAAAGAGCATAAGGTTAGATACCGTAGACTTACCTTGTATAAACCCATGTTGTTGCGGGAGAAAAGATGCAGATAAGCTATTATATAATTGATCATAGACTATGCGCTCAAGTAATTTAGCTAAAATACAGAGTTTTGATATCGGGCGATAGTTTACAATTTCAGTTTTAGCACCTTTCTTATGGATCGGCGTGATGAATGCTGATTTCCACCTGGCTGGCATCACACCTTCAGCCAAAGAACGACGGAAAAACAGCGTCACAGGTTCAGTCAGCACATCGGCACACTTAACAAAAATATAGCTGGAAGAGAATCGGGCCCCGCAGATTTATAGAGATCGAGTGCCTTTAGATGTTTATTCACGACTATAGGGTCAATTTCAATTGATTCGAAAATATTGTAACAGGAGGATATATCATGTTGTGCCTGAGACGAGCTATTAGCAGATGAAAGGGGTGCTAAAACTGTGGAACTAAAGTAGGCAGAAAAGGATTCACATATATCTTGGCCATTTTCATAATTAGTGCCATTATAAGACATATTTGACGGATAGTTGCTGTTCGTCCGTTTACTCTTAATATAAGACCAGAATACCTTTGGAGTCTCCGTGATTGAAGATTCAATTCTGGTCATATATGCTTCATAACAAGAACGTTCGACCTCATTTACACGGTCACGAAGCACACGGAATGATAACAGATCGCAGAGGTTGCCATATATCTTATACTTAGTTAAATACTTAATAATCTTTAATAATCTTAATAAGAGAAGAGGTGTACCAGCGAGGATATTTGGAGTCCCTTAGTGTGCACTGCGGAATATAAAGATCTCTCACTTCGAACAAAATAGAATAAAATTCGGATAGTGCTTCATCTACGCTATCCCTCATTAAAATGTCATTCCATTGTATTTTGGCCAAATCAGAAATGATTTGCTCATAATTGCCTTTGTTGTATAAGTAGCTTTTACGCACTGGAGCTTTGAGATTGGGCTGTAGTTGGATGAAATCGAGACAAATAACTAGGGAAGGATTTACTTATACGAACATGCCACCATGTGGGACCGATTACAGAACCAGAACACAAATCCCATCTAACTTCAGCGAGGTGTGAGACAGGGAGACGTCATTTCTCAGAAACTGTTCACAGCTGCGTCGAAGGATATCTTTAAGCTCTTGGACTCGAAAGGACTCGGCATCAACATTAATGGCCAGTATCTGACACATTTTCGTTTAGCCAATGATGCGGCTGAGACCTTGGAAGATCTGAACACAATGCTCGAAGATCTCCGTAGTGCTTCCCAAACATTGGGTCTTAAGATGAACATGGAAAAGGCGAAAATCATGTCAAATTCCCATGTTCTACCCACTTCAGTTCACGTTGGGAACCCTACACTCGAAATGTTGACCACTACGTTTACCTTGGACAGACAATCCAGTTAGGTAAGTCCAACTTCGAGAAAGAGATCTCCCGTCGAATCCAACTCGGATGGGCAGCATTCAGGAAGCTCCGTAAGATCATCGCGTCCAACTTACCGGTGTGTCTCAAGACGAAAGTCTATGACCAGTGTGTGTTGTCAGTGATGACTTACGGTAGTGAATCGTGGTCGCTAACTATGAGTATGCTCGGCGTTTCCCTACGTGATCGAATCTGATATGAGGACATCCGTAGGAGAACTAAACTGATCAAAGCAACTGACATCGCTCGAAGGATTACTCGGCTGATATGGCTGTGGGCGGGGCACATAGAGAAGAACCGATGGCCGCTGGGGCGGAAAGGTTCTGGAATGGCGACCGCGCACGGGAAGACGCTACGTCGGTAGGCCTCCGACAAGGTGGACCGACGGTCTGGTGAAGGTCAAGGGAAGCCGCTGGATGCGGGCCGCGCAGGACCGATCGTTGTGGAGATCCTTGGGGGAGTCTTATACCTAGCAGTGGGTGTCATGTGGCTTAAACGATGACTACGACTTGATGATCGAAAATTAGATCCAAACATCTTTAAGGGCGCTTTCAGTTTTGACGTTTCTTGTCGGATCGCTGCGGTGCCGAAGCGGTGCATTTGTCGTTTTGCGCACGGACGGTCGTTTGTTTCCATACAAAGCGCGCAGTGCGGTTACAGTACGGCGTCGGTATCTATCTATTTTTGTGGCGGAACCGACGCCGCACCACAGATATTTTTGTTATAAGCTTGAACGCAAACCCCTTGAGCAGAGACAGAAAGTAGCGTTGTTGCGAGCTTAACGCTTTATTATCTGATATATTTCGGTCTGAAATGGACAGCTATACTCTTCCCCTGCCATTAGACAAGCATAAATACGAATATGTACTTCACAATATATTCCAAAGACTGGCATTCAATGCGTCGAAATCGGCTAAGCGTTTTGATTCTTATATCTTCTGTACCGCGCTAGAGTGTAACTTCGTACCTGTTCTTGTGTTTCCGAATACTTACAAGCCCGGGGATTCTAATTCCCTAATGAATACCTTCTAGGCTCATCGTTGATTGTATGATACTCCTAGCTTATCATTAGGCGGTATAACAGGGCAGTGACCTATTTATCAGAGTGAGACAGCAATAGCCAGACAGTAATATGACCGGTAATATAAGCGTATTTCAATAGTACGTTATAGTTAAAAGCTGAATTTTGTGTGTGTTACGCGGGGAACTACCAAAAAATTGTTTCACAGCAGCAGCACTTTCTATGGTTCTTTCATCTTGCGTCTAACATTTTCATTTATGCACACATTTTAAACAGCTCAATAATACAAAAAAGCTTTAGGGGTTTCTCAGTATCGGGAGTAGCGATATTCCCGGTTCTCTTAACGGAGTATCGGACCCGGTTCCTGTAAATCTACGAGTATGCCGTATTTAGTAAGTATAAGCTATAAATTTTGTTTTGCTGACTCTACTTAAAGCAGAATACTTTTTTTATATGATATATAAAAAAATAAAAACTACCGAAAAGCGATAGGTACCTGTAAGTAAAAGTGAAAATCTACTAAATAACTCATATAGGTATAATATCTGCTCTGCTATGCGACCGACGACCCGGACAGGGACACCCTGTCATTCTTTCACTTGCATAAAAGTAACAGTATTGAAAATTAGATGTGACCTGCGGCTGCATAGTAGATTAACGCTTAATATAGACTGTGATGATAATCTCTACATAACCGAACAACGGCCTGTGTGCTTTCGTTCATCAATTCAATCCTTACCTAATCTGATCTAATCACGGGATAATCTAATTACCTATAATAGTAGGTACCGAATATAACCCGACTGAGACGGACGCCGCGATGTCACACGGTCCACGCGTATAGGTAGGTCGACCGCGCCGGGCTTGCCGCCTGCGCTTCGTTCGCATCGCGCGCTATGTACCTACTAACTTCGTGCGCTTTTTTGATTTTTTTCTTAATTAATAATGCCGTGCATTAATATGACACAAATTCACACTGTCCATCAATCATGCATTTTTAATATCAAATAAGTAAATTCTAATAATTGTAGTATTTTTTTAAAGCACTTATAGCTCGGACAAACAAAAAAATTGAAAATACTAAAATCCCATGCCTGAATCTGGCACAAATTTATTTCATGGGTTTATTTAAGTAATCTGCAGATTATGGTACTAGTTATTTAAACTCTAATTTTTTTTTGCCTTAGTTATTAAGGTACTGACTTTAAGTCACTTTCCCCTGGACGAATGTGGCACAAACTAGGTTTGTACACTACGCAGGCTGTCTTAAATTCAATACCATTGCGTTTTTTAACTTGAAATCAATTTTGTAAGTTTTATTTTGAATTATTTATATCCACCACAAATATTCGAATTTCTATAGATGCATAGGCAAGAAATGACACAAAACGCAAAAATAAGCTTTTTATATGCAAATACATCCACAGGCAAGTTTTTATAAACTTTAGAATTTTTGAAGGTTTTGCCTACAAAATAACTCAGCGCGATCGGTCTATAAAGCAGGAACGAAAGAGTGTTCCTGCATCACATAATACTTCTAATAAGTCATCAAATTATTTATAGATAGCTAAAATATACAATAAGCAGTTAAATCGAACATTTATATTTTATACCGAGATTGTAAGGAAACTGTATAATATTTTTATGAACTAAAATATATACGTACTTATAGATTTTTTAGCGTAGTGAATTTATTTATTGTTCAGTAGAGGGGACTCAGTACTTAATTACCTATATGATGAAAATTATATAGGCAATAAAGGAAAGTAATGATTATGAGTAATGAATAGGAAGGTAATGAATTGTACTGCGGTTCTATCGAAAGTCAAACCGTGGTATAAACTAAAACTTTGTTGTATAAAACTGCTCCCTTACTCTGGAAGGAATCGAGTTCACATTAGGCTTGAAATAACGTCAAAAATCTGTTATTTTGGTAGTTTGAAAATGGTTGCTATGGTTTCCATAGTACCGTTTTGGCATTTCTTCGATCATGATGAGAACTCGATTCCGTGGAGTCTTGAGTACCCCTGTTATTTATATTGTTTTTTCCACCGCATGAATACTTACTAATAGCGTGTAGCTGTCAAGGACATACAGTTACCAGCACGACAGACTTTGCAAACTATAAATTCGCTCCAATTGTTTTCGAACCCAGCGTCTTACATCTTAAACTCCGAAGACGATTCGATAAATTTTAAAGTTTTGCAAAACATAACCAGCTGTTGACCGTACGCTGTATGCAAAAAGTTATATAAAGTTATATACTTATATAAAAATGAAATATACCAATACAATATGATATGTTTCTATAGTAAGTACTCAATTAAATATTAACTAACACTAGTTGCGATCACAGACCTATATCGAGATAGACGGTAAAAGTGTACCTACCTTGCGTGTAAAAAGTTTGATCCACGGACAAAGTTTACCGACCTAAGTCAGTCCGCTTGACACCAATGCTAAGAAAACACGCGTCACTCAGAAACGAAAATGGTTAATTGTGCAGTGCTTTCTTGCAAAAGCTCCTCAATAACATTGGCACATCACTAAATCTCACTCGTGACGTCATGGTACCTTTATACGAAAAATTCGACACGCTAGTTTCTCATACAGTTTGAAGCGCTCTTTTCGTCTATCTCGATATAGATCTGTGGTTGTGATTATATCATTTCTGCAACATACTTTAACATATAAGGCAGCAATCTAGTTACACCATCCTAAGTGAAAAATCTGAACCATCAACGCAGAACTTCGTACCTATCTGATCATGTAATGCACCAATTACTGATTTTAAATGAGCAATCATAGTTACACAATCTAAAACCGTTACTCGATTGAGCAATAAGCTAAAACTAAGACTTAATACATTACCTACATGCGACCCAAAATCATGTGTAACGAGGTCAACAATATTTATTAGTCACGGCTAATATGCGGTTGAAAGTGAATTATAATAGCTATGATTTTACTTCAAAAATACAAAATGTCAGCTAATGGTGAAATAGGCACTACGCTTTTGTGTTGTTTCGTCTTAAAAAAATAGCGAAATGTTTATGGGGATGTTTTGAATTATATTGAATTCGTTTGTCCAGTTATTTTAATTGAACTATCAAAAATACGATATTACTCCTAATGGTGAAATAGGCAGTATGCTTTTGTATTTCTTCGCCTAAAAACAATGTTTATGGAATGTTTTGAAATTATTTTGAACTCCCTCGCAGTCAGTTATTTTCTAGTCTTTAGAAACAATAATTGAAGTATCTTGGTAATAGAAGGAAAAATATATACAATTTCATTCACACTTATTTCGTCAGATTGCATTTCAAAAACCAAGTTTCCTGATGATGCTAATTATAGCTTTGCAAGGTCTTATTACGTTTGTACCTATATTGTTTATTGTTTACGATGGGATCTTTATTCTGCGATCACTGCTTTACAGATAACGATAATAACTCTCTCTTATTAATAATGTTCCTACTCTAATAGATAGGGCAATATGAAAACTCAAAATAACATTTCACATTTTTTATTAAATCAGCCTCAAGTCAGAGTATAAGTGCTGATACTCTCTCAAGTTTCATTTAATATATTTTTCATACAATAAACAAAGCACTCAAAAGCTAAAACAAATAACAGGTTTTTTTATTTATCTACAAACATGTCAGCCCGCGCACCGAGGACGGTGCTATGCGGGAGTGAGCCACCTTGGTAACACGGCGTCACAACCTTTCATTCCTGAGAAAACGCACCTACAGAATTGCGACAATAATAATACAC
The DNA here is from genome assembly GCA_910589605.1 of Chrysoteuchia culmella. Taxonomy (NCBI): domain Eukaryota; kingdom Metazoa; phylum Arthropoda; class Insecta; order Lepidoptera; family Crambidae; genus Chrysoteuchia; species Chrysoteuchia culmella. Next base: position 7,933,983 of record OU342665.1, on the reverse strand, counting down.
TAAAATACTAAAAGATCACATTTCAACTTAGCCTAATAAGGTACTGGTGTGGGACCTAGAAACTAACTGAGCTCAGTGCCAACCGTGGTGTTGCTGGGGCTGGTGTTGTTCGATCTCCTTCTTGAAGTAGATGGGATAGTGGACCTTCACGGGGTAAGGGACCTCCTTGACAAGGGGGACTGGCACCTCCTTGTAGACTGGGTAAGGCTTGTCGATGGGGACCTTCACTTCGAAAGGAACCTTCCTTTCGACGGTGTAAGGGATCTTCTTGTATACATCATAAGGTTTAGGCACGGGGACTTTGATGTGGACGGGGTAAGGCTTCTCAACCTCAACCTTGTAAGGCCTGTCGACTGGGACCTTGACTTCGTAGGGCACATGCTTGTGCACGGTCACGGGGTAAGGCTTCTCCACGGTCACTGGGTAGGGTTTAGGTACGTAGACGTTGTAAGGCCTGTCGACGGGCACTTTCACTTCATAAGGCACCTTCTTGATGACTTCGTAAGGCTGGGGAACCTTAACCTCGTACTTGACTGGGACTGGCACTTTCTTCTCGACAGTGTAGGGTTGAGGCACGGGGACCTTGACTTCATAAGGCACCTTCTTCTCAACAGTGTAAGGGGTGGGCACTTTTACTTTGACCTCGAAAGGCTTGTCGACGGGGACCTTGACTTCATAAGGCACCTTCTTTTCAACGGTGTAAGGTTCAGGCACGTAGACGGGGTATTTGACGTACTCCTTGACGGTGACGGGGACTTTCTTTTCGACGGTGTAGGGTTGGGGCACGTTTACTTTGACTTCGTACGGGACTTTCTTTTCTACGGTGTACGGGACATGTTTCTCAACGGTGTAGGGGACGGGGACCTTCTTGATGATTTCGATGGTTTTTACGTGTTCCTGATGGTGTCCGTAGTCGCCACCGCTGCTGCCGCCGCTTGAGATAGGTTTCCATTCGGAGGAGCCTCCGTATTCGCCGCCACCATAGCTGCCGCCACCGCCGCCTCCATAGCCGCCGCCGCCGCCGCCTCCGTAGCTCAGTCCTTCATGGCCGCCGAAGCTGGCTTGCTCTTGTCCATAGCCACTGGCACCGCTGAAGCTGTGGCCTTCGTCGCCACCGCCATACCCGCCGCCGAAACCGCCACCGCCGCCGTATCCGCCACCGCCACCGCCGCTGCCACCGTATGAGCCAAGGTCGTAGATGCCTCGCTTCTCCTGTTTCTTATCTTCGGCTGCCGCTTGTTTCGGTGCGCCTTTCTCCTCGCTGGCAAAGGCCACCACGGCCAATGAAGCCACTAAAACAACCTGCAGACAAAAATAAGCTTTGTCAGTAATTGAATACAACTTCTAATTGCCTAAGTTAAGAAACTTGTTTTATAAAACCTAACATCTATCGAAATTGTCTAGTATGTTTTGTTGGTTTATTTGTATAGAATCTCAATAATCTGGACATCAGTGTGTTTTCCTCACGTAATGAGATCGAACGTCAGATCTCAGACTAAACTCCGATCACAGAATACTAAACTATCGTGGTCACTTTCTACAAGGATTTAGAGATTTAGTAATAGCATTGGTACACATTTGTTCCTCATTTCGTATTTTATTGGATAGTGTTTGCGAATTTTTATAGGCTCGTGAACAAGAGCAATAAACGCTCTATTATTTATTATTATACAGCTTTAGGTTACTCAACGGCATACACAAAGACTACATTTTATTGCTTTTAGTTAGTAGCAGTTATAAACTTTCAATTGTTTTGTTACGTAATCTTTTAATGCTGAGCGACATGGCAAGTAAGGAAGGCTTTCGTTCTACATTATCTAAATATTGATCTGATATTCTAGAGTGGTGTTATGTCATTATTAAAGCTTTGTACTCTTGCTTTACTTTATTACCCGTTATGCCATCTATCATGCTAAATTAGGAGTACCTAATATATATCGAAGATATCTATTTCAGGCACCAGTTCCACACAAATATATAGGAACTGTCATTTACATTAAGTAATATATATTTGTGATGGTAGAATCAATCTTTTTCGCAGCTACAAAATTACTATGAGATTGGAAGCTACACTGACTAGGCTAAGTAACTGTTAACTCTAATGACTTGAAGTTCTCCAAATCTTTTTTCAATTAAGCTTCTTTGTCTTTAACTTTCTATGCATTTTATCATTCGATCACTATGAGAATTTAACGTATATACAATTTTGCAACTGACAGTCTGACGGCCGCTGCCCTATTGTATAAAAAAACAATGCGTTTTTAACTTGAAGATAATTTCCCAACGACAATTAACCCAGTTTTTGGAACGTAAAACAATCATTTCAATTAATATGAGTACTGCCACGATGTATTTACTCTGAATGTTCAACTAGCCATAATTTAATTACACAATACTATTTGGATTACCTAGTGAAAGTTAATAACTGTGCCGTTTGAGTTAATAACAATTTTTAGTCCGAATTATTTAGCAAAAAATAAAAGACCATTTTTCATGAAACGATAAAGAAAACGACCTTAAAGAACATACACAAAAAATATATACAGCGACGAATTTTAACCTCTTTATTTTTTTTAAGTAGGTTGAAAATGTAACTCTGGTAATTATGCCGAAGCATAAAAATAAAAATAAAATCTTACACTCACACCAATAAACCTAGCTCCAAAGTGAGCACTGTAATGCTTGTGTTATGGGATACTAGGGTAATGGACATAAATACATATAATTACACATATATAGGTATTTGTCATTATAAACATCCATGACTCAGGTACAAATGCTTGTATTCATCATACAAACATTTGCTCCTACCGGGATTCGAACCCAGGACCTCAGAGTAAGCGACACCTTGAAACCGGTGCACGTACCTCTCTACCACGGAGGTGAAAGAGATTAACTAGTTTAACTGTCCATCAATAAAAACTTTAAGTTACCATCAACAATAAAACAATATAATATCTTTAGAGCGGTTGTCACTTTATATGCCTTTTTTTATAAAACCTTTTCCAGGCCGCCCAATTTTTTACCATAGACAATGTTAAGAATATTGGGCATTCTGTTACTAAAATAAAGCAATAATTCACTGTAGAGATTGTTACTTTTTATATCTCTTTAATTTTATTAAAAAACGTTTTTTCAGAACAAAATTTTTACCATAAACAAATTAAGGAGATCTTATTCCAAACTATTGCCATTTGTAAACGCTATACCTAAGGCCATTAAAACGTGTACAGAATTCAACTCCATCGGTCTAAATAAACATACAAGTGTATCACATAATAGCAAGACAACTTTTACTGATCGCGATCACTCGTTAATACGAAAACAGCGAAATGAAAGCAAATAACATTACGTAACACAACTGCATCAATGCTTGAAGCAGGAAGTGAATATTGCATCTCAGTTAATCTATATATCTTTAGGAAGCGATAATTTTACACAGTCAGCTGTTTTAGTTGCCTCTGTATTAAGTAATTTACAGACTTTTTGAGAAAAAAAGTTGATATAGGGCCGATTTCACCACCTACTAATAAATTCTAGATACTTTAATTGACAGCTCATTTGACAAATTACCTGCCACTTAAGCTATCCAGAACTTATCTGTCGGTGGTGAAACCGGTTTTTCTAGTATAATCTATTCAAAATTCATCTTTTAAAATAACAATGTATATAAGCAAAACAAATAAAAAAAGTAGTTTTTGATATCGTAAAACGTCTTGATTGAAGAAATTCTGTTTTATGTTAACGTAAACTATAATGCATTGTTGTTTTTACTATTTTAATCTGTAATTTAAGCAAGTTGCGATAAAACAAAACTTTTTACATGAGAACAGTGTTAGTTCAGCTGTTTTCGTCACTACATTTGTTTTTATTTTCTCATATGTGTCGATACAGAAATCTGTAACTTTATCGAAAAATTTGTATTAATTATTATGTTAGAGATTGATAAATCGCTATCATAATAACGTATTCATTTTGAAGTCAAATTAGGCTCCAGATAGATTAAATAAAAAATTATACATTATATGTTTAGTTGTATAAATTTGAAAGTTTGATTCCGTATCGGCAATGTTTCCATTAAAATGTATAAGATATATTTTTACGTAAACACGGAAAGACTTCATCTCTTGGTTCTCATTAAAATTCTTAGAGATGATAATGATTTTACACATAGGGTGCCTATGCCTACGGTAAAAACATAGTTCACTCAGATTTGATGTTAGTCTGAAATAGTCAAACATTAGAGGTCTTAAGGAATTTATTCTATTATAACTATTTTAACAGGTTCGCTGTCCAAGAATTATAACAATTGATTTTCAATTGTTATGTATCATATGTGATTCATGTGACAGGGAAGGGGTTAAGTATTACTTATTATTTTAGGTTAGGAAACTTTGTGTCTAATATCAGCTAATTATAGTGTAACTAAAACAAATCTATACATTTTCACGTAAAACCTTTCTTTTCAGTAATAAAACTTTATCGCTTAGAACATAAATGAGCTTGTTACATAAAGCTAGTTTAAGCAAAAGCTACTCAATAACAAAATGCGCCTTTACTACTTACATACTTCATAATTAACGCTCTGCTGTGAGATTATTTACTATTACATGTGTAGTGTAGTTATTAAATGATCCATCCGTGTATGGCATAATGCGTTGCATCATATACTGACGCGTTACGCATCTGCACTCCACTCGTATCCATATCGATTATTCTATTTTCCTAAGATAAATAGATCAGTGAACCGATTACCAGTTAAATTTGCATGTACGAGATGTTTGATTTTCATTTGTTTGGAACAATTTTCGGAATGTGAAGTGACTATCTTTTGTTTTAAAATTTTTAAATAATGGTTATTATCGCTCAATTTAAAGATTTATTTTAGGAAGCATTTTTTTTTTAATCGTTGAAGTATATTCAAAATTATGGTACACATTTTGTTACTTTCCGTGGTCGACATAATTATGAAAGTAATTGACTCACAGTAGTCACCGTAATAGGTATCTCAGAGCCTGCAATTTTCGTAACTTTCACATGAGTCCATAGAAAGTGAAAAGAAAATTACATTAACCGTCTCACAGCTCTGAGAAAATTGTATGTTCCGTGAGAAACAGTACATTTATGTACTTCCTAAGAAACTGGTTTGATCTAAATCAATATGTACATTGATAAAACTAGTATCGTCATTGTTTTGACCACTGAATTTCAATCAAGTTCTTTACTAGACACTTTACCAAATTTTAACAGTATTTTATACAAAACCATATCATGCAATTTAAATTTCTGAGCTTTAAAAAACAAAACAATTTTCGTAACAAAAAACCTCCTTCGATTACTGAGACGAAAATCAAAATCCACTTCTAATCTGTGGTCCTTCTGAATTCAAAATTGGCGCCCTAATTAAATCACTTGGTCACAACACTGCCACTTTTCTTTTAACCGCACTGGACTCACCAAGAACTTCATGTTGCTGCGAGTCTCCGTTCCACGCCGAAGACTGGTTGTGTGCTTGCCCATGTAACCGTCACGTTATATAGCGACCCTCCCACGCCGCAGATCCGAACGAAGAAGGGTGAACGCATGGTCCAATAATGACATGTATTAATTGTAACTTGCATTTTGAATTGCGCTCTATATTCAAACTAGATCGATCTTAAGAACATCGGGTGAATAGATTAGGAAAAATCTTTTGGAAACTTATGTATCGTTTACGATTTAATAAAAATATTGACAATGCTTTAGTTGTTAGATGGTTGTGATTGCTATCATAGTTAGTTACTTTAGACTTAAATTCAACAGGGCAAAGCAACAGTACATCTGTTTGTTGGTCGAAATAATCGAAAAAGTCTTAAACAAACTTTTTCAGTTACAATTTACTCAAAAATGTAACAAGCAAAATACTAGTTGGTTTCGATAATAATTTCGCGACTTACTTAATTTGGATTAAGAAAATTATTCTAGGTCGAAGAAACACCCAGAATTTTTTTATTCGGAACCGAAATCTGTGTCATAAATTGCCGTATCTGCGCTGCTGTGACTAACAAGCTCCAAAGCGTCGATATAACTCAATGCTCCAAAGGGGTTGAAGATGAATTTCGATTTTGACTTCATACTTGTTCAATTCAATTCAATCCATTTATTCTGAACAATGTACATTGTGTTGAATATTTAAAAACACTGGAAATTTCTTAAAACTAAGTTTACACACCATAAAAAGTAAAAGTTCATCAAATATAAAATCATGTCATATTTAAATAAATCATTAAAATAAATGTCATGCATCATGATTACAATAATAAAATGTAAAATGAAATTAAATAAGATCATAATGTCAACTTGATTGAATATGAATGAATGTCCAAATAATTTATAATAATAATTATAATATGAAAGTAAAATCATCCAAACACATTTGATTAACTCATTAATTATTGTTTTCATTAATAAATTCATCTACTATTTCTACTATCTGTTGTTTGTTCTACTTCTTGTTGTTTGTGAGAAAAAAATATGATTTTATAAGGGTTCGTTTCTCCAGAAAATTATGTGTTCTGAACTCTCAAAAGTAAATGAAAATCATATTTAAGATTTTTTATGATTACTTTTTAACAGTGGGTTGCAACCCTGTTACTTATACGTTTCGCTAGATAAGATAAGATAGCCAAGTCTCAGCCAGCCAGTTTCTCATTGGTTAAGGATTCCGGGAGAGGCTCGCTTCCATCCTCAGCAATACAAAACTTAATATCAGGAATGATGAAGGCTAAGAGTCTCCCCGTTACTCATACAAAAGTAGCCGTAGGTAACATGGTGCAACCCACAGTAACTGATAATGTTATAAGTAGGTTTTCTCAAAACTGTTATACAAAAATCATGAAGAGTTTGATGGCTTTAATTTTCGCCGATAAAACATGAGCAGACATAGGTTTTGATTTAGCTTAAATAAAATATGGATTTCTAGATAAACTCTACTTGTTTCCAACTTGCAGCTCGATCGTAAGAGCGCATTCGCCTGAGAGCCAATAGCTGCAGTTCGAGTCCCGTCTGAGTAGTTCGACATAAGTTCTATTATTTTTCGACTACTTAAAATACGTGCGCCATTCATTGGACAGTATAAGTACTTTTTCTTGCTTTTAAACAATTATGCGACTACTCATATACCTACAACGGATGTAAGACTAATAGGATACCTAATATCAAATGTAATGACGATAATATTATTAAAAGAACAGAAGTTAAGTTATGTATTAAAGTCAAGGATTGAATGCAAAACTTAAATCATAAATAGATTTAAATATTAAAGATATTATTATTATATTATGCATCTTTGTCATCATAAGTAGTAGTTCCAATGATGTTGCCAAAAATAAATGCAGTATTATTCCGTAAGCATAAAATAATAAAATTTAAGTGTCAGTTCGCCCGAATTCAACGAACGTCAACGACTTCGTCTAGATTTTATGTGATTTTATTTTTTGCATTGACAATGCTATTTTTAACCGACTTCAAAAACTGAAGGACATTCTCTATTCGATATATATATTTATGTTTGTTCGCGCATAACTCAATACTTATAAAAATAACTGAATGATTTTATGGTTCCAATAAACTGCTTATTTTTATTTCCTGTGACTAATCTTCACAGTCATTTAAAGTCGGAACTGCAGGAGCATGGGACTTACTTATAATGAGATAAATTAAGTGGTCAGTCCATTGACCGTCCATGAGGGCCCAATACGGATTGGAGGGTGTTAACTGCTGCAGATACGGCTGGGACCAACAGCTTAACTTCATGCTTTCAAAAACATAGAGTTAAGATAATAAAAGGAGTCCGTATTTTAGTTTTTATATTATATTTTTAAGGTTTTAGTTTTAGGGTCATTGTTCTAGTATATATATCTAATGTGTAAAGTTAAGATAATACATAATGGTCTGTCACCCATATCGTGATCAGCCCTAGCAATACTTGGTTTAGGTAATAAACCATTTCACGAGTTTTTACATATTTTTGGGCCAAACTTCTTTGCTTATGAACAGCTGATGATTCTTATTTTCAACCGACTTTAAACAAAAAAAAAAGGTTATCAATTCCTCGTGTATATTTTTTTATGTATGTTTCCCGATTACTCGAAGTCGGTTGAACCGATTGAAATGATTCAAACGTTATTACGTCAGGATTATTACCAAGTTGGTCTCATTTTTTAAACTTTGAAATCGGTTCAGTGGTTTTAAGAAAATCCTGTCGTTTTCGTAGATGATAAATGATAACAGTCTCCCCGTTGTTCCTAAAAAAAATCCAAACTTTTAGTGTAAGAACTTAAGTAGGTACATAACGTAACTTAAAATAATGTGAAATAAAAAACGTTTTATGAAAAAATAAAAAACGACAACAAGAAGTCAAAAATAAGTCTATTGGTATAAGCGTATCTAAGGTATCGATAGTACATTAAGTACTACATTACACTCTATACCGTTTTTCTACCTTAGATATTACTAGTACCTAACGTACATCCAATTGATATAATATGTGTTACGAAACATAGATTATATATCTAGACAAACTAAGCTGCGCATGATTGCAAAACTATTCAATAATCATATGAACCTGACAACGAAGCTTTCAAACACAGAACCTTGCACTTAGGCGAAATGCCAACAAACCTAGACGGCATTCAGTTTTACTTTGTTTTGAAATAATAATTAAATTTCCATAAGGTGTGTTTTATTTTATTGCTGTTATTAGATTAACTAGGTAGCCTGCGGGTTCACCGGCGTAGTTACCGTTCCCGTGGGAATATCGGTAGAAAAAGTGTCCTTATATGTTCATAACCAGGTTTTTTTTAATGAGCGACGGGGAAACTCTTAGCCTTCATCATACCTGATGTAAAGTATTAATAAGGCTGAAGATAGAAGCGAACCTCTCCCGGAATCCTCAAGCACTGAGGAACTGGCTATCTAATCTTTAATTGCCGGAACACAACAATGCTGAAAACATTGTTGTTATGGCGTCAGACTTAGATAAGATGGTGGTAGCTAGCCAGGCGGACTGGCGGATTTACAACAAGTCCTACCTCCAACCAAACCGAATACAATATGTACCCCCGCTGGAAATCGAACCCGGGACCTCTCGGTCTGATACCGGTGGTTGTACCACTAGACCACAGAGGTGGTTGACTTTATACTATCTAGGCTATCTACTATCTATACTACTATCTATCTGTGTACCAAATTTCATCTAAATCCGTTCAGTAGTTTTTGAGTTTATTCGTTACATTGTTACAAACATACAATCAAATCTTTCCTCTTTATAATATGATAATGTTATATAATATATAAGTAGTTTAATACAAAAATCATAGATTTATCATTGGTCTCCGAGTTGCTACAACTAGATACCGCGCTTCATACAAACAACGGATCAAAAATGTGACGTTTTTCTTCAAACAACTAACTCGGTTGCTAGAGATGATTGTTGATGTCGTATGCCGTTGTCACCGTAGACTGTGCCGTTTGTGGCCGAGTGAAAACTCAAGAGCTGTATGAGGGCGGTATCTAGTTGTAGCAACGTGGAGACCAATAATAATAAATCTATGAGAAAAATACTTCTTCATGTCTACTCAGGCTTTTATATGTGTGAGGACAAGAACTCAGCCACCGACACAGCTAGCACTATCAGTGGCTTTGTCAAGATCCTCGCGTGTACAGGTGTTGGGGCACGCAGGGCAGGACAAAAGATGTGCCATTGGGGGAAATACTACTTAGGCAAGCGCTATCCGAGCTGTAAATGTTCTCCTTGCTTCGGCCGACTTGGGTCCGTAGCCTAAGTGAGGACTTCCGTCCAAGTTGCAAGGTAGATCATGTCCAGGGGGGAGTCGCTCCAACTCCGCCTCGCTGCGTCCTCCGCGTCGCTGCTCGATAAATGAGTGCATGTGATATTTCTCCTTCCAGAGCTTTAAGCGGCCTTTAAAAAAAATACTGGAAAAAATCGATTCAGCTCACAAGTCATTCTCAGACTCGAACCTGTAAACTTTTGGTATCCGCTGCTGCTGCTGCTGCTGCTGTCTTAAGAGTTGAAAGATCTCTAACTAATAAATGGTAGATTGCTCTACCCTACCATTATACATTCTAACAATAATTTATAACTGTAATAATAACTGTGTTTTGTGCAAATAAAAATATTAGTAGATATTTTATTTGTACTTATATTTGATATATTTATGATATAAGTAGGTATTACATATTTACTAAATCACTAAATAATGCCAGAGACTTTATGTTTTCGATCTTATTTATTTAACATTATGATCAAAACCAAACATGGTAGTAACATTTGAACTTGACACTCAGAAAAAACAATGCTATTTTATTATCTATCACCACTGCGAAAGGCTCTGAACTTTTTATCTGACTTCAAAAGTTCTATGTTCGTCTGTGTGTTTGTTTGTTTTGTGTGTATGTCCACCGACTACTCAAAGACGGCTGTACCGATTGAAATAATTCAAACGTTACTACATTAGGTTTGTTCTCAAGCTGGTCTCATTTTTTTAAATCAGTTCAGTAGTTGTCAGGAAATGTTTAAAATTATCGTCTTCGTAGCGGTTTTAGGAGACTGGTTGTTAGTGCAAGTAAGTAAGTAAGTACGGGACTTATTATATCTTTAAATAACTGTAAAATAATAAATGTTTATAAAAAAATTAAATCCAACTTTAAAACGTAAAAAATAAGCCTATTGGAGTCGGCGCCAGCCAAAGCAGGAAAAATAAAGCATAGAAGTGCAATTTAGAATGCACCATTGATGCCTTGGCTGGCACCGACTCAGAAAACCTTATGTTTACTTTTGAAGTAGGTTTTTTTTATCATAGTTTTAACGAGTAACATCGATGAGATGACTGTGCCCCTTCTGTTTTAACTTTTAAAGCATAATTTCAAATCTGTGCCAATGACGAATTTGTTCAGCATCTGAGAGGTATTACTATAGATCTGAGATAGAATATGTCTCATTAATTCTTTTGTTCTGCTCTACGATTTTCCATGTCAGTGTCACTTAGCATTGTTATTTTGTGTAACTTATATGAGTAGATACGTGTATCGAATTACACTTTTCATAATGTCACAATTTGATAGTAATATATACGCTTACTGCTTGGAGTTGAAAAAACACGTTTCATTTATAAAAAATCTAGTTCGGGGTTCATTTGCATTCGGGGTGCCTTTCTTATGGATGGATTCGGAAAATAGGCCATGACCCACCACTCGGACCCATCGGTGGGTGTAAGGGGCCGTTCAAGTATTACGTAAGCAGATTTTTTGTAATTATTAACCCACCCCTCGTCAGCAAAAGTAAGCAAAGCTCTTACCCCTCCCCCCATGCTTACGTAAACATTGGTACAATTGATTGATTTATGAGCAGCAGTTATAAGTCTAGAAATAAGGAATAGGTTTGGAATAGAGGACTGTAATCCCCGAAAATGCATTTCGTTATTACTTTTTAATTTTGCATTTTAATAATGTGGGATTCGAACCCGCATCCTTGGGAATCCGGCCCAATGCACTAACCAATTATGCTACAGAGACCCTACGCCTCTACCCTACGGTCTCTGTAGCATAATTGGTTAGTGCATTGGGCCGGATTCCCAAGGATGCGGGTTGGAATCCCGTCAGGGCGACATGAGACTAGTTGCTTTTTTCTAGTATATTTTCTTGTTCAATATTTATCACATGCATTTCGTTTTCTGCATAGACAAAGTGTGGGTTACGATATGCGTGCTGACGTAGTCACTATCTAGATCCCCCCACCCCCCCATGTCATCAAATCAAAGCAAAGATCCCTCTGTAGTGCTTACGTAATATGTGAACGGCCCCTAAACAACTGCAAATACACCCGGGGAGAAGGCGACACACGTCCTTAGCACGCAGAAGCTCGAACTAATACATACATACACTAATACAAGCCGAGCGCGCGAACCACTGCACCACCGAGCTCCTTACTTTTTTATATTGTCGAGACTTTTTGTTATATTGTAACTAGCTACCTCCCGCGGTTTTACCCGCGTGGTTCCCGTTCCCGTGGGAATATCGGGATAAAAAGTAGTCTATGTTACTCTCCGTCCTTTTAAACACAGTTTCGCATTTATAATATTATATAATAATATATTAATAATATATATTTAGGATTAGGACAAAGATTAAAAGAATAAAAACAAATTAATAATCTAAGTGTTCTGGATTACTTATGAACACAATTTTTGTGCTTATTTAGTAATTTTTTTAAAGAACAACGATTCAACTCTTGAGTCAAATGTAATGCAAACCTTATTCTTATACGTGTGAGCTAAACTGAGCCATTCTAAATAAACACCGTGTGTGCAGCATAAAAAACAAATCACTTGTTTTACATTCCAGGTCAAACATCTCAGTTACTTTTTAAGCCAGGTGGCATCCATCTAAATCGTAGTCGTAGGTAATTGTATTTCAAAGTACAGTCAACAGCATAAGCTTTACATTTGCTCTACGAAAACATCCGCTATTACGAGCGACATAACGACGCTCTCAAGGTCAACCTGACGTGCTGTTGGCAGTAGTCACTTTAATTTTAGTTTATTTTGAGACTATATCGAGATATTATAATGAGATAGACGGTAAAAGTGTACCTACCTTGCGCGTCAAAAGTTTGATCCGCGATCAAAGTTTTACGACTTAAGTCAGTCCGCTTGAGACCATTGCCATGAAAACACACGTCACTCAAAATGGTTAATTGTGCAAAGTTTCTTGTAAGAGCTCGTCAATAACATTTATACATCACTAAATCTCGCTCGTGACGTCATCGTAGGTACGAAAAAATCGACACGCTAGTATCTCATACAATTTGAAGTGCTCTTTTCGTCTATCTCGATATAGGTCTGTGTCTTTTCATTTGTTTTTGTGTTAAGAATATTTAGAATTATTTTAGATGCTAGTCAACTTTACTCTCATCCTTTCTATTTTTAGGTTCATACAGCAGCACATCGATCTTATTATTTTGACCTTGAACGAGTGATTATCGCGTTAGTTAGAAAAGCTCTTTTTATAGAGCAATGTTAAGTGGTGTTGTAATCTGTACTTAAATTTTGTAAATTATGACATTAATGATTAACCCCTAGGTACATGTACCCCACATTGAGAAGTCATACATTATAGTATAAGAAAAATCTTGACTATATGGTGACGCTAATCTGTTGAACTAATATTCCTATTTATAGCAATAGGAATATTAGTTTAAATTGAAAAGATTTAGGATGGATAAAAATTGGACCATGGGTACGTCATTACCATGGGTCAGGGATTTTTTTAAAAGGCGACTATTTGTTTAACGTAATGAAATAAAATTGCACGTTAAATATATAAAAATAAGTTATTTTGTACCAACCGCACTATGAATTACGTAAAAAGTGATTACCTCAAAAATCTACTGAAGACTACTTTCATTATCACATCTTACACAGTAATATGCAACTCATCAAACAGGTTATTATGCATTTTGTCAAAATATAAAGTACTTTTATTACTTTTTGAAATCCTTATTACGTTGCATTAGATGTCATATTCGTGTTAACTAGATTAATTGCCATGAATACACTTTCGAGCCAAAAAAACTATTCACTTAAACGATTGCTTCCTTATCAACTCTTGGTAACTCTCACAAGTCAGTTTGTTGGTATTTTAAACCTAAGTTTTAGTCATTTTACGGAACATTCTGATCTAGGTAGGTATAAAATTAAACTCTTTTCGTACCTATAACGTCGCTCTTGTAAATGACTAGTAATTTTTGCTCGCCAGTGTAACTCTGTCTTTTCAATACTCGTTCCAAAACTTGATTTTAATAGTACACCTCTCATGTCAAATGGAATCAGGTGTTATTTATTACTGACATTAAAGAAAGAAGCCCCAATATTTTTACGCTTTAATGGCGATAAAATTTTTTTATAATCTTTAGCGTTGCCGCCTGAGGGTTAGACATCTTTATAACTCTTAAACACTCCCGTATTCAGCCTCTTTATAATTTGGTTGATAACTTAATACGTAATTGTTTTAAAACACCGCTAAAAACTAGTAAGTTCCTATGTTTATTACGTATACTTGACTGCTATTTTGTTAAAACCACTAACTTACCTAAAAAAACTTTTTTTTATAAAAATAAATGTAAGCATTTCATCATTCCCAATTTTTATTTTAGCAAAAAGTGTGTAACTACAATTATTTGCACTATCCATGTTAGTATTTTTTTTATTATTTCGAATGGGTTCGCTCTTGATCCTAATCAAGTTCAGATGCTTAGACAGGATCTACGGTGGAGCGAGCGAGTCCAGAAGGTGCCTATTCACCCTTGCTTTGAAGATGGACGGGTTATACTCGGAAATACAGACACAGGGACGGAGTTCCACTCTTTTACTGTACGCAATATAAAAGATAAATAGATAGGATTTCTAAAAATACTATCACCAATCCGCGTTTCTTTTTTCAGTAAAAAGTGAGTAACTACAAATATTTGCACTATAAATTCTGGAATTGTAATTTTAAATCGTGCGATTTTTTTTAATCAAAATCGTTTAGTATTATTTCAGTTATTGATTAACGTAAAAAAGGATGAACTAGGAGTGTTAGAAAATTTCAGTTTAAATGAAAGCTGGTTATAATTAGTTTTTTTTTACATTTAATACTTTTGTTCGCTGAAATAAATAGTTAATTGTGCGGAATACAGCATCCAATTTTGCCCTAAGAACTAAAAGAAAGTCCTCATATCTTATTTAATTCGTCATTTGCTAGCAGGATACCGGTGTCCAGAGAACAATAGATGTCTATTGTGTCTCATAACTCAAGTCAGGGCCTGATAGGTTAAAAACAAAATCGCAGTGGGAATTGAGTTATATAAATACAAGTAATTTCAAAATACACGAGTATAGTTGCCATCAAATCTTACACACATTTACACCATCGATCATTTTGAGATGAGACCTAAATACCACCATAACTAGTTTAACAAAAAAACAATAATACACGTAACCTTTTCAGAGTAACCCAATGGCCTTTAGCGTATTATTATGAGGTAAGTTCTTTGAACTTTACTTACAATACAAATAATTTGTGTTTTGAATAACATAAATCTACTTACAAAAATATGAAAATGGTAAATATTATATTTTATGTATAGATTAAAGTAATTTGTTTTAGTATTTCATGAACCTATTTATTTAAAAAAAAGAAGATAGAGACTAAATAAATAGATATAAATAGTGTGGCCGAGTTGTTTTTTCCAATATTCTTCTATTTAAAATTTATCATAAGTATAAAAATAGCATTGAAAAATGCAAAAATATAAAAAAATTAAAAACATAAGTAGGTTTCATGTCACTCATGCTGTTCAACGGTTCTAGGTTCCAGATTTTTTTATAAGACTACGAAAGATTACGGATTAGATACCAATGTGGATTAGATTTGATTAGGCTTATTAAACTCGCATATTAAACGGTAGCAAAGTAGGTAATCTTGCCCAACCTTTATAGCACAAATGTAGTTAACAAATAAACGAATTGAAATCACAGTTACCGAATTGCGTCGGTATGTGTATCGCCAATTTGGTACATTACGAGCGTTCCATTGCGAAGTACAGGTGACAGCATACAACATTATATTTATATAGTTTGTTAAAAGTGTGTTTGTTCGTTTGAAACTTCTTTTTTGCTATTCAACATCACACTACGCTACGACTACGACCCGTAGGACACGGGCAAAATAATAAGCTTTTTGATTGAAATAAAAAAAAAGTTTATTTCATACAATCTCAGTACAAACAATAATCCGAGGTTGGGACCAATAGTAAGTATTTGTAATACCTGTGTTAGGTGGCCCCGCTCTCCCATAACAAAAGTTTCTATGTATGTAAATTAAACAAGTATTTTACAAAGTACCGTCTTTTTCCAATATTTTTCTATTTAAAATTTACCATAAGTATTTTACATTTACAGATAACAGATATACTACCTACTGAGATATATATAATATCTTCTTTTGTATTATTATTATTATTATTATTATCTATATTATTCTTGAATTATCTATGTGTGTTTGTGTTTGTCTGTTTGTGTAGGTGTGTGTCTGTGAGTCTTTGTGCGAATGTTTGCGTTAATAAATATGTTAGAGTTAATAAAGCAGTTTAGATGTTTAGGACGTGCATATATGGAAGAGTAAGTGCATTTACGTATGTGATGGCGTGTGTATACTGAGGGATTGTCCTTGCTTATGTGATAAGAAGCTATATTTTGGTAACGTTTACCTAATCCTACGATGAAATATAATCTTGAGATCGGTTATAACCCTTAGGCACTAAATCAGGCAAAAAAGATCTATTTTAGTAAATCCTCTGTATCTTGATACCCCAATGTCGCCAGACCCAAATATAATGCATTTCTTTTATTTTCGTTTTTTTTTATTCTTTTGTATTTTCTTATAAAGCCGAGTGGATAGTAAAATTGTCGCTTAACAAAAGAGGTCTTTCTAACTTGGGCCGGAACCACATTGTCCTGTCTTCTCCCAGCCAGTAAGATCGGGTCAAATGGTAAGGATTTATGCAGCATTAGACATGTGTTTAAGATATAAAGCTTTCTGATTGATAGTATGTCACTAAAAATATAGAGTTTTTCAGTTGGAAATCGATATGGTTTAAAATACATAGTTTTTTAAACAAGCATCTTTGTGCCCTTTCAGCTTCAAGAATCCTTGTTTTAGCGGCACCGCCCCAGACGGATAAGCAATACCCTATAACAATTTGCGCGAGTGCAACATATATACGGCATATTAAGTTACGAGTTATCACGTGTCTAAGGTTTTAAAGATCGAAATTAAATCATTTAAATAAATTAAAAATAACGTGGGACCAAGCACGCTTCCCTGGGGAACCCCATATATTATTTTGGACTCGCAACTTGTGTGGTTGCCGATTTTAACACACTGTGACCGCTCTTGTAGGTAATCAGTTAGTAAATTCAGCGGGCCACACCTAATACCTAGGTTTTCCATTGTATTTCATAAGGATAGGAATGGAAACGGTATCGAAGGCCTTTTTTAGGTATATGAATACCGCAAGCGTCTTAAGATCATCATCCATATATTTAATGACCAAAGATGTGTGAGTTAGAACAACGTCTTCTGTAGACTTTCCCCGTCTAAACCCGAATTGCGCGCTAGACAATATATTAAATTTTTCGAGATAGCTTATCAAACGTGTATTGGTCAGTTTTTCGAAATTCTTTGAGATTGAAGGCAAGACCGAGATGGGTCTATACTTGCTGAAGTCTTTTTTGTCGCCTCCTTTATGTACAGGTTACTAATAGATTTTTTAATAAGTTAGGAAAAACGCCTATTCTAAAGCTAAGATTCGCAAGGTGGCAAGGCAAATAACGGAAACACGATCGGCATAGTGATCTTTAGAAATTTAACTTGAATACCGTTCCCACCCAGGTGCACTCTCAGATTTTAAGCTCGAGAGAACCGCATCCACTTCTGCCGGATCAGTGTCCAAAAGGACGAAAGATTCCAGCTGTGAAGAAGTAGTGGGTGTTGTGCTTTCAGCAGAGGCAAGAGGGCTCTCGACGATTTACATGCATTTTTGTATACCTATGCATTTTTTTTATTTTATTATCCAGGCCGAACTCCAAAATTTTGTGAAATTCGATACTCTCGAAGAAAGATATTTTGTTTTGTTGGCTAACAGTTCATCGGACAAACGACTGTAGGAGAACCGTCCCAGACTCAAGCCGCGGACAGCCGCTAGTCAATTTAAAAAAAAAACTTTTTTATATACACGTTTCACATCACTAACGGCCTTGGATATGCGTTCTAATGACTTGTGTTAGACAGTCGTCACTTTTGGCACTTTTATTTCACTTACAAGTTGAATGGGAATTTAAACTGCTACCTAATATTGATATGTTCAACCGATTTATAAACGTTTAACATGCGTTACAAGGTTAGTTATACATACAAAACATTGTAGTCATTTCTAAGGCAACTCAATCAAAAGTTTGGCCGCATATTTTAATTATAAAAATGTTATGATTTACAACAACCATTTTCAAAAACTGATTAACCGACCAGTCAACCCTAAACATCATAAATGTCATTGAACTTCAGTTATTGTTCCAAGTTAAAAGGGACAGAATGTTTTAATCGATATTAGAATCATCTAACCGACATCCACAGTGAAATTGGCACTGAGTATTTTCTATATTTATTAACCATTTATTTCAGGCATCTGATGGCCCATACAATAAATACCTTATAGACTAGCATACATACATTATATTAAAATTTCAATTTTATTTTATTTCACGTATGAACGGCGACGTGTTGCGCAACGCGGTGACCGGTAACCGACCGCGGAATCGTCGGAACAAAACACCTTTCGGCCAAAAATCTTCACTCATGAAGGTCGCCAGATGTTCGGTCGGTGCCCTCACCACAAATGAGTTGAAATTCACATTGTGGCGTGACTCCAACCGTTGCACCCTCAGCCTGCACTTTGACTTGATGCGATATATTCCACGATGTCATCTGGTTTTGTGGAATAATGTAGGCGGGACACATACACCAGTGTCGTCGGAATAGCCGGGCGCAGCAGGTGATTGTGTCCAGTCGCGGCGGTGCCACATAGGTTACGGGCAGGCGGGTTTCTCCTTTCTCCACCTTTATAAATACGTCCTCGTCACACTCATCGTCCTGTCTCCGTGGTGCTGAAGCCTTGACAGGGCCGAAAAGATTTTCTCCCTCCTTTGTGACCCGCTTACGTTGTGATGTGTGGGTTGATTCGAAGCGGTGACTATAATTAAGACAATTTTTACAATCATGGTATGAAAGGTTATACCTACTCAGTTTGATTAATAGACAACTACAAATAAAATTCACTCACGAAAAGAGAAAAAAAATATCAAAATTCTTTATAGGTACTTAAAGTGGTTGGTAATCTAAAAAATCAATCTTATTTCCAATAGAAATTTTGATATATTTTTAATGAATATAAACGAAATGGTAACGTTTTATTTTCAGTTTTATCGTTCAAAAATTTCGCATTTGGTCGTACTTCTGTCACCCATCGCTCAATTCAGTATTCGCAATACATTTGTCCGCACTTTCGATATCAAGTGAACGAAACGTGATATTTCCTTATGTCATAATAGTCCATCTGATACTGTGTAAGAAAGTGCATCATGTTTCATTGCAGAAACATTGTATAGAGATGAAAAGTTATTATACTCAAACAAACATGAACTGGCGGACTATTCATTTATTAGAAATGGAAATTAAATTTCTACTACTGTCCAAATGTTTTAGTATCAACAATCTTCGAAAATTCTATACCTAATGTAAAATAAATAACAGATTTGGTGGCGAAATTATATTCGCGCGATGTTTTTCAGCAAGTGCTTGCAGCTTCATACAATTTCCTTATGTCATAAAATCTTGCGGGAAATATAGCGCGAATTACATTCGCTATGCGGATTAAGCTTAACTCCTTCATGTTTCGCAAGGCACAACAAGACTTTGTTTCTGACTGCTTTTGTAGTCGCTACAAACACCCACCAATCCGTAATGGACGTGCGTAGTGGGTTATTGCGATATAAAAGCCCGCGTGGTTCCCATTCCCGTGGGAATATCGGGATAAAAAGTAACCAATGTTACTCTCCAGCCTTTCAACTAACTCTATGCCAAAAATCAAGTCGATTGCTAGCTCGTTAGAGCGTCTAGAAAGGACAAACAAACTCACTTTCGCATTTATAATATTATTTAGGATACACCACATCCGTCTGCATCCAATTTATTAGGAAGGGCAGGCCCCAGCAGTAAGGACATACTTATGATGATGATGATGGTGATAACTCAAAATTACATGCGGCACTTTCCTTGACATTTTCCTAAGTTTAATAATAAAAAAAATTAAAAAAAAATATATTGAGTGAAAACACTTTGCCATTATTTAAATAGTGATTGGAGCCTCCATTTAAGTGAATAAAGCCTGTGTTTGGGGGCTCCGCTCTTCCTTAACTAATTATTTTAGGTTAACAAAGAGGCGATATGGTTCATTCTTATACAAGTTTATAACACCAACATTACCAGTTCACCCAGCCCTACGATAAGGAACTTGCTAGCAAATCTTGAGATCAGAACATATTTATAAAAGACATTATATAGTCTGCTGGGTGGACACAACATGACAGAAAACATTCCTAAAGCATGTAGTTTATAGTTTTACAATAGAATCACTTGTCAACAATTAGGTTAGAGACAAATAAAGAAGAAAAAAAGTTATGTAACGTGTATTTCCTTGTGTGTGTGTATATGTGTGTGTTTGTGTGTGTAAGGAAGTTAATTGCTAAAAATCACTTTTACTATGCTTTTTATGAAGACATTGTAATAAATAAAACGGACAATTGAAAATCAGACAATTACAAGCAGACACTATAAAGTATTCCGTAAATAATTATTTATAGTTTTGTAACAATGTGCTTACTAAATGCTCTGCAATGTTCTTATCTTTCACTTGATGTTGCGCAAAGCTACATGTTTGTTATGTTATTTTGGCTCATAGTTACTTTAGTTAAGTCTGAATTTAGGGAAGTGGGTGTGAAATCCCACCCCACCGATCCACCATCCACCTTCTCCATATTTTGACCCCTCACCACTGGTAAGTAGTAATATATATATATACGTAATAAATATTACTATCCATTTAATGCGTACATTGGAAAAGGATGGTTAGTACTCGTGGCAAAACTTTAAGTAAAACTAATATTTATATGATCCATTACATTACTTAGTCGTAAAACTAATGCTGTAATTTCAGCAACACTTACCTTTCTATAGAGGCTAATTAAATTTGAAATTGCTGGTTCGTTACAAAACTTTATGATTAAATTTGCATAAAACTTGTCTTTTAATTGTATCGAGTTCTCAATTCGAAATTATAATCGTGAGGATTTGTGCAGAAATTAAAAAGTAAAACGTTGCGTTCCATTTTACGTAACTCTCACTCATTCTCATTACACATGATTTTTATTCTTTTTTTATTTCTGACCGCGCCGGCGCGGACACCTATCGCCTAATTACATTTTATATAACTTCATTAATATAGTTGTGTAATAAAGTGAATATAGATCACAATAGTATAATAGTTGTTACAAATTTATTTTAATACGGATATGATCTCCATTCATTAGTTTGCATACAAAGCAGATTGTGTAGCAATACTAGTAATTTGCTTATTATCTTCGAGTGAATATAAAAAAAAAATGGGTCAGAAAATATTTCAAGTTTATCTCGCGCACTTAGGATTCATTAAAATAATTCCTGAGCATAACTCATGAGCCTTTTCTTTCTACCAAATCTCATTTGATAATAAATGGTCGTACCTATCTTCTGATTCTTGACTTTTCTACAGCTCCAAGAAATCGTAAACCTTATTTAGCTTGATATTTCTTCAAGTTTATGAGAAAAACGATTTTAACAGACTGTTTTCCAATCGATTCGAATACTCAATACTTAACAATTTATTGCTACCAATTGTGTACTCAGGTTGCTATCAATGACTCATACATTGGGTCCTGAATTTCTTCGCACTACTTATCTGTAAATGGAATTCCTTGACTGCACACGTGATTCCTCCTTCCGGCACCCCGGGGTCCTTTAAGCGTGATCTTGCAGGCAAGGCAAGGTGGGGATGGCTGATGTGGCAGTTACTACTGCAACAGCTATCTTCGCGTCTGGACTCTACCACCACTTAACATCAGACGGGGTGAGCCACTGGATCTGACCCATTCATTAAAAATCGGCAAAGTGCGAGTCATGAAGGGTTCCGTCTCTCACCCAAGGTTGCCTGGAAGAGATTGCTATGTAGCAATAAGGCCGCCTATTGTGTGTTCCTCTTTTTGTCATTTTCTCTGTGTTTGTTTTTGTATCGTGTGCAATAAAGTTTCTATTATTATTATTATTATATTAAATACACCTACCCAAAATGCCACTATAATTTTTCGCCTGCAAAAAAAAACCTTGTTTTTCATAGTGTCTGTATGAATGGCAAAGTTATATTTGCGGTTTTGGAAAATGTGCTATAGCTCTGAAACTACTAAATATATTTTGTTCAAACTAATTTTCGTTGAAAGTTTTTATAAAGGTTTACAGAATATTTTTTTTTTAGGTTTTTCACTTTCTTATTTAAAAAGTAAAAGGGGGGGGGGGGAGGGACACATTTCACCGCTTTGAAAGAGTATATCATTCAAACGGTTGACTTTGAAAAGAAATCGTTTTAGAAACCTCAATGCAAATTTTAAAGACCTATCTATAGATATCCCACACGTATAGGTTTTATGGAAAATATCTATAGATATCCCACACGTATAGGTTTTATGTGAAAATAAAAATCAGTTTCAGTTCCATGTATGGGGAGCCCCCCCTTAATATATTTATTTTTTTATTTTTGTGTAAAAACCGTAAAGCGGCTTACAGAATATATCTACCTACCAAGTTTCAACTGCGTAATCTTCATAGTTTTGGAATAAAGTGGATGTGACATACATCGGACATGGCGAATCTATAAGGGTTCCGTTTTTTGCCATTAGGCTACTACCAGCATAAGTTAGGTAATATTTATACAAAAAATAAACTGGTTTTTAACCTCACTACTAATAAGCTATTTGGACTATACCCAGTTGTTTCTTACTCTTTCGCCGACAAGTAGAGTTTTTTTGGCTAACGTTTATTCGTAAAGCAATGAAATACCTATGAATGTTCTTTTATTTGTGATATAATCGTTTAGGAAATCTATTAGGAACTTTTTGAAATAACGTTCCCTAAATAAACTCTACTGGTCTACCTAAAGGGAAGTCCCCGGCAGTACCTAAGCAAATTTGGTTGATATTCAGCGTATTACCTATCATTATGCGAATAAAACAGTTCCTGACATAATGTGTGTAAGTATTACGCGTATAGGCAATTAGACTGCGCATAACGGACTACGCCTACCTTCTCAGTCCGCGCTTGATCGACCTGGTGATACCATAGTCCGTATTTACTATTTACGAAAGGAAAAGTACACCAGAGCTTTACTAGCTAGGTACCAATACTTCCATAGAAACCGGAAAACTACGCGTACGGGGTTTTACATTTTGAATAATCAAAATTTTTACTACGGCAACACTTTGTTGTCGTTGATTGATTTGTATCCCTTTCCTTTACTTACTTACTCTCTTACATTAAACTTTCGCACCATCATACATACATTTTCACAATCTTTTCATACAATAATGACTTGTACGGATATCATCGTTTTATTACTAACTAATACTACTTTACTGATAAGCCAAGATTCGTTCTCCACCGGGAACGAACATCCATCTGATGAAGATTTTGAGGAGCTCAATGGCTACGGTTAAAAGCAACTTTTGGAATGATTGGTCTGCCACGGGATGGGTAACCATAAAATGTTTATCTCGAGCTCCACCGTGCTTCGGAGAGCACGTTAAGCCGTAAGTGCATACTGCATCCGGCTCATTTGCAGTCGTTAAAAGCCACCAATCCACGTTGAGCCCGCGCAGTGGGTCATGGATCATCGCCTTATTCATCCATAGGGAAGACCAGCAGCAGCAGCAGTGTCTAGTACCCCAGCAGATAGGGACATTAAAATGGCTGATGGTGATTTCACGTTAACTGATATAAAATATCACATCTGATCGAGTCTATTTTGGCGTTTGCATTGCTCGCATCCATCAAGTGTTCCGGCAAAACACTTTCTACTGAAGGCGAGCGGCATTCATTACTGCCGTAGTTTACTCGCCCGAAGATCTCCCGCTCGATAGTGTGAGTGAATGGCTTTCGTTCGCTTACACACTAATTAAGATATATTTTTGGTATTTTATCATGCTAATTACGTGTGAATTTAATGTTCGTACATTTACGAATTGTAACGTGCAGTTTTTGTTTTGATGATTCTTTTTAATTTACTTTTTAGTCTCAAGCGCTTGGCTTTTAGTCCTTCCTTCCCTTTGTCCCACGAATCCCTCGAACCAGATTTATTTTTGCTCCGCACATACCGTGAACTTGATATGTTCAGTTTACGTAACTCCACCTATCATCCCTAGAGGCGACACAAACCCCTCGATCCACTAAAATCAATTGTAAAGATCCATCGTTGGATCTTTTTGCACTTGTTTGTCCACTATGCATTTTGTGGATCAAGGACTAAAGTGGACAAAACAGTGAAAAAACATCCATCAATGGATCTTTAGAATGGATTTTAGTGGATTGAGGGGTCTGTGTCGCCTCTAGGGATGATAGGTGGAGTTACGTAAACTGAAAATATCAAGTTCACGGTATGCGCGGAGCAAAAAGAAATGAGGTTCTTTTCGCTCCGCAGTTCCGCACAAACTTCGTTCATCATTCAAGCACAGAGAAGTTATACCTAAAGACTGTGATTCAGACATCAATATTTGATGGAAATGGGCAAAAGACTTGTAATCTATGTTCTCGTCATCAGCCATTTTTAATGTCCCCACAACTGGGGCACTGGCCTTCCTTATGGATCACGGTTGCTATGGTGATACGTGACTTATCCCTGTCGCGTTGGTGTCGCGTTGTTGTTGCAAATCTAGGTAATATACCTAAATAAAAAAACGATTTTTCGAAAAGTTAATTTGTTAAAGTAAACCTTATCTAAGAACATAGCCATTACTTTTTGAAACAAC
The DNA here is from genome assembly GCA_910589605.1 of Chrysoteuchia culmella. Lineage (NCBI taxonomy): Eukaryota > Metazoa > Arthropoda > Insecta > Lepidoptera > Crambidae > Chrysoteuchia > Chrysoteuchia culmella. The sequence goes on along the minus strand of OU342665.1, from coordinate 7,909,219 downwards.
GTTCGCTCCCTAGAAAAACTATACCAGTCTTCCGGCTACTTCATCAATTATAGGTACCTACTTGTAAATCTACCTACTATCGATTTGTTTTAAATTACTCTTTATTTTTCAGCGTTACATACAAAGGTAAAAGACTGACAGTTACCAGTTGCCTTCGCATTGCTATTAGTATTAATCAGGTTAAATTGCAATTCTAGATTACTTTGCCGTTGTAACTTCCCTCAACAGCTGTAAAGAAATACTTCCGAGAGAGATAATCGTTGATTACGACTAGGTATTGTAAGTGATTGATGGGTTATTATTATTAGTTTATTACATGAAAATTATAATTTAAATCCGCACATTAACAAGCTATTATTCAACATTCCTCTTAGGATGAGGGTGGCTTGATACAGGTAAATAGAATTTGTCGACCAGTAGGGTTCTGAAACTCTGACTGACTGACAGATTCAGTGGCAATTGAATTTGGCATGCATTGGTGCTTTTAATAGAGAATCGTAACATTGATTTTTTAACCCCCGACGCAAAAAGAGAGGGGTGTTATAAGTTTAACGTGTCTGTTTGTGTATCTGTCTGTGGTATCATAGCTCCCAAACGGATGAACCGATTTTCGTTAATTATTTTCCCGAGTGTTCTAAGCCATGTTTCATGAAAATCTGTTCAGCAGTTTGAAGATCATCAGCTCTTTTCTAGTTGATGAGGGGATCTGACTAACTTCCTTATGTCCGATCGCTTCGAAATTTGGTACCGTGTTACTTCAATCATATTAAAAGTATATGGTAAGGAAACCATGACCTGATCAGCCGTTTGAAGATCATCAGCTCTTTAAAAGTTGATGAGGGGATCCGACTACCTTCCATATGTGTTATCATCGGACAATTTGATCTTAATAATAAAAGCCTGAAATAAAACTTAAATTTAAAATTTAAAAATATATATACATATAATTTTTCACAGACGTCGAGAGACCGCTATTATGAGATGAATAGTATCGTACAAGTGCCTAGCGATAAGTACATATCGGTCCCCGACGTCTGTGAAGAATTATAAACGTAATAAATAAGTAATTAGGGTAAATAAATATTATTTTTAACTTTTTAGGAATATTTTTTTGTGTTGGGGGTTTTTAAATTTAAACTGTAGCAGTCAGTGCATTTTACCATATTATGGCAAACTCGGTTGTCTTGATAGATCTGTCAAAGTTTAAGGGGGCTGTTAGGCGCAGGGCACAGATTCGGGCAGTAAAAGGGTCACCTAATAAGACTGAAACTGCAGCTACTGTGCTGAGTAGGCCAATAATATGTTCTCCTACATTTTAAGATTTATTTATACGTAACAGATATTGAACAGTTGCAATTTTATTTTTAAAAAATATATAATGTTGTATGAATATATTGTATGCCTTTAATTGGTGGAACGCGCTGAACTTTTTAACTAACCGTTACAATATTTATGTACCGTGTTTCAAACAAATAAATTTCTTTCTTTCTTTCTTTCTTACGAGAGTTGATTAATCAGGTAGTGTCCCTTTTCTTTACTTACCTAAGTACAATCGGAGAACTTCCCGGTCGACCAGTAAAGGTTTTTTTAGGATACTTATGTATATACCTTTTGGAAATAACGCTCCTTAAAAAACTCTACTGGCCTACCGGGAAATTCCCCGACAGTACGTTTTAGAACCGCGCTTTGAAGGCCTAAAATAATACTCGTAAAGTGTCATAGGCTGTATTTCTCCTACACATTGCTTGCAGATTACGTTTTTTCTTTGACGAATTATTCGTCCAAGCGTATTTTACATAACGCCTGCAACTTTTACGTAAATATAACAAAATCTTTCATACATAACGGTATTAAAAAGTAGGAACAATTATGTTTGCTGCTTCTGAATATAAATAGGGAAAGTGCGATGACTTTTGATGACTTCGCGTTATGCAAAGTTTAGGAGAGTGACGGTATATAGTGACAGTGCACAGTTTAAAATTAAAAAAAATCTAGAAATCTATGGGTATGGACTCTCATTTTACATGAATAAAAATCGTTTTCACGTTTGCAATATTATACTAATTAGAAGAATTAAAGAGAATTATATAGGTAAAGCACACTGTAACTCACTTCTTTCATTATTTTTACTGATTATGCATTCTTTTTTAATTTCTTGCTTCTTGCTGAAATAAGAAAGAAATTAAGAATCGCAGCTATAAGCAATCTTATTTCGTACTATTGCTATACGTTTTCATCTCACAAACATGCTAAAAAGGCCTACTTCTATATGACAAGTCAGAAGAATAAATTTGTTTTATAAAGAGTTCCTCAAACACAAGTTTACGTCTCACCCTGTATAATTTGATTAAAACTTAATGGCTACTTTATTGGCATACTGATGAATAAATGCATAAATCTTTATATTAACACCACATAAACTATGCAAGTGGACAGAGAAATGACCAACAAAATTGTCGTCGCGCAAATTATCTCCAAGTTACGCATCTCAGCTTCCGGTGTTCCACATTCAAATAAAAGTGGAACTAATTCCAAGGTAGCGTCATCACAATACAACCTTGGGCACCCCTGCAACTATACAAGAACCTAAAAGTCTAATAAAATTATGAGCTTTAAAAACAATTGACATAACGCTCAAATTACTACAAAGGAGGGTTGATATATAAAACGACAGTAAGATATTACTTAGTAACATTTTTTTTTAATTTCGTGTAACGAAACGCATTCTCGGACACGCGTGATGGTTTTTGACTGGATTCATTGTTTTATTGCAATGTGAGATATAACTCGATAAGAAGTTAACGCAGTAGAATGGGCAATAAGTAGAGTTGTCAACGACTGATTGACATACCATTATGTCTGTCCTTAACCTATATTAAATTTCGAAAAGTGTATAAAGTTACTTAAATTGACAGTTAAAAAACTAATAATGTGAAATTCAAATCCCGATGTAATGATAAAAAAAATTAACAGAGTTAAAAACAGTGAAATCAATTCGTTATTATGATAATAAGGTAAGTTAAGTTAGAAAGTTATATGGAATTAGCAACAAAGCTATCCCCTTCAATATCCCATCGCAACGGTCTATTGAGTACAGAATTCTGACTCATCGATTCCCCGCTTAATACATAAGCACAGCCCTAGCGAACAATGTCTTTGCAGGCGCCAGGCGCCGCACCAATCAGAGCGAGCGGGGCGGCCAGGGGTGGCACCGGAAACTTTGCAAGGAAATTCAATTAAACTTGAGCGCCCGCCCTTATCTGATGAATCCGTGGAGAGGCCTGCTACGTAACGAGATGACGTAGGGTTGCTTCTTGATGTTGAAATCTGTTGTAGGGAATTATTTAGCAAATGATTAAAGGCAAAAGGCAATACACAGAGAATATTACTTTCATGTGCCTTTTTGGTGGCTGTTACGGTAACTCTATCTCACTCTACTCCGAAAGTTACACCTAGGTTTAAATCTTATGTTCTCTCTCACTTCCTTTTAACGTACACCTAGGTTTAAATGTTATGTTCTCTCTCACTCCCTTTTAACAAATAAAAGTGAAAGTTTTATTTCTAGGTGTAACTTTACGTTTATTGATAAAATCTTTCATATATGGTTTGGATAGTTTTCTGCTGTTTTATAATTTAAAAACGTTTAACAATAGTGGGATTTTAGTCAAATCAGACACCGCAGAGTTCTTGTACCACTACAGGACCAAATAAATACGTTAGATGGAGCATGATGTTAGGCATTCTCGCCTGGAAAGTCATACGAAGGGAAATTTGCCCCCGGTATAACGCATGACAGCAACTTACTTACTATACTACTAACGTCTTTCATGTGTTCTGTAGTTCAGTATGCCCCCAATAACAACCTGCCCCTCTACCATGAGTTTTTTTTTACTCGTGCAAATTGTTGAGTATCTGCTCTGCACAGCGCCTCTATTAGGCCGTAGCAGAACTTCAGAGTTTTTTTTACTGTTTACCTGTTTATTACACATTAAACAGTAAAAAAACTAATGGCATAGGAGAGTCGAGGGGCTGAGAGTGCCAACCCTAAATCTTAAGCCAATATCGTCTAAATCCCCATCCTCTAAGCGGAGCGTCAAGCGCGACTTCGCTCGTAACCGCTAAGCCGACCTGTGACATTATCTCACCCCACTTAAGTTCTCACACCCTGCCTCTACAGTCCTCACAAACCCACCTTACACCCAAACCTCTACATTCACGACAAATTCAACCTTATTGCCAGACGTCTTAAGCATTTCTTCTTAGTATTAAAGTTACAGGTAGGTTTTGTAACAAACCAAACTATAATATTGCCTTATTTCTATAGTTTATAAGGAAAACAGCATATATTTTTATATTATCCATTACAACAATTCCAAAGTTCATGAAAAACGACATTAAGTTACTTAGATAGGGACATTAAGTTACTTAGATAGGTTGCTAGGTATGCTATTCGACCATAGATGGGAAATGTGACGCTATGATATAAATGTTGTAAAAATATTCAAGTTTCAATGTAAATCACTACTTGCACTGACCAATGTTTTAAGGGTTTCGTAAATTATAAAAAAAACGTTGACACGTGTTATCGATATGTTTGGTCTTCAACAAAAGGAGCAGCAGTTAAAATAACAAAATGTGGCCATAGTAAAGCAATAATAAATAACAGAATTCGTGACACTAACGGCTTTCCAAGGGCTTTTCTCAAGTTACGAGTGAATAGGATAGTTTCAAGGACCAAACTTGACATGTGCAAACTACTTATAAACTTACATAAAATTCTTGGAATTCGGTAAAGTACGGTGGAGAAACAAAGATTCATAAGAAAGAAATAAGGAACGAAGGCGGAGAGGCGAGCCGGCTCGGGATTCGGAGTGTTGACACCGTCCTGAACGGTCATAATATTCTTGAGAATAATTATATTTGAATTAACCGCGGAAGTCAGTGGTTTAGTACTTAAGTATACAGTGAAAGTGAGTAGGTAGTGACGAAGTTCTGAGTTGAGTAAGCTGCTCCCAATAGTTCGGTGAGTTTTATTTACAAATTTTACTATATTATGCAAATGACTGACAGATATAACATGAATTGAATTGAATATGCTTTAATGGTTTGCCTGTTGTTAATACTGGCTTCAAGGTGTGCCGTATAGTTAGTGGACCCATAACATCCAAGTGTAAACTAGGACGGACTCTGCTAACAGATGTTGACCAAGATTAGGCAGTTAGGGTTAGCTAGGTACTACACAATATCATAGACACTCATTCAAAATACATGGCGCTATAAAATAATAAAAAGAAAATACAGGGAACAGTGAAAATTCAATTTATTTTCTCCTCGTTGGATAATAGGCTTAAAGCTTAACTAATAACACTAGTGGTCTAATGTACAAGCAAAAGCATAGAAGGTTAACTTGAAATAATTAATAAAAAGGGCTCTTATAACCAGATATCATTCAGACACGTCACACTTCTTCAAAAATCCTATTAAATCCTTAGTTAATCCGGTTTTCCTTCTCTTCCATGATTTTAGTAATAAGGTAGACAATTTTGATCATTATTTGTTTAGCATCCACAGTGTAGGATTGGAACTCTTCTGAAATAGATTATATCATCTGTTAATGTATTGAAATATTACAATCTGTATCCTTGTTAAAATTACAACCTGGAATTGTGTGCCTGTGATAGAATCTCATCATAATTAATGACTCTAATATAGCTACATTAGAATTAACTAGATCCACAACTGAATCATTCAGATTCTTTTATGAGTACTGTAGGAAAATTTTCTACATACTTAATAATTTTATAAATAAGGTCTTGTAAGTTGTTCTTGCTATAATTATGGCAATATTTACAGTGCTCCCACTATAGTTATAGATAATTGATTCAATTTAACTGAATACATTGATAGTAGAGTTAATAATTGGAAAATGATCAATGTGGGAAAATTTGCTTTGAGTTTAATGTTACTAGATTATCATGAAAAAGGCAAAAACATTATCAAACTCTTACCTAAGAGCAGTGTGGACAATTTTAGAAGTAGGTATTGTAACCAGGAAACAAGTTATAACTATATTTTGAGTATTAGTGTTATCATAGGTTCAATGGATACCTATAGGTAATTAGGTTAACTTCAGCCGCTTAGGGTACCTGAAACATAATAAGATGTTTTACCTATTAACGGTGTCTAGATTATACACAAGAAGGACACGGTTCTTGAAAAGTTAACTTTTAATCCGAGGAATATAAAATTTAAAATATAGGTACAATTATTAGTGGAATGCATTGATTATAATTACCTTGACATAAGTATTGTTGATTGAATTATATTCATAATAGGTTGTATTTGTGCTTGTTATTCTCAAGTTGCTCCAAAATACAACTTTGTATCTCACGTGCGATTGTTTTGGATAACAGTTTTATAGGACGTCATAATGTCAAGTGACATTTGTTTTCTTTACTTATCTAACAAGAACAGAGCGGGAGAATTTATGGTTTTTGAAATCCGGAGACGTTGAGAAACTGTAAAATTCGGTATTTAAAGATCTTTATGAAGGATTTAGACTTGCTGTTGCAGTTAAGTATCCGGTTCTGGGTGAGTAGAGCATGGTTTCTTGACTAGATGTGTAAGTTATTCGGTGTTAGGAATCGAGTTCGTAAAGGTACCATTTTCACCGTTCCTTGCTAAATCGTTAAATCAAATAAACTAATATTTGATGAGATAAGATTTCGTTGTGGCTACCAATTTCTAAGCTGTATTATTTATACGGCTCGTATCGTAATGTGCGTATAATAATAAGTGTGTCGTTATTTTTCTTTTCAGAGAAATATTTTTTTTTCTTTTGTTAGTTAGGCTGTATAAACAAATTCCAAGACAAATTTCTACATAAATAGAAAACTAAAATTTAAATTTCCTTTCATTAAGATAGGTTATTCTAATTTAATCAAACAGTTAGTCGTCAAGAGGCGACTTAGACAGATCATGACGACGACTATAAAAAAATACGAATGCGATAGGACAGCCACTCGTAATTCTGTTAATAGTGTGGATTACTGTGGATAAAATTGTAGGAACGATAGGACGTAGCTGGTCGAAGTATATACCTAGTCGTAGTATAGGTTAGGAGGACATTGTCTAGGAGATGTCTAGGTTTTACACTAGGTACTTACCTACCTACCTATTATTCTAGAGAAAATTGTGCACTGCATACGAAAATTCGTTTAAATATTATTTTATGTGTTATGTGAATGGCGTAGTGTTTTGCTCCATTGAATAAGACTCTACAACAGCAGTACTTGTTGTGCACTATTTGTTAAAGTAACTATTAAGCTGGGAGAGAGGAGTTCAAGTGTCCAATTGAGCATGACATTGTCCATTCAATCAATATTTAGCAGTCACATGTAACTTACCATACTCATTATATTTATTATTATAAATTATTTGTATTTAAGCATTATTGTTCTTCGCAATTCATATACACTCATTACAAACATTTACAATACCCAATATACCTACAGATTATTGTGTAGTTCTGAATGGACTCAGAGTAAGCTTTCCAGCGAGTTGAGGAAGTTCAGAGCGAGGTAATTTTGTGAGGAATGGTAGTTTCTGTAAGGTAATGTCTGGCCTTAGTTCTGGTTGGCATTAGTTTGCAGGAATGAGGTAATGCTGAGCTTCCAAAATTTTATAATAATTGTAATAATTACTTACCTATCTATAACTTTCAATTTTCAATGATTGTACTTATCTGGGTCTATGGTCCAGTATATGATTGCAAACAAATTGTGTTTCATTATAGGATTTACCCCTCTCGTGGTAGTACCGAGTCAGCCAGTGGAAGTATTTCCGGCTAATATTATGATAGGCAAAATGTTTATCTTAGTGTTTTCTGGATACGTGCCATACTTACACTATTGCTTTTGAACGATAATCAAACCTGATTATTTGTCAACAGTGATTTATGTTTGTGGCGACTTGTTAAGTAGTGGCTGATGGATGGTGTGAACCATGGCTTTTTACACTTGAGCAGTCTTGTGTAAACTGACATACTCATATCCGTTTAGGTCAATGCTATCCAGGGACTTCGACTAGATGGATCCTTGTGAGCATCTAGTGTTCGTACTCACCCGGCCTTAAATTCGTATTTTGTAATGCCATTAATTCAGAATTCGTGGTAGAACAAGATATGATAACTGTCCTCTTGTGTTTCAAAATATTGCAACCATATATTCGACAGATATACCTATGATTTTTGATACATTGTATGATTTGGGAAACTCTAGCAGCGGTAATGGTTAATGGTTTTGACTTGCCTTTTCATAAACCTTACCCTGTCCTTGTGAGTATACCTGATTGATTACATTAATATTTAACATATTGATAAAGTTCAATGTTATTACAACTTGATCTATTCATCCGGTTTCACCGATGCTTACTCAAATTATTGTGTTCTATGTGTCTACGCATAGACTTCATATAATACATCACTCTACATTATAGTGGTATGTTCGCATACCACCATTTTTCTCATCTTGAATGACTAAACTATGTGAGACTGGTTCTTCCTAGTTTGTAGCGGTTCGCATTTCGAAGTACTTATGTTTAGTTTGTGAGGCTCACTATATGAGAAGAGACTACATAATGGAAAAGATTGTGGATTTGTTACCCAGTCATTCAAGTGGGAGCTTATACATTATACCTGCAGCTAGGCAATTTCACTATAATATTAATTGCTAGTATGTCCTCTATATGGCTTACTAGTGAATACATCACTTTTGATCTGTGCGTGTTACATGGAGACGTAGTGTTTGGGCGAGCATCGATGGGATAGGAAGAATTTCTTCCAAACTTACTTACTTATGGAATCGGGTTTTACTCTCTCCATCATTATCTTGTCCTTGTTTGGTGTGGTTTTAGGACGGGTCTGAAGGGGTGGTTGGAGCGGACCCCCGGGGCCCGTCAGGGCCCCGGTTACTTCCTTCCTTTATCCTGTCCCTATCCTATTCCTATAAGTATTCCCAGTTGCACACTTTACAACATACACATACACGTATAAACTATAGTTTTATGGTTAGGAATAAACTATATATCTCAATTGCAGATAATTCTTAGGTTAAACACAGTATTCACCTTGTTAGACTTATAGCTGCGCCTCAGACATACCACATCTTAAAGAAGTTTGGATTACTAAAACAAAAAAAAAATTACACAACGTAGGAATCCTAACCATTCTAGACGATCACTACTTAAATTTGGCCAAATAAAATAATACTTCCAACTTATAATATTATAAGGAAGGTATTTAATTTAAATATTTCAGTATTTAGATTATAAAAGTATTTCCTAAAGCATTGTTTTAAAGATCTTAACAGACTTGCAAAGGAAATATAAAAGGTCTCCAGAAGGAACTTTTACCTTGGTGTGTAAAGGATCACCACCAATAATTATTATTTAAATAATAATTTTATAAAAATAGAGAGTAAAGTAAGTTTAACAAAAAGGGGGGGGGATGTTACAGTTTGCCGAAGCTTAATCAAGAAATGCCCTGTTACGTAACGATAGCTTTGACTGGTATTTGAAGAGATATTGAGTTCAAATCTTTGATTAAAATTTGGTCAACAAACGCTTTAACAAAAACGTTTCGGGAAAATCATCTGCTCTTTGGCAAAAAAATAACAAAGGTGGTGGGTCATGGCTCATTCTCCTTATCCATTTGTAAGAAAAGGCTAGTGCCCCAGCAGTGGGGACATTAAAGTGATGTGGCTGATGATGATAATGACGACATTAAGTACCGAACACCAAGCGAGATTAAGACGCTATACGAAAAAAGTATGTATTTTTTTATATAAAACTAAAGGATGGTTAGAGATGTTACAAGTCTGTTAATAAGATATGCATTTCTTTAAACCTTTATCTGGATTTGTAATGTGCCAAAACACGATTTTACGATTTTGCCTCTACTGACTTTTTCTTTTCGAAATGTCCCCCTAAAAATAAGAAAACACGTGGACACCAATAATATTTAGCATCGTGTAGTTTAATTTTTCTCTAATCGCTATAGTTAAGTATTTCGTAGTAAATACTTAACTATAGCGATTAGAGAAAAATTCAACTTAAGTTAAAGTGATTTGGTGGTTTTTTCGCCTAATCTGCTAAATCGTTACTATCTCGCTTCATTCTTATACCGCCTTAACTTGTCATGTATGACGAATTGGCAAGTTAAAGTGCAACTCGCCGATTCAAATCAACAATACAACATCCCTTTATTCCCAGGAGTCGATGGAACCCAATACTCCACTTGACCTCTGGACCCGGTGTCCTACTAACAAGATATGACGAATTAAAAGGAAACGCCAAAGGACGAGAATTAAAAAAAATCCTATGAAAAGTAGACAAAATCGACGTTTCCTAGTCCCCTGTTTTTAGGGTTCCGTAGCCTAATGGCAGAAAACGGAACCCTTATAGATTCGTCATGTCTGTCTGTCCGATGTATGTCACAGCCACTTTATTCCAAAACTGTGAGGGTTATAACTTGGTAGGTAGATATACTCTGTAAACCGCTTTACGGTTTTTACACAAAAATAAAACAATATATATGAAGGGGGGGCTCCCCAATGGGGAGTCATACATGGAACTGAAACTTTAAATATATTTTTTTCAGCAAACCTATACGTGTGGGGTATCTTTAGATAGGTCTTTAAAAATTACATTGAGGTTCCTAAAACAGTTTTTTCTCAAAGTCAACCGTTTGAATGATATACACTTTCAAAGTGGTAAAATGTGTGTAAAAAATCTCCTCTAAATTTTTAAAATAAGATAAAAAAAATGTATGCTCTAGATCTTTATAAAATCATTCAACAATAATTGGTTTGAACGAAATATATTTAGCAGTTTCAGAGCTATAGCACATTTTCCAAAACCCCAAATATAACTTTGTCATTCATACAAACACTATGAAAAACAAAGTTATTTTTACAGACGAAAAATTATAGTGGCATTTTGGGTATAGGTTTATTTAATATAATAATAATAATAATAATAGAAACTTTATTGCACACGATACAAAAACAAACACATAGAGAAATTCATAAAAAAGAGGAACACACAATAGGCGGCCTTATTGCTACATAGCAATCTCTTCCAAGCAATCTTGGGTGGAGACGGAACCCGTCATGTGCGAGGTCGACGCGCACTTGGACGATTTTTTTCTTTCAAAACTTGAACAACATTATTAGACAGGTAGGTACATTTTGGTAAAAAAATATATACTTATTATCATCTGTAACTAAATCATCGGTTGTTTTCTCCTCCAAAACTAAAAGAATTTAGTATTTACTTTTTTCATTATAAAGTAAAGAAGACTTTGTTGACGTTGAAACCTATAGGTATATCGTACATCTTAAGTTTTGGCATTGTTCATTGAAATAAAATCTATTTCTCGAGTTCATCCCATGACCACTGCAGGAAAAGGTGCCGAAACATAGGGAAAACCAAAAAACCTTAACAAAAACACGGAAAATTAGACCTTAACTCATGAAATACAGTGCGTAAAAGTTGTTTTATGTTTTTAGGAATATCTTTTTTAAATTATCTTTTGCAGAAAATTAAAAAACATAGGGACACAAAGTCTTCTTTACTTTAAAATGAAAAAAGCAACTAAGTAACTAAATTCTTTTAGTTTCGGAGCAGAAAACAAGGGGACTACGAATCGATGATTTTGTTTAAGTATAATAATAAGTTCAAGTAATCACGTGAACTTATTCTTATACCTGCTGACTGTAATCACAGTCAGCAGAAACACTGAAAAAGGCAAAAATGCAAAAAAGTCTTTCTTAAAAACATACTTAATTTAAAAAACCGGCCAAGTGCGAGTCTGACTCGCGCACCGAGGGTTCCGTACAAACCTGTAGGCATATAAGTAAAAGTTCACCCATCACGACAATCGAGTCATAGTAATGGTATTTTTATTGCAAAATGAAATTTAAAATTTTCAAAAATATCTTTTATTATATGATGTAACTAAAAATTTACGGTATTCGCAATTTTTCCTTTATCTGTACTATTAGACGTTACTTCGTAAAAAAATTCAAGATTCTAAGTTCATGGGAAGTACCCTGTAGGTTTTGATTCCCGTGCAAGTTTCGAAAATTTGTGGAAATTTGCGGCATAAACGGCTGTATCTTTTGAATGCTTTGGCTTAGAAGTTTGATTTTTTCACAGAAAGAAAGAAAGAAAGAAAATTATATTTATTTGGGACAAACACGACAATAAGACACATCAAAGTAGTACAGAAAAATAAAAACACAGTTTGTCCCAAAACGGTACCGACTCAGCATAATGCTTGGCTTTTTGGCCAGCGCTGGTCTTCCGTCGGTACCGTTTTGGTGGGGCTGAGAGCCATGCTAACCGGGACATTACAACAAAATACTACAATATGACAAATATAAACATGACCTTTTATGACTGATCACACAGGGGCACCAATATAAAAAAAAAAAAACTATGAAAGTATTAGTCTGTGTGACCAGTCTATGGTAACATTAACTAAGTGTCAGACAAGCCAAAGTGCCAAACAAAACAAAAACAGAGTTGGTGTTAACAAAAAAAAAAAAAAAGCACACAGCTCCAAGGGACAGTAGACTTGAGTATTAGATATGAATTTCAGTTTGATACGTCCACGCGTTCCTGAGAAAAACGGTCTTGACAGACGGAAGGACGGACGGACAACGAAGTGATCAAGGGTTCCGTTTTTTTCCTTTTGAGTTACGGAACCCTAAAAAGTAAGTTTCTCAAAATAGAAATAGATAAAAGTAGATTTTGTACTTTAACAACTGCATTTGGAGTGTAATTTGGAGCGCGTTGAACTTCTTAACTCAAAAGCTTCCTCATAACCTTCGTACACCTTAAATTATCCTATTTGTAGTTAAAAAAAAATATATATATTTTTTTTTTTTTTTTTTAATATTTTATTTAAAAATATTTCAAAAAGGTAACTAACCTAACCTAAAAGCGTTCAGTGCCTGTCTGTAGTCAAAAAGGCTCAATACAAACTCGAAAAAAATTAAACAAAAGAACATCGCTTGCGTATTTCAATAATGAATTGCAATTAAACCAATATTCTTATAATAACAGGTTTAACAGATACCTGAATTAATTTAAGCCCTCGACTTTCCAATATCATCGCATCGCAGCGACCGCGGACTACGCATGAACTATCAATTGAAAACCGCAAGATAAAATAATAATGAAATCATTAACAGCCCAAAAGCGATATATCAACTCGAATGCCAGTTTCCCAAAAGAGGATTTCGTTTGTAAAACCGCATCGCTAAACCTCCATTCCATACCATACTGAATGTTACGTCATAAAAACGAAGTGTGCCCGTTAGATTTTAAACGGTATTCCTATACACAGAAGATTCATTTTCGAATGAATGAGTATAATGTTTCAAGGTTTTCAGTATTAAAATTGAAATGGGAAAAATTGGAAATGGTGACAGGGCTGAGAGCCGTGATAGCGCTATGAAAGCGTGGTGGAATCGCACAGGGCTGTGACTTGGGAGCTATTTGTTTTTGTTTTGGTATAATCCGATTATGTTTTTTTTTACTTTTTTTATTAGACTAACATTACATTAAGTGGTCCTGCTTAAAGCAGTCATTTTCCTTAGTGCAAGAGCTCTGAAAAAAAAAACAAATTATTCTCAGACTGGTTAATCCAGCTTGCTGTTACGCTCAGTGACGCGGTGGTTCGCGCGCTCGGCTTGTGATTGCAGCGGTTAAGAAGTTTACTTTCGCAATGATCGGTCACAGGATGGGTGACCAAAAAGGTAGGATCAATAAGCCGTTGGTCTCTACTGTATGTGCAGTCGTCAAAACTCAACCCGTATTGGACCTACATGGTGCTCCTTCGAAAGGAGTATTCCTTATATTTCCATAATGAAGGACAGTGCTCCAGCACTGAGTCCTCAATTCAAATGGCTGATGATGATGATGACTGATGAATTTCGAAATCGTCTCTCACTGACTTAGCTTATACAAATTGCTGGAAGCCCGTCAAGCCAATGTTCTGGATACATTTGCAGTCGTACACCCTTCCATTCTGTATTGGGCCCGCGTGGTAGGTTATGGACCATTTAACTTAATCCTTAGCAAAGCCTGCGCCTTGCCAAAGGTAAATTCAATATGATGATGTCAACGACAATCCGAAGTCGAAACAGGAGTAAAAATATTTTTATTAATAGCCCAGAAATCCTTCAGCCCTACGCCTCCAGTGTATCTAGCGCAGCGGTTCAGTGGAAAAATTAAAAAAAATAGAGAGCAGCCATATTGGCCCCGCACGTTCAATTAACGCGAGCTGGATTGCGGCCGACATTGTGACAACTCCCATTCAGAGGGATTTATTTTGCGCATTCGTTTCACAGTTCAATAATTCGTTCATTATTTTCGATGGAAATATTGGGACGGCCCTTGAACGGTGGGGTTTCATATGCTTAAGTCTTCGGCTTATATAGGTAGGTAACCGCCTCCGTGGTCTAGTGGTACAACCGGTACCAGACTCAGAGGACCCAGGTTCGACTACCAGTGGGGGTACATTTTGTATTCGGCTTGGTTGGTGGTAGGAGTTGTGTAAGTCCGCCTGGCTAAGCTACCACCACTTATCTAAGTCTGACGCCATAACAACACGTTTTCAGCATGTTGTTATTCGGCAGTTAGAGATATGTAAGATAGCCAGTTCCTCAGTAGTTGAGGATTCCTGGAGAGGCTCTCTTCCATCTTCAGCCTTATCAATACTTAACATCAGGCACGTGTGATGACGCTAAGAGTCTCACCGTTGTTAATTAAAAAAGGTAGGTGTTTCATGAATCAATACTTACCTATATACCGTGTTTTTTTCATTGTGCCCAAAGTTGACAACGTGTGTTACGAGTTTAGAATAAAATTAAGTTTTTTTTTTTTACCAAATGTGTGCGCGTCGTTTATTTGGATGTAAAACCTACCTAAGCAATGAAAATCAAAGAAAACAAACTTAATATAATATTATATTGAGCGAGAACCAAAGGCGATATAAACGCATAACACGCCCTTAACCTTGGGCACAAAATAAAAACACCGTGTATATTTCAGCACCAAAGCATCCTGAATATCCAGCGGTGGTCAAGCATGCTGGTGGACTAAACTAAACTTTTTGACAACAAAGTTTAAAACAGTCCTTACCACATGATTTATGAACCGTTGTTTCTTTTATAATTATAAAGTGTGCCGCCTGCGAGAAAAGTCTATTTGTTTTCGATGTTTCAATGTTCGATGTGTCTATAGAAACAATGGTGAACCTCAAACAATAGATAAAGTGTTAGATTGTTTGGGACAGCGCCTGATCATTCTCCACTGCAAACACACCGATAGAGGAAACAAAAGTTTTAGTTAGCTTTTCTTTAGTAAGATATAATTAAGTTGTCCTTCTTTCTTCAAAAGGAAAAAGAAAACCATTGCACATCTTAATTAACAGTTTATAATAAGAAAAGGTTGTATGATGAGCCGAGTCGATTCTTTCTAGTATTTTTCTGTTATCGATGGCATTGAAAATGCAAAATTATAAATTATATTATAACTTATAATTTTGCATTTTCAATGCAACCCTGCTTCACCCTAAGATAATAAACAAAGAATATTCTTCTATATTGAAGCAGCTGAGGATCGTATCTGGTCCCCCCATCGAGCATTAGGACTCGATGGGGGGACGGAAAGCGGGTGTCCCACGGCCCCGTGGGATGAAGTGCGCGGTGTATGCATTTATGGGCCGCGTACTGCAGGTGAGTCCAACATTTAGAATCGCCCCTGCACCTGGGGCAAGGGATGCGTAAAAGCAGTTCTCATAGTTAACAAAAAAAACGGTCGTATCTGGTAGGTACCTTAGAAATAGTGTGCAACGAAGGCAAACAAAATCGTCTATTAAAAGCGGCGGCTTATTATTAACATAGATACATGCTATTGGTGGGTTTTTACGACTGCAAATGCAGCCGGAACCAACGGCTTAACGTGCCTTCCGAAGCACGGAGGAGCTCGAGATAGTAAACTTATGGTTAAGAAATCTTAGAAAATCGACGCGCTCGATAAATTTTTTTTATTTTTCATTTTCAACCCTTACGTACGACCACCCGCATCATGCAAACGATCAGATTAACATACTTTTACATTATTAAAAATACGTAGGACATTGATGCTATTAATATCTGACCCGCTCGAGTATGTCCATGCAACAGTTTTTTTTACATATTTTAAAATCTATAGCCGCTCCCCCCACCGATGAAAAGGTATATATTTGTAGGTAACTTACATATTATTTATTATATTTACTTAAATTGAATTGAAAACTATGGGATACGTAGAACACGTATGGATACCTACATCACGCAAGCAAGGTTTCACCGAGCCACTCACATAAATACAACATCCGACGATCATCTGTCGGACGATCGACATGTTAACAATCAATAAATTATCTCGAGACTTTAGCCAAATACTATGTAAATATAATTTAAAATGTCAATTTAATGAACCCACAAGACCTCGTAGTAAAACCTGTCTAGATAATATTATACATAACATCCGTGGTGCAAAGGGAGAGGTTGTAGAATTAACATTGTCTGACCACTCTGCCCAAACTTTAAAGGTACCTGTCAAAAAAACATGTCGACTAAAACACTGGTGTACACATCGCCGAGACTATTCTCCAGAAAATATAAAAAAAATCTCGAACTGTATCGAAAGCTTAACTTTCAACGAAATATATGAAACAAATTGTCCAAATCACGCTTTCAACTTATTCCACGATCTATTTACTCTTTTCTATAATCTCTGTTTCCCAAAAACTAAAATTAAAATTTCTACTACAAATAAACCTAAATGGATATCAAAGGGCATTAAATCGTGTAGCAGGAGACGTCGATATCTCTTATGGAAATATCGTGTATCTCCAACAACATCAAATAAGCTAGTTTTTGACAATTATAGCAAACGTTATAAGAAGATAATAAATCTCACCCAAAAAGCCCAAAATGACCATTTCATATCCCAATCCAAAAATAAGGCTAAAGCAACATGGAACGTAATTAATAATTATAACAATAACTTACCTAAAGATCACATTAATAATATCGTATCTAAAAATAATATAGAGCTATCAGAACCAATTGAAATAGCGAATGCATTTAATGACTTTTTTACAGAATCATTGAAAGTAATGGATGATAAAAATAGACAACCACATTATAATCTTCAACGCCAACCACATTCAATGTTTCTTACACCTATTGTTCCCTTAGATGTCATTAAATCTATTAACTCCCTTAAAAATACGAATGCTGTAGGTTTTGACGATGTTTCTACAAAAATTATAAAAGCAGTAGGAAATATAATAGCTCCAATTTTGTGTTACATTTTTAATTTATGTTTAGAGCAAGGAACATTTCCTGATATTTTAAAGTTGACCATAACCATCCCAATATTTAAAAAAGACGATAAAAAGCTTTTAAAAAACTATCGCCCTATTGCACTCATTTCAATATTTTCAAAGATCATAGAATCTATCATATATGAAAAATTAGCAAACTACTTTGAAACCAATAATTTACTCTCCAAGCGTCAATATGGCTTTCGGAAAAATAAGTCCATAAACATGGCAATTTATGAATTTTTGGAAAAGGTTGTAAATAATATCGACAAGCGTAATCCAACGCTTGCTTTATTTATGGACAAAAGCATAAGCATTTGACAATATTGATCATAGGACCATATGTCAAAAGCATTTGACAATATTGATCATAGGACACTACTTAATAAATTGGAAATGTATGGTGTAAGGGGCAATGCCCATAAACTACTTGAGAGCTATTTGAGTGATCGAAAACAAATAACACGCATCAACAGGATTGACTCTAATAGTGGTATCAATACTACTTATGTATCAGAAAAGAGGTCAGTCTGATGTGGTGTACCACAAGGAAGTGTGCTAGGCCCCCTTCTTTTTATTATTTATATGACTTTCCGAATGTGTCTAACCACCACATGACTCTTTTTGCTGACGACAGTACTGTTTTATTTACATATGATAACCTAAACGATATTAAATTTGACATAAATAATACATTGACATCTCTAATTAAAATTAAGTATAAAATTAAGTATAAAATTAAGTATAAAATTCTAACACTGCCATCCATGTATATAAGTGAAGTTGCAAATTTTATCCGAAACAATCCTGGTTTTTTTGTAGTGAATCCCATCGGTAGTCGCCGTGAAGGCACCTTGAAAGTTACTCATGGATGCAAAACTCTTCTCAGGAGAATGAGTGTTAATTGTATGGGACCTCAAATTTATAATAAAATCCCTCTGACCATACGCACGATCAAAGATAACAAAAAAATTAAAACTGCGCTCAATGGCTACCTTGCTGAAAAAGTGTATTATGACATTAGCTTATTTTTAAATGATAAAATAGACAACTAGATATAGGTAGTCATAAGTTTAATAATAATTATAAGGACATTGACATTTCATATATTGACATTTTATTTTAGTAAAATTTTATAATAATCAAATAATTGCGTTTATAGTGGTGTATTGTATACTTACAAGATATTAATGTTCATGTTCATATACCTTTAAGGTGAATCATGGCTGTAACTTTTTTTCTGTATCTAACTGACATCTTTGTAATACCCATGTTTATGAATGAATAAATAATATGAATATGAATATGAATGAATATGATCAGTTGCTTCTCGTGCCTCGTCGCCGTCGGTCGTGTGCGCGCTCCGTAACCCTGTTTACGTCGAGCCCCCCCCGTACCCCGCCGAGTGCCGCGAGTCGTAACTGCCCACTGCTACTTGCGTCGAGCCCCGCTCCGCAGTAGCAGCCTGCCGTGCCCCCACGGGTAAACCAAGACCAGTTTGGACATTGCCGCGATATAGACGCTCATCTGTGTTAGTGTTGTCCCAAATTGTGTCTCCAAAACCCAGATCCGAGGGTTTCACAGAATATTTTGTGAAAAATATTTCTGTGTACCCTCACTTTCCAATCTCACCCTTTTCCCCCCTTTCAAACACTACACCTCTTCCATCTCCCTTACACTTTATCCCACTACCCACACGTGACTTTTTATTCTTTCGTGTGACTTTTTCGTGTTGTGTCGTACTTGTCAGCTTCATTGGTGTCGACAATGAAGTCCGGCAAGAAAAGGACTAAGCGCGATCGGCCGGCCGACAACGACGGAGACAACATCTCCCGCGTATCGGCCCCGCCAGTACCAGCGCCGCGACCATCGCTGGCGCCACCCCAGGCTTTAAACCGCTCCACTTCCCCACCATCTAGACCCAGACCTGCGTGGTACGAGTTTGATCCTCGGATCCGCTCGCCATCGAAAACCGGAGGAGTTGAAAAACGCCCCCGCACAGGGCCCTCTCCCCCATCTCGTCCACCTACACCAACTCACTACTACGACACTCGTAGTAACCCTGAGCTCGTCCGTCGCCGTGCCCCCACGCCAGAACCTACCGGAGGGATCGAGGAGCACTACAGCCCTCTCCCTCCCCCCGACGCCACCGACTCGACGTCGTACGCTGCGCTTGAGGAGAGCGAGCGATCGCCGGCGCGGTCCTACGCCCAGGCCGTAGTGACCCCGGCGTCGCCCCCCCCGAGCGTCTCCGACCCTCGCCCACTCTCAGCCGCCCTCGCAGCCTCAGCAGGCCAGGGGCTACCCGCCGATTGTGGCTGATTCACTGTCCAACTGGACCTCGCACTTTAAGTGCTTGAAGGACCAGCTGGGGCACGTCCCCAATGCGCGCCCCTTTGGGAAAGGGGTGCGCTTTCTACCCAAGACGCCGGAGGAGTTCAGGTGCGTGCAAGCGTACCTGACAGAGGCGGCGAAGACGGAGCCAGGTCTCAGCTGGTTCTGCTACTCGCCGCCCACCGACCGGCCAACCAAGGTGGCCATCCGTGGCCTCCCCGCCTCTACCGACCCCGAAGACATCCTGCAGGCAATGCGGGAGCTAGACTTCCCCGCCATCCACTGCAGGGCGATCCTAGGAAAACAAGGCGCCCGGGCTGCTTGTTCCACCTGGAGCTCGAGCACCTCCCCTAGGCCGAGTTGACCCGCCTCTACGCCACGTCGGAGCTACTGTACATGCCCGGCGTGATTATAGAAGGCTGGCGTCCTCGGCCGGGACCGGCACAGTGCCACCGCTGCCAGGCATTTGGCCACTCGAGTGTCAACTGCCACCGCCCGCAGAAATGCGTGCGGTGACCACCCCGGCGCGCAGTGCACGCAAGCGCGCACCGAGCCGCCCGCGTGTGCAAACTGCGCGCAGGCCCACACCGCCAACGACAGGCGGTGCAAAGCGTTCCTACGCGAGGCGAGGCGCATGGGGACCAGCGTTCCCCCTCCCATGCCGGGAGGGGCCGAGCGCGCCCCCGCCCGCCCCCGCCCGCAGGCGACGCCAGCACGCGTGACGCGCAGGCTGGCGCTACGCTAGCGCCGCCCGCCAACCCGCCTACGGAGCGATGTGCGTCCGCACCCGACAGCAGCCGGCGCCAGCGCGGCCGTGCCGGCCGCCGCCGCCGCCGCGCCGCTGCCCAAGCTGCCGCTCAACCGGCGGCCACCTCATCGCCGACACCGCAGGCGTCGGATTTTCCGACGCCCCCGCCGTGGAGAGCCGCCCGGCCGACCAGACCGACCGAGCCCCCCCCACCCCCTCCCTCTGTCCCTCTCACACATGTGAGGGAGACAGCACCCAAACCAACTCCCCGCCCAAATCAATTCCCTTGTCAACAGCTGCTGGCCCCGCCACAGCAATCGATAACCCCATCTCAAATGTCCACAGCGGCCGCTGTACTCGCGCTGGAGGCGATCCAAACGATCCTGCACCAGGTCGCCATGGGGAACGACCTCTTCGCTGCCATCCACCAGGCGATGAGCTACCTGCTCCGTCTCGCACGCCCAACGCAGCAGTAATGCGCGGGGGCGTAAGACCAACATTCCCGGGCAGAAGAAGAGAGGGCGCCGATATCACGTGCTCCCACTACTTCCCCGACCCAACCCCCCCGCTCCTCAATCCTTACCCCTCACCCAGTACCCTAAATTATAACCCACTACCTCGTTTGCATAAGTCGTGGCCTGCTCGCAGGCGCTCGCTGGGTCTGGGCCGGTGTGCAGACCGCACTGAGGGCCGCGCAGCAAACCTCCAGTGCACCACTCGTCCTGAAGGACGGCCGCGCATCGCGGCAACCATTCACCGCGGGGCGGTAGCCCCGTCGAGAAGAAGCCCGGGAAAGGAGTAATCACTCGACCCCGAACACCCGCCTAGAGCGGAAGAACCCGAGACAACATCTGTCGGACCGCGGTCCCCGGACTACCAACACCCAGTCCGGAGGAAGAGCTCACCATTAGACCTTCCTACAAGTGGCTTACCATATAACCACCCTTTTCCATACCTCAACCATCATCTCTACATATTATATAACATTTTTTTTGCTTCTATCATCTAAGCTTTGCAACTCTATGACGTTCGAGCTTAAAAAAATAAAGATTATAGAAAACATTTTTATCAAAAATAATAGAACATTAGCAGGTAGGTATTTCATCTTTGAATACTAATTTATTTCTTACACATAAGTACTTTCCGAGAAAACGTTTCCTAAAAAACTCGACTGGTCAACCGGGAAGTTCATGTAGGTACCTGTCCCCGTATCGCGTAAAAAATATGGATATGTACATGGGCTTCATTTGACAGCTTTTTTCATTTGACAATCTTTTTCATTTGACAATCTTTGGTCCGTTGGAAAAACGTAAAGCCAGGGGCCCGATTCTCGCGCCTTCGACATCTTGAATTCGACATTTTTGGAGTAAAAAATCTGTATTAAAGGCTCACTAAAAGCAATCTTCGACAGTATAGGATTATCAAAGATAATTGAAATTAAAGGATTTTGGCAGTTGTAGAGATTTTACTTAGATTTTTAATAAAGAAATTAAGAATATAAAAATGTCGAATTCGACATATTTCAGCGCGAGAATAGCCTCCCTTATTATACAGAAATAATTGTACGTTAGATTGAGTTAAAAATGGAGCCTCACAACACGTGTTTTTACGAAAAGAACTCGGGTGAAACTCCGAAAAAAAATTAGTTCCTTTGCTGCTTAATTAGTACCCCTGTTTTCCGTGAAGTCAGCTGACAAGGACTCGCGTTTCGTATTAGGCAGAATTTCACAGTCTAAAGATAAAATTATTAAAAAGATGTAACAAAAAAATCTGTTAAAAATACTGTCAGTAATATTGTTTGATCATTGATAATAAAATTATATTTGTAAATATAAAATTAAGTTTAGAGCCCATCTTTAAGTTAATACATACATTTCTCGATTGCAGTTCACTTAATCGATAAAAAAGGAGACATTTCGAAATCTTTCGACATAGTCATCTCTACCGAATGCGAGAATACCATTTTTAGGGAAAATATAGATTTCAGTGACTTTTTCGTTAGACATTGAATATTCGACATTACGTCGATTCGAGATTTATGTCGCTCGTTATGAGAATCGGCCCCCGGGCCGGTGAAATATTTACAACAAAACTGACACAACGTGGACTAGGGATGTTACGGTTCGGTTCCGATTCCGAAAGGTCGGAACTTCCGATTGATTTTGCACATTCGGTTCCGATAAATTTAATCGGATGTTACATTTAGTGAATAGTAAAATTCTATCAATGGCGATGAGATGACAAATTTAGCCGAAAAATCGTCCTCCAATATTTTGTCATCTCCAACATGTAGTGGTGAGTGCCTAATCTTGACCGGAAATAGATTAGACTGAGATAAGCTTTTGTTTTGGTATAATTTACTTCTTTTGTTTGGAGTCACTTAATTTGATTTTAGATTCTTTCTATTTTTTTAACTTTTTTTAGAGGATGAGAATGAGACTTATGAGGATACTTCGAAATTTTCTAGTAAATTTACTCTTCCACGCCGCTAGCCAGCGTCGTTTCATCAATGAGAGGGAATCCTCACATTAAAAAGAAACATTTTTACAAATATTTGACAATCGATTAAGATGAAAAACCACTTAAATTAGATTTTTTTATTTCAATAATTTAAAGCTTTATTGCACATAAAAGCAACACATAGACACAAAAGGGCAGAAGAAGGAAACACACAAAAGGCGGTTTTATTGCTACTTAGCAATAAATCCGCCTTTTGTGTGTTTCCTTCTTCAGCAATTTCTTTCAGGCAGCATGTTTGTTTTTGCATTTACAATGCGATTAATTTATTTATTTAACGTTTTTATTTTCAACAGACCACCACATACAAATATTGTAATTTCTTGGACTAATAATACGATTAGAGTAATGGCTGCAATTTTATAAAGTGTAGTAATCCTGTCCTAACTAATATTATAAATGCGAAAGAGTGTTAGTTTGTTTGTTTGTCCTTGTCCTTCACGCCATAACTACGCATTAAAAAATATCTTTAAAAACTGCCCATTTCCTGCTGCCAGCATTTTTTTTTCAAAATCTGTGAATTTCCTCAGAACGTTTTCATGTAGCTACAACGGTTGATGTACGTGCCCTTCATGCCCTCCTATTTTTAGACCTGCCCTTTACACATCTCTCTTCTTCCTACGTCTCCGATTTAGGTTCCGATATAGCCACATCCGTAACATAATATTATAACGGTTGATGTACGTGCCCTTCATGTCTTCCTATTTTTAGAACTGCCCTTTACCCATCTCTCTTCTTCCTACGCCTCCGATTTAGGTTCCGATATAGCCACATCCGTAACGTATCGTGGACGAACGACGTGACAATCGTAATTGTCTGTCAATTAATAACAGGCGGTTGACAGATGACAATGGTTATTATGACATTGATGATTATGAAGAACGCGTCCGTGAAGTAACTTTGATAACGGAGTAGTGAGTGGAAGGGCAGTCACGTCATTTAGGGGATCATCGCGTTTTCTATCCACTAGCATCGCGACAATCAATTGTGATTTTGACTAGTACTTGCTCGAACCAGCAAAGGAGCGTGCTAACTATTGTGTTGCATTATTATTATTTTAACGCCCATTGCTTCATAACGATGGAAGGTAACCACGTATCTGATGTTCGGAACAGGGACTCGCCGACATGTAATTGTATACAGCTCTCTCTCGCTCTACAGTACTTCAAATTAATCTATTCCTTACTGCCATGGCGCCATGACATGACTATGCGCTAATTTGTCGCATTATATTGACTTTGACAGACACTATTGTCATGTCATAGTGATTCTACTATGTCTCTAACGTGGTCTAAAATCAGATTATAGGATGAAGCTGATTCTCCCTTTTTTTCTATTATACGATGTGATAGTAACATAACAGCTAGTCTTAATCACAGACAATACGTCAAGCAAATAAATTGAGCGTCGGTAGGGACATGTTCGGGTGAAGTAAACTGCACAATATTTTTTTAATGATTGTCGATTTGGGCACTTTCTGTCCTCGCACTAACACCAAAATTAAAATGTTGGTAAAAAATAGAGGGATGGGGATTGGGGACTTTAATACTCATACTCTAGCAACATTATTGTTTACGTCAGATAAACGTCAAGTTCAAGGTCATTGCACTTTGTACTCAATGACATTGTTTTTCTGTTTCGTTTATTTTTTTCTATAAACATTAAGTTATCTCAGCTCCTTACACTTGCTATGCTTTGAGTTATAGCCCAATATGTTACGATCCAACTTCTCGTGATGTGCCGATGTTATTGAAGATAAATTTCCTATACAAAAGTAGTTGTGATAATCTTATCTCCGAAAACTTATTAGCCGGCCGGCAGTTTTTGGTAACAAGCAACAATTTACCGTTACTTGAAGCTCTGTGTTTGTTGCATAATGGCTAAGAAAGCAGCGAGTAAATCTCAAATTGAAAGTAAAGGTAAAAAAGTAGCACCAAAATCCTCTTCAGGATCGGTAAGTACCTATTGTTTGTTTTCTCTAGTACATTCAAAATATTTTAATACTCGTAAATGCTGGCGCATATATAAGTACAGCTTTTAGTTGAAAAACTATTTAGTTGTGAATCATAATTTAAAGGAATACATGAAAGCGCGCATACTTTCAACTCGATAGTTGTTCGACAAAACTGAAAAAGTTGTATATATGAGCTTACTCTTACTGGACCTAACAACTGTCAAGCTGTAGTCAATCTGCAATTTAATTGAAATACACAAGTAAACATGTACCCATTTGCAGATTGGAAAATTGTTATTTGTCCTCGCTATCCTAGGGGGCCTTCTCTCATTCTATGTTTATAAACTGGCCACCACACCACCAGAAATGCCAAAATATGATGTAAACCAGTGGTGGGGACCATACCCCATTGATCAAAAGGTTGATGTGTCTATAAAACCGTTTAAGATTGAATTTAGTGATGTGGTAAGTAAATATGATTTCTTTTACTAATCAAGGATGTAGTATGAATACCTGCCAAAAAGAAATTACTTTATAAATAAAAAAAATAACCACCTTACAAAAACTGAAAACTTCTTGCTACTTTTGAACTTTCATGTCCCAAAACTATTAAGTATAGTAGTTTTGTTATGCTCCTTAAAATTGTAGAGTAATTCAGGACAAGTATAACAAAACTACTAAATTATACTTTAGTAGTCCTCTAAAAGTTTCCCTGACTATTTTTAAGTTCAAGCAAGAAAATCTGAACTTTAATCAGAATTCTTAACAGTAAACCTAAAACAACATTCAAAAGATTTGAATCAAAACATTTGCTGCAAAATTACAGATAGTCCATGATCTCAGAGAACGACTGATGCATCGTCGGCCATTTGTAAACGCTCTAGAAGACACCGGCTTCACTTACGGGTTCAACACCGACTTCCTTGGTAGAGTACTGGATTACTGGCAGAACAAATACAACTTTAAGGACAGAGAAAACTTTCTCAATAAGTTTAATCAATACAAGACTAAAATACAGGGGTTGGATATACATTACTTACATGTAAAACCTAAAGTATCTGAGGAGGTTGAGGTAAGTAAATACTTATCAGTTTATTAATGTTTTAAATATGTTCATGTGATATTCATGTTTTAAATATGTTCATCAGACCTTGATCTGTCTGTAAGAATTTTGTATAAATAATTAGTAAAAATTTAAATAGAAAAATAGATAGTGATTCAGTCATATTCTGCGGGACAAAGTTCAACTCACAGATTAAAAAACGTTTTGATATTTTCTATTAGTTAAGAAATTTAGTTTTGCTCATTTTAGTGTTTTAGAAGTTGAGCTTATGCTAACATTATGGTTGTTTTAGGTGGTACCACTACTGCTTTTGCACGGTTGGCCAGGATCTATCAGAGAGTTTTATGAGCTCATACCAAAATTGACAACTCCACAACCCGGACAAAGCTTTGTGTTTGAAGTTATCGCTCCAAGTCTACCAGGCTTTGGGTATTCACAGGTATACTTTGATCCAATATTATTAGATATTAATAATATTAGATTATTATTACATCAATATCAGTCTAATAGACTTATCCATCAGGAACTGCAAAATGATACACATTAAATATTTAATTGTTACTTTGGACACCGGTGTCCACTGTGTATTCAAGTGACATTAAAAATATATACATAGAAATTAATTTCCAGACATTAAAGTGTACAGAAAGTTATCATAAAAGAGCTAAGTTTTGTACCTAATTGTCTAGGGTCCCTCAAGGAAAGGCCTTGGCCCTGTAGAGACAGCAGTTGTGATCCGTAACTTAATGAAACGTATTGGACTGACTCGGTACTACGTGCAAGGTGGAGACTATGGGCATACAATTGGTTCTGTTATGGCTACTTTATTCCCAGAAGAAGTGTTAGGATTCCATACTAACATGCCTGTGACTACTAGTTTTATTGCCATGGTCCTAACAGTTTTGGGTAAGTGCTTATTGTGAAGTAATAAATTATGACTTTGTATACATATATTTCAGAGTTTACAGAAAGATTATTATTGATAACTGGTATTTTCTTTCAGGTTCCTTATGGCCCAGTTTGATAGTAGAGCCAGAAGTTCAGAGCCGTTTGTATCCTCTAAGTGAACACATATCCAAGTGTTTGGAGGAAACTGGCTACTTGCATATACAGGCCACTAAGCCAGATACTATTGGTGCGTGTTTCATAATCAGCTATTTTTAAGGGGACTAACAAAGACCTTCCGGTAGATGGATAAATAACTGACTATTGGATTACATCACTTTAACACATTACATTAATTTATTATTATTCACAGACCTATATCGAGACAGACGGTAAAAGTGTATGTACCTTGCGTGCCAAAAGTTTGATCCACGGTCAAAGTTTTCTGACCTGTCAGTCTGCTTGAGACCATTGCCATGAAAACACGCGTCACTCAGAAACGAAAATGGTTAATTGTGCAGTGCTTTCTTGCAAGAGCTCGTCAATAACATTTACACATTACTAAATCTCGCTCTTGACGTCATCGTAGGTACGAAGAATTCGACACGCTAAGTTCTCATTAGGGAGTGCAATGTGGGTAGATCTCTAAATACCGAGATCTTGCACCAATTTTGCAAGAATAATCTTGCATCAAAAATCTCGCGTGATCTCGAAAGATTTGCAAGATTGTACAGCAATACAATAATTCTATGACTATTCGAAAGCGCGGATGCGCGCAAAGGCAAAGGCAAACTGAATTACCCGCGCAGCCGCATGCTGCTCGCCCGGTTTCTCTCGGCGCTAGAGTGTAGCAGGAGTGTGCGAGAAAGAAATCAATATATTAGAATCAGGATCAGGGCAGCCTCAATCAAGGGCAGCACCTGATTCGGACCTCAAAATCAGGTGCTGCCCTTTTGCCAGTCGGGGCAAAAGAGCAGCACCTGCAGTCAGCGTATCAATGCCTATTAACAGGGGTGCCAACAAGCGTAGAGGCAGAACGGGCCTTTTCTGCTGTATTTTGCAGTTGGCAGACGGCACTCTAATTATGTTGTGTTTTCTTAGGAGTTATTTTTCAGATAATCCGTAACTATATATTTTTTTAATGAACGATAATGTATTATTTCATTATTGGGCCCCTAAAATAATAACTTACCAAGTTTCAACACAATACTTGTAATAATTAAAAACAATTTATAGATTTGCGAGATGTTGCAAAATACCGAGATCTTGCGAGATTAGATCTTTTAAATCTTGCAAATACCGAGACTGAAGATTTCGCCGCAAGATTGCACTCCCTAGTTCTCATACAGTTAGAGGTGCTCTTTACTTCTATCTCGATATAGGTCTGTGCTATTATTTCATAATGTATTCAGATTTCAAGTACCCTTAACCAGATACATACATTTATCGATACAACAATTTCCACACACACGCCATAAATCCCTGGCGCGGTTGACCAGAGAATCGAAGGCGCAGCTTGTAAGTGAAATGTATAATCATAATTCTCGTAACCACACCTCAATTACGCGACGCCACATTTGGCATTGGTAGGGTCTAGATATTGTCCAGAAACAATAGAGACAGGTTGCCAGCCCATCACCTACGATAGTTATCGTATATGCTGGCAGCTTGGGAAATTAACCAAATAAAACTTATTTACAGGTATCGCGCTAACCGATTCGCCAGCTGGCCTGGCAGCCTACATCCTGGAAAAATTCTCCACCTTTACCAACCCCGCATACAAGACCGCTTCAGACGGGAGACTTCTGGAGAAGTTCCAGCTGACGCATTTGTTGGACAACGTGATGATTTACTGGGCTAGCAACAGCATTACTACTAGCGTCAGGACTTACGCTGAAATACTGAGTAGGAAGACCATAGATATGAAGCTCGATGAGTAAGTAACATTGACTGTCGGATTCACCAATCATGTCGGTGAAAGAGCCGATTTGAGTAAAAGAAACCAAGAAAAATTTAGACTTTTGGAGAAATTTCAACTGACTAACTTATTGAACGTAATGGGCTAGCAACAGCACTAACAGTAGCGTCTTGTATTTTTATATAGCACTATTTGCTAGGGAAACATTTATTCTTCATCTTACCTGGGGTTATGTTAATGATAAGCTAAAGGTGTAATCGTACTTCTCCCAGAATCTTCACTCCAACCACAGAACTCACTTCACCATCATTTTTACATTTTGATTAAATCAATGAAACACTTTATTTTCCCCAGCATACCCACGGAAGTTCCAACTTGGGGTATCAAATTCAAACACGAGTTTATATTCACCCCCGATTGTCTACTAAAGATGAAGTACAAGAACTATCTGCACAGCACTATGGTTGAAGATGGCGGCCACTTCGCTGCGTTCGAAATGCCCGATTTGCTGGCACAAGATATCTTTGACGCTGTAAAAACGTTCAGAGCATTTCATGGCAGCCAAAAGTGAGTATCCGGCTTGAAGGACCAATCGTTTAACTAATTTATTTCATGAACTGGGTCATTTGTGCAGTATTTTTTCTGGCAAAAGTCAACATCAAATAATATAAAACTTGTATGTACAGCTAATTTAGGGCTACTTGGTAGTAAACAAGTGTTAACAAATTTTGCGGGTAGCTTGCGCGGTGAATTAAGATCGCTCGGCAAAAGTGGAAGGGGCATGCGCAGTAGTGATTTTGTAGATCTCTTTGGCAGGGCAGGAGGGGCGAGGGGCCAGCGCCAAAACGCTATTGGACAACCCACGTTCCGCGCTTTTTTCTCGCGTCTCGCGTCTCTTTGGTACTGTCGCGTCTCACTTCTCTTTGGTACTGTCGCGTCTCGCTTCTCTTTGGTACTGTCGCGCCCAGATTGTTTTTGAGTTAGTTGTTATTTTACTACTACGGAAAAACGGCCAAAAATAAATTCTTAAAACGGCAAGCCAGAAAAATAGTTTAAGACGTGAATTGTTTTGTTAAACAGGAAACAAATGAAATCGTGGGTAACTTAAAGGAAGTAAAAAATAAAACAGCAGAATTTAATAGAAAGGTATTAACACTGCCCGATGATTAGTTTTTCATTTTTTGAATATTATTATATAACTATAATAATATTCAAAAAATTACTTTTGTCTTTTATTTTTCTGATTATACTAGCAAGTTAAGTCACAAGCAAATACTAGTGTTATTGAAAGTTAAGTAACTAAGGTGCAAAAAAACGGAATAAAAAAATATTCAAATAAGTACCAAACCTACACTTAATGAAATGGACTTAGCAATTATTATGTACGCGATTGTATACATGCGCTAATTACCCTCACCAGTTTCGCCGAGCGATCTTAAACCACGGCGCGACGTATAGTTACAATGATATCAAGAAAAGTAGTTTTTAATATATGTTTATTTCATTTTATTCTCCCAAGGTTGAAGTCCAAGCAAATAGGGCCTTATCGTTAGCTTATTTTGAGGCCAGTTTATAGTAGATATTCCTTGTTTACATACAAGGGGCATATGTATTTATATCTTAGCTTCGCTGTGAGACAAAGCACTGACCAACTGATCCATTTCTCATTACATTATGTTTATATCTTATCATTAAGGAAAGTATGTAAGTATGTCCGTTTGTTTGTTTGTATATTTGTTTGTTTATTCGTCTTTCACGCAAAAACTACAAACTTATTTGGATGAAATTTGGTATGTAGGGACTTCAAGTAGTGGACTAACACAGGCTACTTTTTATCCCGATATTCCCACGGGAACGGAAACCACGCGAGCGAAACCGCGGGCGGCAGCTAGTTAATGATAAGACAATCTATTGTTTGATTTAGTACAGCTTTCCAATATAATTGATGGAAATAATAATATGTATAATTATTATTTCCATCAATAACAAAACTAAAATACTTCATTAAATGAAACTTTGGAATAATTTTATTACTTACATATGATGAGGAACGTGATTTTCATTTGCAGAGATCAAACTTTACCAAAAGAAGAACTTAAGAAAACAATCTACGATTTCGCAGTAAATGACCTTTCTGGTAAAGAAGTTAAGCTAGACAAGTACAAAGGGTATGTCGTTCTCATAGTCAATGTTGCATCTGAATGTGGCCTAACGGACACCAACTACAAACAACTGAACCAGCTATATGAGAAGTACGCAGCGAAGGGTCTTCGTATACTGGCCTTCCCTTGCAACCAGTTCGGAGGACAAGAACCTGGTTCTCCAGAGGAAATATTCAAGTTCACCAAAACCAGAGGAGTGGCATTTGATGTCTTCGAAAAAGTGAATGTGAACGGGGACAACACCCATCCTTTGTGGCAGTTCCTAAAGAATACCCAGTCTGGATTGATTGGGGACTTCATAAAATGGAACTTTTCTAAGTTCCTGGTAGACAGGAATGGTGTGCCCGTTGAGAGGTTTGCTCCAACTGTTAACCCGTTGGATTTGGAGACTTATATAGCTAAATATTTGTGATCATAAGATTTTTTTTTGTTATATGACTAAGACATTTTTCTATTCTACTGACTTTCTACAAGTATCGATTAGTTACAAAATAATAATCACAAAGCTTTGCTTTTGCATCGCACTATCATGTGGCGAATTTTTGACAACATATTTGTTTTCCCTTTGATTTAGCATATATGTATAGACCATTTACAATTTAGTCTTTGTCGACGTTGTGTTTTCCATAATGCGTGAAGCTGTACTAGAGCCATTACAAACGTGCGAACTGAGTCATAAATCTTCCTTTCAAATCCCTTTTTTATTGTTACACACAACACTAGGAGTGCGAGCGAGAGTTCCGATATGCCTATAAGTGTGAGCAAGAGGTCTGATAAAAATGTTTTATAACACTCATTTGCACCAAACTTAAGAATCGCCTAAGGTTATTCTTATCTATCTTAAAACATTCATAATAAGAATAGCTTAAGCTTTAAGCGCTTTTCAGACTACGCTATAATATAATAAATAGCTTAGAGCTTATAGCTCATAGCACAACAATATCATTCAGCATACATTTACCTAGATAGCTTATAGTAAGCTAATCTATACTAATATTATAAAGAGGAAAGATTTGTATTTTTGTATGTAACGAATAAACTCAAAAACTACTGGACCGATTTTGACGAAATTTGGTATAGAGAATCCTTAGACCCCAAGTAGTAACATAGGCTATAAATGATCCCAAAATTCCCACGGGAACGGGAACCATGCGGATGAAACCGCGCCCGGCCTCTAGTAATATATATTATAGCTAAGTGTGAACGTGTTCTAAGTAAATGTATGGTGAGCGATGTCGTCGTGTTATGAGCTATAAGCTATATGCCATTATATTATAGCGTAGTCTGAAAAGCGCTATAGGCGCTCGATATTGGACCCATAAGTTATGAATAGCCGTCGTGGATATTATTATTGGAGTGCAAAGCAATTTTAGTTAAGATTAAGATAGATAGGAATAGTCTTAGGCGATTCTAAGTTTAGATGTTAGTTTCTCGAAGTTTATTTCAATAACATTCCTCAGTATTGTCAAGGTAGATTCTATTACATTAGTAACATGTAAAATCTATACTAATTGAAAAACTTCTTGAATGAGAGTCTTATTGTAAGCATTAATAATGGAATGAGAGGTGAAAACTCATTTTCACATCTTTAAGAATGCCTTTTTTAAGCCTCAAAATGTTAATATCGCTTGCTTATTCATTCCAGCCAAAGACATTTTTTAATTAAAGCTCAATAAATAAACAAATAAGTAAACTTTTTATAATGTTTTCTAATAAACTTGTAAGAAAATCTAACTTTGTTTTATGAAAAAAACCAAATAAAACAAAAATATTGCGTAAGAACATGTACTAAAGAAACTGAATTAGAACATTTAAACAGATTGTCTTCCCAGTCTGAGCTTGGAAAGATCTTGAATGGTATTTCGAGAACTTGTTTCGCTCCACTGAAGTTCTGGGATTGCTGCTATCATCTGTGCAAGTAAATTTGGTACTTAACTAAAAGGTTAAGGTTAGTAGACCACCACCTACTCTGACACTTCACCATGAATGGTTAGACCAATATGAAAGTAATGAGCGAGATGGCTCTATGTAAGAGAGACTACGTTCGCACGAGAGCAAACAACTGGTAAAGAGCAAGTTTCACACACACTAACTCAAAGTTGCCGGTCTGTCGGTCTTTTACAGACTATACTTCGGTGTGCTCAGGAGCTGCATGAGCTCATACCGCCATCCCTCTTCTTCCATTGGACATCCAGACGCACTGCGGGCTACCACCTTTACTTGGTTGATATTCCTAAATGTCGCAAAGCAAAGGAGTGGAACTCCCTCCCTGCGTCTGTATTTCCGAGTACTTATAAACCGGCCATCTTCAAACCAAGGGTGAATAGGCATCTACTGGGCTAGCTCGCTCCACCGTAGGTAGATCCTGTCTTAGCCCCCGTGCTTGACTAGGACACACTAGGGTCAAGAGCAAACCCATTCGTAATAAATAAAAAGCAGCAAATTTACGATTATTTTAATCCGCGGGCGCTTTTTGCGTCCGGAGTTTGCATACAAAAAAACTCAACTCTTTATTAAGCTCTTGTGCGAACGTAGTCTAACACTAGGCATAATGTTACTCCATCGGTTAATTAAACATTATTTCAATGTGCAATAACAATTACTGATGGTAAGGGGCAATTTATTCGGCTTTGCTTTGGAGGGAAAAGGAAATCTAGTATTTTCTTAAAGACAGCACAGAATTTAAGTATGTAGGGAATGCAAACCGGTTTCGCCGAAACCGTGAAAATTTACAACATTACCGGTATTTCGGTTGATTTTACAAGCAAAATGTTTTTTTACGGAAAAACGGTTTTTAGGATAATAAAGATTTGTTGCTATGGAAGCACCCACACAAAACGAAAATGCGGCTACAATGCGTTTAAAGGAATTTAAAGGCAGCGTCCAGCGACCTTCATCAGATCATCGTTCCACCTTGTCGGGGGCTCCCACGGAGCTTCGTTCAGTTTGCGGTTGGCATTCCAGGATATCGCGTAAAAAATATGGATATGGACAAGTTAAGTTGGCTTATCGTATGCTGCTTTAAATCCTCTTCTTTCAGCTTGTCTGCTTCAAAGAGCTCCCAGCGTAGCGATGCGTACATCGGGCATTCTGCCATGAAGTGATAACTTGTTTCTTCTTTTTCTGTACATTGTGGACAAATAGGGTCCTCTGCTCTATTGATCACTGACAGGTGTCTGTTTAGAGGACAGTGTCCTGTCAAACCTACAAGGTTTTTTAAGACTTTCCTACCCAATTTTAGTAGCTCTCTGGTTTTCTTCTTGTCCACTGATTTGATGAAAATCTTGGACTGTTGGCAGTCCTTTCTGTTCATCCATCTTTGGTTAGTTTCTTTGATTGTCCTGATCTCGATGATATTTTTGGTAATTCTGTGTGAGATTTGCAGTCTTGGTTCCGGCCCCATGGACGGTTCATCGGCCCCCTTCCTAGCCAATGCATCGGCTTCCTCATTGCCAATGTTACCTTCGTGTCCAATGCAAGTTCCTGAATGGTTTGTTTACACTCCTTTACCAGGGCTGAGGTAGTCTCCGTTTTGTCAAGGGCTTTGATGGCGGCCTGACTGTCACTGTATATTACTATTCTTCATACGTTGTGGTCGCTTATCACACTTCTAATCATTAGCGCGCATTGCATTATCGCAAATACTTCCACTTGAAATACGCTTGTGTATTTTCCCAGATTGAAAGTGGCTCTTCTTGTGTCAGGTTTAGCTATGTCCACTCCAGCTCCCGATAGCTTAGTTGACTCTTTTCTAGACCCATCTGTGTAACATATTGCAGTGCAATCCAGATCGCCTTGTTCTGTTTTCCAGTCTTCTCTGGATCTGATGCTTACCCTGTATTTTTTGTCGAAGATTCTTTCCTTATTTATTAGGTCGTTGTTAGCTAATATAATAGAAAGGTTTTCTTCGTAGTTTTTGCCTATTTCTGCGTGACACTTGTCATTGTTTCTTCCTTTCCATAGATTTGTGCTTTTCAGTTTGAACCATTGTTCTGTAGCTGTCTTTTTTATTTTCAATTCTATTGGACTGAGGCCTAGTATAATTTCTAGGGCGGCCGTGTGAGTTGTTCTCATAGGTCCTGATACATGATGCTGGCTAGTCTCTGTACCTTCGTGAGTTCTTTCCTGTTGTATTCTAGTTGCGCCTTATGCCACCATACCAAAATTACCATTGCACCGTGCAAAATTCTTGGTAGTATGATTGATCTATAGATCCATTGGATTAGTTCGGGTTTCATGCCCCAGTTCCTGCCAACGGCTCTTCTGCTTTGCATGAGGGCTGTCATCGCCTTCTTGCTTGTTTCTTTTATGTGGTTTCTAAAACTGAGGGAGCTGTCCAGGACAGTTTACGGTTTCCAGCTTCTCGTCCTCAATGATTATTGGTATCATTCTATCAACCTTTCTCTTATTCGTGAACAGCATCAGTTTGGTTTTTGTAGGGTTGAGGTTCAGTCCCTTGTTCCTACACCATCTCAATGTTGTCATAATTCCTCTTCTCATTATGTCTCTGACCACGCTTAGTACTTTCCCTCTCACAAGTAAAAGGCCATCATCTGAGTACGCTTGGATGTATATGTTCATAGCGGTGATCTTTCTTACTAACTCATCTATTATAATGCACCATAACAGTGGAGATAAACATCCCCCTTGGGGAAACCTATTTTAGCTCTGATGGTGTATTTATTGCCTGCTAGTTCTGCTTGTATGGATCTGTGTTGTAGCATGTTGGTGATCCAGCCTGATAATTGCTCAGTTACGCCTTCTCTGTTTAAGGCCTCCACAATGGCATGTGCAGACGCTTTGTCTATAGCGCCCTCGACATCAAAGAAGCATGCTTTGCATGTGTATTCTTTATCTTTGGTTGATCTCTCTACTCTGACTGCCATGTTGTGGAGGGCTGTCTCAATGGATTTCCCTTCCATATAAGCATGTTGCTTGTGATGAGCCACTGAGGTAAGTTGAAGGCGATGATTTTACGAAGCTTCCGGAATGCTGCCCATCTGTGTTGCATTCGACGAGAGATCTCTTTCTCGAAGTTGAGCTTACCTAACTGGACCGTCTGTCTTAGGAAGACGTAATGATCAACAACTTCGAGTGTAGTGTACCCAACAGGTACATGACCATTCATGTTAATGGCGAGTCCATTCCAGTCCAAGAACTTGTGACGACGTCACAACTTCGATGTCCTCCAACGCAGCCGTGAACAGTGTCGGAGAAATGACGTCTTCCTGTCTCACACCTCGCTGCATTTGGATGGGGTTTGTGCTCTGGTTCTGTAGTCTGACGGACCGAAATGGTGTCGCGTAAGTGCCTCAACTTCGATATACCTACATGTACTCCACTTGGCACCACCATACCTAGCATTTACCTAGCCTTGGCCCTAGCATGAGCAGCTTTTATTGACACTCGTTACACGTGTTATTGCCCCACCCACATCCAAGCGGGATAAGCAAGCATCATGCGCCATATCGTATCGCGTGATGTATTCATGCTAGTGAGACTGGAGAGACTGTAGCTCCGCCCATGTCTCTATCGAAGGCAAGAATTTCTCATAGTCCACGAACGCCAAGCAAAGAAGCAGATCACACTACTCGGTCTTCAATATAACCTGCCGCGGGCGTGGCGTATGGACGTGGTCCATGGTGCTAAAGCATTTTCGGAACCAGACTTGTTCGGGAGGTTAGTAATCGTTGAACCTTCGAGTGAGAGTGGTGTTCATGATGTTTAAACTAAAGATAGATTGAAAAACATATTCACAAATTAAATAAACATGCATTATTGCACGTTTTTATAATTTTCTTTAAAACCTGTTTTGACTGGTTTTAGCTGCAAACCTGAAAAAACAGGTTTTCATTTCACTTCGGTTGCATTCGCTAGTAGTAAGATTACCACTAGCTACTAATAGTTTTGAAGAAAGACAGATTACATTACATCACAATTTGAAACTTTTCTAAATATGAGTGAACATCTACCCAAGATTCTTACCTTTTAGGTGAATTATTAATAGTACATTACATACTTTGAAATTACCACAACAATAAAAATATAAGTTTCATGTTCTAGCTAGACTACTTTCTGGATACTGCCAATTTAGTATTCTGTGATACTGCTCTACATAATTAATAAGCTACTTAATAAACGAAGGTATGAATAAATAATACAACTACTGTGTAGGTACATATTTTTTTATTAAACAGTGATACTTATACTGTAGACCCAAATATCTTCCAAATACCATCATAGACTAATATTTTAAATAAAATTATCAAAATAATTCAATACTACTCTCTGTTTTATCAATACATAAGCTAATTGAAATAAAATACAAGTTGTTACTGAATCACCATGATTTACTTAAAATATGATTCTATGATATTAATTACTCTCATACAATACACAACTCATAATCTGTAGTTGTAACTAACCCCCCCTTTACAAACAAATTGTATATATAATGAGAGAATGCATTGAATGACAGCTCCTATGGAGAGCCATTGGTCATCCTCTCAGCGGTCGCACTATATTTTGAAACATGTTTTCTTGTAAATGTTTCGTCAGTGGAAACGGGGGTAATAAATACAATACACATAATTAATTAACTGTAAAGTTGTTTCCTTGACACTGACCTGACTGATTATTGTAATTTATATTTAAACAGAATGAGGTTGAGTTGCATTTACAGATCATACCTACCACTATCTTACAATACAAAATTAAGGTATGTCTTTAATAACCTCGGCCAGCTGTTCCCGGGTAAACATATGGAACATTGACCCCGGTGTCATGGTGACCACTTCTACATTGTTTTCAGAGAGTTTCTCTTCCATCACTTGTTTCAAAATGGTGAGCGCAGACTTGATGGCTTCTTTGAGAGTCATGGACTTGTGATATACCTCCTGTAAAATGTAAGATAATTTAATAAAACTATTGCTTATTATTCATAGATATACACCACAGATATTGTTTATAATTAATTTTTTTAAGACTGCCTAAGCAATAGTATTTTGATTATTTCTGTACTTGCAGTAATTGCTTATCAACAGGCTGTGGAAAAGGAAATGTAACTCCTCTAACTGGCATAATCAAATAGGTATATCAATATTTTTTTTATTGAATTTAGTTTTGTGTAGTCACTTTCTAGAATACAAAACAAGTTTAAGTTGTTCTTATAATTTGATTGAGCAGTAAAACTAATGATAAAAGCCACAGTTAACCTTTTGCAGACAGCAAATAAGACAATATTTTTTAATTCTTATAACACTTAAGGACTTTTAATGTTTGCGAAAGTGTTAAGTTACACAGTAGTTCATTATGTACCTTTAAACTCTGCTGAGCTCCTTCACTTCCCGATCCGATGGCCTTAGCATCATATTGAACAAATGTTCCACTGGGGTCCATATGGAA
This sequence comes from Chrysoteuchia culmella, assembly GCA_910589605.1. Taxonomy (NCBI): domain Eukaryota; kingdom Metazoa; phylum Arthropoda; class Insecta; order Lepidoptera; family Crambidae; genus Chrysoteuchia; species Chrysoteuchia culmella. The sequence goes on along the minus strand of OU342665.1, from coordinate 7,870,788 downwards.
TAACTGAGGTCCTTTTTCATCAATACCTGCAAATAATCATAAACATTAGATATGTTTGATAATACACATTTTAACATTACGGTAAGCTGACAGTTTTCCACTATGACATTGATAGAATAAACAATAATCTTCAACATCATTTACAACTATGCTACATTAAATAAGACCAAGTTAACAAATCTCACCAGCAAACATAACTGCAACTCCAAATGGCCGCGACATAGCCGTGCCACTGTCATCGTCACTGTCTCCAAACTGTATGGCGAGGTTAGACACAGCTTGGGCACAAGACTCTACACTCATACGCTCATTATACACAAACCAATGATTCTGGCATTCAACACGAGCTCTCTCTACCAAAGTCCTAAGAAAATAAAATTAATTTTGTTAAGTTCGGTAATAATTAGTATGTGAGAAAGAAAGAGCAAAATAATATACAATAAAGGCGCCTCCAGTAATAAAAAAAAATATTGCATACAAACACACCAATTATCTAGCTCACATTAAGTTTCATGAAGAACTTGTGTTATGGTTACTAGATAAATAATAAACATACTTTTTTTTGTAAATACATACATAATAAACACCCAGACCAAGACAAATAGACATGTTCCTTCACACAAATATTTGTCTTGTCCGGGAATTGAACCCAGGACTGCTGGCGCACAAGGCGCGTATACCCCTGCGCCAAACAGGTCGTCGATATTAATGATCCCTAAAAATTGCTAGCAATAGTAAAAGGTGTTCACTGTCTTTTAACAGAGAGCCCTATTATCTCACCTGGAATCAGCCATCAAACCAGACACAGCACAGGCAATATGTCGGTCCACTTCCACAATTTTTTCAATAGTTGTAGACTCCATCAATGGAGACGTAATCCTTTTTTCAACAGCCAAAACTACACCTTCCGAAGTGCAAATGCCAATGGCTGTTGAGCCAAGTTTGATGGCTTCAATGGCATATTCTACTTGGAATAGCCTACCTTCAGGGCTGAAGGTGTTCACACCACGATCGTACTCAGAACGAGTTAAAAACATCTGGAAAAAACTTAATATTTAGCCGGCCAAACTTAGGTTATGGCGCAATGACAAAGCCATTTCTTAAACTTATATTTTTTTTTCTTGCTTATTCTATAAATTGGGCACTTAAAAGTTATGATACAAACCTTTTATAATTGAAAATTCACACTTTACGTTGCAAAAAGGTACCGAATTTGTAAGATTTCAACAATTTGATCCGGTTGCTGACTGGCAAACAAAAAATCAAGCAAGTCAGACTCAGAGTGACAGTGACAGACAGCCAGTGTGTGTGACCATCTCAGAAACGGCGAATCTGCCAACCCACGGGCAAAAATCAGCCAAACCACCATAAAACTAAAATTCCACCTCAAACGACCAAAAAATAAAAAATGCAACCTTGTACTTGTAGGGAAGTTTTACTAAAATTTTCTTATAAAGGAACTAAAGAGTACAGATCAGTTACATTAATTACAAAATGAACCTTATAACAGATTAATTGCCATTCATAGCGATAAAATAAAATCATACAATGAAAATATTTGGCAGATTTGAATGAAATCTTTATTAGTTTTTTAATTATGATTTTTTTAATTTTTGCATTTTGCATTGCTATTTTTATACTTGTGATAAATTTTAAATAGAAAAATATTGGATAGATTAACTCGGCCACAAGTGAATTCTCAGCAGATGGGAATCGAACCCATGATGAGAATTCACTTGTGGCCGAGTTAATTTTTTCCAATATTTTTCTATTTAAAATTTATCATAAGTTTAGTATTTTGAAGATTTTCAAATCTGCCAAGTTCTGCCACTTTTTGAAAATTGTCGTGGCATAAATTTACTGCCAACTGCCAGACTTAAAATCGGCGACAATTGGTCACACAGCAGCAAAGCAAGCCACAGACAATATTATTATTCTCTGTCATTGTTTGACTCTTTATTTTTATCTCCGACCGAGAGCTTCAATGGAAAACGAAGTGTGACACAATTGCTCAATGCAAAGTGCATTGCTGCTTTTTCATACAGTATTGTCACATTAATTTTACTGTAGCTGCCAATGTACTGTATATTCGGTTGCATATTGATTAAGTAGTTTTAGTAGTTACATGACAACGACAAATACCAATACGCCAGATGACAATAAACCTAAAAAGACTTGAAATAGGTGCATATTTTATCATAAATTGTTATTTATTTATTTAATCAAGCATCGTAAGTAATACAGTTTCACTTTCACATAAAAAAAGATGAAAGAAACAAAGATGTGATGGACTGAATACTGCACTACCCGTAGGGTGGCAGGGTATTGAAATGTTTGTATGTACTTTGTAATTTATTTAAAAGTAATTTTAAGTGATTGAAGAAGCAGCAGCTGTTGTAACGAAACGCTTTATATTTTCGTTTCGTCACTCGTCACTCGTCAGCAACCAAACCATAGAACACCATAGATTAAATAGCAGCACAATTATTTTTTCTCGTCGTTATGTTGATATAATTTTTACGTGTAATTCGTGTACACATAAGTTTAAATCTAAATTTTAAAGCGAAGTAGGTACCAACCGAAGTGAGTAAGCACCTTTATAAAATAAATACCATATTCTTTGCTAATTAATCGTCGATCGTCGTATCGCGTATAAGGTTTTTATCTTGCTGTACATAAGTAAATAATACACACTATATAATGTGACGACAAGTTTGCGTCGACGATATCTGTAGATTGTTTTGTTAATCAAACGCTGTCGCTGTTGATGCCGAGTCGCTGCCGCTGCCGGTAGTGCCGGTATTTCAACGTTATCCTCCAAACGTAAGTTTTAAAATTCTTTTAAGTTCGTTACTTTACAGTAATTAATTAAATTTTTAAGCGCTTAAAGATTTCCTATTTTTTAGTACCTACCAGGGGCCCAATTCTGCTATTTGACAATTAGCGACCAACTATTTCCATTCCATCGACATCCTACTAACATTACAATTCCATTGTGCTAAATTTTGTATTCTGCTAAAAGTTTTTAAAATCTCGATGTAATGTCGATGGAGTGTCAGTTCAATGGAAATGGAATGGAAATGGACTGTGAATGGAATGTGAATTAAATACGTTTTAAGTACTTTTTTGTGAATTTTATGTATTAATATCGACAAATTATATTTTTTTACGATATAAATATCAACATCTATTAAAAATACTTGTTTATTGTTAAAAAAGAAGATAGAAAACATTGGTAGAGTATGGCTGTTATTGTATTGCAATTGCCCTTACCAAAAACTGAGTTCGTCAATGACATCAATGTCTTCATGAAGTTTTGAACACAAGTTTGAAAACTTTGAAGAAAATTATTTGTGTAAACAAAAATTGTATTTTAACAATGCAAGTGTTGAGGAACCCGTATCGCTGTGGTTCGTGCGCTCGGCCTGCGATTGTTGAGGTTAAGCAACTTTCGCAATGGTCGGTCACGGGATGGGTGGCCAAACATTTACTATCTCGAGGTTCTCCGTGGTTCGGAAGGCACATTAAGCTGTTGGTCCCGGCTGCATTTAAAACCCACCAATCCGCATTAGGCCCCCGTGGTGGGTCATGGCCGGTTCTCGTCATCCATCTATAAGAAAGGCCAGTGTCCCAGCAGTTGGGGTTTAAAAATAGCTGATGACGAGTGTTGAGCAATTCACTGCTCTTAGCTTGACCAGTACTATAATTTCTGTAAACATGCCATTTACTAAAAGGCAATAGTTTTCGATTTTAATCAACAAATCCGGAAAAAAATAGTTTTTATTATTTTTATTTCGCTTTCTCAATGTTCAGTCACGATTTTTTTAGCAAACCTCAGATTCGATTTCGGTACCCCAAAATAAATATAGAATTTTTTTCATTGACCGAAGAGCATTGGACCGGATTTCCAAAGGTCGCTGGTTCGATTCCCATCTGAGAATTCACTTGTGGCCGAGTTAATTTTTTCCAATATTTTTCTATTTAAAATTTATCATAAATAAATATAGAATCGAAGCAATAAGAACTACCCCAAAACATTCTAGTAAAAACACAATTTGACTCAATTACAGGTTAGTTTAACCAATTTCAAAAGAAAGGTTTATAAGGAATAGAAATATTATTTTTACAAACTTGCCTTGTGAAATTAATATGATATAAAGTCAAATTTAGTAAAATAAAGAGAAATTTTATCGAATAAAGCTCTAAAAAAGGTGTCGTTGTTCGATGGCAGTTCAATGACCAAATGACAACTGAAAATCCATTGATAGAATCGTTAAATAGTGAAGAGAATACAGTTTGCCCCAACAACTACAATTCCATTCAAATAAAATCAATAGCAGACTACCGAAAAGATCAATAGTAGTTCGATGGAGTGTCGGTGGAGTGTCGATAGAATGGCTTCGGATTTAAACAGTACGAGAATACCAAATGCCAAAAGCCATTCAACTGAGACACTATCGACACTCTATTGAGACTCCATTGGTGTATTTTTATTTAGCAGACTTGGGCCCCAGGTACCTTACTGCACCGTAAGTAGATAGATACAGTTAACAGCATGTCAGGCTTTAGATTCTGACCTTGAAAGCGCCCTTAATTGTTTCTGACTTTCTCTATAATTTTTGTGTGGTGTGGTGTGTCCATAGATTTAGAATGTACAAGATACACAATGACGACTCAAAGTTTTTTTTTTCTCTTTATTTATTTAAAGGGGCTTTTGTACCTTGTACATGCCAGCCCCATCGTGATTATACATGTGTTACCTATCTAATTACTTATATCTAATCTTACTTTAATACTTTGGCCTGCGAAACTGTAAATCAACAATGCTTCTTCAGACCAGGGGTTGGAAAGAATACTGAGGAACAAACCATTTAAAGGTTGTTGATTTTTAGCTTCGCAACCAAGTTTTCTCGCAATGTTCGATTCCGGGAACATTCCACCAGCAAGTGTTGGACATCCTCGATTTTACCGCATAAATTACAATTCGGTAGGGGAGCTAACTTTCTTCATCAGATGTCCAAACTGGTTAAGTGGCATGTGCCCCGATCGAAGTCTATGCGCATTAACAAGGTTCAAAGATGTGACAAAAAAATATATGTACATGACTGTGTTGATGGATTTGCGAGTTAAAAATAGTGTGTACACGATATACTTTTACATTATCGATTGTTTCAGTTGTTGGTAGGCTTTTTATACAGGAAGCAATCACATCGTTTGCGAGGAAACCTTGGTCGTACCTACGTTACGTTACTAGCGCCGCCAATAGAAATTAATCAACCAACCAACAAATACCTTGATTTCGAAATTATCGACTATTTTGCGCAAATATCAAAGGATATAAAAGTCAAATATACTTTTTAAATATTTTAGCCAAAAATTATGGGCAAGAAGTTTGTGTAAACGGTCAGAAAAGAATTTGTAAATTAACGCTTAATAAAAATACGTTTTAAAACCTATTTTGCGGAAAATGCTCAATGATTGATGTAAATGATTTATTTCTATTAGCGGCGCTAGTGTAAGTGACGATCCACCTCAACGCTTAAAATCGAAGAGAAAGAAAGCTAAAAATAAGAATTCACCAATTTGACTGTCACAATGTATGCTCTTTCAATGTAGTGAGAAGTTTAGGCTAACATATTAATACAATAGTACATGTGCCTACTAAATGAAAACACTACTTTTTATTAATTATTTATTGCCTTCGGAAAAATTCAATTTTGTGTGTTCGTAACGTTTCCCTATCTAAGGGCAAAGGCCTAGTTTTGGCGCCTTGAAATTGTTTCGCTTCGCAAAAACATCCACGGAGCGTGGGAGCGACAAATCTTAATCAAGTTCTAACCGCCCGAGAGAGAAAGTGACAGCAAATAAAGTACAGGGGGGCAATTCTCGCGCCTTCGACATCTCGAATTCGACATTTTTTGGAGCCATAAATCTATATTTCAAACTCACTGAAAACAATCGTCAACATTATAGGATTATCAAAGATTATTGAAACTAAAGTATTTTGACCAAAGCTAAGATTTTACTTACATTTTCAATAAAGAAATTATGGTTTGAAAAATGTCGAATTCGAAATGTCGAAGGCGCGAGAATTGGGCCCCTGATATGTCATTATTTTCACGAGTAAGAGGCCATAGCGCCCCTGTCTGTTCAAGGTCGCGATGGAATTTGTGCATGAATTTGGAATATATAGTCAAAGCCAATTTATTTAGCCTTTCATCGTACTCAGCCGTGCGACTTATTACACTAGTGGCTCTACCATTTACTATATTTACTAATTGTTGCAGTAAATTGTTGCGGCACGCGACCTCAACATAATTGCGATCATTTTCGATTATTTTGACAACCTATTGCAAAGATAAAAGTCGGCTAGTCATCCTTTTAATTTTTTCTTAAATTTCTTATAACTCTGTTTTTTTTTTAAATTTTCGTTTGAGACGTGTAATGCAGTATATCAATTTCTTTTTCCTTGGAGACAGTACTAGACTTGATGGTCCAGGCATTGGTTCTGTAAGCGGGGAGGAAGTCAGTACTCCGTAATATCTCGATAGACATAAGAAGACACCGGTTTCCGACGTGGTAATTGAATCTGTAAACAAATACTGTAAATTGTACACCATATTCTATAGCTACACATATTGCATTTAATATTAGCTAATTTGGGTCCCAAGAATCATACTTACAGGTATAAATAGTACATTAGTACACGCGATGTTTCCTTTGTATGAAAGATTTGCCCTCAAAATGTTTTCTGCAGGTAGTGGAGTTCTTACTTGGAGTCCAATCTGCCCCCTAATTGTCTAATTTAAAATCTATCACAATCCCTTTCAGAGGTATTGTGATTGTGATATTTTCGTCTGTCATATTGCTTACAGTTCAATTTCGTTTATTCCATACCTTTTAAAAAGCGTCCCGATCACAATCCCTTTCAAATGTCAAATAGTAACGGCCTGAATAACTTTCAAATTACGAATTGAAAGGGATTGCGATAGATTTAAAATTAGACTATTAGCCCCGTCTATTTATAGTCCGCATCCATTTTTCACGCAATGTTGGATTACTTGGAAATCTACAAAATATATCGGTTTATTTGTTACTAAGTTTTGAAATCATTTTCGTAAAAATGAGCTCCTAATTTCTATAGTAATTCAATTTATACTCTAATTCAAGAATAGATTAACAATAATGTGTGACATCAGCAATCTATCTTTTCTACTACTTATCTACGATACATATCTTGGCTAAATTAAATTAATTAAAAATCGTTTATTTGCCTCAAAAACATAGAAATGTTGATATTATACATATTTGAAAATTTTAAGTGCATGTAAGTATCTATTTAAAGGGTATATGACTCAGTGACTCAAATAATTTTGTATTAATGTTCACGCAATGTTGGATTACTTGGAAATCTACAAAATACACGGTGTAAAAAGAGCCTTAACGAATACACGAGCTATGCATTGTGTACATAAAAATGAGTAATATTACCAAAAATAAATGCTGGGAAACTACTTTCATTTTCATCGATCAAAAATAATAATATTCACTACGAACGCAATGTAAAGCGCGCAACACCCCCAAGCCGCCCAAAGCAACATACTGATTACTGCCACAACCACGATAGTACGCGCGTGTATAACTGAGTGCGTGTGTGTGTGTCACGGCGCGCCGCGCGCGCGACCTACTATGCGGCCACTACTCGTTTCTTTATAGGGTTTTAAAATTATCATAATTTAGTTTTTTTTTATCAAAAGTAATCTCTTTTTAAAGTAGTTCGATAGCGCATTGGGTAAACGTTGCGGCCTGCGAATCTTGCGGTTAAGCAACGTTCGCAAAGGCCGGTCAGAGGATGGGTAACCAAATACTTTGTATCTCGAGCTACTTTGTGCTTCGGAAGAAACGATAAGCCGTTGGTCCTGGCTGCATTTGCAGTCGACAATATCCTCTAATCCGCATTGGGCCATTCAATGCTATTTTTATACTTATGGTAAATTTTAAATAGAAAAATATTGGAAAAAATCACTTGTGGCCGAGTTAATTTTATTCCAATATTTTTCTATTTTATGATTGCCGTAAGTAGTTAGTAAGTACTTACCTAGTCGTCTTCAACAACTGGTCTTTCGATGCTGACCAGCTGGCTGCGGTTCAAACTGCCGCCCACCAACGTGGAGACAGTAGCGTGCCCGTTTCACGGTGTGTTCATGCGCACGCTATAGGATGCCTTCCCGAACCGACCGTTGCTTAACGTTGCTGAACCCGATGGATTTTATAGGGCCGTTGCCTGTCCCTTTTCAATACTCTGTGCACTGTCATGTGTGATACTACCTTAAGGCCTTCTACGCAGTACCTTCGCTGCTGTTCTCACGCCTAAACGAGGGTTTTCACGCATGACATCAAGAATAGCCTGTTCGGTGGCAGGTCTTATTAGGACGCCACCACCCTCCGAGACGGGCACAATCGGCTGGTGGTCCAGCAAACGCTGTACAGCTCTGGTAAAAACACGAGGATCGCGGGGCTGAACTGCGCTGGGGTGTTCAACTCCGTACAGTCGCAACGCCTCAGAGGCATTTCCGCGGGCCATACCATAGCACATAAGCATGTTCACATACTCCCGAGCAAGGCATCTTGAAAGATTGCTTTGCTTTATCACTCACTCGATAACACTGAGCAAAAAATTACTCTCTCACACACACAACACAAACACAACACACCAACACGAGAACAGTAAGTACTTATTTTACTCGAATTCGAAATTTCGGGGCTAAAAAACTGCATGTACGCATTCGATAACGTAAGAAACCGAACTGATTGATAGAACATAGCAATGGCGGTTTCTGGGCGGGCGGCGGCGAGCGAGAAAGGCAGTAGTTACTTTGACAAATCTCTTTGATTTCGCCGCGCCGCGAGTCGGGTCGCACGCGCCGTGGAGCCACTGCTCGCCCCTCCGCCCCGCGCCCGACCGACAGACACCGAGCGCATGCGCAGCCGACCGCACGCCCTTCCCGCGCCCGCGCCCGTCCCTGGGGCGGCCGATGCGAAGTGCGGCGAGACGGGCGACAAGTGTGTGCGTTACCCTCGCAAAATGTTGTGCTTTAGAGAGCGCAGGTTCAAAGCACAGGTTTAAAAAAAAATACCAATCAGAGACCTTAATTTGTTTAAATTTGTTTAAACATTCGTTTTTCAATTGGTTGATGCAAACCAATGTAATTAAATGGTTTTGAAAATAAGAAAAAACGTACTTGCAAGTAAACTAGTAAACTTTTAACCAAATAAATAGCTGCAAAAATACCCGTGGTAAACACTTATTACGTCAAGAGTTTTAGATATTGTAGTTTTACACGATATAAAACTAAAAACAAATTTGATAAATTTTAGACTGGTCGTACTTTAGCAATCGAATACGCAGTTCTCATAACATTAAGAAACATGACTAATATTAAACAAATTAAAGTGATTCACGAACACTCGTTCCTGTTAATTTCAGCTTTCAATGAAACGGCTATCATGAAAGTTTAAACTAAAACATTCTACAAAAATTCTCTGAAAAGCCGACCAAATTGTAGAGGTCACAAAAAAGCGACCGCACCATACGTACGGGCTATCTACGCAAATCAGCTGTTTATTATCCGATGTTTTGTACAGTTATGGAGAAAAGCGTTATTCATACTAATAAATTTAATAATAATAGATTTTACTATTATTATTAAATTTATTAGTATGAATAACGCTTTAGATGGAGTTAACACTCGGAATACCTACTTGAAGCAAAATTTTATGTAGCGTTATCTCGCTCTCTAGGGAAATCTCTCTCTTTCTTATGAATTTTGTTTTATTATTTTAACACGATTAAGTAAAAGGATAAGTCCGTATCTTGGATTCTAAATACTTCCACCACCACGTAGGTAGATAGAAATTATAAATGCACTTGTATTGATTTTTAAAACATAAATTTCAACATAAATATGGGATTTTGTTTGTGTTTTTAAGAATTTTGGGTTGTTGTGAAATCAATAAATTCACTATCAAATTTTCTAGAGAGTGAGATAACACTACAGTGCGACACAAATGAGTAGAAAATAATGGGGGACCACTAATCAATAATTAGCAACCATTTAGAAAATATTTCACTATTTCCACTTCTTAATATGAAAAAAACTATTTATTATGAAGACGCTAAAGGTTTGACAGCAGAATTACTATCTTAACAATCGTCATTTTGCCTTACATTGAAGTTGGTAATAAGTTCCTCAAAAGTCCGTTTTCTTCTCTTTTGTGTCGTACTGTACATAAAATTTAGCTTCAAGTAGGTATTTGGTTGCTTCATCGATACCTAGGTATAACTTCATGGTTACGTTACGACTGTCAAGACGTTAGTTCTGCTGTCTAACCATTAGTGTATTGTCTTCTAAAATTTAGTTCAGTGCGACAAGGCTTATAATGAACGTGATTCAAACGTCATTGTGCAGCGCCTCTGCCCGCGATAATTATAAGCCTTGTCACACTTGCAATAAGGTATTTAATGAACATGCCAAAAAAACTCACCGTCTAAACCTTTCATGGATCATGACAAACATTTTAAAAACAAATCAGCTAAATCGACCCAATAGTTCTCGAGTTATAGCAAGACTAGATTTTTATCAAAAACTTTTGTACTCAACTGTACTAACAAAACATTCGTATTATCCCGTCCATTTAAGGTGGCAACGCTTATGTATGGTGCGGTCGCTTTTTTATGATCTCTACAATTTGGACGGCTTTTCAGAGAATTGTTGTACTATTCTTGTTTTAGTTTAAACTTTCATGATAGCCGTAATTGAAAACTGAAATAAACAGGAGTGAATGTTCTTCAATCACTTTAATTTGTTTAATGTTGGCCATGTTTCTTAATGTAATGGGAACTGCGTATTCGATTGCTAAAGTACGACCAGTCTTAAATTTATCAAATTTGTTTTTAGCTTCATATCGTGTAAAGCTACAATAACTAAAACTCTTGACGTAATAAGTGTTTACCACGGGTATTTTTTGCAGCTATTAATTTGGTTAAAAGTGTACTATTTTACTAGCAAATACGTTTTTCTGATTTTCGAAACCATTTAATTACATTGGTTTGCGTCAACCAATTCAAAAACTAATGTTTAAACAAATTTAAACAAATTAAGGTCTCTGATTGGTATTTTTTTCAAACCTGTGCTTTGAACCTGTGCTCTCTAAAGCACAACATTTTGCTTGGGTAACGCACTCGCGACAAGTACCTAAGCTAGAAGTCCGTGTCAGATACAATTGCTTTGTATTGATCACTTGTTAAAAATTATTTCGAAGTAACTAGCGATAACAGCATTAAAAAGATTAAACTCTTGTTTTAAAGTAACGTAAACGTAACTGAAAAATTATATTTTTTATCCATGATTGAATAAATAATGTTGTATTATTTCATGACTATTCACTAGACATTGTGGGTTTTCGCGTGTACGTTTCATTGAAATGAAACACTTACGAATCTAACTGCACGTTTATTAAAGTTATCAGATCACAAAAGAGATTATTGTGTTTTGTTTTAGATTTTGTTTTGTTTTAGATAGTTACCTACTTAATCGTAAAATGGAAAATACCTACCTAAACCATCCTGGTAAAATTAAAGAATCGTGTGTAATTTATCGTCGGCCATTAAATGTCTTCACTGCTTTGGCATAGGTCTTTCTTATGGATAGTTAAGGAGACTAGGCCATGACACTCCACGCGGGCCCGATGCGTATTGAAGGGACTGCCGTTGCAGCTGGGATCAACGGCTTAACGTGCCTACCGTTCCGAAGCACAAACGAAAGAGCTCGAGATAGAAAGTATTTGGTCACCCATCCTGTGACCAACCATTGCGAACGTTGCTTAGTCACAACATTCACAGGCCGCGGCTCTTGCCCACTTAGTCATCGAGCTTCTACCAGTATTTTAAAACGTCTGGGGTGTAAAATTCGATTAGATCTAAAGGACAAGCCGTCGTGCTTTGCGCGTCGCCGCGGCCGTGCCTTGGTGGTCTAGTTGATGGGAGCGTCCGATCCCAACTCTTGAGAGCGCGGGTTGGGCTACTGCCCGTGGCGGGTTTATTCTTCTCACAACTTTTGTTGTTTATTCGTATCGCATTTGTTTAGTGCCGAAAAACCTGTTGGACATGGATGAAAATTTAAGAGTAAAAAGAAGCTAGATAAAAATGGAGATTTTGAATAATTGTGAAAAGTAGAAGTTACGTTATTTTATTATTATTGAATTATCTACAAAATTGTCGGTGTGTATTTAAACGGGCCTATACCTAGCAGTGGGTGTCATGTGGATGAGACAACGACAACGATTTAAACGGGCGGGCGTCGGGTGACCGACCGCGGGCAGTGGTTGACCGGAACAGCTGATCATGCGAATGTGTGTGTGCGCTCGCTGCGTAGCCGCCGCGCGACACGTATTTTTGCGAGCATTTGGAGTTCATTGCGGCTCGTCAAGTTCAGATGCATTTTTCGTTAGGAATTTCAAGAAAAATCATGAAGTTTATTAATAGGTATGTTTTATAATGTAATTTACTAACTGATTTTATCAAAAAGTCTCAAAAAGATTTGTCACTTTGTTGGTCAACAATACCGTAACTATTGATTTCCCAGGTATGGTTCCATACAAAAAAATCTTCGTAATAATAGACAGAATACGAGACTTTCGTTTTCGTTAAGGGTCAATTTACACCCAGTATATCGGTTTATTTGTTACTAAGTTTTGAAATCATTTTCATAAAAATGAGCTCCTAATTTGTATAGTAATTCAATTTAAACTCTAATTCAAGAATAGATTAACAATAATGTGTGACATCAGCAATCTATCTTTTCTACTACTTATCTACGATACATATCTTGGCTAAATTAAATTAATCAAAAATCTTTGATTTGCCTCAAAAACATAGAAATGTTGATATATTACATATTTGAAAATTTTAAGTGCATGTAAGTATCTACTTAAAGGGTATAATGACTCAGTGACTCAAATAACTTTGTATTAATTACACTATGTCACTAAAAATCGATTTAGTTTTTTTTATCGACATAAATTCCACCGCGACGTTGATCAGACCGGGACGGGGACGCTATGGCCTCTTTCTCTTTCTTACTCGTAAAAATATTGACATAGCTGTTGTACTTTATTCACTGTCACTTTCTCTGTACTGCAAGTTCAGGTTCAGGGTGTCAGTGGGAAAGCTCATTTGTGGACTCGTTTTAAAAGAAGAACTTTATGGATTCATAATTAATATTTTATTTACTTACACTAAAATATTCTTAAATTCAGCGGGTTTCACTATCTACTATATAATTTGTGTTCACTATTTGGAATGTGATATTTTAAACTTTCATGTCATTATAACACTAACAAGGTATTACACTAAACGGATGTTTTACCATGTTGTATTTGTTGTTGCATGCGCCATGACATGATCACAGAGATGACAACAAAATACAAACATGGTAAAAAAAAACCCGTTTCGACAAAGATAGGTAATTTCTTTATTAAAAATATAAGTATAGTGCGACAAGGCAATGGCTTATAATTATTAACGTGGACAGGGGCGCTATTTTCTATTAAAAAATGACATAACTCAAGATGGCGGTCTTAGTTCCTTTTTTTGCCACATTAAAAAGTTCTCATATAATTACTTTACTCTTTGTTCAAAAGCCTTATTGCATGTGCAACAAGGCTTAAAATTAACGACGTCAGAGACGTGTCATGTTATTTCTTTTTTTTGTCACGTTCGATTCCTTAAAAGCCTTGTCGAACTATAAAATGTGTGCTATAAAATCTCTAATACTGTCAAAATCCTTTAGTTTTAATTATATTTGACAATCCTATATTGTCGAAGATTGTTTTCAGTGACTTTCTAATAGAGATTTTCGATGCGCGAGAATTGTCCTCCTGAGTTACGAAGAATTATGTTGTTTGTTTCGCGGCGGTTATTATCTATACGTTTATTCTTTTTGCGAATAGCCCCACAGAAAAAATCATACGAAGTGCGATTGGGTGACATAAAGGGCCAGGAAGTTCCACCCTGTATATTGTATTCGGTTTGGTTGGTGGTAGGACTTGTTGTTAGTCCGCCTTGCTAACTACCTACTACCATCTTATCTAATTCTGACGCCATAACAACAATGATTTAAGCATTTTTGTGTTACGGCAGTTAGATAATATAGCCAGTTCCTCACTGGTTGAGGATTCCGGGAAGGCACGCTTCCATCTTCAGCCTGTCAATACTTAACATCAGCCCCCTTACTCTTGCCATGATCGCGTTGAGATAGAGCTTGAATTAATGTCAATAGTAATTATATAAATATAATATATTAATATTAATATTTCTTACACTCACATCAATTAACCTAGTCCCAAAGTAAGCTTGTGATAGGGGATACTAGGGTAACGGATATAAATACGTATAATTATACATTATATAAGTATTTATGTGTAGAAATACATAAAACATCCATGACTCAGGTACAAATACTCGTATTCATCATACAAACATTTGCCCCTACGAACCCGGGATCTCAGAGTAGGCGACACCTTGAAACCGGTGTTCGTACCACTCTACCACGGAGTTCGTCAATTATGACTTAGGTATTATAAGTAATTAAACTAAAACTGAATATTTGATATTATTAAATAAAGTAGTTTTGTACTCTAGAAATCGATTGTAGCGCCAATTGAAATCGAATCAATATCGACAATCAGTAATAATTATTGACATTCAATCTCGATCTCAACGCGGTCCCGTCAAGATTAACTCCCCACGGCCCGTATTCACTATGACCACTTACCGATTTCTTGCTCAAACCACGCCAACGTCGTATTTGGTTTCTTTCTACATTTCCAAAATTCGTTTTCTCTATGATACTTACAAATTATATAAAGTCATTTTACTAGTTTAATAACTATACAATTTGTGTCTGTCTGATGGAGGTGTATAATAACTCTATAATTGGTGAGTATCATGGAGAAAAAGAATTTTGAAAATGACAAAACCAAGTACCTACGACATCTTACACCTTAGGTCCTTCCCAAATACGTGGTACGTCCTCAAGAGCTGGAGCCGCGGCGGAGCAAGCTCAATTCCTCAAGCGCCGCAAGTATGCGTCGCTCTCAGTAAGCCACGAGTTTGCGGCGCTTGCAGTAGAGACAATGGTTTTATTTTATGAGCTCTTTTCCCTCATAACATTACATTTTGGATACAAGGTGTAATTACTGAAATGAAGTGTCCTTTACGTCAAAAAATACGTTTACGATGTCCTTTACAACAATGAAAATCATAGTTAAGATAAACATAAAGACGTAACCAACGCATTCAGTATTTAATCACTGACATACTGACGTAAGTCTAGTTTGTAACTGTAATCTATGTCTAATCTTTTTCTATTAACACTGTTACTAATTTATAAGACTTGAAGGTGAACAAATAAAAAAAAACAATCATCATTCTTAAATTATATCAAATGAAATCGATAAAATCTTATTTATTGCTTACCTAATTGGCAAAAACAGATACTTTCAAAATCAACAAATTTTACAAAAACATTTTTTTTTATAAAAATAAGTCAAATGCCACTGCTAAATAAAAAAAACCTTCGTCGAATGAAATCTTCTCTTCATTCATTCATTAATGAAGATTCATTCATTAATGTAATACCTGTAATACCAAAACATATAAAATAAACTTCTTCATCAAACATTTGAATCATTCATTTTCATTATTGCTGTCATTGTCATCACTTTCCTCTAATCTGTCTTCTATTGTTTTGGAATGGGGTAGTGAAATGTATTCGATTTGATAACATTTAGGAATTGTATCATTAATGCACAATTTATTTAAATCGTTATATTTTTGTAATGATATCGGTAGTCTCTTATTGTAAAGTCTAGGGATTGTTACTTGTTCGCAAGTATCGCCTTGGTTATTGGTGTCTTCATTCTTGTTCTACCTTTTTCTTTCCTTTTTACTTTATCTTTTACACATAAATCTATTAAATTAGTTTCAGCCTTTTCTGTCATACTATATTTTACTTCCATTTGATTAATATTTCCTTTCTTAAAAGTAGCAATTCTGATATCTCTGAAACGTAAACTGTTTTTTTGTGCAACTGTAGTAAATGTGTCTTAGCTTATCGTTTCAAAACTCATAAATTCACTATGATCCATGTAATGAACGCTATACGGGCTAGGTTTATTCCTAGCACATTCCATGAAGGTTGGCCATTGTGAAGGAGCCCATACTATGATTCTATGAACTGCCTTCTCAATAATAGCATGCATAGAATCATCCGGCATATAAGTATGTCCTGGTAATAAGTAATTAATTTAAATGGTTTTCAAATTTACAGATGTTAGCAGAAAGTATCGGAGAATAGATAAAATAGTTTTATTTTTATTTTTCAATTCCGATATTTATTTCCGATATTAGATCTCAATACCGGAATTCCGATATTAATATCGGAATTGCACATTTTCGTCAAAAAATGTTTATTTTATTTGCAAATTGCAGATTTCCTTTTGAAATTGCACTAATTAGATAGGAGGTTTCATTGAAAAAATTCAACTAGAATATAATCTTATCTCAAGATATTAAGAACACTTCGAATATGAATGGAAGGATTGATGGGAAAGGTCGGCTTAGGCAAACATATCACGATCAGCCCCCTTATACTTGACGCGATCGGATTGTGATCGAGATTGAATTAACATCAAAAGTCAATTATGACCTTTAATATGTAATTAACCTAAAAATTTATACCTGAAACTACTAAATGAAGAAATCGATTGTAACGCCAATCAAAATTGAATCAACAACGAAAATCAGTAATCATTATTAACATACGAGTACAATCTCGGTCTCAACGCGATCCCCTCAAGTGGAAACCCTCCTGATCAAGGACGTTCCAGAATGGCCAGGTAAGAAGTACCGAGAATAAACGATCATGTATGGAAAGATAGATGGATGTTAAGCAAGCACGGGAAGTATATCAGGAACGTGACACGTGAAGGTAATCTCCACCGTGGCTCCCTATCCGTGGCTATCTAACATAACTTATTTTAAAGTGTGCATGCAAAATAAGTCTGTCTGTCCAGCTTAGACAACGGTTTAGCAATAACCGGTCTTGGTATGAAAATTCATAAGACAAAAATCATGTATAACAGCCTTATAGACCCAAGACCGATTAATGTAAATGGTGCACCTGACCAAGTTGTCCAAGTTGTTCAATTTGTTTACCTTGAGCAATTAGAGCCTTGAGCTTTATTTTAACCTATTGGCACGGGCCAATAGGTTAAAATAAACTTTGAGAGCGAAACAAATAGAAGAATTTAGCTGAGATGGGCCGTATTCAGCAAAGTTCGTCATGTCTTGTCATCGATCAGTGCCTCCTACCCGTAATGCCTTACGGAGCCGAAACATGGACATGGACACTCACGGTGGCACTAGTCCACAAATTCATAGTCGCTCAGCGAGCTAAGGAGACGCCTATGCTCGGTGATTCTCTGAAAAATATAATTAGAAATGAAGTTATCCGACAGAGAACCAAGGTGACCGACATAGCTCAAAGAGTAAGCATCAACCTAATAGTGCTAAGTTTTGACTTAGAGTACAAGAGTTTTGGATGGTTTGTCTCCAAGATCTTTTTACAAGTGTTATAGCTAATAAGGCATATTTGTGCTCCGGTATCTATTTGAAAAAGATATGTTTTCTGATGGTTATTTAACTCAACTTGCATTTCTCAATGCACTGTACCGGTATCATTGCTTCTAATCACTTTTCCAATCTGAAGGTTTTCGCTGGACAAGAAGCTGTTATCTTTTCCATGACTTTTTTTACGGCAATGTGCTGGTCACATCACAAAAAGAACTAACAGCCGTTGGGGCAAACGAGTTCTGGAGCGGAGACCACATTAGGGTGCACTGCAACTAGGTGGAGAGACGACCTTCGAAAGATGGCAGGCAGTGGCGTTATTTAGGAGAGACCCATGTACAGCAGTGGACGTCTACGGGCTGTCGACGATGCCAATTAACAATAACGTCAAGAACAACAATTATTTTCTTAATTATATTTTTTTTTTCATAAAATACCCAAATAGCTTATTTAAATCAATAATGAACCCACTATCGCGCTCGGCGTTATACTATACAACACACAACTATATATAGGTTTAAAGTCTATATTTTATCTCCATGTGTTGCTTCCGGATCTATTTAAGAACTCAAATATAAATAATAATAAATATTTGTCTGATTCCGATATTACGATATTCCGAGATTCCGGTATTCATGCCCTACTCACGTCTGACGAACAATTCAAAAAGAAACGGTTACTCATTTGTTTAGTTTGAATATTGAGTGATAATTTATTATAGCGCACCTCTCTTTATACCATTTATATTTTAAGCGTGTTAGAACGAGATAGCTATGAGTAAATTACGGCCGCTATCTAACGAAAGAAAGCAGATATTTTGTCAGCAGCGCTGGTCGTAACGTGTGAGCAAATGAAGGCAAATTGGCGTAAGGGACATGCAAAATTAAGTCGGTAATAATCGTATACATTTTTTATTTAACGTAAGGGACTGATTAATCACAATGGTCCGTTACAACAATGAACTATAGAATATTGATGAATACGTCAATAAAGCCTTTTTCTTTATCCCATACGTCAAGTTTTTGTATAAATAAAGTAATTTTGTATCGATTTTGCTATGGCGTATCGGACATTTTTTGCGAGCTATCCAAATGTTTGTAATACAGTTAGAAAGAGAATTTGAAACTTAGTATAAGTGCATTTAAAGCTCAATTTCGAGAAAATGTCCGCTACGCCAATTGAGATTACGGTCGTCGTTATAATTTGTATTCTTTCTTTGGTATTCTATCTGGAATAAAATGACTTTTTTGTTACAGTTATCATCACATCTCAGACAATAACACCATTTATGACAAATAAGTGAGTTTAACCTAATCTACGAACTAGCAGAACAAACCATGGCAAACAAAGAAAGCGCAAGATCCAAAATATTGGGCAGTATTACTTATTTTTCCAAAGACGATAACTTTTATTCTATTAACTATGCATCAGGGGAAGTGGCACGTTTGTACATTTTAAATAGCCACGTATTCAGATATTACATGTCTCCAAGTGGGAAATTTTCCGAATATCCCGAGCCCATACATCCTAAAGATACAGCAAAGATTGTGGTAAAGAAATCTACGGATTATGATAAGAAAGCTTTCGATGAATCAACCTTGACCAGCGAAGATGATATTTACACAGTCAATACCCATAAAATTAAGTTATTGTTTGATAAACTAACAGCAACAATGAAAATTCAAGATAACAGAAACAATAAAATTGTGCTTCACGAAGCGCAACCTATTTCATATTATGATTTTAAATCAACACAACGATTGCATCAAGACAAAGATAAAGAATATTTTTTCGGGGGTGGTATGCAAAACGGAAGATTTACACATAAAGGAGAATCTATTAGTATTGTTAACACAAATAACTGGATAGATGGAGGTGTCACGTCGCCAAACCCTTTCTACTGGTCTTCGCGTGGCTACGGTGTTTTACGGAATACGTGGCAACCAGGAATATACGACTTCGGAACTAAGTCACCTCATGTAGTAAAAACTATACACAAAGGTGAAGATTTTGATGCATTTTTCTTCATCAACTCTCAACCGAAAGACTTGTTGAATGATTATTACGAATTGACCGGACGGCCTATCTTTATGCCGGAATATGCCTTTTATGAAGCCCATCTAAATGCTTTTAATAGAGATTATTGGGTTGAAGTGCCCGCAGATACTCCACATGCTGTTTTGTTCGAAGACGGAAAATATTACAAATGCTATCAACCGAAGGATATGCATGATAAAACAGGAATATTAGAGTCACTAAATGGAGAAAAAAATAATTATCAGTTTTCTGCACGAGCTATGGTCGACAGATACAAGAGATATGACATGCCACTAGGTTGGTTCGTCCCGAACGACGGATACGGTTGTGGATATGGTCAAACAGACTCTTTAGATGGCGACATAGAGAACTTAAAACAGTTCGCTGATTATTCAAGAGCACACGGAGTAGAAGTTTCTCTGTGGACGGAGTCCAAATTACATCCTGCCGACCCAGACCATCCCAAAAAGGGAGAAAGAGACTTGGGAAAAGAAGTTGGGGTAGCTGGGGTAGTAGCTCTCAAATGTGACGTAGCTTGGATAGGATCTGGTTACTCTTTCGGTTTGACCGCAGTAGAGGATGCTACCAATATATTTATCAGTAAAACAATGCGAAATTCACGACCACTGATAATAATGGTTGATGGATGGGCCGGCACGCAAAGGCACGCCGGTATATGGACTGGAGATCAAAAAGGAGGCCAGTGGGAATACATACGCTTTCATATTCCAACGTATATTGGATCAGGCCTCTCGGGACAGCCTATTGTTGGTTCTGATATGGATGGAATTTATGCAGGTGGAGTAAAAGAAGTGAATGTACGCGATTATCAATGGAAAACGTTCACACCCTTACAATTAAACATGGATGGTTGGGGTAACAAAGTTAAAACCCCTTTTGCTTACGACGAAGAAGCTACAAATATTAATAGAGCTTATTTAAAGTTGAAATCGATGCTATTGCCATATAATTATACGATTGGTCGAGAGTCTATTGAAGGGCTGCCGATGCTTAGGGCGATGTTCCTAGAATTTCCAAAGGATGTTTTAGCATATACTACTGCCGCACAGTACCAATTTATGTGGGGTCCGAATATACTAGTTGCTCCGATATATAATGAAGACAATATTGAAGGCACTTCTATTCGAAACGACATCTATTTACCAGACGTAAATGTGGTGTGGACAGATTTATTTACTGGTGAAAAATACATAGGTGGTATAGTTTTAAACGATTTTAGATGCCCTTTGTGGAAAATACCTGTATTTGTGAGAAGCGGTGCCATAATTCCTATGGTCAAGCCAAACAACAATCCTTACGAAATAGAACGAGATAATAGGGTTTTTACCTTTTATCCCGATGGTAATTCAAATTTCGAAGTGTATGAAGATGATGGTCAAACAGCAGATTATAAACAAGACTTTTGTGGGAAAACTCGTATTATCATGACTGGGCCACAATTGCACGAAAAAGACACGTTGTATATAAACATTGGGAAAACACTTGGTTTTTACAGAGGAATGATTAAACACAGAAAATCTTTACTACAGATAAAGGCTTCGGAAAAACCAGGGCAAATAAAAGTAGCTATCGATGGGAATAATGTAAGAATGATTGAAGCGAAAACTGAAAAAGAATTCGAAGAACTTGAAAACGTTTATTTCTTCAAAGAAGATTTTGTTGTAAATCCATATCTTATTTCGTTAGCTGATGACGAAAGTCTGCATCAAAGCTTTCTTGTGATTAAAATCCATAGCATTGATGTTACTGATAGTGAAATCCAACTTAAAATAAGGGAATTCTCAAACAAGTACAAAGTATTTGGTACGATAGGAAAAACTGATTCGTTAACCATACCATCAGCTTTTAGAGCCCCAGAAATGACATCTACATCTATAACTTTAAATTGGGAATCGGTGCCAGAAGCTAACTTTTACGAAATAGATAAAGATGGTGCTTTATACACGAATATAATAGGAAATAGTTTCATTTTTAAAGGTCTCAAGTATGGATCAAAACATAATTTTAAGATTCGCTCTGGTAGCGGCAGTGAAGCATCTGAATGGAGTGCGATATTAGAAGCTGTAACAAAGGAGGATCCTTATCAGAATACTGTTAAAGATGTCAAAGTAACAAGCAATATCCCTTGCCAGCCCTCTCAAGAAGTATGTAGACTGACTGACGGGGATTTGAGCTGCATGTGGCATACTGACTGGAGTGACAGAGGCAAAGCCAATCCAAAAGAAGGGAAATATTTAACTCTTAAATTTGATTTAGGTGCCATACGTGAAATTTACAAAGTCGACTATGTACCGCGAGAAGATGGCGGTAATGGAACATTCCTCGAACTGCAATACCGCTTTTCATTGGACGATGTCAAATGGAGCGACTACTCCAACACAGTGGTGTTTCCGCACGACGAAACCATCAAAAGTATTACATTGGGACGCACGTTTAGATATATGGAGCTGAAAATTATAAAGACAGTTGGTTGTTTCGGCTCTGGGAAGCAAATATTATTTTTCGAAAAAAGTTAAACATACTTTTAGAAGAGAATAATCGAAGCAGATAATAATATAATATATAACTAGGTATACTATACAGCTAATGTAAATAGCTTTAAATAAAACAGTTTTAATGTGCTAACAAATTATATTAACGTGCATCAATAACTTACGAATATTATTATTCAATAAAATAATTCTTATGTATATTATAGGAAAATAAATTATTTTCAAATAAAGTCTAATTTTGTAAATCCTCAGCACTCCTTAAAGCAATAATTGTACACACTGAAGAACTAGTATCGAATACACAACTGATAGACAAATCCTCTAGAACACAGTTGTACTCATGATCAGGATACCGGTTCCTTACATAATGAGACCGTGGATCTTCAGAGAGCAATGTCTCTATGTTTGATTTGAATGTCTGTGCTCTGCTTCCTATTAACTCGTTTAGCCTTGCGAGTGCATCTTCTGTGAATCTGACATTATAGGTTTGAGCAGGTGGATTGGATATCCAAGGGGCAACTCGTATGCCATCATGGGCTATGTTTATCAAATGTGCTGATTGTGGTGGAGTGAATCGTTCTTGGCCGTCGGGAGCTCCGCGTTCCGTGTCTGGCCTTCTTGGTGACCCTGATCTGAAGGTCGAGCCATCTAGTAAATCAGCGCTGGGTGGTGAATCAGGGGATGGTGACACTGGAGTTAGTATATTGCCACGGCTATTACCAGGAGATATGATGTCGCCTTCGACAGGTGACCGAGATAGAGGACTGGTAGTCTCAATACCGATGGGGTTCGTCACACGAGGGCTGAGGCTAAAAACATTTAATTACTTTGTATTACGAGTATTTGCACAATAATTAAATGAATTCAAGAGCACAAGTAATACAGTGATAGCAAGGCCAATCGGATTCGTACTATTTTTCTCTCTCTCTCTGACTCTTAGCTTAAACAGAGACATATAGAGCAGGGGGCTAATTGTCTAAATTTAAAATTTATCGCAATCTCTTTCAATTCGTAATTTGAAAAATATTGACATACTTCACACCGTTGTTTTTTTTGACATGTGATAGGGATTGTGATCGAGACGCGTATTGAAAGATAATTTAATGAAGTAAATAAATTTGCTGGGTGCAAAAGCCAATGCCTGATTCTGGCGCCTTTTTTTTCGCTGTTACATCGACCAATTTTTTTTTTTGTTAAGATAAATGTAACAAACAAAATTAAATATGACAACTATACTTCTAAACACAGTCCAAGCGGAGTTATAAGTAAATATTAGAAAAAAACATACAAACTGTTCGTACATCTTATGTTTTGGCGCGCACTGTTCATTGAAATAAAACAACTTTTACGGATAAAAGTCATTCATCCCGTGACCACGGCAGCTGTAAAGTAGCCGAAACGTCGGGAAAATCAAAAAACCCCTAAAACCTAAAAATACGGGCAATTACAACTTAGTTCGTGGAAATATAGCGCGTTTGATATCCGTAAAAGTTGTTTTATTTCATACAAACTGTTTTTTTTTTAATATTAATAAAAAAGGGATTGTGATAGGTTTCGTAATAAAACAATTATGGGCTGATCTAGCCACTCTCCCACTTTATTCCGATTAAGCTAAACGTGATAAGAATGTCAATGCATTTCTTTCTGTAGTTAGTTGGTTTAAAAAGGCAAACTGATGTTTTGAACATGACTAACTGATCGTGATTCATGACAGAGAAATTGGCTCGTACTCGTACTTGTTGAACTTCAGCGCAGCCTTATCGCTAAGCAAATAAGAGCAATTTTCTTATTACAGTCAACAGCTAGTGCGGTGGGGCTATTACCTAAAAATTAGCAATTATCGCGCAGATATCGCGCGATCACTGCAGAATACAGATCTATATCGAGATAGACGAAAAGAGCGCTTCAAACAGTATGAGAACTTAGCGTGACGTTTGTCGTCGAATTTTTCATACCTAAGATGACGTCACGATCTCGCTCGTGACTCACGAGCGAGATTTAGTGATGTTGAAATGTTATAAACGAGCTTTTGCAAGAAAGCACTGCACAATTAACCATTTTCGTTTCTGAGGGACGCGTGTTTTCACGGCAATGGTCTCACAACCATGACCGTGGATCAAACTTTTACCGTCTATCTCGATTAGGTCTGTGCTGCGGAACGTCAAAATTAAAATGGTATTACGTATGTGACTGCTGACTAATCGCTCGCTAAAGGTTCGTATAGCGGCGTCTCACTCTCTCGCGCTCCTACCTAGCTGCGAGAGTGAGACGCCGCGTGTTGCTAAGACGCTAGCGCCAAAACCAATTTGGTAGCTATAACAGGAACTTAATGAATGTACATTGTAGTTCATCGATTGGGAAAAGCCGCACTGTTGATACGTGATGTAAAGCAATTATCGCGCAATTTCTGCTGTCGCGTTGCTATTGCAAAGATACAATAATGTAAAATTTCTTCAGACAAATCCGAACTCAACGGCTTACGTTTTAAAAGCCTGACTGTCTATTAACCATGCAACTGTTAAGTTTGATTTCTTTTCAAGTATATTTTAATAAAAAACGCAGCTTACCTTCTTATATCAAAATTGTCATCATTAACTTGTAAATTGCCTAACGTGTTCACAACATCACTAATTCCTTCTGTAGGTGGCCTAACAAGTGAGGACATGGCGCCCTCAAATGCCACCATTGGGTAGTCATATTGTGGAATGTAAGGTTTTATATCCAGAACTGGTGTACCATTCACCATGTCAACACCAAAAAAGTGTATTTTGTTACCTGAAAATAAGAATTTAGCCATGAATATGAAATTCTATCTATTGTTATTTATTACTAATTAATGTAAATGGAAAAGACCAAATAAATTGGTTTAAAAATAAAATAATTATAAAATTCTTACAATAACACCAATTATCTAGTATTCTAACTCAAGGAAGAATACTTATTAAGAGTTTTTATTATGGATACTAGATAAAGATAATGGATAAACAACTGTACATTTGTATGTTGTGTCAAATAAATTCATTTTATTCTATTCTAAACATATTCAATTTTTGTAACATGATTTATGACACATGTACACATAAAACACCCTGACTATATTTCAGTTGTCCGGGAATCGAGCCCGAGACCTCTGTGAACTGATTGGTAACTGTTATTCCATGAATAGAAAAAATAAGTAGGATTGTATTCTGAAGTTACAAACCTTGTATGCTCTGAATTTTCACAAGGGAAAGCCCGATAGGACAGGGTCGATGTGGTGACCTGGTTGAAAAGACACCGCGTCGTTCGCCGCCGAGTCGCGGCGGCGCCACCTTCGCCGGCACATTCGTGCTCTCAGTTACGTGAAAATGGAACATTATCCTGCAACAACAGCAGCAACCATCGGTGCCTACAGTTAATTAAATGTTTAGTAATTAATATCATTATACAGAACAAACTGTATGAATATGAACTAAATAAAAAACAAGTGCAGTCAACGGCAACTATGGTTTATAGTGTAACTTTATGCAAAATGACATTTATACTCAAAGCCGTAATAAAGCCATAGTCTTAAAGCTCAAAGTTGATTGAAGTGACAGTTTTGTAAAGCCTGACCTGCTCTGGACCGTAGACCGTAAATAAGTAACAACAATATCAAAATATTCTCATGGAGTACAGTATGTATTAAATGCAGACTACCTATATTTTTATTATTTGTAATGAGGAGATAAAGGGTCTTATTGTATACCCACTTACATTATTATTATTTTTTTTTAAATACCCCCTTACATTCTAACTACCCATTTTTATAATATACACGTTTAACCCAAAGTTTGTGCTACATTTTGTATGCACCAACTCTGGGTTAAATGTTAACCTAGCTTGGCGCAAGTGAGCCTATATGTAGTTCCCATCCTAAGTTGAGTCTTTCATCACACCAATCTTGTGACAACAGAATAGGCAATAATATGTACTTAAACACTATATAACTTTGCCACATTACAAATATTGAATGACTTGTGGACAAAGAGACCTTTGCTTCCATGTTTCAAGGTGATAAGGGTGTATAGTGTTTAATCCGACCAAAACAATTAGGTGCATAACAGCTGAGGAAAACATATAAAAAAACAATATTTTAAGAAGCCGCAACGAATCTGTTAGTCACTGTAGCGCTAATCAGTCAGATAATTAATAGAAGAAGTGGTGACAGAACTGGGCTGCAGGTTCCATAAGTGCAAAACCGCATTTCTGTCATGCACCTAATTGATTTGGTCAGATAATAGATATTTATTATTACTTGTGACTTCATTGTGTCTTACCATATATGTGAGAATTCATCCAAACCACTCAGTGCATGTTCAGGGTTGTTAAAAACACTTGTATTGATGATAATGGTTCCTTTAGCATTTCCCAACACAGAGGGTTGGCGAGGTACAGCACGCTTATTCTGAAAGCTTGTTTCAATAACTCCTATTGGTTTAAATGTTACATATTCTTTGTTTGATGATGTAGAAGGAGCCTCTTTGTTGTTGTGGTTGAAAACAGTAATAGCTGAATCGAGGAATAATATGATTGTGGTTAATGTAATCAGGGAAATAGTAATATGGGGGAAATTGACCAAAATAAGTAAATTTTAACAGTTACCAGTAACAGCACATTCACCGCATCGTAGACTCTGTAATGTTGACTTAATAGATTCCATTTCCTTCATGTGTTCATGTTTAAGAGCCGTTATTTGTTGCCTGAAATGAAATGAAGCTGAATATAAATTCCTGAATTTCAATTAGTTAGTTTGGTTACCCAAGTTACAGGCGTAGCCTAGTTTGGAAACCTCTGGTCACTGCATTTTAAGCTGCATTCTTTTATGCACAAATGATTTCATAAAATTGTTTTTAACGTAATTCGTAATTTTTTGTGCAATAAAGAAATATATCCTAATCATTAAAATAATTAAGTTTTTTAAAAATAGATATCACAAAAGGATCAGTACCTTAGATTTTTTATTTCAGATCTTGCTAGACCTATTTGATTATGATAATAATCTAAACTTTCAGACATTTTTAAACTTTTATTTTATTTTTATTTTATTTTCTTGTTTTGATTATTCAAATGTCAAATTTGTGTCAATATATTATTTCACCGTCTTCCTTCTTCGCTATGTGGTTTGCTGACCTTGGCTTCCAGGGCTTATTTCAATAATTGAAATTATTATTATTATTATTTAACAGGCAAGCAGTTGATGCAAATTGAATCAATTTTCAATTTTAATCGTTTATTGCTGTAAAAGCTGAAATAAGGAGAAAACATTGATGAAAATATTAAATCAAGTTCAGGGGAAATTAAGTGGTATAAATGAGTTTAAAAAAAAGTTTGCTTAAATTAATTGTTATACGAACTCAAAAGTCCGTCCGACACATCATGAAAATTCAAAACAAGAACATTTCAAAATGACAATGTCACTTTGAGAAGTTTTCCTTCTTTGCGAGTTAGTTTTCCGAGTTACTAATTTATTAGAATAGTTTTGAACTAAACTTTTTAACAAAAAGTTACCTTATATTATATTAAATGAATGTAAGTAAAGTCCTCTGTATATATTTATTAAATGTAAATAAGTCCTCCACGACATAATAATACGACTTGATATTGTAATGGAAAAATAACTGTAGGTTGTAAACTAAACAGAAGAAATACGGAACTATATTTCCGATCAAGAGCATGTAAAAGACAATCCTTCTGCGAAAGAGCTAAGAACATCTTTTATTACAGTAAGTTATTGAACGTTATTTGATTTGATAAAAAAATGTACTAAATGAGGACAAGGAGTACCAATCTATTCCATTTTTTTATTTGTAGCCCTAGCCCATAAGCTTATCGATAAAAGATGATCACGTCACGACGTTATGTGTGTGTACGTACGTACATCACTATTTGCTTACACACAGAACGCTTTGCACTTGCTGCTTTGCATTATCTATTTTTCTCTTTAATTTAATCTGTGCTATTGCTGCGGTTTTCCATTTGCCGCACACGTGCTGAGATTTTGTGATATTTTTTTTATTACTAATTTTGCTTTTGCAGTGTCTTAAAAGGCAACGTAGCGCGTTTTGCTGTTTCAAGATATCGTTAAAGAATAGCTATTTGGAGTTTATTCTGAAATGTAAGTGTTATTTTTAATTATTTTGACGTGCAGGGGTGGGGCAAAATGTCTCTGGAAAAGGCCGCCACGTGTCCTATTTTGTAGGTTTTCCACAATTTTTACTTATTATTCCATGTATTTGGATTAAGACTACGTAATTGCATTGATCTTTGACGGATTCATGCTTTAGATTGAGGTTTGTAACGTGCCATTCTTGGGCCCGACTGCCACAGTCAAGTTTGTTTTCAGCTGATCGATTATTTCAGTCACCGGGTATTTCTTAAATTCCCATGGATTTGGCGCATATAAGTTGCCTTTAAACTAGAACTATATTTTCATTGCGTAAAGTGAATCAGTGTAAAAATGCATCACCGTAAGATTACCGTATTGATTTATGTTTTGCGATTTTCTAAGTTTTCGACTTTTAACTTAGCTAAAGTAAGTTGACTCTACGAAATCCGAATGTATAGCATTATAGGGCGTCACTTAAGTACCTGAATCATGTGGTCAGTAGTAAAGTGGGTCAAAATCTGACAGAGAGCTACAAGTGGTATTTCTATTTTGATAGGTTTACAGCGATTGTGTCCCTGATTCTAGCTTCTATTGATATTGTTACTGGTACCAGTTAGTCATAATTGTGTGTTAAATGCTTTTAAACATCAGAATGGATTAATCATAACTACCCTCCACTCCATTTTGTTTAACTTATTTTTACCCGACTGCAAATGAAGGGTAATGTTTTTTGCGTGTATCTTGTATATTTGTATCTTTAAATGTAATATTCTTTATTACCTCTTAACTCTCAAACGGCTGAATGGATTTATATAGTTAAGATATCGTAAGTTTTGACAGCCCAAGTGTTCTTATGTAAGTGATGTTAAAAAAACCACCATAGCAGCTCTGAGGTGCTATTATTTGAAGTGAAAAATAAAATATGTTTTAGAATACTTCAATATAGGTACCAAATTAAAGAGTTTATCATAAGAATTTCAAAAAGGTTTATCATGCATGACTGATAAATAACTCAAAAGATGTAAATAAATTTAAAAAACAAAAAAAACCTGCCTGCATCAAAAAACAAGCCAACTGAAAACATGGAAACAAGATCAGCTATAAAAATATTTTGTTCAACCTGATAACATGCAGTCAGAGGCATGACATTATGAATGATTCTACTTATTATTAGATTCTATGCCTCCGACTGCATGTTATTATGTTGTACAAAATATTTTTATATTAGCCTTTTATATTTGATATTGTTTCCATGTTTTCAGTTGGCTTGTTTTGTGATGCAGGTGCTTTTAGTTTTTTTTATTAATTACAGTTCAGCTTACTAATTTAGACTGAATTGAATTGTTCCCAGCTGAACTTCATTTCATTATATACACATTAATTCTAAAAATAAATGTCCAATTTCCAAAGTTTCATCTTATGTCTATTCCATACAAATAAGAAAATGTGTAGGGGTAAGCATTAATGAATCTGTAAACAGACTTTAACTTGTATACCTTGACTTTGAGTAATCCTAAACTTATTTGCCATAACAACTATTGCTCCAAACAACTAGTTCCAACCATATGTAACAATTTATTTGTTTGCTGGCACTTTCAGAAAAGGCCCAAAAATTTATGCAGCCTGACTAATCTCCTTTCAATTAGTTCTGAAATGTAAATGATTAATCAATCTATTTTAAACTGATATATGATATTATCAGTCCATAATACTGATTATTAGATTGTTAACCTAAAACAACAAATTATAACACAAAACATCTCTCTATTCCGACAGTATAAATTGTGTTCATGGAAATGGTGTCGGAAGCAAAGGTGAATGGTGCTGAGATGGAAGCACCGACGGAGTTGCCTCCGGCTTTGGCGGAGAAGCCCGCTGGCCTGCCCCCAGGCAAGTACTCCCTTGTCGGATGGGACATGGACACCACAGGCAGGAGGCTCATCGATGAGGTAAGATCTTGACAATTTTGTACTGAATTATGAGGCCCTATTATGTCCTCTTATTTTCAGGCACTTTTCTTTGTTTGATAGTCAAAGAAAATAAATAAATTTCATACAACCATACCAGCCCCCTGATTATGTAACTTGTTTCTATCAACATTTAATTGAAAGTACAGTCACATTGCTGCTTTAGTAAAAATCAATGTGACAGCTATCTTAATATAGCAGCAAACTTTCAATTAATTTCAATTAAAATCTGTTAGCAACAGAGTTAGATTATCAACTATAGTATGGCCATAACCGCTGCACACTGCCTGAGGTATGCGCACATACCTCAGGGAGTGCGCAGCGGTTATGGTCATACTATAGCAGTTATCTAGCAGTAGGTAAATTTCTTAAGAACTTGTGTTATGGATAACAGATATACATATACAGGGTGGAAATTTAAGACAGGGAGTAAGGGCAGGTACCTTCATGGATTAAAAAAATGTTAAATCAGCAGCTAAAGGGTCAGTAAAAAAAAATTATGCCAATCGATCCTGTTTCTCATGAGGATCAAAACACTCTAAGACACCAACTAAGGTGTAATGAGTATGAGTACTAGAAAAGTCTGAACTCGAGAAAAACTAAAAAAACACACTTCCTGCGATCGGGCCACACGTCTGCGCCTCCGCCGTATCCGCTTCACCGACGAATACCTTCGTTGACGGAACTTATTTTCTTAGCAAATATGTGGAAATACTTTTTTGCGGTTTCTGACTTTTTAGGACTCGTACCTCAGTTGGTGTCTTAGACCGTTTTGATCTTCATAAGGAACAGGATTGATTAGTATCGATTTTTTTTTTATAAAAGAAAATCTGCTTTTGTTCAATATTTCTCGAAAAATTAAGGATGGTTTCCTAAGAACGTTTTCATGTAGCTACAACGGTTAAGGTTCCTGCCCTTCGTGCCTCATTTTAAATTTCCACCCTGTATACTTTTTTTTAAATAGTTACTTAATCTTATCACACCACAGACCAAGACAAATAGACATGTTCATGCACACAAATATTTGTCTTGTCCAGGGATCGAACCCTTTGTGTAAAAGCAGACTACAAACTCCTATGCCAGACAGGTTATCAAAAAAGATGCACTGAATAGCAAATGCACAAAACTGCCTGACACTAAGACTCATGTTAGCTTAGATTAATTTTAAAAACAAGTTCATTGAACTTGTTAAATGTGGACTTTGAAGCTGGACAATCTGTTTATTTAAATCTTTCCAAATAGGTTCTTATCAATACATAGTTATTTAAAGATTAGGTGGTTATTATTGATTTTTATATAAAAATATTTTTTTATTGTGTCTGCCTGAATAATAGTTAAAAGGATTTTTATTATCTTTAATTAGCATTAGGTTTTCTGAAATCTTTTTTGTTTGAAGCCACTTCTATGAACAATAAACATATTGAAGCAAATTAAACTTTCTTTATTTAATAAAAATAAAATAAACTAAATTTCAATTATTGAAAAAACAAAGGTAATGAATAATTTACTAACACTACTGTAGTGAGTATATTTGATTTTGAATAGTTATCTTGTGAGTCGCAGATGTCATTAGATAATGAAACAAACATCTAGGACAATGAGTTGAATTTAGTAAACAGATAAGGCATTTAAGCAAATAAATTAGTCCTTATTATCAATAAGGCAAGTTATTAAATATATTGTATTTCATGTTTTGGTTGGAAATTAGATATTATCATATCTTACAAATCTTACAATACTATGATTCAAGCTGTGTCAACACAACCTTCCAATTCATTATATCAACATTGTACTAATAGCTAGATGTGAACATCAAATAATAAAAGTTTTTCAATGTAGTATAGGTGATGATGTCACAAAGTAAATAATGATACTATTTTAGACTGGTTATTTCAGCCCCTGTTCCTTACTGATATTATAAGTGTTAAAAATTGGATCTTTAGATGTTGCCTGTTTGTTACTCAGTCATGCAAAAACGGTTGAATGAAATTAGATGAAAATTGGGATACAGACTTTATAGCCTGGATGTTTTAAATAGAATCAATGTAGGCACTAGTTTTGTAACATTCCAATTTACTTGTGAAGCTTTGAATGAGCCATTTCTTAAATATCCCTTTTATCTGAGTAAGTCATGGATGATTTAAGATGACCTTTGCAATACATTTGTTTTTGTTGCATGTGTGTGTGGTTGGTTTTCTACTAATATTATAAATGTGAAAGTATGTGAGTTTGTTTGTTATTCTCACGCAAAAACTATTGAACCAATATTGATGAAATTTGGCACACAGGTATAAGATAACCTCGACTAAAACATAGGCTACTTACTTTTTATCTCGATATTCTCACGGGAACGGGAAACCAAGGCGGCCCTTACTCATCTATAAATGTCAAACTCTCAAGCTACAGTACGAGAAAAAAGAGTAGAAAACGGATTTTTGAGGAACTAATAACCAAGTTCAATGTAAGGCAACATGACAACTGTCAAGATGGTAGTTCTGCTGCCAAACCTTTAGTGTCTTCATAATAAATAGTATTTTTTGCCAGAGTCGTGGTGCCGTTTCGGTGGCTAAATTTTTGTCCTCATAAATATGCCAGCCAGCCAGAGTCGACACAATAAGAATAATAATAATTTTCGTATTAGGAAGTGGAAATAGTAAAATATTTGGTAGATGGTTGCTAGTTTTGACTAGTGGCGCCACCAATTATTTTCTCCTATTTTATGTCGCACTGTACTTAGAATTAGATCAATGTATGTGATCTCCACATCGTAAATTTTTCCGCAGATATGCCAGATAGCGGCGTACACTCCGAAGCAGACATACTCGCAGTACATAATGCCGTACGGGGACCTGAACCCGGGCGCGCGCCGCCGCCACAACGTGCGAGTGGTCACCGTCGGCCGATACCGCATGCTCAAGGACACGGTCACTCATAAGGTTGGTTCACAGACCTATATCGAGATAGACGAAAAGAACGCTTCAAACTGTATGAGAACCTGGCGTGTCGAGTTTTTCGTACCTACGATGGATGACTTCATACGAACGCGATTTAGTGGTGTGGAAATGTTATTGACGAGCTCTTGCAAGAAAGCACTGCACAATTAACCATGACGTTTCTGAGTGACGCATGTTCTCAAGCGGACTGTCTTAGGTTGGAAAACTTTGACCTTGGAATTTTGACACGCAAGGTAGGTACATTTTTACGGCCTATCTCGATAATAGGTCTGTGGGTTGGTTTATGTTATAACTATAGGCTATTTGACAATGCAAAAAATAAAGTGTCAATTACTGTTATCAGTATAAATTATGAGTTTAAAAATGGTTTTTTATTAACGTAAGTTGAAAATAATTATAAATTTATTTAAAAATCCGTAAATAAAAATTCATTTTTTTAACGTTTTGTCACGTGACACAAAACGCTCCTGATTCGTCGAGTTTATAATGACGTCACCTGCTTGTAAACCTCGTTTGACTACGTATGTGGATGATATGCAGAATACAGGCAAGTGACGTCACCGAACCCATTGCAGCGCCATATTGTCAAAGTAGCGTTTTGGCGCGCTTTTTAAATATTGAATTTTTAATTTGATATTTTTCAGC
Source organism: Chrysoteuchia culmella (assembly GCA_910589605.1). Taxonomy (NCBI): domain Eukaryota; kingdom Metazoa; phylum Arthropoda; class Insecta; order Lepidoptera; family Crambidae; genus Chrysoteuchia; species Chrysoteuchia culmella. The sequence goes on along the minus strand of OU342665.1, from coordinate 7,836,853 downwards.
AAATATGCACCAAAATTTTAAAAAACAACTTTTACTGGGTTCCTTAAACTCCACTACATAATATAAAATGGATTTTCAAAACCTGTCAAATAGCCTATTGTAGCAGACGTACTAGTACATAATGTACGGGGACCTGAACCCGCCACAACGTGCAAGTGGTCACCGTCGGCCGATACCGCATGCTCAAGTTACACGGTCACTCATATGGTTTGGTTATGCCTTAAAAATAAATTAAATTAATTAAAGCACTAGGTGCCCAATTATCTGTAACTTTTAGTTTAATAATTATGTAGTAGCCTTATAAAGCTCTGTAACTGGCTTAGGCTTTTTTTAAAAACAATGTTAGTAGACTAGAACTTGTAAACGAGCTGTTGAGTTTCCGAATAAATAAATATTATATGTAACACACTTAACACACCTTTCTTGCTAAAATCTAATTTCTTTTGATTATTGAACTCCTTTCGTCTTACTGTAAAAAGTCTCAAAGCTAATAAAAAAAAAAAAGGTCAAGAGCGAGGCGGGCTCGCGCACCGAGGGTTACGTAACATCTATATTGTCCCTATGCATCGACATAGGTCGAGGTCCACCAAAAGCAAATAAGTATAAAATCACTTCTTTAAGATTTCTGTATAAGTAAGATTTAAGTATAAAATAACTTTTTTAATATTTCTGAAAAAGTATGCTATTTAAAGACATTGTTTTATTTTTCCTGTAATCATTACATTCCATTACTTTAACTTCTATCATATAGAATAATTTCAGATTTTTCTTTATGTAAAAACTTTGGAGATAAAGGGAGGGGAACGGTTTTTTTTTTACTATTTTCGTCAAAAGTAGAAAACTATGCAGCCTAAAAAAAATTTAAATGTTTGAGAATGTGCAAGCAGCGCTCTTTCATATGATACCCAAAGTGCCATAGTAGCCCCTTTTTTTAAGACCCACTTTGAATTTTTAAGACATTCTTCAGTACCTATCGCAAAAAGAAAAATGTTTTATATCTCTCTTATTTGCAAAATAGATGGGCAAACGTCATCTAAAACTATTCCTAATTTCAAGTTGATAGCATTAACATATCCAGCTATGACAGATAGACTGAGTCGCACCATAACATAAGTCTTTTTATCATTATGGTACGGAACCCTAAAATTACTTAATTTACGACACCGGCTGCCCCTCCGTTGCGTAGGCCCCGGCCGCATACATACCCTCACGTCAAATATTCCTTGCAGCTTAAGAGTAAAATAAAGTGGCTGTGACACATCGGATTGGCCGAATCTTTTTTCGTTTTTTGCCTTTAGGCTACGAAACCCTAAAAATGTATAAACATCATTCTCATAGTCACACCTCAGCCACGCCACATTTGGCATTGGTTTGGTCTAAGAAGTTGTCCAAAACAATATCACGGATAGGCCATATTCGATACACATAAATTCAAATAATCATCTCGCATCATACGCATTAACTGAAGACGTGTTTGTATGTTTAGTAGAGTCGAGTTAATTACGCAGCGGAAGATCGGTTACGTAAATTCGGTCAGATGTGGCCCGGCGCTAAATATCCTTACTAAAAGTACTTAATTAAATAATAAAGTTTAGTTTTTCTTACATAAGTTACACCAATTTTATTCTTATTTGTTTATTTTACAAACAGATTTTGAAGACCAAATCTGAAGTGTCGGCGTTATCGGACTTCTTGGACTGGCTGGAGAAAGAGAAGGGAGACGGTAGCGTCATCCTTATCTACCACGAGCCGCGCCGCCTCAGCCCCACCATGCTCTTGGAAGCACTCACCAGGTAAGCGAAATTGCAGTAACATGTGTACAGTCACAAGCAATTTTACAAATACACACTTTACAAATTTATCGCATTAACGCACACGGAAACGAAGCTGTCTCTGTCCATAAATGTCATTAAATATAGTAATGTTACAAGGTTGCTTAGTGTTTCTATGTCCTTGCATGTGACTGTAACTGTACAGTCACGTGCAATGACATAGAAACACTTTGACAATTTGACTGCAAATAATACGGCTTCACACTTAAGACTCGGAAAAACGCCTCTATTACGAGTGATATAAGGTTGAACCTCACGCACTGTTGACTAGATATGTATTAAGTTATTAGATATTTAACGCAGCTACAGATACACCTACTAGGGATACATATTAACATATTGATGACAATCTTCCCAGTTCCCACTAAATACATCAAGGATATCAACAAATTGATCCTTTAGTTAGAACTTATGATATTTGTTTTTGGACAGAAAGAAATACTTTTTACATTTTCTTCTTACTAGCGTGTCGACTCTGGCTATATTTGTGAGGGCCAAAATTTTGACACCGAAACGGCACTATCAGTGGCTTTGTAAAGATCTTCGCGTGTACAGTGGGCATACCACGAGTTTTTCTTTTGTACATTCTAGCATTGTAACATGTTGTTCTACTACTGCCTACTAGAGGCGCTGTGCAGGTCCTCATACAAAATGTCTCCTCATACAAAAAGGAAAGAAAAACTCATGGTATGCCCACAGGTGTAAGTGTACGTAGACACGCGCTCTCCAAGCTGTAAATCCACCATCCAATGCGCATATTTTCCTACTTTGGCCAACTTGGGTCCGCCACTATTTATTTTACATTTTCTAAATATACACTACATTATCGAGTTTTACAAAACTAATGAATTCCTTTAATTTATTTTGAACCTTATTTGGTTCACATTGGGTTCCTCATACAACCAATGCAATCATACCAAATATCTATAATCAACAGGTACAAGTTACTGGACCGCTTCAAGACCATCGTAGCGGGTTTCACTGACAGTTATGCGTTGGCCGCCGACAAGTGCAAGACCACAGTGAAGTCGGTCTCGCTAAGAGTTCTAGCAAGAGTGCTACTCGATGCTGACTCTCTGTCAGTAGACAGCGCCTTGGATAGGGCTACTGCTGCATACAGGATTGTTGAACATCTTGCCCAAGGTCAGTAGATGCATTATTACCTAGTAATCGCCAATTTTTTCGAACAGGTGTCTTAGTGATAATTTGTATATCTATGGGGATAGTTCTCGCACTGCGACATCGCGAATTCGACATACTGGAGCCACAAATCTGCGAGTTCACAAATCCACAATCTCCGCTCATGAGATTTTATGCTATATTATTGATCAACACTTCGCCTAAAGGTGGCGCGCCACTATGTTCGCGAAATCGCGGCAGGAGATCCGAGTTGTGTCGGTTTTTAGAGCTAACATAAAGCGGAGCGTGCAACACATTTCTCATAGTTGGAGTTTATTGTTGTATGAACAACTTGATTTCAGAACGAAGCCTGATAAATATACTCCGATCTTTGATAAAAACAATATCTACTCTTTGGTTTGAAGTGACATTTGACACTTTGAAAATCGTGGTTTTTTGGGGTTGTATTTTTTTTGACAGTTTTAACCACAGAAACTATTATACTATTCATGTTATAGTTTTTGATTTGAGTATCTGAACATAGTCAAAATATTCATAAATCAAATAGGTTACAGATTGAAAAAAATATGGTATATAAGGAAACTAATTAGATTTTTGTGAAAGACGTAATTTTAGAGGGATGGTTTTATTGGCATGACGCTTGTATGGTTCGGGGTTTCACTGGATAAAAAACCTCCCCTTTTTTCCCACGTTCTAGGATGCAAGATCGATTGTATCAGTATTTGTTTTGTTTCTGTAGGTGAACAACAAGAGGTGGGCGCGGGCGGTGAAGGTGCCGGTGCCAGTGCTGATATGGTTGAAACGGCGCGCGTTTGGGCGCGGCCAGTCAGCACCGAGCTGGAGGCGCTCGCCAGCCTCAAGCGGCTGCTGGAGAGGTAACTTTAAAAAGCACCTTTAAAGTTAGATGCCACTGACAGTCCACTATGCAGAGGCAGCATGGAGCTAGAAGAAACAACTGATGTCTTCGTGCGAAAACTGCCTGTATTGAAAGAAGAAGCCAGGTGATCGCTGTGTCGTGTTTATGTCCGTAGATATGGTTGCACGGCCAGTCTGCACCGAGCTGCAGGGCTACCGCGTAACTTTATGGATATGAACATCATACGTTTTGCGGAACTTTAAGTCAATATTGTAAAAAAAATTGCCGCTATCAGATCCCCGTTTAGTGACGTCAGGTTTAACAATAGCTAGATAGCAACGTTCAACAAAACAAAGCAGCAAAAATCTATCAAAATAGGGAATTTAAATGACAGATGAAGCCCATATCCATATCCATATTTTTTAGCCGGTAGCCCCCCAGGAGGCGCTCGTCAGCCTCAAGCGGCCAATAAAAACGACTGTTTTTTTCGCTATTTCCTTGTTGGTTTCATAGTAAAAGTTATTCGTAATTATGAATGCTATCACTTCCTAAGTTTTTTCTAGAAATTAAAAAATCATATATACTTGACAAATACTAATTATATCAAAAGTTTTTTTTATACAAATAAACTTGTAAGTTAGCGCTTTCCAATAGTCTAATTTTTTTTCTTATTAACCATTTAGGACTTCTTTTAACTGACGAAAAGTCAAAAGGCAATGAAATTCACTTGTGGCCGAGTTAATTTTTCCAATATTTTTCTAATTAAAATTTACCATAGGCAATGAAATTCTCCAAATATCATAGGCATTTATGACCTACTTAATTTTCCATTGTAACCGTAACATTTATTTGTGCAGACAAAACACGTTCCGTCCGGTGTTCGCGCCTCTACTACGATCGGCTCGGCCGGAGCGCAAGCGGGTGACACAGCTGCGCCGCTTGCTCGCCGACGCCGGGCTGCTGTACGAGCAGCTGCGCGACGCCTGGACCGACCAGAAGATGGACGGTCAGTGGTTTTTAATTCGTCGTCGTCTCAGCCACATAACACCCACTGCTGGGTATAGGCCTCCCCCAAAAGGGGGAGGGGAGGGGGGGGGGCTTGCCATAATCGCCACGCTTGGCAGGCGGGTTGGCGATCGCAGTATGGTCAAGGTTGTAGGAGACGCTGCTGCCCGTCTCCTGAAGGCGGAGTCCCTTAGTCGCCTTCTACGACCCCCACGGGATGAGAGGGGGTAGTGCTATTCTAAGTCGACACTACACAGCTAATTTTTAATTAGTGCTATCTAAATAAAAAACTTTAGGGTGTAAAATTTTAAAGTGCGACTCTGAATCGGTAAGTAATCAACTTTCTCCTAGAAACATGGGTCGAAGAATGACAATAATTTTTGGAATGTGCATACAAATCAGATTTTGTGTCATTTATGATCAACAATATGTTACTATGATAGCACAACCGTGACACTGCGCCGCTTGCTCGCCGTAGCTGGACTGCTGACCGACAAACAATTACAAGAAAACATGTTGTAAATTTAATGCGACCTCCGAAAGGATGTCCAAAGATACTAGATAAAACCTGGCAAATGATGCATTCTCTCAGCAGCGGCCGCATTATACGATTCAGTACAGTCACGTGTAATGACATAGAAACACTAAGCGACCTTGTCACATTACAATATTGAATGACATTTGTGGACAGAGAGAGCTTCTTTTACGATTGCGTCAATGCGATAAGGTTGTAAAGTGTATACATGTAGTTGCACGTGACTGTACAATCAGGAAACTTCCCGGATCAGTAGTTTTTTTGAGAAATGTTTTCTCAGAATGTAATAAGGTTAAAGAAATAATTTATTATTCAAATGAAATACCTGTTAATGGTCAATTATTTGTGATATAAACATTTTCTATATATCTACTACTTTTTTAAATAAAACTAAAAATCTCTACTGGTCAACCAGGAATTTCCCCGACTGTAAATATGTTTTCTTCATTACAACATGTTTTCTTGTCGGCATTGTTTGATGAGAAAATATTTAATAAAATTCTGACATTTAGGCGATCGTGTGTTCTAACACTACGAAACATTTATGAAAGTTTTAATGTTTTGTCCGCAGGTTTAGAAAATCAATTGAAATCATTATCAGTGTCCGCGAAAGACGAAGACATAAAGGAGCTCATAGAAATATTTGACTGCCACTTTGACCCCGCCAAAGAGCCAAAGGGACCGAAACCCAGACAACCGAGAACTAGGACTAGGGTGAGTGGTTTTACTACTTTTACTTTTTTCCACACTTATATAAAGGGCTTTGAACCTTTTGGCCTCGATTCCCCGTTCCGCCATTTTGAAAAATTATCATAATCTCGCCACACGATATTACCGTAAAAATTAACAAAAATTTAAACAACATAATGCCCTAAAGTGAAAGGTAAGTGAGATAATTAGTGTTATAGTACATTACTGCATCAATGCCTAGTTGTGGCCAAGGCTTGTATAGTAATTTTCTCAAATAATGCGCGGAAATTAAAACTACTTTTCGAAATCAGAGGAACAACAATATTTTTGCCCGCGTTAAAGTGTTCATTTGTTGTTTTATTTTTTAAAACGGCTTTCTATTTTCAATGCAAGCCAGTTTGAAATTGCCATATTTCGGATACCTCCTTGGTTGCCATATTTCGGAGTAATAGATCGTTCCATTTTTAAATTACACGACAAATATGAGTTTACTATGTAATTTATTTGGCCGCTAAACACGGACAGATATGGATTTTCACACAACTTTTGCCGGCCGCTGCTCTCATGTATGTGGCCAGTACAACAATATCGATTTATCTCGAAGAAGGTTGTCAAAATAATGCTCAAACCAAGCATGTTTGAGAAAAAGATACAAAGGTGATACTTTGGGTCGTCATTATTAATTTTTAACTCTAATTATCTGGCTAACATGACGCTTAAAAGCATTATGTACATATCATAAAATGGCGTCTCGTACTACGGACGAGGCCAGCCCCCATCCAAAAAAATTCAACCCCCTTTGTAAATAAAACATCGCGCATTTTTCGTAATATTCGACTGCAACTTTGACCTCGCAAAAGAGCCAAAGGAACCGAAACCTAGAAAAAGGACTAGGGCTCGGTTGCCCCCATCCAAAAAAATTCAACCCCCTTTGTAAATAAAACATCGCGCATTTTTCGTAATATTCGACTGCAACTTTGACCTCGCAAAAGAGCCAAAGGAACCGAAACCTAGAAAAAGGACTAGGGCTCGGTTTTAACTTGTATTCCACACTAATCGGTCCTTCGAGCCGGATCTATACTCCTGCTAACTTACGGAAAGTATGTTTGTCAATGACTTAATATTACTATAGACACGTCACCCGCTAACATCATCGCGATTAAAAACAGCTAAAAGATACGATAGCTACATACATTAACACAATACATCAAGAAAGGGACAAAACCCAACGTCAACATTCGGAATACCTGTCATTAGAAAGACATAAATAGATACCATTACTGTCCAGCCTCCCCTATTTTGTCATTGATGTTTTTTAACAAAACTTTGTGCAAGAAAGGCTAGTAAAGACTATAAAATAATCAAGTCTCCTTTTTACGCAATTTTATTATTGTCTGTACGGTCAAACGCTGGTCAGGCTTTACAATATTATTGAATCCCAGTCGACTTTGAACTTTAAGACAAAAAGACCTTGAGTTCGGAATTGTTTGCAGAAATTTTTCATTTTGTATAAACCGTAGTTGCTGTTGATTTACCATTATATTATTTTTAATAAGTTATTTTGACTATCTCAGTGGTAGAGTGGTACGGTACGGCACTATGAGGGACGGGGTTCAAATCCCGGTAGGGGCAAATATTTGTATGATAAATGTGGACGTTAATATACTTTTTTTTATGAACGAGACTCGACCGAACGGGGAGACTCTTAGCCTTCATCATACCTGATGTTAAGTATTAATAAGGCTGAAGATGGAAGAGAGCCTCTCCCGGAATCCTCAGCCACTGAGGAACTGGCTATCTTATCTCGAACTGCCGGAACACAAGCTGAAAACATTGTTTTTATGGCGTCAGGCTTAGATAAGATGGTGGTAGCTAGCCAGGCGGATTTACAACAAGTTCTACCACCAACCAAACCGAAAGCATTATTACTTATATATGTATAATGATATGTATTTATATCCTTTACCCTAGTATTCCATAACACAAGCCTTACAGTGCTTACTTTGGGGCTATTTTATTTGGTGTGAGTGTAAGAAATATTTATTTATTAATAAGGAATTTTGTGTGGTTCCCCAGGCGACGTCGTCAGCAGGCGAGACGGGCGAGGCGGAGGGCACGTCGAGCGACTCGCAGCACAGCTCGCCGCACCACGCGCCCAACAACACCGACACCGACACCAACACCAACACCAATACCAACAACGGTACGAACACGAACGTAGAAAGTATAACGTAATTTGCTTGCCAAAGCTGTCGTCACATGCCATACATCTTTAACAACTTTGACAAGAAAATGAAGGTATACTTTTTTCGAATTCGTAAAATTATTTTTGGTGCGATGATAATGAGAAGGTGGAAGCGCGCCTTTCCCGGAATTCTCAACCACTGCGGAACTGGCTACCTATATATCTCTTACTGCCGTAATACAACAATGCTGGAAACATTTTATTGTGTCAGACTTAGATAAGACGGTTGTAACTCGGCCCACTAGTGCCAGCCATTAAGCCACAAGATTGGAAGATTTTGTGCAACAAGATGAGTTCAATAAAAAAAAATACCCTTTTTCAAAATATTAAACAACGTAGACACATCCGTGGTAATAAGTATGTAAACTTTAACTGTGTAAATAAACTATTTTTATTAATATCATGTTAACCGTAATCGTCGATTTTCGCTAAAAAGGTCGGCGCAGTGTTAAACTAATAGTGTTGTGTGTTATTTCCAGAAGTTCCAGTGGGAGATACTAGTCAAAAGGTGGCGGCGCCCGAGGCGGTGGCGGCCAACTAACGACCGGCCACGGCTTAGACTTTTCTACCACATTGCTATCGTTTAGTATCGTAACAGAGCCATAGGATGTGAAAAAAACATTTATTCGTATTATACATTAGGTTAAGTCTCCTTTGGAATTGAAAGAAATTGTTTTGCATGCATCGGTGAACGAGTTATCATATTGTTTTTTTTTTGTAATGTTCTGCGGACGACCGGTTATACTTTTCTCTTGCTTTACGCATATAAAGTTTATCTATATGAATAGAAATAATGTAGTTGAGTGCCTTAGCGACTCAGTGTAATAAGATATAACATTTTGTATATCCATAATAATATTTTTGTGTCTACGTATTCGTGAACAACGTTTTTGTTGTTTTTGCAATGTCATCATACATAATAATATTATTAGGCCGATTTATACACGAGATATAATATTTTAAAGGTCGCAGTTGTGTTGACGCGGTGTTATCACTTCGCGAGCGAAGTTGCGAAGTTTTATACTATTTTTAATATCACAGATTAAATATAGCGAAAGCAATATTTTATTGTTTTAAATTGGGGCTTAGAAACAAGGATATAAAAAGTACAATTTGTTTATTTATTCAAAGTTACTCTTTATTTATTTTTACGTGTGCAATCACATGGGAACGGATGGACTGATTTTAGCATCCGCATATTTTAAATATTTTATTTATTTTTCTTTTCCTTTGATCGTAAGTTACTAGGCTGTTCTTGATGCATTTTGCTGTAACACTCCGCTGCTCAAGTTGTTCCGTTTGCCATAGGAAAACAATACTTATTGAAAGTTAGTTTTCCTTTTACCATACATTAAGCTATGTAATGAAAACAAAGTGTGTACCTATTAACTTACCTCTAATTTAGTTAGTTTTAACATAGACTGTACATATAATTTAATTTCTTATTTTGTTCAGATCTCTAATAAATATGTAAGTCTACTTTTTTGTTTTTATTCTGGCAATATCCTTTTTTTATAAGTCATCTGATAGTGTCAATCGTTAAAATATGTTGCGTTCCTAGCCAATTGCGGCTACGCCGATTGCTTCAATTCCGCCGTTGTTGGCGCCCTAATATCTATATTAATATTATATAGAGGAAAGATTTGATTGTTTGTTTGCATTGAATAGGCACTACTGAACAACTACTGAACGGATTTTGATGAAATTTGGTACACAGTAAATAGCCTGGTTATGATATGAACATAGGATACTTTTTATCCCGATATTCCTACGGGAACGGGAACCACGCGGGTGAAACCGCGAGCGGCCGCTAGTGGCTTATATAGCCAATAAGGTAGAAAACGCTAAGCCCAATACAGATGGCGCTGCATCCGTCACACCGACACAAAAAAATCCAAAAAAAAAAAAATCTCTCGGTCGGGGGACCCGACTTTTTTGTTTTTATTTTTTTGTCGGGGGGTTTTTAAAATTTTATTTTTATTTCATCCTTTTTAAATTACACACAAAATAAAAAACCGCATTGAAATTGCTTAATTCGTTTAGGCACTACGAATATTTATGTACAGAAAGACAAAAAATGTTTTGCCGCCATTTTGATTTCCTTTGCTGCACCTAAATTTGCCCAGGGTGTACATTATTTTAGTCAAAGCACTACCTTTGTATCTTATACCGTTTCGGCGGGCAGTTGACCATCTCCATAAATGGCCAGATGGATTTTCATCAAACGTGGCTAAGAACCATCTCGATTAATTTAGCTTTCAATTAAAAAAAAAACCGCATTAAAATCGCTTGATTCGTTTAGGCAGACAGACAGACATAGGCTTCAAACTTATAACACCTCTCTTTGCGCTGCGTCGGGGGTTAAAAAGAAGAGTTGAAGACCCGAGGAGGGACGTGAAAGGGTCGTAAAGCGGACCTAGTTGATAGGTAAGTAGTTGTTAAAATAAGCTAGAAATAAAGTATGATCAAACAATCTCATGTTGTATTTGGAACATTGTAGTATATTCAAGTAAATTATATACAAATTAATACGTTCTGTTCAAAGTTTTCTACATCGTTTTTTGTATTTGAAACTATGCAACATTTTTTGTTGTTACAGTTTGGAGTCTTGACCGCAATTTTAACTTTGGAATCCCTCAGGATCATAAAACTGAAGATATTAAGAAATAGTGATGGTCAGTTTTTTATGCAGGAATATAGAGAGTTGTTGTTAGATGAAAAGATTTTTTTTTTTTTTTTTAGAAATAGTGTGGCCGTCTTTAATCATTACATTACATTGATTACCTCATTCATTATTACATTGACGACGCAACGCAGCGCAACCCACTAATGGGGCTCGCTCTTATATGGCGAGAATTGTCGGTTTTCTTCCCCATTTTCTTTAAGAACGTACGTGTGCATTGCATGCACGTCAGGACTCTGTACTCCGTTCTCATAATTATAACTGATGGCTGCAGGTGGCAGCAACGCGACAGCAGAAATTGCGCGATAATTGCTTTACGACGTGTATCAAGCCTCTACCGAACAAACTATGAACTACAATGTGCATTCATTTAGTTCCTGTTATTGCTACCAAATTGTTTTTGGCGCTAGCGTCATAGCAACACGCGGCGTCTTACTCTCGCACTTCGGTAGGAACGCAAGAGTGTGACGCCGCTATACGAACCAACAGCGAAGGATTAGCCAGCAATCACATACGTAATAACATTTTGATTTTGACGTTCTGCAGCGATCGCGCGATATCTGCGCGATAATTGCAAAATTTTAGGTGGGGCTATTACCTAGGCCTTCAATTCATCGCGCTTAGCATCAAGATCAGATCTCCGACGCGCCTCAAAACCTTGAATCTATTGTCTAGAAATTACATTAAATCCCTAAGGACATACAGGAGTGTTGGGTGATATTAAGGCATTCAGAAAAAAATATTGATTGAATAACTTTATTTTATATAGTAACAACATCTTGTTTTGTCCAACCTTCTGCCAAGTGTTCTCTAACTGCTTTGTCAAGAATTACCTGAAGCAAAATGTTTCATTCAGTTAAGTAAGAACATATACAGGATTTTTTTTTAAAGATAATGTCTTACAGAGAAAACCACTGAAAAGTTTTTTTTTTTTTCCCGTCTGAGATGTCACTTGTGGCCGAGTTAATTTTTTCCAATATTTTTCTATTTAAAATTTACCATAACCACTGAAAAGTATTCTGAATATATTAGCGACCGTGCGCGGTTTCACCCGCGTGGTTCCCGTTCCCGTGGCAATTTTGGGATCATTTATAGCCTATGTTACTACTTGGGGTCTAAGGACACCAAATTTCGTCAAAATCGGTCCAGTAGTTTTTGAGTTTATTCGTTACATACAAAAATACAAATCTTTCCTCTTTATAATATTAGTATAGATAACTAATATGTTAAAGTGAGGAGGTTTGTTACTCAATCACGCCTAAACGGCTGAACGGAATAAGATGAAATTTAGCATAATTTATAGCATAGTTTATAGCTTGGATTGAAACATAGGATACATTTTATCCCGATATACCCAAGGGAATGGATACCACGCGGCTTATCAAACTAGTAAAATTACTAATAATTATATATGCAGCGGTGGTCACATAATTAACGACACTAGCTGTTTTTCCTATAATCGAGGTAACTTTGGAAACTTGGTTCTCTTCCAAGGATTAACCGAGCTGTAATCTGATAAAAGCCGTCCAGTGAGTGAATGGAGGAGATTCAGATTGCTATAGATAACTAACTGATCTCTTTAACATTCTAAAAGATTTAAGGATCAAAGTTTTCAGTTTCAGAATTTTCATGTATTTTTATACTATTTTCGCGGTTTTTTTTAACATATCCATACATCAACCGCTAAAGAATGGAATGCGCTGCATGTTCATGTGTTCCCCGATTCCTACAACCTTGGCCTCTTCAAGGCGAGAGTGAATAGGCATTTCCTGGGCAAGTATGCAACACCTTAGAGCACATCCTGTTTGTTAAACACTATGGTGGTCAAATGCCTGCCCAGTCATTATACAAAAAAAAAAGTGATCCTCGATTGTACGAAAATCGATTGGTGTCATTAAATATTGACCACCACTGTAATTGACATAGTACAGTACCTCTATGTCTCTGCAACCTTGCATCGCTCTGCTAAGGACCACTTTGAAGTAATCCATGTGTAGTCTGTGCGACATCTCCAGTAATGCAACACTTCCTGTAAACAAACAAACTTTAGATAACTAACAATGCGTTGTAAAGAATAATTAATGCTGGCTATTTTACGATTTTTTGCATTTTTCAATGCTGTTTTTTCTATTTAAAATTTATCATAATACGGGCAACATAAAAATATTAGAATATTGGCACAGCAGATGTGTTTCCATATATTGATAGAAGTACTGACTGCATGTGTATTGTCAAACAATGAAAAGACAGAATGTACTCAGCTTGTGACCTTCATCCTGAGAGCAGTTAGGGTTAAACCACATCTGTCAGCACGCTATCGCCTTTTTTCCATCGCTCTATTCTTTTCTGTAGCTCAGAACCGCCATTTGCTAGAGTGAGAAAGATTGTCGGAACGCTTCAGCATCGGCGGTGCGATAGCGTTCCGTCAGTCTTTCTCGCTCAGACAAAAAGGTGATAGTTTGCCGATAGATGTGGTCCAATCCATATTATTTGGGGGGCCAGCAAAGCCGGACGGGTGATCAGTATCCCTAGTAGGTAGCCTCGTTTAGTACCTGTATTAGGCAAGCTAACGACTGTAAGCACCACCCTTCCCGCCGCCTCCTCTACTGTCTTTTACTTATTATACAAAGAGAAAGTGATTATTATTATTTGTAGGATATAGGGGCGCATGGCTCCAGTCGGACTGTAGTCACTGCGACCTAAAAGACCTATTGTAACTCGCCACCTTGTTAAAGTATCTCTTTCAGCGTGGCGGCAGGCCTGTATCACTTCCATACAAGCGGCGCAAAATCCCCGAGATATTTACCTACTATTCTGGAAAACAACCTAATTTCAACCTTTTGCATTGCGTATAGCGTTCATAGTACAATAACTCTGCCGTCTCACTTCAATCTGCTAGGGCTGTTGATTGAGACTAGTCCGGTGACCGGACGCTTGCGTTTATCATACCTAAACTCGGGAGTGAAATTTCTGTACCGTAAGGTACTAATATATATTCTGTGTTGGCCGCCACCACCATCTAAAAGTCTAAAATCTTCCAAGCTCTGAGAGATTTTAGTTCCTATGGCCGAATTATATGCCGGCCCAGGTGGATACTGCGTTTGTGAATTATTGGTCCGCAGTCACATACGAGATGTTTGGGTGTTTCTCTCTCCTGAATTGAAAAATTGAGTGACCTCTTCAGTGTCACTCATTTTCATGTGAAATTGGTGATGGTGCCTGTTTAGTTTGCAGTGTCCAAGTTAAGGCTCTGGCTATCTCACATATGACTGCTCTGATGAGCTCTAGAAGCTCAGCAGTTTGCTTTTGCGAGTAGCCTTCGAAAAGGGATTTGGCGTGTACTAATCCTAAAGATAAAGTAATGCCATTATAACGATTCGGAAAATGTCTTGAACTACGAGGTCATAACAAGGCGGGGAGAATTCGCTAACTCTACTTACAGAGCTTCAAAGGAACGTACCTATATTAGGCAACTAGCGACAATCAGCACCACCCCTCCGGCTGCTTCTTCAACGTGTCCAACATCTACTAATAGCTCGGGCTCCGCCCCACTCGACGCCAGGCGGAGCACGCGTAAGCTATGCTCGCAGCGGGACGTCCGCGTCGTATCAACGCGAGCGTCTGCGTTTGGTCACCCATCCCGTGATCGACCATTGTTTAACCTTACAATAACACAGGCAGAATGCGCCATCTACCATTATGTCCCCATAGTCGACGCACAGTCATTCTTAATGGATGGATAAGGAAAATGGCCTTGATCCCCCATGTGGACCTAACATTAATGTAAGGATTACCACTGGTATTCTTAGATGCATAAATAATAGAAATAAGTAAAAAAAAAATAAGATCCTCATAATGAAGTTTTAAAAATAACTTATACTAGATATAGGAGTAATAATTTAATAAAAAGCTACTTTCAAAATCAGTCTCTGATAATAAATTGCTTTGGCACAATATGAAAAAAAATACATATTCAAATCGAACTAAAACCAAGAACACAGATTTATTGAATGCTAAAAATTCCCCATCTGAATCAGCAAACTTTGTGAATGAGTTCTTTGCAAACATTGGTATACAACTTGCTCAACAAATTCAACCCAATCAATCGTGTACTTCCAGTTATTCATCTATTACACAACCAACACAGTTAAACTCATTTGTTCTTCTAGATGCAGACTGTGATGAAGTAGACAATATTTTGATGAATCTTAAATCAAACAGTGCACCTGGTTGGGATGAGATCCCACCAAGTTTTTAAAATTCATAAGAAATGATGTAGTTCCTATTATAACCCACCTTGCCAACCTCTGCTTCAGCAAGGGAGTTTTCCCTGCCCCACTCAAACAATCCATTATCACTCCAGTTCACAAGGGTGGGGATAGAACAGATGTTAATAATTACTATATCCATCTTACCTAGTATATCAAAAATTTTGGAAAAATTATTAAACAAGCGCCTTCTTCAGTTTCTAAATAAATATAACATTCTGTCTCCGTCACAATATGGCTTTAGGAAAGGTATATCTACAGAAGATCCTGTAACTGCATTAAGTACATTAGTAGCAGAACATATTGATAAAAATAATAAATTTTTAACTGTGTTTTTGGATATCAAAAAAAGCTTTTGACACTGTCTCTGTCCCTGTCCTTGTGAACAAACTGCAAAATATTAGAATACGGGGTATGCCATTAGCTCTTTTTAAAAATTATCTTTCTGAGAGAAAGCAAAGAGTCAAATTGGAACAGTATTCCAGTGAAGACGCAGAAGTAACATATAGCGTACCGCAGAGCAGTGTATTAGGCCCTACCTAGTTTTTAATATACATCAATGACTTGTGTAACTTAAAAATCAATAACGCCAATATTTTCTCGTACGCCGATGACACAGCTGTTGTCTACTCTGGAAACTCCTGGGAAGCAGTGAGAAATAATGCTGAAATAGGAATGACCCAAATATCGACTTGGTTGAAGAATAATTTACTGTCATTGAATACATCCAAAACCAAATACATCTTATGGTAAATTTTAAATAGAAAAATATTGGAAAAAATTAACTCGGCCACAAGTGAATTCTCAGGCTGGAATCGAACCAGCGACCTTTGGAAATCCGGTCCAATGCTCTAACCGCTGAGCTACCGAGACTTGCGAACCACCGTCGAAATTCTCCAATACTTTTATATTTTTAATACGCTGTAGGCCAGCGTTGTTACATCAATGCTAGGAAATATCCTTGCATTCGAAAGAAACATCTTTTCAGGTGTTTAACGATCGATTAAGATGCAACTGCCAATAATTTATGATTTTGTAATTTTTGCATTTTTCAATGCTGTTTTTATACTTATGGTAAATTTTAAATAGAAAAATATTGGAAAAAATTAACTCGGCCACAAGTGAATTCTCAGACTGGAATCGAACCAGCGACCTTTGGAAATCCGGTCCAATGCTCTAACCGCTGAGCTACCGAGACTTGCGAACCACCGTCGAAATTCTCCAATACTTTTATATTTTTAATACGCTGTAGGCCAGCGTTGTTACATCAATGCTAGGAAATATCCTTGCATTCGAAAGAAACATCTTTTCAGGTGTTTAACGATCGATTAAGATGCAACTGCCAATAATTTATGATTTTGTAATTTTTGCATTTTTCAATGCTATTTTTATACTTATGGTAAATTTTAAATAGAAAAATATTGGAAAAAATTAACTCGGCCACAAGTGAATTCTCAGGCTGGAATCGAACCAGCGACCTTTGGAAATCCGGTCCAATGCTCTAACCGCTGAGCTACCGAGACTTGCGAACCACCGTCGAAATTCTCCAATACTTTTATATTTTTAATACGCTGTAGGCCAGCGTTGTTACATCAATGCTAGGAAATATCCTTGCATTCGAAAGAAACATCTTATCAGGTGTTTAACGATCGATTAAGATGCAACTGCCAATAATTTATGATTTTGTAATTTTTGCATTTTTCAATGCTATTTTTATACTTATGGTAAATTTTAAATAGAAAAATATTGGAAAAAATTAAGGCTATCCTGGTATCCTCATCTTGACCAACTTGCTGGAAGAGTGAGGAAATTAACATGGATCTTCCGCTCACTAAGACATGTGATCCCAAGGGATGAGAAACCTGTTATGGAACGAGATCCCCAAAATAATCTCTTGAATAGAATATACATTGCCCTGGTTGAGTCCATTTTGGCTTACTGCATTCCTATTTGGGGTGGTGTGGCAAAAACTAAGTTTATAGAGGTTGAGCGTTCGCAGCGATAAAAACAATGTATTTTAAACGCTTTAGGTACCCTACTAAACAACTTTATCTTGATTGTGGGTTGCTTTCAGTTAGGAAACTATATATAAAATATATACTTTTGAAAAAGCACAAGAATTTACCGTATATTAAAAACAATAAAAAAGTAGAAGAAAATATAATGTGGCTATAGTTCCTTCAACTAAAACAAAGTTTACTGGAACACAATATAATAGTATTTCGGCCAAAATTTATAATGAAGGAACTAGACGTTTACTCCAATCCTTATAAAGAATGCAAAAAGTCGGTACTAACATGGTTGGAATCAGTTGACTATGACCTGACAGAGCTGTTCTTACAAGACATAAAATAATATCTTTAAAAAAAAACCTCTTATTAAAGCATCATTCACATTCTGTTTCTATCATACATATATAATATATATACCTATATATACTCATATATACCTATATATACCCTTACATGCCTGGGATGTCGTAAAAGTCGACTAAGAGGCTCGACGCAATGAGCACCTGTGCGAGAGAAGGAAAACTTGAAACAAACCCTCTACCAACCTGTCTGGCCAGCGTGGTAGCAGTAGACTAATAGCCTCCTATGAACGCCACAGTAGGTGTAAGCTAGGAGAGGCCTCTGTCCAGCAGTGGACGTCCACAGGCTGATGATGTATGTGATGTGATATATACTCATGCATGCACTCACACACACACTCACACTCGCGCGCGCAAAATAATCTATCCTTGTTTATTATAAATATAAAAATAATTATGATAAGTTCTTATTATACTACTTAATGTAATGCTAAAAATACATAAAATAATGTTATGAAAGAGCGGAGTCTCTTGTTACAGGCATTGTATGCTTAAAAGGGGACTCCAACCACTAATATCTGTAACACAAAACTTTTTATTGAAATAAAATTTATTGTTATCATTTTTATTGTTATTGTGAGGGGTTAACTTATCTTCTGAAGCTCGGAACCTTTGATCACCCGTCCTTAGCGAATGTTACGCTAACCACTGAGGTCTAAAAAGTAAACCATACCTGTATTGGGCAAGCTAGCGACGGTCAGCACAACCCCTCCAGCTGCCTCTTCAACATGTCCAACATCTACTAATGGCTCGGGCTCCGCCCCACTCCACGCCATAGAGGCGGAGCAAGCGCACGCGTACGCACGTAGGGGGACGCCCGCGTCTATCAACGCGAGAGTAGCCGCATTCACGCCAGCGCAGTACGCGCCGCCATCCGCCTGTAATGGTTGAACTGTAAAGATTTCGATGTATTTCATTGATATGCATATCAAAGAAATACCATAGAATTGATAGCAGAATGGTATATGTATAAGCCTGTTATGATCACGAGTCGACATTTTTTTTTTTATAGTAGGGACATTATATTAATGTAATCTTGCATAATTATTCTTTAAATGTAAAAAGTAGTCTGAAACTAGAAAAACTTATGCAAAAAAAGGGCAACTAGCTAAATTGAGGTAAGCAACTGAAATAAGAATATCTACTACCTAGTTCACCAACGGAATACCACCACCAACAATAAATATTAAATGTCATTGCATTTGTTTGAAGTTTAAAGACACAGCACAAAGTTCTAAAATATGTTCTTATCAAGAGTGTGGATTATGGGCCTATGATTATTTTGAGGGAGGACACTAGCGAAGCCGGACAGGTGATCAATCTGCCTAACTGGAACAATTTCACCCGCATGGGCCAAATATCAAAATTAAATAAAAAGAATAATAAAAGGAAAACTACAAAGGATTTAACAGCACCTACTCAGAAAATTTGCAGTACCTGTAATACTTCAACATAGATGTCTATTTGTGAGCGTGGATATAGTTCGGTCTTTATTGCAGCTGTTAATGCTTGCCTCAAGTGCAAGGACATTTCCTGAGATTTGCGGTCGCCTCTGGGTCTATTCTTTCTTTCACCTAAGGAATATTGACAACAAACTTTATGATAGTTGACTATAACACTAATAAAAAAAATCACATTTGTCTCTTTTAATTTAAATGCCATAGGTATGTAGTTATATTTAGGTACTGTATAAATATGTCTAATTTTTCATAATATAAGTAAACCTTTGTAATGTAATGTTCGCGACTTGATGTTTTAAGCATAAAAATAACAACAAACCTGTAGAAAATGTGGCCATACTGTATTGACAATTCACTACCACTCCTTCTGTAGTACTTTTTGATTTAGAGGCCTGAAACAGTGTATTATAATTAAACCAAAAGTTTGCCATGATCTTCCTAACTTTGCTATTGTAACTAATATTACGAATGCGAAAGTGTGTTTGTTTTCCTTTCTTCACGGCCTAAGCAACCGATCGATTTGTTTTTTGGCATAGAGGTGGCGGAACATAATATTACTTTTATCCCGATATTGTCACGAGAACGGGAACCACGCGGGGGAAACCGCGGGCAGAAGCTAGTAATCATCTATAAATCCTTCAAAGGGAAATTATTGAATCTGTAAATTAAGAACATAAAATCCAATATTATTTATAACTTTTAGGCATCGTGCATGGTGCTAGGGCAAAAAAAGCTAAACTTTAGTAATAGTAACATAACTGTTTTAATGGACTCTTACTTGATGAGGGCCATAAACAGCAGCAAGTACTTTTGTGTTTCCTTGTTCCAAATACGCACTGCCATCGGGTTGTGTGAATACCCCCAGTTTGCATCGAATGCGGCGCAATTCGTTAGGCCTTCGACCATCCAGACGAAGCCCTTGACTCGATAAAAGATCTGGCCCAGGCATCACTGATTGACTTTCTTTTCGGGTTTTCACCGACTAACGACACAATATCTTATTCAAAGATGTTGGAAGCACACAGTCTTTAATAATCAAACGATAAATCGAAGCACAGGCACGCATTCCTAATTTATTTGGGTTTAGTTCATTATTTACTTTTTACAGCCATGCCGGATTTGGATTGTGACAGCAGGCAGACAGACATGACATTGACGGGTGATAGTGACTGACTGACTGTTGTTTTTTTTAGTTTTACTGTGCACTGGTATGATATCTGATTGGCTGGAATACATACGCATGCTAATAAATAAGCATTCTTGCTTACTATGTACTACTTGCATGCTACTAATTCGAAAATAAGGCGAATGTAGCGCATTTTATTACAAAAGATCGTTCGTAATTTGTAATATTCCGCGTGCCATCTTTCGTGGTCTTCGTGGTGGCCTTTCTTCCATCATTGTTTGTTTCGTTTGTTTGTCTATGCTTGTCGTCCATCATACTTTTCTGTAAAGATGTTTTTATTCGACGATTTCAGAAATTGTGAATAAATTGCGTAAAAAAGTTAGAAATATAGGTAAATAATTCATTGTTTATGTATATTGTATTATCTCGTCGTCTATAAATTAGCCATGTTATTCTGATTCAACGATTGTGTCTATTTGTCTGTCTGTATTTTATTCCCGGTCGTGCATGCGTGTTCATTATTTTTTCAATATTTTTTTATTTACAAATGTTAATCTTTCATAGCATCAATTGTTAAAGTTTCTACATTCTCAATTTCTTCATATGAGTGTATAAAGTAATAACAGTGACATATGTTTTAATTACTGATGTTACTTTTGATATTCCAAATTATTGATTTTTGATGAACAAGATTCATTGTGATTTACTTGTTTCAGAGTGACTAATTATAATGGACGTAGACGACTCTGCCGTTGACCTTAGTGTCAGGTAAAGTTCATATTGCTGTTTGTTTGTTTTTGTTGTATAATGTTGTTTGTTTACTTAGACCTATTTACTGGAATTTAGTGCAATAATTATGTAATTTGTCTGTTAGGTCCTTACCACCTGAGCTGAGCGAGCTAAGAGCACTCACTGCTAGCGGTTTGACAATTACCCCAGCTCAACCACCACCTCATGTAAGCATTTTTATAATTTACTATGTTTAGTAACAAAATATAAATAAATTACTAAAAAATTCAATTATTTTTCTGTACATGCTTCATGCAGATTGATAGAGTAAGTACTATCTACAATAATTGTAATTATTACCTATGTTTTACAAAAATTTCATGCCTGTATGATTTTTAAATCTTGCGCTTTCAATGCTATCATGGAGATGAATTCTGCTTGAGAATAATTTGTGAGAGTTGTGAGAAAAATGGGTTTTTTTTTTGTATATTGAGATTTTTTCTGTAGAAAATTGGCATAACATCTCTCAAATGCATCTTATTTATAATTTTGCAATTATGTTGTAAGGGAGCAAGTGGTAGGAGGGTGCTGCGGCCTCGGTCGGAACAGCGTAGCTATGCGGAGAGTCCTGATATTGTGCTGTTACCTGCTGCACCCCCTCTTAGGAAGCCAACAGTGCCTGCACCTGCTATTTTTACAGGTATATGATTCAATTTTGCATAAATACATCATTGGAGACAGGTAATTATTGCCTGCCTGACTTTGTTAGTTAAAATAGAATAATAATTTGATTAAACCTCTTTTGTTTTATCTTATATTATTTTAAACTTTAATTCATCAAACCCGAACCGGCCACTGGTGTCCAGAGAACAATGGAAAATCTATTGTCATAATCCAGGACCTGAATGGTTAATAAACAACAAAATAAACATGTGTAGACCAACATTCGACTGTAATCAAGTTTTCCTGTATTCGTCATAGCACTGAAAGTGATTTAGCTTATCCTTGTTTCTTATAATATTCCAATGTATAGTTAATATAAGTATGTCTATTGTAAACCTGTGTTATAAAAATAAACAATTCTCTTTCTTCTATTCTGATTTCTTCCTTTCTGAGTAGGTATTATTATGTAATTATTAGATAAAGTTTGTGTTACTACAAAACAAGGTCCAAAGTTGAGTTTCACCCATTTTCTTTTCATAACTTGTGAGACTCCATTTTAACCCAATCTACTGTTCAATTTCTGTATAATATTTAAAATATATTCTTGAAGAAACTTGCTACTACTTCAAAGAAAAAAAGGTCTTAAGTTAGATTTGGCTTAAAACTGATGCTGCCACTGTTATCCTTTAGCAATTATAGTGACATCTTCAGTTTTAAACCAAGTCTGACTTTAGTTGACCATGTTTTGTAGTAATGAAATAAGTGTTTTAAGAAAAGTTTTTGTTTGTGTTTCTCAGCTAAAGAACATTCACCCACAACAAACAAATCAACACCCATCTGGGCAGATTCTGCCTCGTCCAAACAGCACAACTCTGATGAATCAATGAAATTAAAAGGTGCTGAATAATACATAGTGGTTTGAGGCTGCCTTACTTAGTATTCTGCATCCCCTTGCTTGTAATTGAATGGCTCTAAATTAGTATGATCTTTAAGGCTAACCTGTAAATAAAGGGCTACTTTGCTTGCCTAAGTAAATAAATTAAAATTATAGCTTACTCCAGTCAACTTAGGGAAAGAAATTTGTTAGTAAACCTTTTTTTCATTTTTTGTGATTGTCCCTTGAATACATTAAGTTTCAGTTATTTAATGCCAGATATCAAAGTGGGATAACACAAGTTGTTAATGTAGTGCACATATTGATAAAATAAAAAATGCCTTTGATGTGTTCAATGGGCAGTTTGGTTACAAATACTTCTCTCCGTAAGTCAGCTGGAGTACAGATTCTTAGCGTTACGGGAACAGTAAAAAAAAAACTAGATTTCTGACTAATTTTATTGATTTCAGAGGCTAGCAACAGACTGAACTCTGGCGCTGTGAATGTATCTATAACACCAAGTTCCTTACCGGCTCCGGAGTCCCCACGAGACCCTCGTGATGAAGAGGACTCGGAGGATGATGAGAATGAGCCCCCATTGCCGATTATTGGGCATAGGGTGAGTTATGTTACTGATCAATATCAATATGTTTTCCAGATCAGTAATTGGAAATACATGTTGATACATTTATTCACAAATATTTCCTGTTAAATCTTAGGTTTTTTGATAAAAATCGAAGTTTGAGATAGATAAGAAAACAAAAGTTGCATGAAATTAACAAGATTACTTATTTAGTTATATCACGTCATGAATTCGTTAGAATAGGTACCCAAGCAGCATAAGAAGGTTGCTAAAGAGCTATATAGCGTATACTATTGCAACTAAAAGCTGAAGACTTAACTGCATAGCATGCTCAGCAGACCTTTTGCTATCTACTATAGCCCTAAAGGGGCGCCTTCTAGCATTTATTTGAGAAATTCTATAAGCTGCTTAATAGATATTGTAGGATGTTAAAAAAGTGAAAATTGCATGTTTCCAACCTATTAGCACTGCACAAGCGCTAATTGAATGAACGATAACCTAACAACTCGGCCATAACCATTCATTCCCTTTCGAGGGTGACTTTATGTAGACTATAGTGCAGTTTAGGTGATTTTGAAACTTTATAAACGAAAAGTTTGAATGTTATAATAAGGCCGTGCATTAAGTGTCAAGACGAAATTTATTAATAATGGCGGCTACTAAACATGTTCAATAAGTTGCTTGGGTGAAAAACATTGGGCAAATTTAATTAATTTACTTTGATTGGGTAACTTTAAGTGAAAAACAGCAGGCCTCCAATTTAATACAGATTTAGTGATTAAATAAATATGATTATACAATTGAGCCAAAATTTTTAAAATAATTTAAAACGATTTGTGCTGGTTTATGAAATAAAAGCTAAACCGCTAAGTGTAATATGTGTGAAATACATATAAAAGTTATATTTAACAAAAATCAAAAGAGTAAAATATTTTTTTGGAAAAGGGTGTTTTCATTGTTGCAGTCTTTAAGATCTAATGTTCACCTCAGTAGACTCGTTTTGCAGATCGCTGTGCTAAAATGCACCTTTTAAAAGCTCTTACTTACCTTATTGTTTATATAGTCTGTTATTTTATCGATAGAAAGTGAATAGAAATTACAAAAAAACCGTTTAAAAAAAAATTGTTAGGTGTTAGTTACAAAATGTTCATTGGAATAACTTCAATCAAAGTTAGCTAATCAGCCTGCTGATGTGAATATTTTGTTTGTTGGCCTTGTATAGCTTGCATTATAGTAGCGAATCTGTTCATGCCGTTAGGTTCACTGTTCGCTTAGTTGCCCGAATTCGCCCGAAGCTGTATGTAGCTTCCTAAATTTCTATAGTATTTGTTTTAATTTTTATTTGTTTTAGGAACTATCAAGTGCCGAAATATGGGAGCGGGAGCGCCGCATGCGCGCATTGCGAGAGAAGCTGCGAGCTGAAGAGACACGGTTGGTTCTGCTCAGGAAGATCAGGCAGTCGCAACAGTCTACTGGGCTGCCACCTGCCAAGGTAAATTGAACTTTGTTGCTTGGTGCAGAAAAGTTTAATTACTTTGATTATGAATGTAGCCGTGAGCCGAAGAGACGCGGTCGATTTTGCTCAGGAAGATCAGGCAGTCGCAATAGTCTACCGGGCTTCCACCTGCCAAGGTAAATTGAACTTTGTTGCTTGGTACGTAATGGTTTTGCTACCTACTTTGAATCGAGCTGAAGAGATGCGGTTTGTTTTGCCCAGGAAGATCAGACAGTCACAACAGTCTACCGGGCTGGCACCAGCCAAGGTAAATTGGATATTGTTGCTTAGAATAAGGAGGTCTTTACTTTTGAAAAAAAAATCAACTTGGCCAGTGTGATTTCAAGTGAATTCTCAGATGGGTCTCGAACCCACGACCTTTTCAAATCCGGTCCAATGCTCTAACCACTGAGCTACCGAGACCTGTGGACCACCGTCGAAAGTATCCAATACTTTTATATATTTTAATACGCTGTAAGCCAGCGTTGTCACATCAATGCTAGGAATATCCATGCATTCGAAAGAAACATCTTGTCAGATGTTTAACGATCGATTAAGATGCAACAGCCAATAATTTATTATTTTTGGTTTTGAGATATAATATTTCGATAGTTCATAGTTCATAGTTATTTATTCCATAAACAAAAATAATTGTATTGGAAATTACAAAAACACAAATTGGAACATATTCAAATAATATAACTAATTACACAGCAAAAACATAAGACATAAAAATTAGATATGTTGTCTTACTTACAATATGAGTGAGTATCGACACTCCTTAGCTTAGCTCTTCTTCTTCTTCTTCTTTATGAATGGCTTGCTCTATGCTCTAAACATAATTCCGCCAATGTCACGTGTAGGTAGCTTTTACACGGTGAGGTGGGATGTAAAATTTTGATATTATTTTATTCTAAGCTATTTTACTGAAAATAAAAGACAACACAGTAAACATCACAGACATTTAACATAATATGGGATAAGTATATATTTAATATTTTAGGTTGTTGTGGGAGATAAATTTTGCCAATATTTTTAATAAGGGGGTGTTATTATTAATGAGACATAAAAGGGATTTCATATTAATAGGGCGAGGAATATCTTTGGGTAGGGTATCGTACAGGGATCTATGTAGATTAGGGCAGTTAAAGAATAGATGGTCCACGGAACCCTCCTCCATCCCACATTCACAAAGGGAGTTGTCCTTAATTTTAAGTCTTGCCAGATGGGTGGGTGTACAGGCGTGACCTATGCGTAGACGGCAAATAACAGATACAGTTTTTTTGTTTAAATCTTTCTGTTTAAAAAACCATGGATTGGGTGGAATCTCTCGTTGGATATCAAAGTAATATTTTCCAGCTCGATCTTTCGTCTGGGACCAATGAGTCTGCCACGATTTTTTGAGGTGTTGATGAGATAGTATGCAGACATCCTGGTTAGCTTAGCTCAATAGCTTTTTTGAGCATTATTTTGACAACCCTCTTCGAGATAAATCGAATTTGTATGAAAATCCATATATGTTGTGGTTTAGCTACCAAATAAATTACATAGTAAACTCATATCTGTTGTGTAATTTAAAAATGGAACGATCTTTTACTTCAAAACATGGCAACCAAGGAGGTAACTTAACAAAGGTTTTATTTAAATTTCGAATTGGCTTGCAAATAGAAAGCTGTTTGATAAATATTAAACCCGCATCCTTGGGAATCTATTGCATCCTTGGGAGTGCATTGGGCCGGATTCCCAAGGATGCGGGTTCAAATCCCGTCAGTGCGACATGAGACTAGTTGCTTTTTTCTAGTATATTTTCTTGTTTAATATTTATCACATAAAAATAGCAATGCAATTTTACATTCAAATTATATTCAAATACAATTTAACGCGGGAATGTACTATTTAAATAAAAAGTTCTACCCAGGTACTACTTAGTTTTAATTTCCGTGCATTATTTGGGAAAAGTACTATACAAGCCTTGGCCACAACTAGGCATTGATGGACTTACGTTTATGTGCCTCGGCTTCTCCTCGGCCCACATTTACACGTTCGTCCATCAATGCCTCTTGCTGGCCGCTGCAGTGATGTACTATATCCACAATTTTGTTGCAAATCAATAATTAATTTATTTTGTTCTCGTAGGATACAACGACGGGCACAGCGCTAGCGGGCAGCGGCTGTGTAGTTCCACCTGGAGTTACAGTCACTCCTGCACCTCCTCCTGCACATCAACAAGCTAAGGTAAAAAAAAAAAAAAAAAATTCTTGCACTCACCAATTAACCTAGCCCCAAGGTAAGCACTGTAGGGCTTGTGTTATGGGATACTAGGGTAACGAAAATAAATACATATTATTATACATATAGAGTGGTGGTCACGTAATTAACGATTTGTATGTAAAATGAAGCAGTAACAGCGCCGCGTCGACGTAAAGGTAACGCAACACTTAGTATTACCTTCGAGTCCTTATTTATTAAAAAAAAATAGTATTGTGCGTATAAGTCTTATTTTACATGAACTAAATCTAGCTGAAATACAAATCTACGGATACTGTTTAACACTTCTGTCCTTCCCGTTCTCACTTATGGTTGCCAAACTTGGGCCCTGATTAAGGCACATACCAGAAGATTGGAAACTTGTTAGTACTCTATGGGGGCATGAAACTATCAGACAAAATATATATTAGAAAATATTAAGAGTAAAATAAAAACTAAAAATATAACCCACACTGTAAAGACACAAAAATTACAGTGAGGGGTAAGGACAAGTGGAGCAAAGCGTTAATATACTGGCACAAAAAGAACGCTAAAAGGAATCGTGGAAGGCCACTTAAAAGGTGGGTTGACAATATAAAGACGGTAGTCGGTTCAACCTGGACCAGAGAGGCTATGGACAGGGTATCGTGGCGTCAAATGGAGGAGGCCTTCGTCGGAAGACACACGGACTAACAATAACAAGTACTTTATTTAAATAAGTGATTGTAAAAACTTGTAAAAAGTCTGAAGGTTTATTATTATTATTATAAGTTAGTAAGTGTTGCGTTACCGTTACGTCGACGCAGCGCTGTTACTGCGTCATTTTACATGCAAATCGATGCGTCAACTCAACGTAAACACGAGACACGATAGACAGCAGCTAAGACGAATTTATTTATTTTTTATTTATTTATTGTAATAAAAAACGACAATATTATTTACATTAATCTTATCTATTATACACCTGCATCTGTAGCACGCTGCGAACATATAAAACATGGAAGCAGTCCCTTCATACAAGCCTCCAATAATTATTGACACCCGTTTCAAACAAGAGAGAAATGCACACAATAGACAAGTGATAATACACGAAAACTATCTACACGTAAAAAACACCCTTAAAAGTGGTAGTTTTAGGTCGGTAATAGGCAGCATTTCGCTATTTACGTCATTCTGAAAATGTCATGGTGCATGCTCTGTGATTGGCCATTTTTCATTCAGCACTGGTGCCGATAACGAATAGAATGCGATGCGTTCCGAAATTTTGCCAACACAGAGCTTAGATGCTATTATGCAACAATAAGCAAGCAATATTATTAATATTAGATGTTTGAAAATGTATATATACTTATTTAAATATTTGTAAATTTTAGATATATTGACCTGTTCGTAAAAGAAAAGAATAGATCGCCATCTGGAATGCAAAACAAAATCTAGGTTATAAATATTTTTTGACGAAAGTAACTGGAACTAATTTTTTCCGGTTATACCGTCGTGGTTTCCGGTTTCCGAGACCCAAGTTTAGTTAGACCAATGTTTACGATTTGTTTTGTTATGACAATAATATTTTATTTTATATCTTGGAAAATAAATCACTTTTCAAGGTGACTAAGTTATAAGCACATAATATATTATATTATGTAACATCTAATGTAACACCTAATGTAACACTTAGTTTAAAAAAAACAGTTTGAAGTTTGACACTTCTTCAAAAGGATAAACAAAAAAGGTTATATTAATTTAACAAATAATACCTAAAATAAAGTATGTTCCCCTTACCCCACTTGACCTTAAATTAAAATGCATTAATGCAACAATTAAGTTTAATTAACTACAGCCCTTTAAACTTTATTAGGAACCAATACATTACTCTATAGATAATCAATTTTTATACGTACATCTTATGTTTTGGCGCGCACTGTTCATTGAAATAAAACGACTTTTTTTCCCGACGTTTCGGCAGTGCAGCTGCCGTAGTCAGAAAATCCCTAAAAAACTTAAAAATAGGGACAATTTACAACTTAGTTCGTGAAAATATAGCGCGTTTGATATCCGTAAAAGTTGTTTTATTTTAATAAATTTTTACCAAACATCTTGAAAATTATGAGATCTTTTTGTTTGAATAAAAAAAAAAATTTACGTTTTTCGATAAACAAGATTCAGTTCTTTTATAAAGTTATTTAAATTTGCAAAAACATATAAAACGCTTCACTTAAAAAAAAAATATTTTTAGAAAATTTTATATTTTGTTCCGGTTTGAAGCGAAATATAGGCAAATACAACTTTTTATTACTTATAATTTTAACCGACTTTCAAAAGTAAAAAAATACATCAAAAGCTGTCTTATTTTTTATTTTTGAAGTCTTATTTCTTTTTTTATAAATGAATCATTTTATTTCACAATTTTTTGTGTTAAAAAATATGACCTGTGCTTATATAAACTAAATATCGGTCCATAAACAATGAAGTCATCTGTCTAGCCGGTATTAAAACGACAAACGCACAGCTTAATTTATAACTTATAGATCAAATAGTAACAACCAGGTCAAGAGCGAGTCGGGCTCGCGCACCGAGGGTTCCGTACCATATATTGTCCATACATGGACATAGGTCGCGGTCAATTTACAGCAACATGTTAGTATATTTTTTTTTATGATTTCTGAAAAATTATGTTATTACAGAGACACTTTTATTTTTCCTGCAATCTTTACATAAACTGGGGTTTTTTTATTTTATATTTCATAATTTTTTATTTTTTTTAAACCCAACAAACTATTGGGTTTGAAAAAAAAAAAAAATGAAAATGTACAAGCAGCGCTCTTTCATAATATGAATTATGATGCCCCACATGCCCTAGTAGCCCCACTTCGAATTTTAAAGACCCCCCTTTCAGTCCCTGTTGCAAAAGAAATATATTTTGATTTCTCTCTTATTTTCAAAATAGTTGGGCAAACGTCATCTAAATCTATTCTATATTTTAAGTTGGTAACATTAGTAGTTCTTGAGATATCCAGCTGTGACAAACAGACAGACAGACTGAGTCGCAACATGAGGGTTCCATTTTACCATGTGGTACGGAACCCTAAAAATGTCGCAGACTCGCAGTTTTATGCAAGCGGCGCAGCAAGCAAAACGAAACTGCATTGCAATGGACAGGTAAATGGAAAAATCAAAAAGGTTTAAAATATATCTAAGGGCGCCTAGAATGATTAAAAGATTTTGACTGTTGCGTGCCGTTGAAACAGTATATCACGCGAATATAAATCGTGTTTCCAAAGGCACCTTTGAGCGGTCGCCCAATCGCGTCCCTTCTATCCCAACGCCCGCTACTGTGTATGGAAAAGCTTCTTAGAATTCCTTTTCCTTAATGACATCCCGATTATATCTAAGTCGGGACTCGGACATAAAACGCCGTGTTCGCCCGCGCCCCGTACGGTAAAACGATCGCCCTAGTACCTACCAACCAAAAATAATTCCGAGATTTGAGTTAGGTAGGCTTCAGAAAAATAAGAAATAAATAAAATATATCATGAAAGGCGGGTGCGCAAAGCTGAGCGAGGCGGCTGGCACCGCCCCTTGGGCCATGGCCCCCTTGGCCCTTAGGCTAATACGCCACTTATTACAGTGTAAAAACATATACGTAATATCATCAATGCTTGTACAGAACTTTTCTCAATTAATGCGCGGAAATTAAAACTACTTTTCGAAATCAGACAAACAACGAACAACAATACTTTTTCCCGCCTTAAAGTGTTTAATTGTTATTTTTTCAATAAATAGCTTTCTATTTGCAAGCCAGTTCGAAATTTAATTTAAAACCTTTGATAAGTTACCTTCTTGGTTGCCATATTTCGGAGTAAAAGATCGTTCCATTTTTTTAATTACACGACAGATATGAGATATGAGATCTTTTGCCGGCCGCTGCTCGCATGTATTTGGCTAGTACAGCAATTATCTCGCAGAAGGTTGTCATAATAATACTAAAATTTCCAAGCATGTTTGATAAAAGTACTTTTAAGGTCGAATGCAACAACAAATATCTACATTGAATATTACTTAAGCAAAAATAGGATAAAACAGTAGTTCCAAACTTCTTATTTCAATTTAATATTTTTTATTTTATAAGCCTTTATTTACTATAAATAAATACAATACATACTTTAATTTTTTATTTTTAGGTTTTTATTTTATGTATGTTAGTTTGCCCCTTCCGGACACCAAGGCTTTCTCCAGTCCACTAAATTTTTGTTTAAATTTATATCATTTCATTATTACAGCGTTCGAGTACAGGCGCCAGTACAACCAGCTCGGGCGGTGGATCGGCCAGCATCGTCCCCGGCGGCTACGTGTCGCGCCGGGCCTCCGCCCTGCCCGGCGGCGCCACGCTCACGCCCGGGCCCTACCGCTCGCAGGTACAGCTACGGCACACAGCAGCGCTGCATAGGAGGTGTGTCGGGCATCGGCTAGTGCTGTAGTATGGCGCCTCCGCCCTGCCCGGCGGCGCCACGCTCACGCCCGGGCCCTACCGCTCGCAGGTACAGCTACGGCACACAGCAGCGCTGCATAGGAGGTGTGTCGGGCATCGGCTAGTGCTGTAGTATGGCGCCTCCGCCCTGCCCGGCGGCGCCACGCTCACGCCCGGGCCCTACCGCTCGCAGGTACAGCTACGGCACACAGCAGCGCTGCATAGGAGGTGTGTCGGGCATCGGCTAGTGCTGTAGTATGGCGCCTCCGCCCTGCCCGGCGGCGCCACGCTCACGCCCGGGCCCTACCGCTCGCAGGTACAGCTACGGCACACAGCAGCGCTGCATAGGAGGTGTGTCGGGCATCGGCTAGTGCTGTAGTATGGCGCCTCCGCCCTGCCCGGCGGCGCCACGCTCACGCCCGGGCCCTACCGCTCGCAGGTACAGCTACGGCACACAGCAGCGCTGCATAGGAGGTGTGTCGGGCATCGGCTAGTGCTGTAGTATGGCGCCTCCGCCCTGCCCGGCGGCGCCACGCTCACGCCCGGGCCCTACCGCTCGCAGGTACAGCTACGGCACACAGCAGCGCTGCATAGGAGGTGTGTCGGGCATCGGCTAGTGCTGTAGTATGGCGCCTCCGCCCTGCCCGGCGGCGCCACGCTCACGCCCGGGCCCCACCGCTCGCAGGTACAGCTACGGCACACAGCAGCGCTGCATAGGAGGTGTGTCGGGCATCGGCTAGTGCTGTAGTATGGCGCCTCCGCCCTGCCCGGCGGCGCCACGCTCACGCCCGGGCCCTACCGCTCGCAGGTACAGCTACGGCACACAGCAGCGCTGCATAGGAGGTGTGTCGGGCATCGGCTAGTGCTGTAGTATGGCGCCTCCGCCCTGCCCGGCGGCGCCACGCTCACGCCCGGGCCCTACCGCTCGCAGGTACAGCTACGGCACACAGCAGCGCTACATAGGAGGTGTATGGCGCCTCGGCCAGCATCGTCCGCCTCCGCCCTGCCCGGCGGCGCCACGCTCACGCCCGGGCCCTACCGCTCGCAGGTACAGCTACGGCACACAGCAGCGCTACATAGGAGGTGTATGGCGCCTCGGCCAGCATCGTCCGCCTCCGCCCTGCCCGGCGGCGCCACGCTCACGCCCGGGCCCTACCGCTCGCAGGTACAGCTACGGCACACAGCAGCGCTGCATAGGAGGTGTATGGCGCCTCGGCCAGCATCGTCCGCCTCCGCCCTGCCCGGCGGCGCCACGCTCACGCCCGGGCCCTACCGCTCGCAGGTACAGCTACGGCACACAGCAGCGCTGCATAGGAGGTGTGTCGGGCATCGGCTAGTGCTGTAGTATGGCGCCTCCGCCCTGCCCGGCGGCGCCACGCTCACGCCCGGGCCCTACCGCTCGCAGGTACAGCTACGGCACACAGCAGCGCTGCATAGGAGGTGTGTCGGGCATCGGCTAGTGCTGTAGTATGGCGCCTCCGCCCTGCCCGGCGGCGCCACGCTCACGCCCGGGCCCTACCGCTCGCAGGTACAGCTACGGCACACAGCAGCGCTGCATAGGAGGTGTGTCGGGCATCGGCTAGTGCTGTAGTATGGCGCCTCCGCCCTGCCCGGCGGCGCCACGCTCACGCCCGGGCCCTACCGCTCGCAGGTACAGCTACGGCACACAGCAGCGCTGCATAGGAGGTGTGTCGGGCATCGGCTAGTGCTGTAGTATGGCGCCTCCGCCCTGCCCGGCGGCGCCACGCTCACGCCCGGGCCCTACCGCTCGCAGGTACAGCTACGGCACACAGCAGCGCTACATAGGAGGTGTATGGCGCCTCGGCCAGCATCGTCCGCCTCCGCCCTGCCCGGCGGCGCCACGCTCACGCCCGGGCCCTACCGCTCGCAGGTACAGCTACGGCACACAGCAGCGCTACATAGGAGGTGTATGGCGCCTCGGCCAGCATCGTCCGCCTCCGCCCTGCCCGGCGGCGCCACGCTCACGCCCGGGCCCTACCGCTCGCAGGTACAGCTACGGCACACAGCAGCGCTACATAGGAGGTGTATGGCGCCTCGGCCAGCATCGTCCGCCTCCGCCCTGCCCGGCGGCGCCACGCTCACGCCCGGGCCCTACCGCTCGCAGGTACAGCTACGGCACACAGCAGCGCTGCATAGGAGGTGTATGGCGCCTCGGCCAGCATCGTCCGCCTCCGCCCTGCCCGGCGGCGCCACGCTCACGCCCGGGCCCTACCGCTCGCAGGTACAGCTACGGCACACAGCAGCGCTACATAGGAGGTGTATGGCGCCTCGGCCAGCATCGTCCGCCTCCGCCCTGCCCGGCGGCGCCACGCTCACGCCCGGGCCCTACCGCTCGCAGGTACAGCTACGGCACACAGCAGCGCTACATAGGAGGTGTATGGCGCCTCGGCCAGCATCGTCCGCCTCCGCCCTGCCCGGCGGCGCCACGCTCACGCCCGGGCCCTACCGCTCGCAGGTACAGCTACGGCACACAGCAGCGCTGCATAGGAGGTGTATGGCGCCTCGGCCAGCATCGTCCGCCTCCGCCCTGCCCGGCGGCGCCACGCTCACGCCCGGGCCCTACCGCTCGCAGGTACAGCTACGGCACACAGCAGCGCTGCATAGGAGGTGTATGGCGCCTCGGCCAGCATCGTCCGCCTCCGCCCTGCCCGGCGGCGCCACGCTCACGCCCGGGCCCTACCGCTCGCAGGTACAGCTACGGCACACAGCAGCGCTACATAGGAGGTGTATGGCGCCTCGGCCAGCATCGTCCGCCTCCGCCCTGCCCGGCGGCGCCACGCTCACGCCCGGGCCCTACCGCTCGCAGGTACAGCTACGGCACACAGCAGCGCTACATAGGAGGTGTATGGCGCCTCGGCCAGCATCGTCCGCCTCCGCCCTGCCCGGCGGCGCCACGCTCACGCCCGGGCCCTACCGCTCGCAGGTACAGCTACGGCACACAGCAGCGCTGCATAGGAGGTGTATGGCGCCTCGGCCAGCATCGTCCGCCTCCGCCCTGCCCGGCGGAGATAAACCACCCTGTAGCGATCAAGTACTAATTAGCAACAACGACGGCGCTGCGGGCACTGGTGCGTGGCTATAAAACCGCTACGGCGCTGGCCAGTGCTACGGCGCTAAGCAGTGCTACGACCTAGATAGGCCATTTCAGAGATCAAGCATTGGCTAGTGTTTTAGTATGGCGCGTCGCGTCATTTTGAATGCGATTATGAAAAAACTACTTACCAGATCTTCGTAAAAACTATATGGGACCACACATAAACCATTTTCTTTCAGATAAAATCAATTTCTTTCCATTTTTTGAAGTCGGTTAATAAAATGATTGCTTCTTTGTCATAGTCGTCGACGAGTGGTGGCGCGAGTATAACACCTTCGGTCACCATAACGCCGGCGCCGCCGCCCGCTTCACAACATGCCTCTTCTAAGGTAAGATTAACTGTTAGGCGGGACTGCTGCCCCAAAAAAAAACAAAACATGTATTTTTTTCCAATTCAATTGTTTACACAGTAAGAAGTACAATCAGCGTCAAAATGATCAGAGCATTCGAACCTACCAAAATACCGAATCATTTGACAAAAAATCTACCTCATCTGCAGACATTAAGGTGCACTTCCATTTGTTCTCAAACATCAAATGAAAGTGCACCTTAATGTTTTGAGATAAGGTTATTTTTTGTTGAATGATTCGATATTTTGGTAGGTTTGAATGCTCCGATCATTTTGATGCTGACGGTACATTCGATTGAGAGAAAAAGGGAAAGTAACATATTTCACATTTCTGCGATTGCCAATGATTTAATGTACAATGACAGCCGCAAGCAAATCATTGCAAGCTCTTGCGACTTAACGAAAGAAATTCTCCCAATATTCGCAAGCAAAGATGATTAGATGAAAAAACCCAGGCGAATGCTGAGATGTTTCCCATCCACCAAAGATAACATGTTTAGTTGTTTTTGCCAAGAAAACAGGCCACGCCTTTGATTAGAGGGTTAAGGTGTTAGAAAACACAAAACAGTGTCGCAGCAGATACTGCTTTATTATTGCATTTTAATAAAAAATAAAAAAATGAACACACTATAATTATCCAATTTAATTCCAAGCCGCCTCAGGACAATTCGTCTGTGACGAGTAGCACAAGCGATGCAGTGAGTATGGAAATGTGATGTCATCTCATACTACATACTATTTCATATTAGTATTCAATCTACAGAGTTCTATTATCCATGCCAATATAGACCGATATTATAATAAGAATAGTATTTAATATACTTAGGACAAACTCGCTCAAAAAGTGTATTGAATGCGTTTCTGCATCACTTTTTGCTGAGAGAATGAGTTTCTGACAGGATCCTGTTTGTTCGTTAAGTCTAATATTTAAAGTTCATATTCGATTGTCCGTAAATGTAAGATATTCGAACACACACTACCTTTATTTTAAAATTAAATAGAGAACTGACATGGCGTATCTGGAAGGCATTTTCTCAGCGACCGTACTGTATCCATGCTGAAATAGACCGTATCATGATGAGAATACAGTTTTTTTATTAGTGCTACACCGCTGAGAGAATGCGTTTCTGACAGGCTCCTATCAAGGGCCGTACCGCGCAAGTGGCGTCGGCATCGTAATCGGCTTCATTTGACAGATGGATGTGACACATTGCTGCTTCTTTTTGACACAAATGTAAACTTACCAAAGACTAACCCCCATATTCTAAGTCGTTCCTCCAAAACTTTTTACACTCCATTCAACCTCGTCGTGGGTAAAAATGGTAGTGTGTGCTAGGCCTAACACGGAGTGGCTACGTACTCTTTGGCTCCTCCAGGTCCTTACGGAGTTATGACTTAGAATACCGATTTCGAGTAGTATTTCGAATAGGTTTTCAATGAGGTTTCGTTAAGTCGAGGACGAGTAAGTATTGTAGGAACGACTTAGAATATGGGCGTTAGAGCAATATGTCACATCCATCTGTCAAATGAAGTCGATGTCGATCAAATCATCAAATCAAATCAAATCATTTTTATTTGCCAGAACATTATTTTATATAAACAGGTGATATGTCAAAAGAAAGTACAAATGTTCGCCTTATACACAAAAGCATGCAAAAATACAAAATGTCAGTTAATTATAATGTCATGTAATTTATGTGAAAAGTTACCAGATTTATTGAACACCTTTAAATTCTCGCAAGGAATAAAAACATTTTTCAATTAACCATTTGCGTAGCTCCGATTTGAAGCGATTAAATGGCATCTCTCGAATACCTCGATGCCGATGACACTTGCGCGGTACGGCACCAGCTCATCAGTCTACTGAATAAAGTTAATTTTCGATTATCCGGAACCATATCCATTCCCTCAGCGCGCTGCTGTCGTACTTTAGTAATGGCTAAATAGACCGTATTATGATGGGAATACGGTTGTTTATGTGCCGCAGGCGAGCTCCCGTAGTTCCGAAGACACGCAGACGCCGGCGCAGCGACAAGCCGCCGCTAAACTAGCGCTGAGGAAGCAACTGGAGAAGACGTTGCTACAGGTATTGGTTGATTTTATTTTATTTGAGGATTTTCTAGCTTCTTATTCTTCATATTGGTGGAATTACTTTTATTCATAGGAAAACATTTAGAGGTCCCTTTATATTTCTGTTATATTTTTTCTGTATAGTACTATAATAGTTCTGTGGGATCTCTGGAAAGTCTTGCAAAGGTTGCCAACAAAGGAGATGGCTCAAAACGTACCTAGTTTCCGGTGTTTTCAATGTGTCCAATCAATCAATCAATTCAAATATATATTTACTAATAAAAAAAAGATGGCCCAAATTCCATACAAAAAAAACTCAGTTCCCGGCGCAAAAGTTTTTTTTATCTCAGATTTTAGAGGATATTTAAAAAGAATGAAGGGCGTACTTCTTAAAAAAATATTAATTGACCAAAATAAACTAGTTTCATTCGTTAATTGTTACCTTTACCTTTAGCCACCCGATAGAGAGACAATGATAGTGCAAAATATTATTTTTTAAATGTCCTCTAAAATCTGAGATACACAACTTTTGCGCCGGGAACTGGGTTTTATTTGTATGGGATTTGGGCCACCTCCCTTTTATTAGTAAATATATTTGAATTGATTGATTGATTGGACAATTTGAAATCACACACCAACATGCGTAGCATGCGAGTCGATGCATCGAGAAAGCTTTCTTGACACTTTTCTCGCGCGAGCGTATTATCTGTCCCGCTCCTATTGTGCTGATATGAGCGGGACAGACATCGCGAGATAGGGGTCAACAGCGAGTCGTGGTGCGCATGCTACGCAGGCAGAACAGTCCTATATAGAAACAAAGATTTTAATTGAGTGGGCATTTTATCTAAACAACTTTTTGTTTTTAAATTATGCTATCCTTGGGAGACATTGTGTCAAGTTTTTTACGTCCTTTTTCATAGATCCCTCCCCCCAAACCGCCGCCGCCCGAGATGAACTTCATCCCCTCCCCGAGCAACACGGACTTCGTTTACTTGGTCGGCTTGGAGCACGTGGTCGACTATATCACTAATGAGGACCGGTAAGTGTATAAAGAGTAGTACTAGCATGTTTTTATCCACATTCGTAGCTCGATAACGTGTCGTGTAGGTGAAGAACGCACGTGTGAGATTCGTAGACCACCTTAAGAGAATTGTGTAGCTGTAAATTTTCATACAAAAAGGGAGGAGAAATGATAACGTTTCTCCCCCGTTAAACATAATCTAATTTTGATATTTTTTTACATGTTGACAGATTGAATGATACGTTTTTATTTTAAAGAAATACTGCTTATAACAAAAAATATTAGCATCTGAGTATCCATATTGTTTTAAAAAAAAAACTACCTCGAGCGTTTCAATTTATTTAAATTTAACTAAACCGAATTACTCAAAAAGAAAACCCTAGATTAGGTGTACTGAATCAAATGACATCAAAATTGCCTCATTTCATAAAGGTTAAGTGTGGAAACGTTATCGCCTAAAATAATGTTTCAGAAGGAAAAAGTTGGCAATCGCCTATTGGGACTCGCGACGCGTATCGTAACTACACAATCCCCTTAACTCTCGCGGTAATAATGCCATGGCCACGACATCACTGCGCGCTCTTCTTGAATGTTGCGTCCAAGTATTACAACTTAGTGGTCGCGAATACAAACTGAGAGGCCGACATTGAGACGGCATGCAGTGGTTGCTAAAACACAAGACGTTGGACGTTGGCGGTATTGAAGGTGTAAAGCATAATGTTGCGTACCAGTGGTTGCGATGAAACTTGTTGATTTAGAACTTGATATGCGCAGATGTAGGTACATAACATAACTAAGCTTCGGACGAATGAGTTTGCATGTTTGCGCATTGATTAAAACACCCTTTTCCATTTTATCGTCGTCTTTCCATTGATATTGTATAATATTTTGTTGCTACGACCCGAAATGTGCCGTCGAACGGATTATAAACACTGGCGTTCACTACAGCGAAATTGAATCGAATCGCTTTTCGCCCTGCGCGACCATATTTTGACGATTTTAAACTTTCGCGTTCTTTTATAATTTGTTTGACGAATTGCAACTTTTTATCAATGTAGGGAGGTCAACATTTTCCTGCGGGGAATTCTTATCATCATCAGCCTGGCCTTCCTTATGGATGGATAAGAAGAACTGACCATAACCCTCCACGCGGGTCCAATGCGGATTGGTGGGTTTTAACGACTGCAATTGCAGCCGGGACCAATGTCTTAACGTGCCTTCCGAAGTACGGAGGAGCTCGAAATAGTAAATATTTGGTCACCCATCCTGTGACCGACCATTGCGAAAGTTGCTTAACCTCAACAATCGCAGGCCGAGCGCGCGAAACACTGCGGCACGGCTCCTCCTGCGGGCTATAGCGCGGTCAATTCCGTTTGGCGTGCTTCCGCAGGTCTCTAATGGACGCACTTTCATAGTAAACTAGCAGCCGCTCGCGGTTTTACCCGCGTGGTTCCCGTGCCCGTGGGAATATCGGAATAAAAAGTATCCTATGTTTATAACCAGGCTATCTACTATCTGTGTACCAAATTTCATCCAAATCCGTTCAGTACTTACGGAGCCTATTTAATGCAAACAAACAAACAATAAAATCTTTCCTCTTTATAATATTATTATAGAAGTATAGCAGGCGATTTTTTGCGATTCGCTGCTCCTAGTGGATGCGGGGCATGATCGCCAATCAGTGTTTCCGTGTCCTTTAGGATGCCGCGGTCGTCGGTGCCGGCGGTGTGCGCGCAATGCGGCTGCGACTTCACGCCCGTGTGGCGCTGGGAGCGGCCGCCCGCGCGCCGCCAGGACGCCACCTTCAGCTGCGCGCCCGCCGCGCGCCGCCTGTGCGAGCTGTGCGTCTCCGGGAACGTCAAGCGCGCGCTCAAGGTACGGACGGACGCTCGTCTCGGCCACATGACACCCATTGCCAGGTATACCACGTTCAGCTGCGCGCCCGCCGCGCGCCGCCTGTGCGAGCTGTGCGTCTCCGGGAACGTCAAGCGCGCGCTCAAGGTACGGACGGACGCTCGTCTCGGCCACATGACACCCATTGCCAGGTATACCTGTTATTCGATACGTTTTGATCGAGTATAGAGGTATTGTACTTTTCTATGGACAGCTGTTTTATTTTTACTTGACTACGGCAAAACAAAAAAAAGTAGGGTTATGATTTTTTGACCGGTATTTATGTATGTTCATCTGTACCCACGTAACTTTTAAACTGCTGATTATATATTCACAATTGAGGTATCGTTGGAAGCGTCTCGATTGTCCGCTGGTTATAGGCTATTGCACGTCACATGAAATTGAATATGGCGCCCTCTATACGACATAAAGCGGTGTTTGGTGTCACATGAAAGCTCTTGGAAAGCACGTTTCAAAAACATATATTTTATTAATTTTTGCTCGCGGCTTTGCTTGCAGAAATCGAATTTTGGTAATCATTTTCACAGCATTACGTCTTAGAAGGGAGTTAAACTCAATTTCTCTCCAAACCTACCCAAAATATAGTCATCTTTATCAAAGTATCTACGTTGAAAATAACATTTGACATTTAAAAAAAGAATTTAAATAAAAATAAGATTAAAAACTAAAACCCGACTACTGAAAAATCACACTCTAAAAAGTATTTTTCAGTACGGGTTTTAGTTTTTGAACTTATTTTTTTGAGATTTTGTTGACGCCTCCATATAAAGTTGTTCGTATTGATGGACACCACTATAAGCCATCATATACTCAACCCCAGTAATCCGTGCAGGCGGAACACACGGCCCGATTGAAAACCGCGTTCGTTCGCGCGTTACAACAGGAGCAGGAGATCGAGCGGCGCCTGTGTGCGCCTAGTGCTTCGCCCCCGCCCGCGCCGCCGCCCGCGCATCGGCCGTTGCAGGTCAGTTTGTTTATATTTTACATAATTCTGTAAAATCGGACATATTCCACTTCAGTCTGAGAAGATATAAAGAAATTGTTAAATATAGTAATTGAATAGTAACGTAAACCCCAATTAAATTAAATTAGATCATCTTGTAACAACCTGTTTTTAACCTTCCGAAACATGTATTCGATTTTTACATTATCTTTATTTATTTTTTTGAAGTTCGTAACTGCATGCCGTGGCTGTCTATAATTAGAAACTGTATTTAGACTAAGATTCTATAGTTAATTTATTACATATTATTAGTACATGTTTTTGTTGCCCAATAAACAAATAAGTAAATAAATACATACAAACACATCCTTAACGCCGTCGTCGTCAGCCATTTTTAATGTCTCCACTACTGGGGCTCTGGCCTTCCTTATGGATGGATAAGGAGAGTGGGCCATGACCCACCACGCGGACCCAATGCGGATTGGTGGGTTTTAACGAATGCAAATGCAACCGGGGCCAACGGCTTAACGTGCTTTCCGAAGCACGGTGAAGTTCGACAAAGTACATTTTTGGTCACCCATCCCGTGGCTGACTATTGCGAAAGTTGCTTAACCTCAACAATCGCAGGCCGAGCGCGCGAACCACTGCGCAACGGGCTCCTCGAATCGAATAGATGTTTAATATAAATGTGTTTATCTGTATGTATATCACATATAATAAGGTAAGCTAATTAGATCTTATTTCTTGAGTGTGAAACTAAATGCATGTAATCAAAAAAATACTCAAAAGAATAGATATTTTCTTGTTTACTTATTTAATGTAAACTCTTTGTTATTTATTCAATTTTTATACCTTTTACAAAACACAGAAGTACAGAACAACACGACGTTGAGCTTGAGCACACTTTTATCGCGTACTTTATTAGTGCATTTTCTTAGTCCAATTGTAAGGGTTGGACCACATCTGTCAGCACGCTTTCGCCTTTTTCCGTCGCCCTGTCCTTTTCTGTAGCTCAGAACCGCCATTTGCTAGAGCGATAAAGATTGACGGAACACTTCAGCATGCGGCCTGGTGACTAGTGACGGTTCTGGCGTCACTAGTAACGAAGGCGATAGATGTGGTCTAACCCTAAAGCATCATATCTAAATTTAAAGTGACCACCTTACTTGGGCGCCGCAAATAACAGGACCTTATACAATTGCACAAGATTTTGCACGGCTTTATCGATTCTCCCTACCTCCTAAGCAAGCTAAATTTATCTACGAAACGCAACCCCCGAACTACTTACAAAACTTTTTACTTGCAGACGTACAAAAATAACACTTCCTTTTATAACCCGCTCGTAAGAATGTGTCGGCTTTACAACGAGATATCTGTGAAGCATAGCTACGCAAATTGATATTTTTAATCCTAATCCCTCAACTTTTGGAAAGTCAGTTAAACAACTAAATCTATCATAATAACACCATACGCCCATACCGCTCGCTGTCATAAGTGTAAATACGTATTAAATCAATTTATTTTTTAAAATAAAGTTTAAAATTAAATTAATGTCTAAGTTAATCAATTTGTTTTGAATAGTAGATCTTACTTGTTAAATCACTTTGTAAATGATGTGTCAACATAGTTTGGATTACAGTCTAGCACTTAACAATTATTTAATGTACCTATACATATAATTCTGATTGTAATCTGTTTTGTTGTCCGTATAATAATAAATAAATAAATAAATATCCCATCGACAGATGTCAGTGTCGCGCGCGAGTCCGCGGGCGACGCCCACTACAACTCCGGCGCCGCCGCCCGCCGCTAAACCCGCGCCACCGCCTTCCAGGTATCACATACTTTGTGTTTATACTTGATGATTATACAGTGGTGGTCACAATATATTAACAACACTAGCTGATTTTCATACAATCGAGGTAGCTTTGGAGCCTTGGGTCTCTGCTAAGGATTGACCGAGCTGTGAATGGCCATCCAGGGAGTAAATGGAGGAGATCCAGATTGCTATACATACCTAACTGATCTGATCAACATTCTAAAAGTTGTTTTACAGTTTTACAGAGTTTTAGTTTCAGAAATTCTATTAATTTTTATGCTATTTTCGCGTTTTTTTTATCATATCCATACATGTCTTGGGTTGGGTTGCCGCCACAGTGGCGCGTACATATCTCT
This sequence comes from Chrysoteuchia culmella, assembly GCA_910589605.1. NCBI lineage: Eukaryota > Metazoa > Arthropoda > Insecta > Lepidoptera > Crambidae > Chrysoteuchia > Chrysoteuchia culmella. The sequence continues at coordinate 7,793,999 of OU342665.1, read as the reverse complement.
GTGCGCTCGCCGCTCGCAAAAATTTGGTTCGAGACCGACGACGTCCGACTGTAGAATTATTTTATTAAACCTTTTTGTAAGATTTAGAATTTATTTTACTATAAAGTTGAACAATCCAGTTAAAGACATGGTCAAAAATTGACTAACCATTACAGTAAAATTGTACTTGTAACTATTAAATACTGTATTATATTAGAGACAATTAATATAAAAGTATAACGTTTTCTTAATTTACCAAAACTGTAATTTAACTGTTTAAATCGAGGCAGCCCTAGTGTTATTGATTTTGCTTCAAGGTCATGCGACCGCGTGGAGCTGTGAAGCGATAGTAAGCTTACGTCCGGTAAATACGGTACATAACATCATACCGTATATTCATCGTGCGCAGCGGTTAAGCTTAGGCTATTATAAAATCCAGTACCAACATTTCTAAGAGAGTGGTTTATCTGTTACGAAGTAACTGTTTAGTAATCTGTACCCGTTGTGTCAGAACACACTGATAAGCTAAATGGTATTAAAAAGACCTGTCATTATTTTCAAACGATTAGTGTGTGACATGTCAATCAACACGCGATTTCTCAACTTCTTAACCACTGTGATAAATATTAAACAAGAAAATATACTTGAAAAAAAAAACAACTAGTCTCATGTCGCTCTAACGGGATGACTTTATACATGAGACTAGTTGTTTTTTCAAGTATATTTTCTTTTTAATATTTATCACATAAAAATAGCGTTATAAAATGCAAAATTAAAAAGTTATTCTTAACCACTTCTATTCTCGTCTCGAAAGGACGAAATTCTCGACAAATATCGAGATCCAGGTGTAAATGCGCCATTACCGTGTCGTAGATCGCTGTCGCAGCCCGAGCCGTCGCTGCGTTCGCACCACTCGGAGCGAAACCGAGAAACTCCCGAAGTGCCCGCGAAGAAAGGTAAAGGTAACTAGATCGTGCCACCACATTACTGATTTTTTTTGCTTTTCATGTTTTTATTGCTTCATGTAAGCGCAGCTACAAACCTGGGGGTCTAAAAAGACGCTTAAGGAATATAATATGAATTCTCTGACATTTCATTTATTTATTTCCTATGGAATTTGCTAGTTTAAGTAAGTTTTTGTCTAAAGCAAATTCTGCTTCACTGAAACTGACACAGTTCTTAACCCCATAGAAAATAAACAATTAAATGACTTGTTATGAAAATCACATTATGATTCCTTAGCAATTTTGCTTATATTATAATTAACTTATATTACATTCTGTTCTGCCTAGAACAGATCAGAATAGAATCGAAACAGAAAAATTTACAAAAAAATATTCTCCTATAAATGTGTTGTTGCAGTTATGTTTAGATGCATGTTAAATAATATAAATAATTTGTTATGTTTTCCCTATTCACAAAACTTCGCTTCGATATCGATCGATACAGCGGATAGATTAATATTAATTTAATTGATATTAATTAAAGCATATAATTCGTGTGTTGTAGGGTCGTCTTCGAGCAGTACGAGTCAAGGCAGTAGTAGCAAGCAGCACCAGGTTAGTACAATGCCCAAAGCAAATGCAATGCCTACTATTATTTGGTTGTCAATTGAGACTGATTCAAGTTACTGAACTCCTTTTTTTACAAATCGTTTGATAACGTAAATTCGCATTATAAATTCATCACTTCATGTCATTTTCAGTTGACATAACTGATAGCTCATCAAATTCACATAACTCATTATGTACATTGTCGTTTCCAAAATTCGCTTCCATTCCTCTATGCCGCAATGTAAATTGACCCGAAATGCTCACAGAATAAGGCCCCTGCTGGTATCGCAAATAAATAATTATGTTTGTGTTGGTATCAGCTGGCGGCTGCGGCGGCTGCTCAGATGGCCTTCGAGCAACACAGCGCGGCGGCTATGCAGGCGTTGCAACACCAGCTGTTGAGAGGTAAATGCATTGCGGAATAACACGTTTTATATAACAGAATTGTTAAAAATGCACTTGTTGACAGTTAACACTAATATCTTTCAATAGTTTTTTCTTTTACAGTTTTCGCTTGGAGTGTTTTCGATTAATTCACCATAAATACGTTGATATTACTATGATGAAAACCGGGATTGTCACATGTTTGCACCCGTTTTTTATAATAGTGATAATGAACATTAATATTTCGTTGATATTGTCGGGATATTAGCTTTTTGTTATTGTGTGCCACTTATTCAATAAAAAAATATATATATATGATCTGCTATCTTATATTACCATTTTTTTTTATTCAAACAACAGTGGCCTGAGAACAACTTGTAAGCCGAGTTGATTTTAGCTATATTCGGATTTTCAATTCAGTAATTTTACAGGTTGTCAATGGGCATTTCTCTGTAATCTCGTACAGGGCACATATAAATGCTGTCCTGGCAATTATTTTTAACATTTGTCAAAAAACCGTGTCTTATTTCGAAGAAAATTAATTATTATTTTAGTTAGATAAAGAGGCTCACTGAATTTATACGTATATTCCGAGTAATTAGCGATTTTCCAAAAAATCATGACAGGGGACTGTTTTAGGCAGCAGGGGACTGATTTTAACGTGACAGGGGGCTGTTAAGTGAGACAGAGGACTGTTGTACCTACTTAAAAAAAGTCATTTACCATTAATTAATCATTTATTATTTTTATGACATATTTTTGCGTCAATAATCAACAGTTTCTTTATAAAAATATAACAGAAAACATAACTTTAATTAAACGTTAATATCAAAAATTAACCTTAAGTGCTAGAATGATTTTGTACTCACTGAGATCAACATGGAGACTTATTATTAAAATATTAATCATATTTTTTTTTATTCAGTATTAATTGAAATACGTACTATTATTAATATAATTATTAGAAAAGTCTTTTCTCTCAAATATATGATATTTCAACTGAGGTGTCTAATCAAATTCTAAGAATTTTTCTTAATCGAATAAGGCACATAATAAAGTATAATCACAATGAACTTAACATTTTAAAAAGTTAGCGTTCGAAAATGTCTACTTGAGTAGAAAACTGATAAAATATTCTCTTTCCCTTTAAAATCAAGTCAGGATTATCCAACTTTTGGACCACTTGATCAAATGACACGTCTGCAATGTCATTATCATCTATTCTAAAGATCTGCACTTTTTGGTCACAAATCTTGAGGAAAGTAACACGTAAGTCATTTTCATCGTCATCAATCTCATTAATTACGGCAGCATACCGATATTCTACATTTCTAGCTGGATATTTCACAAGAACGTAATCTCCAGTATTGTAACATGAATTCCGAATGCCACTCGTTCCTGCTATATCATCATCTGATCTTTGAGGGGACATGTTTGGCGTAGGTACCATTTCTGGCTTAGTAGATTCAAGATCTTCCGGTTCAGACTCTGTAAACACTTCTTCTACTGTCCATCTAGGTTTTAGAGCAAAGTTGATACAGCCAATCTTGTAATGCTCACAAGATCCACTGTTGCAAAAGCAGCTGAGACTTTTCATTATAAGTAGTTTACATTTAGTTGGAAGGCCGAGGATTGAGCTGGAATAAACACCTGCGACCTGATGCACATTTAAAGTGCCTTTAAAACCCTTCTGATCGGCCGCTTCCACTTCAACTTTATCGACCATTGCCTGGATGTCTTTACCGTCGATTGCGATACATGTGATGCCAAGGCATCGCTCTTGGATTACTTTAACAAAGCGATCAATATTATTGATGTCGCCTCCAGAATTAACAACAAAATCAGCTGTTCTCTTGCACGTTGCTCCGATACCATCCGGTGCACCTTTTCCATGGCCACTTTCGGTGTAGTTCCATGTAAAGTTTTCAATATCTGGAATTTCTTCAGAGAGTTTGGTAGCCATTATAAAAAACATAGTTTTATTACGATACTGCGTTACAGGGCCATCGCTCAAGAAATGCACTCGTTTAATGCCACGTGGAAGAGTCTTGAAAATTGGTCGTAGATGTGTCCAAACGGCAGCAGGTGAATGGGCTATGTTCTCGGAGACTGTGCAAAAAGAAAGGATGGAATTTCGTAGGTAAACTACTACGGTATGCAGGCTCAGTTGTGCTCGAGATCCGCCGAAATGAAAGGCCTGTATTTCTTCTGCGTACTTAGTGCAATAATTCTCGCTGAAATCGACGTGGATCAGGACTTCATCGTCTTGTAGGGCTGACTTCAAATCTTTCATGGCTTTATATTGGTGAACAATATTTTGCTGGTGATTCAAAAATTTGTGTAAATCTTTCTGCAAATTTATTATGAGCTGTCTTGGATGTACTTCAAATGTTTTTTTCAAACATTTACTCACCAGTCGGGGCTTTTTAGTCTTCAAATCTTGGATTTGTAGCCTTTCGGAAATCCACATTTTATATTTTATGACATTTCTGTTATTAAATTCTTTATATTTCGGATTTTTATCAAGGCAAATATGACATGATCTCGCCAAACAATTCACATTATACCGGTCACAACATATATCTTCCAGCAACTTCTGGTGATTGTTGTAAGTCAATATGTTAGCAGTATGAAGTGCGCTGAGCTTCATGTCTATGTTGTTGTGAACTATGCAAAGACATGTATCGCGGTTTTGAGTGTTTGGCTTCACAACCCAAAATGGACGGAGTCGGCAAAATGTTTGGTAGCTAATTTTTAAGTTCCCAGTCAAAAACTTTTTGTAAAGATTAAAAACTGTGTCACTAAGGGCCGGTATTTCAATATCGACTTATCTTGAATTGATCCAGGATTGAAGATATGTTCCACTTATGTGTATTTCAATAAACGATTAAAGTTAAGTGGCGCTTAAAGTCCATCCTAACTAGCCAATATTAAAGCTAAGGAATTCAGAGACTTAAGTGCCGATCCGGGATTCGTTGCTATGGTAACATATTTTTGACTGGCAAAAAGATATTTTAGTTTTACATTTAGGTATTTATTATCAGTAAATAAAATGCAGTTGAAGCATAAAAAATATTATAGTGTAGAAATAATGGCAAATTACAAGAATATTATGCGAAATTTTTAAGATGATGCGTAATGTAATGTAAAAATTTCGAAATGAGAAGAAATTCTAAAGTGATAAATTTTTTGGCGCTCTTTTTCATTGTGGAGCCTCCACAACGATTCTCATTGGTCGCTGAGCGTACAAGCGCAGCCAATGAGCGCTCACTGTCACCAAATGACAACAAAATTCATAGACAATTATCATATTTTGTTTGTTATGTTGCAATATTGCGACGAATCCTAGATTTGCTAAGGCGAGGAATATCCGGATTGAAATACGCTATTGTCTTTCACAAGTGATACTTAGCTCAAATGTTGGACTTAACTTAAGTCATAAGATAAGGTTACATTGAAATACCGGCCCTAAGATATCTCTTCTGTTTCTTCACAGATTTTCTAGTAATAAATTCTTTTTTGCCGGCTCCCATACGGCTATTACTGTCATCTTCGAAGAAATTCTGAACTTCTCTTTTATAACTATCAGGTATTTTACATCGCTTAGCTACAGGTACATCTAAGCCATTGAGATTAGATTTTTTTCCGGGTCTAGACAACGACTGCATTTCTTTAGGTATCGAGTACCTGTACTTTTGAACAATAGTGCCAGTAACAACTTTTTTAAAGATTTGTTTCTCTTTGGTACGTTTCAATGTGGAATAATTTTCTTTTAACTGCTTACTAATGACGTCACCAAACAACGCTTTCTTGACTACTTCTTTTCTTTGATCAGGCTCCTCTAACATTTTCAACATCTTTGTTTTAGGTGTATCTTCAACGTTCTTTTTGTTTTTATTTTTAAATCTAGCTAATCTTTTTTTGTACTTCTCAAGTTTTCTCTCTAAACGTAAGATCTTTTCGTTTCTTTCCTTGTTAAATTTCTTTCGTCGCTTTGTGGCTTCTTTTTTTCTTTGCTGTAGACTCGCGCTGGAAACTGCTGGGCTTGGAGCTGGAGATATTTGAACTGGAACTGGAGTGGCGGGTGTTTAGAATAATAAAATATTGGTGTGTAATAAGTAAAGTTCCTCCGGCCACTACTAGATGGCGCTGTGCGTATCTGTATCGCGCTATGGTTTTACTTAGCTAATAATGTATGGCACGGTCCTTTGTTGATCAATATATTCTTCTTAATTTTTCTACCACAACGAGTGTTTTATTCATCCTACAAGCGACATCTGGTGCCGAAACCCGGGAACAGTGAAAAGAACTTAGTAAATCGTAAGTAAAGTGAACAGTGAACTCAGTGAAGTGAATATCGTGGAAATTTTACGTGTTGTGATAAACTGGACTTAGTATATTTTCGTGCATTAATTCATAGACTTAGAATAATTTCGTGTAAAAAAAGACTTGTAAAATTTTAAAGTAATTCATGGACTTAGAATAATTTCGGCTAAAAAAGACTTGTAAAATTTTAAAGTAATTCATGGACTTAGAATAATTTCGGCTAAAAAAGACTTGTAAAATTTTAAAGTAATTCTTGGACTTAGAAAATTTCGTGATTGTGCTTCAAACACTTATAAAAATTACAACGTGCATTATATGGACTTTTAACTTTGAACTTCACTTCAAATTACAAATATGGATAAATTAGTTGCGAAGCAAGAAGCTCGCTATGAGAGGTTATTAAAATCTTATTCTAATTATAAAAAGACACCAAAGGACAGAATTAAGGTGACTTATGTAGAAGCGAGGTTGGAAAGTTTAGAAAGGCTGTGGCTGGAGTTTTTCGAGCAGCATCTTGAAGTATATTCACTAGCCTCTGAGAAGGAAAGAACTGAATTTGAATATTTCAAACAAGATACGATTACTGCTTTTGAGGAAATATATACCGAGCACAAAACAAGATTGAAAGATGATCTTCAGGTATTGACTTCAGCAGCGTCTGTTAATACTGGAAATCGCGAGCGGTCGGTTCAAACCTCCACAAACCCAAGCTGTGAAGTGAGATTGCCTCAAATTCAGCTACCAACATTTTCTGGCAACTATGAAGATTGGCAAACTTATTTTGATATGTTTACGTCGGTAATACACAGTAATCAAAGTCTATCGTCGGTTCAAAAGTTACACTATTTGAAAGGCAGTTTACAAGGAGAACCTGCTAATCTGCTGAAGAACTTGGCTACAACTGATGCCAATTATTCAGAGGCATGGTCACAACTATCTCGCCGTTATAACAATAAACGATACAATTGTAACGAAATAATGAAACGTTTGTTCGCGCAGAAAGGTTTATCAATGGAATCGGCAAATGGAGTCAAGCATATACTTGATACAACTTGCGGTTGTTTGAAATCCCTTAATAATATTGGAGTCGAAACAAAGGGATGGGATACCATTATTATTCATCTAGTGCAAACAAAACTTGATCAAGAATCCCGTAAACAGTGGGAAATGCACATTGGCTCAACCGAATCTGATGAACTTCCGACTTGGAAACAATTAATGAGTTTTTTGGAATCCAGATTTCGTACTTTAGAAATGACAGATAGTAGCCGGTTAGTGCAAAAGTCAAACACTACCAATTCCAATAAACAAAGTTCTAAGCAAAAATCATTTCACGTAGCTGTTCGAGATGAAAAGAATTCGTCGAGTGTTATCGTTTGTGGGATGTGTTCAGGGCAGCATCCATTGTATCAATGTAAGCAATTTGCAAAACAATCTCCCGAACAGAGATCCCAGTATGTACAATCACAGAGATTGTGTTTCAATTGCTTGTCATCTACCCATGGGGTGCGGAGTTGTCGTCAGTCATCATGTTGTCGTCGTTGTGGTAGACGCCATCATAGTTTACTACACCTTGAGAAGAAACAAGAATCGAACTTAGAGCAGAGCGAGCCTACTGCGGCTCCAATTACCAACGATTCTGAATGTAAACTTGTTGCACATTTTGCTAAGGAGAGTCAAAGTAGCACAGTGTTGTTAGCTACAGCTAGAGTTATTGCTAAATCATTAAGTGGCTATTCACAACCTATCCGAGTTTTAGTTGATCAAGGATCAGAAGCCTCTTTTATAACTGAAGCCTCTGTACAAGCATTAGGACTCAAACGTACTATGGTGAGTGGTATGGTGTCAGGAGTAGGAGAAGGTCAAACGAGGACAAAGGGTATGGTAATTTTAAGTTTACAGTCGCTCTATAATCCTAACTTCTCTGTACAAGTTAATGCTTTTGTTTTAAGTACTTTAACTTCGTTCCTTCCATCTGCTAACATGGCGATCTCTAATTGGCCTGAAATTTATAGTTTACCCCTTGCAGACCCAAAATATGGATCACCAGATAGGATTGATATGATTTTGGGTGTAGACGTTCATGGGGAAATAATAAAGGAAGGGCTGTTGAAACATCCAACCCAAGAGTGTCCGATTGCACAGAACACTCAGTTCGGTTGGATTCTGTCGGGAAAGGTTTATCAGAATTTAGCACAGGCTGAGAAACGAGTGTTAAGCTTACATATTCAACTAAATACTGATGAACTTTTGAAACAATTTTGGGACGTTGAGAGAGAGCCAGAAAGTCTACAACGAAAACTAACCAAGGAAGAACGTAGATGTGAAGAGATATATGAAGCGACTACTGTTAGAGACGACGACGGACGTTACGTTGTGAGATTGCCGTTTAATGGCCCCAATCCTGAGTGTCTCTACGGTCGAACTAAAAAAATAGCACTTCGCAGGTTTCATTTGCTTGAAAAACGACTCCTGAAGCAACCTGAACTATATGAAAGTTATAAAGAGGCCGTTGAAAATTATTTGCATCAAAATCATATGGTTCAAATTACTGATGAGAAACAAATCGACGATCCCCTTGTCGTTTATCTACCACACCATGCGGTCATCAAAGAGGATAAGGAGACTACCAAACTTAGACCCGTTTTCGATGCTTCTTGCAAGGGCGTCAACAATGTGTCTTTAAATGACAATCTACTCACTGGTCCAAAGCTTCAGCAAGACCTGAGACACATATTGATGAGATGGCGGCGTCATAGAATCTGTATGGTAGCTGATCTAGTGCAGATGTATCGGCAGATTTGTGTTGATGAGCAGGATGCAGATTTCCAAAGACTCTTCTGGAGGTCGAATCTCGATCAACCGATACAACATTTCAAGTTACTTAGACTTACGTTTGGGACTGCATGTGCACCGTATTTGGCGGTTAAAACTCTCCAACAACTAGCAGTGGACGAACAATCTAAATATCCTATTGCTGCTAAGTCCACACTAGAAGATTTTTACATGGATGATCTGCTCACGGGATGTGAAACATACCAAGAAGCTATTGAAATCTTTGAGCAGATGAACCATTTGATGAAGGCTGGTGGTTTTACTTTGCAAAAATGGTGTAGCAATAGCGACAAACTGTTAAAATATATCAAGGAGGAAGTACAAGACAACGATAAAACTTTAATCTTCAAAGTTAATGACACGGTTAAAGTTCTAGGTATTAGTTGGAACAAGAAATCAGACAACTTTGAATACACCTTAAAAATTCCAACTATTGATGACAGTGATGTAACTAAGAGAAGGGTTTTGTCTGATGTGGCAAGATTATACGATCCCATGGGCTGGATTGCACCCATTATCGTGACAGCTAAAATCTACATTCAGAAATTATGGAAGTCGGGACTGAGTTGGGACGAGCCTTTACCTTCGGAACTGCTTGATGAATGGTACGAATTTAGAAAAGACCTATGTAATCTCAAGGATATCATTATCCCAAGGTGGTTAAATTCTCATTCAAATAGTCATGTGGAGTTGCACGCTTTCGCGGACGCTTCTCAATTAGCATATGCCGCAGCCATTTATATGAAATCTGTAGACTGCAATGGAAATGTCTATGTTAATTTGATAACCGCCAAGACAAAAGTGGCTCCGGTTGAAAAACAAATCTCAGTCCCTCGGCTTGAATTGTGCGCCGCACTGCTCGCTGCCAAATTGATAAATGAGGTAGCTGAAGTTATGCAAGTGCCTAAAAAATACTTATTCGGATGGTCGGATTCCACTATCGTTCTGGCGTGGCTCGCCGGAGAGCCGAGCAGGTGGAACACCTTTGTGAGCAACCGTGTTTCAGAGATTTTAATAACGTTGGAAAGAGATCAGTGGGGTCATGTAAATACTCACCTTAATCCAGCGGATTGTGCCTCCAGAGGTATACGCACTCCAGAACTGCTTAATAACGAATTATGGTGGCATGGACCACATTGGCTGCGCGTTGCCAATGAGTATGAAGTTGGACTGAATGACGATGTTTATGTTACAGACGAAGAAAAGAAGCCAGTCAAGAATTTTAATATAACTATCCCTCTAATAGAAAGTTTTGAATGGAATAGATTTTCATCATTGTCTAAGGCTGTGAGGATTCTGGCTTATTGTAGACGGTTTTTAAGATTGAGAGTACCAAAAGATAAAAGACCAGAACTAACAAAGTACATCACTGTCAAAGAGATGAATGAAGTGTTACACATATGTATTAAGGAAACGCAAAGACTTTACTACGAGACTGAGATTAAGCAGCTGAATACCCAAGGAACCGTAGCTAAGAAAAGTCCACTACATACACTTTGCCCCATTTTTGACGATAATGGGATTTTAAGAGTTGATGGCAGGATACACCATGCACCTGTCGAGTATAATCAGAGACACCCAATTATTTTACCTAGTGAAAGTCATATCACTAAGCTTATAATATTGGATGCTCACATTAAGACCATGCATGGTGGTCCACAGCTCATGTTAAATTTTTTACGGTCCAAATATTGGATTATTCGTGCGAGACAACTAACAAAAAAAACTTATCGGCAGTGTGTAACATGTATACGATATTCGCGACAGAATAACAATCAGCTTATGGGACAATTACCGGAAGCCAGAATTACACCGTCAAGACCATTTGAAATTTCCGGTGTCGATTTTACAGGATATATAAATGTACGATTTTCTCCAGGTCGAGGGTCTAAGACCTATAAGGGTTACATATGTTTGTTCATATGTATGACGTCTAAGGCTATCCACTTGGAAGCAGTATCAGACTTGACATCACAAGGGTTTATAGCGGCTTTTCGCCGTTTCGTATCGAGGAGAGGTCACTGCAAACATATGTACAGTGACAATGGTACAAATTTTTCGTGTGCTGATAAGGAATTAAAACTTATGTTTACTAAGGCAGTATCAGAACTGCCCGATGAGATCGGTCAATTGTTGGCAGAGGAAGGTACGACTTGGCATTTCATTCCTCCACATGCCCCAAATTTTGGTGGTCTATGGGAGGCTGGGGTTCGTTCTGCAAAATCGCACTTAAAAAGAATATTAGGCAATTCGACAGCAACTTTTGAAGAGTTATCTACAATTTTAGCTCAGATTGAAGCTTGTTTAAATTCGCGCCCGCTGTCTTACTTAAGTAACGAATCGAATGACCCACTACCCCTCACACCTGGCCACTTTTTAATAGGTGAACCATTAATTTTAATTCCAGATGAGGACTATACAAAATCAAATATTTCGGGTTTACAAAGATGGAAAATAGGTCAAAAAATGATACATGACTTTTGGCGAAAATGGTCAAATGAATATTTGGTTTCTTTAAATCAACGTTTTAAGTGGACTACAAAAAAATCAGAACCCGAAATAGATGATGTTGTTATAATTAAGGACCATAATTTGCCTCCAGCAAAGTGGTTGTTAGGGAAAATTGTAGATAAACATACTGGCAAAGATAATGTAACTAGAGTAGTGACGATTAAAACTGTGAATGGCTTTTGTAAACGCCCGTGTAATAAACTTTGTTTTCTGCCTCGAGCCGAATAACGAAACATTTAGTTTTTTTGTAATGTTAAAAGTAAGTACTTATACGAAGATGTGTGATTTAAGTTTTTATTTTATTTGTGTTTATTTTGTTACTTGTAACTTGTGTTTCTTTAGTTACTTGAAGTTATATTTCTTTAAGTTTATTTTAAATCATCTTGTGCGTAGTGAATTCACCAAACATGAATGGTGGGCTGACCTTGTTAGATTTGTTCGTTAGAAATCTAGCCATAAGCTTAGAGTTAAGTTACTGTGATTTTGTGAAAGGCTGAGATCCTTTGGTGGGCGGGATGTTTAGAATAATAAAATATTGGTGTGTAATAAGTAAAGTTCCTCCGGCCACTACTAGATGGCGCTGTGCGTATCTGTATCGCGCTATGGTTTTACTTAGCTAATAATGTATGGCACGGTCCTTTGTTGATCAATATATTCTTCTTAATTTTTCTACCACAACGAGTGTTTTATTCATCCTACAAGCGACAGCGGGTCTTGTGGGCGGAGTATTTGCTTCTGGATCTGATAACGGCGTATTTTCTCGTATAAAAGTATTAGTGACGCTTTTCAGTCTTAGTCTTTTGGCTCGGTATACAGAACAATGTTCTTTCCACTTCTTTAAGGCAGATCTGTGCTCACGAGGTGTCATGTCCTTTACTAACTTTCGCAAACCTTTTTCTTTCTTCTTTTGATACTTTAACTTTTCCTTTTCTCTCATTTCTTCTCTCTTTTGAGGGTCATTTTTTTTTCTTTGGTATCGTAGTCGCTCTGCTTCTCTCTTTTTCTGTAGTAATTCCTCTCGGGATAACTTTTTCTTTTTAGGAGCCATATCATGTGTGTTCGATCGCCCTGTGTAAAATAATTAAATTTAATTAAAATCATTTTATTGCAGGCATAAAACCCATATTTAAGCAATACATTGTAAATTGTCAAAAAATAATAAAACATAATTGTAATAATAATAACAGAATAATAAATAATATAAGCTTAGAAAGGAAAGCAAATACTTTGATGATTCTTACGTTAATAAAACAGACTAGCGGATAAATTTACACAAACAATACTTAAAAACTAACCAATATGCAAAATACACAGTCCCCTGTTGCGTACAACAGTCCCCTGCTGCATTTTCAGACAGAGGACTGTTGCCAGGGGACTGTGTATTTCGGTTAGATTTCACAATATTTACAAAACTGATGTAAAATAGTTTTTTAAGAACTTACCGATCAATTTAGACACTAATTATAAATTAATAAACTGTATATAGAGATAATGAAATTAATTAACATAAACGTTATTACTAACCAGAGGACTGTGTGTGGTAGCGGACCAAACGCGTGTTCACCTCACGAATGACACTCTGACACTAAACAAAATGGCGCCTCGTCGCCGCATTTGGCAAGGTTGCCAACTTCACAACAATTTGCGTTTCGTTCCACTAAAAAAGCTTTTGTAAATATTACAGTTTCTTTATATTATGGATTTCAATTTTTAGCAGGGGACTGTATGGACATTCTGGGGACAAACTTTACAGGTGTTTACTAAATATAAGAAAGTTCGTAAAGAAACCTTGTTTTACGAAAATAATATAATTAAATTATTTTCTTTATGATATTAACTACCAAATGTATTTAGTTTCAATAACATCTTTGTAAATCTAATTCCTAGGCGAAAATACAGTGATGGGGACAGCCAAGGGACTGTTATTTTAGAGCTTTTATCACGTCTAGAAAAAAAATAAAAATAGTTATGATTCTAAAAACAATGCGCCCGTAAAGTTTCAGGGTTAAAGTTTCATTAGGAGCGTCTTTTTTTTAAATAATTAAATTACTTTTTGAACAAATTGGTCGGGACAGCAGATTACGAGGTTACAGAGAATCGCCCCAATGTCACTTTGTAAAATAATGCTATATTAAATGTAGCTATAATGATAATATTGATTTAGTGTGCGTGAATGGAATCAATACTTAATGAATTGGAATTGGAAAAACAGTTTAAAACAGTTCAAAGCAGGATTATTTTTACAAAGTGACATTGGCACCTGTCAAATTAATCGACAATCCGACTATAGTTGTTTTTTTGTTAATAATTGATTTATATTTGACTTACTTTCAGGCTTAAGCGGCGCGGGCAGCACCAGTGGAATGTCCCAGGCAGCGGCAGCAGCAGCTATGATGCAGTTCTCTCCATTACTTTACACTTACCAACTGGCTATGGCACAAGCGTCTGCTATTGGGAAGCGATGTACGTATATACTGTTTTAAGATGACCACTCTTACTTATCCTATTATTTGCATCTAGGGGCACATCTAACCGGCCACCCCGTTATTTTCATACAAACGTACTCACATAAAAAAATATCAATATATTTCTGCAAAGATCTATTTGCTAATGTTTAGGTTAAACGTTTGACTAATAGACACAGACAAAACAGAAAAGGAAACGCACAAAAGACAGCCTTAATGCTTCTTCTTTTTGGCGTGTCATCTCTGACTTATATTTTTGAGAACTAAAATCAGCCACTGAAACACAGTGGTCTTGTGAAGGTCCTCCTGTGTACAGATGTAAGGACACGCAGGGCAAGACAAAAGATGTGCCATTGTCTGGGGGAAATTCCACATAGACAAGTGATCTCGGAGCTGTGCAATGCAAGATTTTCTATACATTTTAATGTGTTTGCAAGCGCACGACGCTACTACACGTTTCGTTGCATGTTACGATGCATGTAATCTGAACAAGGCTTTTAGGGCTCATCATCAAAAAAAAACTCTAAAATTATACCACATACAAAGTGGTGGTCACATAATTAACGACATTAGCCGATTTTCTTACGGTCGAGGTAACTTTGAAGTCTTGGTTCTCTGCTAAGTATTGACCGAGCTGTGATCTGATAAATGATCCATACAAGGAGTGAGCGGACGAGATCCAGATTGCTGTACATACCCAACTGAGCTGATCAAAATTCTAAAAGACATAAGAATTAGAGTTTTCAGTTTCAAAAATTCCATACATTTTTATGCTATTTTCGCGTTTTTTTAAAACATATCCATACATCTCCATAAATATCCATAAATGTTGAACAGATTAGTTGGGTGTGTATAACAATATTGATCTCCTCCATTCACTCCCTGGATGGCCATTATTAGATTACAGCTTCATCAATCCTTGGCAGAACCAAGGCTCTAAAGTGACTCGCCCCCCTAGCATGAACGCCACTATATCACGCGATATGATATAGCGCATCATGCTGTTTTGCTTACTCCGCTAAGATGTGAGCGGGACAGCGGCACGTTATCGAGTTATCGAATCGATAAAAGCCGCTCATGCTAAGCCTACTGGATTGTATGAAAGTCGACTAGTGTCGTTAATTATGCGACCGCCACTGTATATGGAATAAATATAAACAGAGTATTTTTAATTTTAAATGTACATGATGGCATATAAATCTAAAAGTGCTGTTCCATCATCAGCCTGTGGGCGTCCACTGCTGGACATAGGCCTCTCCTAGCTCACGCCTATTGTGACGTTCATAGGGGGCTATTAGCCTACTGCTACCAGCTGGCCAGGCGGGTTGGTAGAGGGTTTGTTTCAAGTTTTCCTTCTCTCGCAAAGTGCTGTTAATCCCCATTAAATAATTACTGCGTTTGTTTTCAGCTGGCAAAAACAGCAACAGCGGCGGTGCAGCGATGGCAGCCGAAATGCAACGCGTGGCCGAGGCGCAGCGGCAGTACCTGCTCGACATGATCCCGGGCCAGCACGCGCGCAACCCCTGGCCCAACAACTAGTATGTACACATGTATTCTTTAATTATTTAGGAAAATTAAAAAATATTAATACAAACAAAATATCATGTTCTTATATACCTATACATACATACTATATTGTTTGGCGCAGGGGTACTAAGCCTGCCTTCTGCGCCAGAGGTCCCGGGTTCGATCCCCGGACAAGACAAATATTTGTGTACATGAACATGTCTATTTGTCTTGGTCTGGGTGTTTAATATGTATATTATGTATGTATTTACAAAAAAAAAAAGTATATAAGTATGTTTATCCGTTATCTAGTAACCATAACACAAGTTCTTAATGAAACTTAACGTGGGCTAGATAATTGGTGTGTTTGTATGCAATTATTTATTTATTTATTTATATTATATTTCTTACACTCACACCAATTAACCTAACCCCAAAGTAACCACTGCAAGGCTTGTGTTATGGGATACTAGGGTAACGGATATAAATAAATATAAGTATTTGTGTGTAGAAATATATATTAACGTCCATGACTCAGGTACAAATGAATATTGGTTATTTGAGAAAGAAGAAGTCCATAAGACTCAATTGTTCAGGAGACAAAAAACTGTCTACTGAAAATAAATTCTAAAGTATGGTATAATAGACTATTTACGTACATTTTAGATAGCTAAAGTAAGCAAATTTAAAAATATTAAAAAAAAAAAATTAAAGTCCCTGGACTTGTGTTGTTTCTCATGAAAATAAATTACATTTCATTAAGCGAAATAAGGTTTTGTATAAAATTAGTCAATTATATACTAACAATAAAAATTTTATCGTGAACTACTATTTTTTCTCTGTATGTTACAAGCTGTTTGAAAATGGTTTGGCAGATATTTTTTTTTTGTTACCGTTTAAGTTTTTCAATACAAAAACCTTTTTCCGCGTTTTGGGTCCTTTTCTTTACATGCTCGGTGCACGGGCAACTTTGTAACTCCTTTGGGTATCTAATATGGAAAAGTGACAAAACAAGCCTCCTACATATGATTTTGTTAGTACAGCAACATTTATCCGGGACTTATATTGTTTCTCAACTACAAATTTCTTTTGACAGCTTCTACTTCGGTGTAGAAAGGTGGACTAATGCTGATTCTTTGCGATCGTGTATTTACATACAAAGAGCACCTTGGCATCATAACTTGATTTCGTCAAAATTGTGACTTATGTTCTTTCTCAAATAACCAATTAAAATGCTCGTATTCATTATACAAACATTTTCCCCTACCCGGATTTGTACCCAGGACCTCAGAGCAGGCGATACCTTGAAACCCGTGTAGGTGTACCACGGAGATCGCCATTACTAAGCAGGTTCTAACGAAAAAAAGACGCATGTCAGTCAGAAATGGCACTTCTCCATAAAAAAATAGCACATCATGTTTTTGCACGTTCCCTTTTAAATCATAAGCAGCGCACTTTAATCAGATGTTTCTGATTTCAATTAGATATAGCACATTCTATCAGACGCACTTTTCTTTTAGCAACAGAGCCTTTCGATAAACAATAGCACATTTAAATCAGAAACAGGACATTCCAATCAGAAACAGTACATTTCAATCAGAAACAGTACATTTGTATAGCAGTACATTTCAATCAGAAACAGCACATTTGAATCTAAAATGCACAGTTCAATCAGTAACAGTCCATTCCAATCATAAGTATTAACCTTGTAATGTATTGTTGCTTGCAGGTTCAGCATTGCCGGCGACCGCAGATTTGGTTCGGAGATCAAGTGTACTGTAAGCTAGTTGTATTCAGTAGATAGTAAGAAACTTTTCGAACATTTTTAATCATAGATCAAGTAATGCACAATATATGAATGAAAATACGTAAATCGTATGTAATAAATAAGTTAAAATAATATAATTAAATTAAGAGAACGCGTGCGAGGATAGGTTTTAAGGATAATTTGATCGTTTTGTATGAGGATTTTAAAGATATAAATAAATGATGCAATGGTAAGGATAACATTGTTTTATTCGAAAATAAAGTGCTATAAACGTAATATCTTAACATAATATAAAATGCGTGTAAAAATACCTTTTGTATTACTTAAATTATAATTGTGGGCACAGACCTATACCGAGATAGACGAAAAGAGCGCTACAAACTGTATGAGAACCCAGCGTGTCGAATTTTTCGTATCTACGATGACGTCACGAGCGAGATGTGTGGCAATGTTATTGACGAGCTCTTGCAAGCACTGCCCAATTAACCATTTTCATTTCTGAGTGACGCGTGTTTTCATGGCAATGGTCTCAAGCGGACTGAGTTTGACCATGGTCTCGATATAGGTTCGTGATTGTGGGGTATAAAAATATTCTTATGTAATACCTAATGGAAATGTGTTAGTATAAATTTTCTCTTCAAATCATTCTTTCAGCATGATGGCTGATGCGACTAGTTCCTGTAAAAGAAATTTTCCATCAGTCATGAATTACTATTTACCTAACATTGAAGGGTCAATTCGTACCAGCGCAGAGGCGAAGCGCATTGAAGCGCCAATCTTAAACTGAGCATAGCAAATTCACCCTTATCACCATATTACTTCTGAGTTAAAATGCTAATCGCGCTCATGCGCGCGAATTCGAGCGTCTTCATTTTTATCTCAGTTGTGCAGATAAAGGTGGATTTGGTATGCTCAGTTTCAGACTTTGATGAGCTTCTTTGACTGCCTTAGTATCAACGACGAGATATCAACGAGTATGAATCAACCCTAAGACGTTTATTACGTGTATTCTCGGTGGGGGTGGTACTACCGAGATATTTTTTCCCGGAGATTCCATTCCCAGAGGTTTAATTAACTAAACTAATGTGGGAATTCTAGGTCTGATGCTAAGATATCGAGTCGTAATTTGGTCAAACGGTGATATGGAATTAGTGATTTAAATAAAACACCTTATGTGCATCCAAATAAGACAGATCTGTGTCAGCCGCGATGATTTGTACGGCGTCCAGTATGACGTCGGCAGCTTTCTTCACGTTCTTGCTGAACATCGCTAGGACTTCGCTCACTGAAACCTGTGGACAACATGTGGTAGATAAGAATTTATAATTTACACCCGTCAGCGTCGATAAACACGATACGGGTCTGACGCAAAATGTGCACTTCACAAAATGAGTACTCCCCTAAAAATTTACATTGTGTAGAATGTGCATTTCACATGAGAAAAGCACATTCACATCATATTTCAATATTCAAAGATGGCAGACGACACTGAAGTTAATCATTTAATAGTAGTAGACCGTTCCGTACTATGGGATAAAACAGATATATCAAATGTAGAATTAAAATTTCGACGTTATGACGTCACATCGTGAAACGGCGGACGGGGTGTATATTTAGTTCTCTATAAAGACTTTATTTTTTAGCTATTCGAATATGAACTTTATGCGGCCTTTTAGTATCAAATTCGTGGCATTGCTCCTTCCAAACTTTGGTGGTTTGTAGCTGAACGCAATCGCGAGCCTGATAAATGGACTCTAGTCTAGTTTATTAGTTATAATATGCATTGAATAAGTAACTCGAAAATTTTAAAGATGTCGAAGTTGTTTACGTAAAAAAAACTTACGGGGGTCTCGTTTTCTCTCCAGCAATCGTAATCGGTGACCACCGCCACGGCCGCGTAGCTCAAGCCGGCCTCCTTCGCCAGGACTACCTGTTGGTTAGGTTTATTCATTACATTTACGGCGGGGTTATTGCCTAAAAATCGACGGAACGTCAAAATAAAAATGGTATTACGTATGTGATCGCTGGCTGTATAGCGGCGACTCGTTCTCTCGCGCTCCTACATAGAGTGCGAGAGTGAGAAACCACGATGAATGCACATTATAGTTCATCGATTGTTCGGTAGAGGCCGCTCTGTAACAGTGCGGTTGCTATGGTGATACGCAATTTTTGCTATCGCTTTGCTGTTGCAAAGATAGGTAATACTAACCCAGCGGAAAAAACTATCCTATCTAATATTATAAATGCGAAAGTGTGTTTGTTTGTCCTTTCTTGACGCCCCAACTAAGCAACTAATCGACATGATTTTTGGCGTAGAGTTAGTCGAAAGGACGGAGAGTAACATAGGCTACTTTTTATCCCAATAGCCCCACGGGAACGGGAACCAAGCGGGTAAAACCTCGGGCGGAAACTAGTTTAAAATAATTTAGACATTTTCCACAGTAAAAAGTATGCTATACATTGGGCAGGAAACAGTGAAAAGTATGCTATACATTGGGCAGGAAACAGTAAAAAGTATGCTATACATTGGGCAGGAAACAGTGAAAAGTATGCTATACATTGGGCAGGAAACAGTAAAAAGTATGCTATACATTGGGCAGGAAACAGTAAAAAGTATGCTATACATTGGGCAGGAAACAGTAAAAAGTATGCTATACATTGGGCAGGAAACAGTGAAAAGTATGCTATACATTGGGCAGGAAACAGTAAAAAGTATGCTATACATTGGGCAGGAAACAGTAAAAAGTATGCTATACATTGGGCAGGAAACAGTAAAAAGTATGCTATACATTGGGCAGGAAACAGTAAAAAGTATGCTATACATTGGGCATATGGGCAGGAAAAAATCTATAACTAAACATCAGAAAGCAATATTTTTTCCAATGGTGGCGGTAGTGCATTTAAACACTGTAATTTTGTCTAAAAAGGGTGCTAACGCAATATTGCTAAGTGAATTCCTTATCAATTCATATAATTGTTTATTTTCTATAGAGTTTAAAACTGTGTCAGTGTCAGCCTAACAGAATTTTTTTTAATTTTTTGAAGGCAAGAAAATTTATAATAGCATATTACATAAGAAATAAACAAATAATGAATTGTCAGGGAATTAACTTAGCAATACTGCTTATGCGCCCTTTTTAGTCCCTCAGAAAGTTATTTAGGGGTGCTCATAGTAAAAATTGTTAGTATTGTCGGTCTACCAGCCCAAGTAGTTCTGGAATTAAAAATATGACGGCGTATGAATATGTAATACCTCGGGTACAGTGGTCATGTTGACGAGGTGGCCGCCCCACTGCCGGTGCATCAGGCTCTCCGCGCGACTCGAGAATCTGAAATTATATCAATAAAACTGGTGATTCTGTGTCTAACTATCCCCCTGTTTCCACTGGCGAAAATTATTTTACAAGAAAACATGTTGTAACCGTATTGAAAGAATGCATTATTTGACAGTTCCTATAGGTCATCTCTCCGCGGCCGCATTATAATTTACAACATGTTTACTTGTACATTATTGTTTTACCAGTGGAAACGAAACGGGGGTATCAAAGATAAGAAATTCTAAAGACCGTTATTACCGCAAAACAAAAGGGTGATAACGATTAGGCAATTGCGTGCAGGGGGCTAATTGTATTTTTTTAAATCTATCGCAATCCCTTTCAATTCGTCATTTGAAAGAAATTACATACTTCAGACCGTAACTATACTAAATATTATTTTAGTACTTTGAATCCATATATTTTGGGTTTGATGTCGTATAAAATGGTATAGATGCGTACCGTCTCTATCAACAATTCGTCGTTCATTTTCACGTACTCGCAACTGCACGTCCCGGACACGGCCCTGACGTGTGGATAGTCCTTAAATGACTTAACAAACTAGATTCTTTGCCAACTGGCCTATTTTTGGACATTTTGAGAATTGGCTATTCTGTGAACTTGACATTCTGCTACTTAACTGGTCATTTTACCATCGCTGTATATTTTGCGAAATGACCATTTTGCGAACGCTATATTGTGCACCTGACAAGTTCTAGCAATAGGTAGGTATATGCTCACCTCGGTCCCTGTATGACAACAGCAGTTCCTTTCTCATGGCACTTGTACTGGCGTCCTCTTGCCGCTTGCAGCAACGCGGTTCGCGCCCGCTCGCAGAAGGCGGGCCGCATCGGCAGGTGGCACACGCCGCGCGGCCCGCTAGCGGTGCGGTCGTAGAACGTGCATTTGCGACCCCAGGTTCTAACGATATGGGTTAAGGATTAAATATTTTACTTGAGTATGTAAGTAACAGTAGAGTATAGCTAAAGTACTTAAAATGCAAGTTTAGGGACAGAGTGAAAAATTCGATGATACACAGAAAGATGTAGTGACTAAAATATATAGAAAGACACAATGTAACGTACAAAAGGCGAACTTAACAAAGTTTTGATATTTTAGAACAGTTTCTTTTTGTGACCGATGCCCTAATATGTAGCAGGTATAATTTTGGTATATATTTGCGAAGGTTTATAATTAGTTTTTAGTAATGAATAATTTTATTTGTATGCCTGTACTTATTAAGCTGTAAACCTTTAAAAATAAATAAATTAAACTGTTGTCTGCTATCTTTAGTTAGGCAAAAAAATACCAATCCGGTACAAATTACTAGTTGAAATCCACTATTCTTCAGCCAACTTATGGAGAGAAAGAAATGTTTGTAAAATATTGTAGTGTATTGACTTGTCTATTTCGAAACTAAAACTCTAATTTACGAGTAGGAATATGATCTGCAAAAAATAACTGAACATTCAGCAAGATTCTAAGTGACCGATATCAATATTATGCAAATTAACTCATAAGAATTGTCTTTGGAGTCAGAAAATCAACCATAATCACCTGTCAATAAAATCGTCCAGTATAACCAGGTCTCCCGGCTGGTACTCCTCCACCAGCGAGCCGGTGGCGGTGGTGGCCAGGATGTGGGTGCAGCCGATCTGCTTTAGCGCCCAGATGTTGGCACGGTAGTTCACGTCACTGGAACAAGGAACAACAATGTTTATTTATCTATACTAACATTATAAAGAGGAAATATTTGTTGTTTGTTTGCATTGAATAGGCTCCGAAACTACTGAACGGATTTGGATGAAATTTGGTACACAGATGTAGATAGTCAAACTCAAAGTAATTTTTTTTTGTTGTTTTGAGCTTGTTATGACTTATACTTACTATACTTTTTATCCCGGTATTACCACGGGAACGGAAACCATGCGGGTTAAACCGCGAGCGGCCGATAGTTTATTTATATATTACAAAATGTTACAGTTACAGTGCAGTCTATATAACTTCTCTTCCCGTTACAGTAAAACTTTGCTCTAAGGCTGTTAGGTACTGTAAGGCATTGAAGGATTCATTCTACATTGGACGCATTTCACAGGACTGACTCTAAGGGCCTGCACAGACGACGGACTTTGGAGGACTTTTTGTCCGCGACACGACCTGATTACTAAGAACCAGGGGCGTGCATTGGTTTTCCAGCGTAGTAGGCACTGTAGATCTAACTAGTAACTTTGCACTTATCCTATCCTGCTACCGAATATTATAAGTTTGAAAGTTTGTGAGGATATTTGGATGGAGGAATGTTTGTTACTATTTCACTCAAAAACTACTGAACTGAGTAAGATGAAACTTTACAGCAATGTAGCTTATATATCAGAAAACCACATTGTATGCAAATATTTATAATTATCCTGATATTCCCACGGTAACGTCAACCACGCGGCGAGTGAAACCGAGTGCGGCCGCTAGTCATAAATGATAAGGTTCGTAATATTTAGTAGGAATATTAAAATGCTGACGAGTTTGATTGTTTGAGCACGCTAATCTCCGGAACTACTAGTTCGAATTGAAAAAATATTTTTGTGCTGGATAGTCCATTTATCTCGGAAGGTAATAAGATATTTAATATCACGGTACGATTAATAAGAGCAGAGCATTAATGTAAAACGTTACAGAAACGGGAAAAAAATATTAGTTTTGGGAGTTTCCGTTGCGGACGGTGTGTAAACGGTTAAAGTTATGTATAAATCATGTATGACGAAATTATTCCCCATCAAAAGTTCTAAAAAAAAGTCCGCGACAGCATATGTCTATGTTTTATGGTTAACTCACTATAACCATTTTTCAGATAATAAAATTTGTTCTAAACTAATGTATTATTTGAGAAGCTGTTTTCATAAACATGATATTAATCCTTATCTAAATAAATACGTTAATCATCACAAGTATTTAATTTTGAACAAAATTGTCCTTTACATCATTAAATTTTAATTAATATCTTAAGAAATATGATAGTTTTAAAATAACTCCTCAACAAAATAATTCGCGACCAAATTCATTCGTCAGGTAGGCATGCTTACTTTATACTGATATATTCCGGAAGTTTAAGCTAGAACGTTACACGTACAAACAGCGCCCTTCTTGCCATGGGCGGTTTATACTTGAGCAATACTTTTTCTAAATATGTTGTATTCTTGTATGAAACGCTGCTTGTTTCGAGTAGGCAATTTCGAGACTGCCTATAGGTAGGTATTCAGTATTTAGCGTAAGGAATATCTTAGTGGGTGAGTGTTGAATAGAAGTTTAAACTAAAATAAAATAACTTTAACACTTATTGTATATTTATTTAGGTTTTGAATGAGGTAGGCACTGTGTCCGTTTCGACTGCTCGGCCACAGTGTCCCAGAAAAAAAACGACTACGTCAACATTACGAAGTAATTTGTAGAAAACTAATAAAGAAAACCGCAAATTTGCAGAACCGATATTCAGAAAGTTATAAGGGCTTAACCATGGCCGCGCAGTCGAAACGTGGAGAACTGCGCGGCCACGGAGATCTCAGATACGGGAGCTACATAGACATCTCATTCTTTTTGCTAATCACTGATATGATTTCGCAGAAATTGTAGAAAGTCTTAATAGAGCCTTGAAGTATGTACTTTACGAGCTATAGTTCTTTAAAGTCGTGGCCGCGCAGTTGAAACGGTGACAGCCGAGCGAACATAGGGATCTCAGAAACGGAGCTTCTCAGAGGTCCCATTCTTTTTGCTAATCAGAGATACGATTTCGCAGAATTTATAGAAAGTTAGAGTAAAGCCCTAAAGTTTGTAGTTCACAACCTGTAGATCTTAAAAGCCATGGCCGCGCAGTCGAAACGGTTAGAACCGCGTGCCCACTCAGATCTTAGAAACGGAGCGTCGTAGAGGTTCCATTCTTTTTGCTAATCACTGATACGAATGTTGATAGTATATAAATGGCTGGCATAAGGACCTGCATGATATTTAAATAAACCCCTGCGTATTTCATGAAAACGCCTATAATTTTTGAATAGCTATTTCATGATTCGGAGATTGCTAAGGTACTGAGTACTTACTTTTGCAACTACTATAGGTACGTGCCTCGTACCTAAGATCTTTAAATCTCAATTAAATTAGATATTGCGTGTAATTGATTAAATATTCCGACGAAGCGTCGAAACGTTTTGTGAGAAAAATTACCTGTAAAGCTAGAAGTAGGGTGACCATGATTTGTATTGCACCAAACAGACATTTCCAAAGGCGTCGCCATTTTAATCACGTAGGTATTACTTATCATAATGAGGTATACGTATGGTTAGTTGGATGAGGAAAGTATAGGTACAGTTACGAAAATATTTATACCGTTTTCGTATACATACTAACAATAACATATTGACAAAGAAAACACTTATTTAATCGGACACTCATTTATATTTCCTTGAAATAGGTATGCAACGTATTATGATTTGTACAAGTACCATTGTTTTATTTACGTTCTTGATCATAACGATATCGTAACTGTTTTTGTATTTAGCGTGAAGATTATTATAAATTATTCAGTAGAATTTGACAGGTGCCAATGTCACTTTGTAAAAATAATCCTGCTTTAAACTGTTTGTCGTACTGATTTGCGCAGATCCAGTGCCAGTTCAGTAAGTATTGATTCCATTCGATTCGATATTATCATTATAGATACAATAAAATTCAACATTATTTTACAAAGTGACATTGACATCCTGTCAAATCAATCTACTAAGTAAAAATTCGACTTTAAATCATTGCGGTTAGACCCCACGCAGAACTGAAAGTGACAACATTCTGATGTTTTGAGTTCCAAAACTACTTTTATGATTTAATCAAAATAATTTCAAACTAATGTTTAAAAAGAAGTGTTAAAGAGACCCAACAGGTGGCGTTGGTTTTGCAAAAGGAATGGATAACGTTCAGTTTGTTGAGGAGGTATTAGATTAAGTACCTAATTATATTCACAGAGGTTTACTAAGAATCTACGCGACACGAAATGTTACTAACCAGCACTAAATTAAATACTTAAGTCGGTATGTTAAGTACTTTTTTGAGCCGATATCTGAAAAAACCGTACAAAAGCGTAAAATTTTACGTGTTTGGCACGGGCAACCAAAACAAAAATCCAAAAAAGTTGAATAAACATTTTTATTCTTCTGAATATTTTACAAGGGACATTGTAAGCTTCAAGAAAATGGATGATGACATTCTGTCACCTTTGGGCAACTCGAGTCGATATCGCGTGGTTTTAGTTCCCATGGGAATGTTTTCATCTTTTTATAATACCGGTATCAGAGATGAAGTGAAAGGTGAATTGACACTGCAACGCGAATAAATTTCCTTCGCTGTTTCAGATTGCTTTGAGTGGCTTCACTCCTTCGTCGTTCTAAAGTTTAGACACCATAAAAAATATATGTAACTATATAAAAAGCTTGATGAGTTTTTCAATGTTGCGTGTGCACGTGGGTGGGAGCCGCCTCGCTGCTATAAGGGTTATAAAAATACCACGCGAGCACATGAATAAATGTTCCGACCAGAGGACAAGCTTGTTCCGCGCAAAAATGCCTCGGTTTTATATATTTTTTAGTCTAAGTATTATAGTATATATATAGTATAGATATAGTACTTACCTACACTACACAGCACCGCAACCACAAAAAGTATCGATGCGAACGCATTCTGAAATCAGATTAAGTGCTTGGCCAGACTGAACACGCGGGCGCGGCGCGATGTCTCAAACGTATGAAATTTTACTAGCCGCGCCCATCCGCGTGCCCACTGTGGACACTCGAATAAGGTTTCATATAGGAGTACATCGCGCCGCGCCCGCGTGTTCGTCTGGCTAAGCACTTATTTATGCTATTGAAATTCACCTTTCACTTCATCTCTGATACCAATGCTAGAAAGAAACAAAGTATACAAACTTATGACGTTGCATACTTAATTCTTTGGAAATGTCTGTTTGAGGCAATACAAATCATGGTCACCCTACTTCTAGCTTTACAGGTAATTTTTCTCACAAAACCTTTCGACGCCTTCGTCGCAGTTATTTAATCAATTACATGACGCAATATCTAATTTAATTGAGATTTAAAGATCTTAGGTACGAAGCACGTACCTATAGTAGTTGCAAAAGTAAGTACTCAGTACCTTAGCAATCTCTGAATCATGAAATAACTATTCAAAAATTATAGGCGTTTTCATGAAATACGCAGGGGTTTATTTAAATATCATGCAGGTCCTTATGCCAGCCATTTATATACTATCAACATTCGTATCAGTGATTAGCAAAAAGAATGGAACCTCTACGACGCTCCGTTTCTAAGATCTGAGTGGGCGCGCGGTTCTAACCGTTTCGACTGCGCGGCCATGGCTTTTAAGATCTACAGGTTGTGAACTACAAACTTTAGGGCTTTACTCTAACTTTCTATAAATTCTGCGAAATCGTATCTCTGATTAGCAAAAAGAATGGGACCTCTGAGAAGCTCCGTTTCTGAGATCCCTATGTTCGCTCGGCTGTCACCGTTTCAACTGCGCGGCCACGACTTTAAAGAACTATAGCTCGTAAAGTACATACTTCAAGGCTCTATTAAGACTTTCTACAATTTCTGCGAAATCATATCAGTGATTAGCAAAAAGAATGAGATGTCTATGTAGCTCCCGTATCTGAGATCTCCGTGGCCGCGCAGTTCTCCACGTTTCGACTGCGCGGCCATGGTTAAGCCCTTATAACTTTCTGAATATCGGTTCTGCAAATTTGCGGTTTTCTTTATTAGTTTTCTACAAATTACTTCGTAATGTTGACGTAGTCGTTTTTTTCTGGGACACTGTGGCCGAGCAGTCGAAACGGACACGTAGGCACTGCCTAATTGCCTATATAGAATGCACGCCCCTGCTAAGAACATAAAGTTGAATATATAACGAATACTATCGCGTACTTTTCATGGATATACGCGATCTTAGTTCAATCTTATTTGGTTAACCCTTTAACCGCCACACTTAATATTAGTTGTCGTGCCCCCAGCGCCAGGCACAGTAAAACGACAAATAAATACCTACAACAAACAGAGATGCTCAGTAGTAAATCGATATTTCTTTCGATAGGGACATACGTCTCTTTCGAACACTTACAATTTAATTTAAATATCATAACAGATAGATAGATAGACTTTGTATGTTAACGGCAGAACAATAGGTTTAATTATGTAATTAGTCAACTACTTTTGTTTCTTTTCTTCTGCAATGATAATATTAAGTCATTCATAATAAACTTAAGCTATTTATTAAATAATATTTGGTAACCGGCCTTTGCTCGATAATTTAAAGGTATAACACCCAGACACAGGACGAACTTGATTTTCTAGAAATGAAACCTAGCTAGATCGATTTTTCTCCCCCGAATCGCCATTTTTACTAAACTAGAGGCCAAGCGCGGTTTCACCCGCGTGGTTCACGTTCCCGTGGGAATTTTGGGATCATTTATAGCCTATGTTACTACTTGGAGTCTAAGGATTCTCTATACCAAATTTCGTCAAAATCGGTCCAGTAATTTTTGAGTTTATTCGTTACAAACAAACAATAGATTTAATAATAAAAATGTTAAATCACATTAAATTTATCGATCATACCAATAAAATAACTATAATGCAGCACAACACTAATAGAAAATTCCAGAAGGCGGCACTCTTTTATGACGTCAGAAGCGGGCGTGTTTCTCCGGTCATGGCGAAAGGGGTAGTGTTAACAATCGTTTAAAAACATGCAGGCTAGGGATGGGAATGGTCAATTCAGTCACTGTCAAATTAGGCTTTAATTAGTCAATTTTAGGCTTTAATTATTATAAATAAAATAAAATAAACTCATTTATTTCTACAGTAACAATTGCTTTATTTGTTTTATAATAAATAAGTCAGTATAAACGGTAGTAGTTTAATTTATGTGGGTTTTTGTGTCAGTCAATCGTCGTTTATGCCCCGTCCCTACTAACGGAATTTTCCGGCATTGGCGTTGGACATCAATACACTTTTTTAAAAATACTATCAGTAATTTATTGAACTTTAGACATTAATTTTAAGTCTCCTAATTATGAAACTTAAATGTAATCAATTGTAAATAATTACTTCATCATCTATTTATCAAGTAATGAATACTATTTTTATATAATACAGTATCTATCAAACAAAAAGGCAGATTAAATGAGTAGTGGCACTTGACCGTAAATATCCGTCCATGGCGATTTGGGCACGAACATTTTTGGCGGATTAATCCGTTCGTGGCGGTTAAAGGGTTAACAATAAAGACGTGTCGCGGACAAAAAGTCCTCCGTTATCTGTCGTCTACGCTAGCTCTAAATTGGACGGATTTTACTGGAGGATTCTACATTGGGCAGATTCTTTTTGGCCTTTACACAGACCCCGATCCGTACCGACGCTAAGATCCGACGATCGATCTGAACGCATGCGTATAACCAATGACTGCCCGTGTACGCGTTGCGTTCCAGCGCAGACAGTGTGAAAGCATACATGGAAAGCCATTGGTTACAAAGAACGCAT
This sequence comes from Chrysoteuchia culmella, assembly GCA_910589605.1. Taxonomy (NCBI): domain Eukaryota; kingdom Metazoa; phylum Arthropoda; class Insecta; order Lepidoptera; family Crambidae; genus Chrysoteuchia; species Chrysoteuchia culmella. Next base: position 7,764,770 of record OU342665.1, on the reverse strand, counting down.
GCATCCAGATCGCATTGTCAGATCGTATCGGCGGCACGGGTCGGGCTCTGTAGCCATTTTGAATGATTCTACAATTGACATAGGAAGTTCAATGGAAACCCTCTAACGACAATTCAAAATTGTGAGAGCGGTTGTAGGATGTAGGTTAATTTGGTTCTTATCAAACAAACACTATACATACCTGGGTTGCAACTGGTGCTTCCTGCCGTGTCTTGCGAGCAGCACGCAAGGCACGCCCTTGATCTTCCCTTCGAGCAGCACATCCGAAGGGCTTCCGAACGGAGTCTGCACTAGCTTCTCCTGCTGATCCGCAAACAGCGTGGGGTCGTCGAACCCTGACCCGCCGATGATGCCGATCTGAAGGTAGTGAACAGCACTTTCAAGGCGTGTTTCATATGCCTGTTTGCAGAGCGCTACCCTTAACAACCCTTTATTGGACCGCATCTGTCACACCGCCTATGCTGCAGCATGCTATAGCCTTCCGTCAGTTTTTCTCACTCTAGCATATGGCGGTTCTGAGCAATAGAAAAAGATAGGGCGACGGAAAAAGGCGATAGCGTACTGACAGATGAAGTCCAACCCTAAATCAGCTACGTATGTATACCTTCATATAATACAGCTTGTATGTTTTAAACATTAATTTTGAATTATAAGTGACACTGTAATTCACTGATTGTTTGACGAAATGGAAAAGGCTTACAGATTTCGTACAAAATTGGTACTAAGATTAATTTATATTGTAAGTTCTTCAGTTCTTCAGTGATTGAGGATTTCGGGGAGAGGCTCGCTTCCATGTTCAGCCTTATCAATACTTAACATCAGGTATGATGAAAACTGAGAGTATCGGCGTCGATCATTAAAAGAAAAAAAAGTACCACAATTATATTTGGGTATAAAAAGTGAGGGTAGTTTGTTAGATATTTCTCAAAAGAATTGATCTTACTTTTAAAACAAAGAAAACAAGGACCCACTTAATTAAACTAAAACAGAGAGATAGATGCTACATACATACCTACCGAAAATTTAATCGTTTTTCCGATTCCGATGTTATCACGTGCGTGCCAAGATGTCAAATGAGCGTCGCGCACTTGTGCCGTCCGGTCCCTTTTATAGTCAACAGAGGGTAGTTGGAAATGTGATGTTTTATCAAAGGAAGCTAATTTTGAAATTGCTTTGAAACCACAGACATAGATCTATTTAGATCTATGTCTGTGTTTGAAACCATAAAATATTTTTAGGAAGTATACAGGAACTATTTTTTTTTATTTGACATACCTACCTATATAAAACTTTCCCTTATAATTACTTTACTCTTTGATAAAACTTAACCATTTGGCGCAGGGGTCGTGAGTACGATTCCCTACACCTACTTTATGTGCATGAACATGTCTTCACATTGTCTTGTAGCAGGTCTGGTATGTATTTACAAAAAGTGTTTTTAACTGATATTTATTAATATTACATAGGTAAAAGGTAAAAGTTTTTAATTTTTACCTTGGAGTACTCTGACTGGAGAGTTATTTTCAACTTCCTATATAACCAACCTAATACAAAACGCATGCTGGCTTAATACTCCATCTGAGAGTGAAAAATGCATTAGGCGAGATATACCACTCGAAATTAAGCAAAAGGTACTGGAAAAGAGAAGGCTAAGAAGGATCTGGCACCAATCGAGGCATAAAAGTGATAAGACAGCGCTCAGCAAAGCTATTGTAGAACTGAAACAAATGATGGAAAACGTAAATAATGCTACACTCCAAAATAAGCTGGAAAACTCTTGACTGCAACAGCATCGACCGAATATTCTTTATGGAAAGCTACAAAACCGCTAAATAGACCTCAGCAATTTATTTTATTTTCTTTGGGAAGTTTACAGCAGTATTTAAAAATTAGGTAAATAAGCAAGCACTTAAAAGCTAATTATAAACTTCCAAAGATAAAAGCTATGTAGTTACATAATGGTAAGTGAAATTAACAGATAAATAAGCATTTGAAGATAGAAAAAAATATATATATATAAAACAACTTAAGCATTACTTAGCTGTTGAAAAGCAGTGTCGTTATCCAACATCAATTTACGCACGTGCCTTATTGAGCTACAAAACAGATCCAATCGGCTATCATTCATAAACTCATAATTGAAAGTGTTGAACAGCTTGCAGATCTAACCAAATAACTGTTTGCTCTGTAATTAGTTCGTGTGAAGGGAATGCGAAGCAGAACATATCTACGACGAAGATTTGGGGCTGGAATTTTCAGATTCATTTTACTTAGGAGTTCCGGACTATCTATCTTACCTTGAGCTAAGTTCATAAGGAAGCTAATGTCGGCAATTTTCCGACGCAAACAAAGTGGTAAAAGATGTAATCGACAGCAGCGTTGATCATAGTCCCAAGAGGGCAGATTAAATTTAGCACACAGAAAACGTGTAAATTTCCTTTGAATTTTTTCAATATTATTAATGTAGATATCATAAACTGGGTTCCAAATTTGTGAGGCATATTCAAGATGACTTCTAACAAATGCACAGTATATAATTTTAAAAGTTTTCATATTTCTAAATGATTTGGATGATCTAATCAAAAAGCCAAGTGCCTTATAAGATTTGTCAACGATGTGTTCAATATGTCTGTCAAATAGTTATTTATTATCATGAATAACTCCTAGGTCCCTGACGCCAACATTACTAGAAATAACCTGATGTTTTAATTCATAGGCAAAATAGATTACAGTATAACACTTAGAAACATTAAGGTCTAATTTGTTCTTCTGGCAATAACTGTCAAGTCTAAAAAGATCTTCTTGCAATAGCAAAGCATCACTTGAGTTATTAACTACTCTAAAAATTTTCATATCGTCAGCGAAAAGGAGATAATTAGAGTTTTTAAAGCATGAATGAATATCATTGACAAATATCACAAAAAGGAGAGGACCTAAGAGCGAACCCTGAGGAACGCCAGACGGAATCCCAACCCATGAAGAGGAAAAACCATTTAAAACCACTGCCTGGGTTCGATTCCTAACATAAGAAGTGAACCATCGGAACAGGTTGCCGCGAATGCCAAGTGACTGAAGCTTAGCTAGCAGGATTTAAAGCAGCATTAAGAACTGGACATAGGCAATGGGCTAAAACCAGTCAATAGAACGCCGCAGCTTTTGCAGACCACCTGGCGAAAGTCTTTAAGCCAAACGAAAGCGACCGCACGGATGCGGAAAGAGAAATAGACGAAACCCTGCAGCAAGATTTCCAATTATCGTTGCCACCAAAAACAGTGACTGTACAGGAGCTGAAAAGGACTATCAACAGTCTCCAGAATAGAAAAGCGCCAGGATTTGATATGATTACTAAGGAGATTCTTGTTCAACTTCCTAGGAAAGCCTTAGTCTTTCTCACTACCCTGTACAATGGTATACTTCGGGTGCAACACTTCCCAAGCATATAGAAAGTATCAGTTACAACCATGATACACAAGGCAGGAAAACCTAAAGAAGAAGTTACCTCATATAGACCGATAAGCCTACTACCGACTTTCTCTAAGGTGTTCGAAAAGTTGCTTCTTACCAGAATAGCGCCAATACTAATCGAAAATATAATTGTCCCCCCAACACCAATTTGGATTTAGGCAACAACATTCGAATATTGAGCAAGTACATCGCGTGTGTGACCGAATTCGTAAGTCTCTAGAAACAAAGGAGTACTGCTCGGCAGATTTCCTGGATATCCAACAGGCCTTCGATAAAGTGTGGCAAAAGGGCCTGCTGTGCAAGATAAAACGGTCGCTGCCCCATAGCTTTTACTTATTGATGGAGTCATATCTGTCTGACCGCTTTTTCCAAGTTCGAGAGGATGGAGACACGTCTGCAATCTACAACATCTTGGCTGGTGTACCGCAGGGCTCAGTTCTTGGACCTGTACTGTATACCATATATACTGCTGACCTTCCCGAAACACACGGAGTAATAACAGCTACATTTGCTGACGATACTGGCTAGCAACAAAGATCCCCAAATAGCTTCCAACCATTTGCAAGTTAGCCTTTGGAAAATAGATGACTGGCTCCAGAGATGGCGAATCAAGGCAAGCGCTTCCAAATCTGTGCATATTACCTTTACACTTAGAAAAGGAAATTGCCCACAAGTTACCTTAGGAAACAATACCCTTCCTCATCATGAAACAGTCAGATATCTCGGAATACATCTGGATAGACGATTGACATGGAAGAAACACATCAAGCCAAAGCGAGACGAATTAAATAGGAGGTTAAATATGTACTGGTTAATGGCACGAAACTCAAAACTCTCTGTCGACAACAAGCTTCTCATCTATAAAGCAATACTTAAGCCGGTATGGATGTACGGCATCCAACTGTGGGGAAGTGCCTGTAACACAAGCCTGTCAGTCATCCAAAGACTACAAAACGGCATATTGCGTACAATATCCAATGCTCCTTGGTTCGTTACCAATAGTGAACTACATGAGACACTGAGTATCACAACAGTTACGGAGAAGATAAAACGTTCGGCTTCAAGCTACAAAACTCGTCTCGAGTACCACCCGATTGGACTGGCTACCGCCTTATCAAATGTGACATACCGCAAACGCCTCAAGCGCCATGACATCCAGGGTCTAGAGAAGCGTTTCTAACTGACGGGGGCATCTTCCAATGGCACATTTAACAAGCCTACTCAAAGTTCTAGGACTAAATGTAGACAAAAACAAAAAAAAAACCTTTGAGTAGAATGGTGTGATTTATATGCAATAAAAAAAAATAATTAAAGTACAGTTATGGCACTGCCCGTTATATGATATACCTACAGTCAACGGCACACTAAGAGTAGCATTACGCTACGAAAATTATTAGGGCGCGCTTAAGTTTATCAATAAAGCTTTTTGAAGAGCTGACACTGGTGAGTACCACAAATCAATTAATACCATCTGTAGGTAGTGACTATAATTGTAGGGATGTGCTTGATGACTGAAGGAATATAATATAGCAATAGTTTTTCAAAGGGAAAAATTCAGACAACAAAATAATAAAAGCAAGTCATTCCAGTACCAACATATTATTTATACATCGTCGGACATCTACTATAATTTATTTAACAATTATTTTACGTTTTTGTACATAGGTTCTGTGTAAATGCAAAGATCATCATCATATTAAAATTATTTATTGTCCTCTAGTCCTTGTTGGAATTTCAATTCTTTTGTTGTTTCATGAGCTTTCTGAAGATTCTGCGCAATATGGAAAAATTTTTTGGCTTCATCAGCATTCTTTTCAACTCCATCACCTTTTTTGTACATCATACTGACGTTTGCACAAGCATACATGTTGCCGAGTTCACAAGCTTTTTTAGCAAATTTAAATGCTTGTTTCTTATCAGATTTTATGAGATACTCTATGTTTTTATTCTTTTCCAGGTTGTGTGGGTTAAAATCTTTTGGGTTTTTCGGCACTCCAGTCAAATACATTCCAAATAAGTAGTGGCATGCCATGTCATCATTGTTGTCACAACTTTTTTTCAAATAATTGTAACCTGTAATCAATAGAATATAAAGTAAATAAAAAATAATAGCCCTAAAATGTAATGGAAGCATTAGTAACAAAAATGGTTACATTAAAAGGACTTTTTGAGAACTATTACATTAGATGCACAGTCGCCAAAGTTCCCGGTAGTTCACTTGCTTCCCAAAAATCTCTTAAGCAGCTATCAAGTCACTTGACATTGTAAAACTCGTAGCTAGGTCTATGTGATGTCCAAATCAAGCATAAGCGAATATCGCCAAACAGTCGACCGGGAACTTCCGCAACTGAACATTATACTTCGTTATACTTAAATTAAAGAACATTTCTTTCAGAATATGCAGAAGAGGTTAGTTTCAACACTAATCTTTCAAAATACTTCATGTTTGTGTGTTTACCTTTAGGCACATCTCGTGTAATGTTGACGCCCGGCCCCGTGGCAGTGAGGAGCATGCCTGCGTGCAAACAGGCACCAGCATCACCGAGTTCACATCCTTTTTCAAAGTAGGGTAACGCTTCAGCTGGACTGCCCTCTTTCCTTCCACGCCCAACCAATGTATAGTTCCCGATCTTCAAACACGATTTCCCAAAGTTGTAATCCAAGCAGTTACTCTTATAAACTTTTGCGGCCTTTTCGAAATCCTTCTTTATTGCTTCCAAATAATCACCCAAAAGATGACACACTTCTGGCTTTTTTTCTTGATAACAACCGAAGCGATACTCAATGCCGAGGTTTTCTATGTATTCCTTCACTTCTTCTTCTTGTTTTAAGTCATAAGCCATCGTAATTTAGATTTATTTCTCAATGCAACATAACCTCGTACGATGGTTAGATAACACACTAGAGCTAACTAATGTCAAACTGATAACGCTTATCAATAAAAGTCAATAGAAGATTTGAATTTAAGAAATATTCAACTTTTTGCAAAATATTGTTAAAATATGTTCATATAAGATATAATAAACTAAACTATACTATTTAAACGCCTTAAATGTACCTGTTTATGTAAAATATTGAGATTATAACAAGTGTTTGGTTACCTTAATTTTGCTCGTGTCACCCATTATTGATAGATCTTGTTTATCAGAAACAATGGAAATGTTAATTTCACTGCTCAGGTACACTGTAAATTTTATAGCAAGCAAAAGTATTTTATTAGATAATTCAAATAAAATTATAACCCAAGTAATGCTTCCGGGCGGCAAGCGGCAAGCAAGGAGTAATCACAAATTATTATAATAATGTACAAGTAAAGTATTTTGCGTTCTGTGGCAGCAAGCTCCACCACAAATTAAGCGCGGAATACACATGACATGCTACATAGTAGATAGCACATTAGCACGTCGTAAGCAAATGCAAGCATGCTACTTGACTAGGTTCGTTTATATGTTCTTGTTCTTTTTCTTTAAGAGATTTTTTACTAATTGAATTGAATGTGATAAAATATTTGAATTTTATTCGTTCCGCAAAGTAACGTCCATTTTGAAACCTAAATAATGAGCTTCACATGCTCATTATCATCTGACAGAAGTGTTCGAAAGTAGTATGCTAGTAATAAGCATGCTCAAAGCCCAAAGGCCTTTGCGCTTCATGTCATGAGCACACTCGGAGATCATGCTAGTTAGTAGCATGATACCTAGTAGCAAGTGTGCTTGCTTATTTTAGTTTTTATTTAGTAGCATGTGTATTCTAGGCTTATGATAGTAAGTAATGGACGGTCAACAGCACGTACGGCTTTACATTTGCACTACGAAAACCGAAAAGCGACGTAAGGGCGCTCTCACGATCAAAGTGTACATGGTACAGCCGGTATCCGGAATCTGCCACAGCCTGTATACTTCTTGGCAGTATTGTAGAATACCGTCTGGCACACACACCGACTATAATGTTATCATGTTGATAATTTGGCAGCCAGCTGGTACTGGTAGCTTCTTATTTTCCGCCGTATGACTCGTGAATTATTATTGTTCTTATTCAAAACATTAAAAAAAGCTTTTCTGACACAAAATCCATATAAATATAAGAACTTTTCTACTAATCATCTGGATTTCTTACATCACACAACATGAAAACAAAACGAATGCACATCCATCATCCGTCTGACCATAGAGATACAACAGAACTAGTCAATGCGTCTGACAGTGACAGAATGAAAAGCAAACAAAATAAATAACAGCTGATTCATTCATCATTTAGTTCGTTTCATTACTTGTTGTTGCATGCAGTTTAATTTTCTATAGTGATAAGTTGAGAACTGATAATATTTTAAAATGTCTGGAAATCTAGAACTGTTTACAACTCGCATGAGAAAAGCGACGAGAAAAGTTCACTCGGTCAGCGACGCTTTGGTAAACGCTAAGTTTGCGATTTGTAAGTATTTTTTTTTGTTTCGTTTATAGCTATTCCAGCTTTCCTGTGTAGTAAATAATCTACAATACTTACACAAACTATTGCTCTTATTATTAAGATTATATAATAATATAACAAAATCTGTTTTATTACTACATTTCAGCACTGCGAGATGAAACTGTTTGGGGTGGAGGTCTTTTTGTGTTTTATCATATTTTTGCCTATCTGGAGGATGCCAAAGAGAGGTTAAATATGCCTGATTTTAATAGGCTGTTCATCCATAAATTATTACACAGGTAGGTATACAATCTTACTTGAGTGAAATTTTGAGCTTATTATTTTACCTGAAACATGTTGAGCAAAGCAAGATTTGTTCGACAGCCATACTTCCTTGCTTTTCATATGTGGCTTTATAGTATTCCTGACATGATAATATGCAGGCTGAGGAAACAAACTATTTAGATTTTCTTCTATTATAAATATTTGTTCATATCTCTAAATGTGACAATGTGTTACTGTGTTATATTTTATGTTTAATTCCAATTAGTGCATATGCACATAATGCCCATGTGAATAGCCACATAAACATTATTGCTCTTTCAAAAGTTTAGAGTTACATTATATATTTCACTTAAAAAAAAGTATCTGAAATTTTGCTTTTAGAAAAGCAGCATTTGAAGAAGATCTCCATCACTACCTAGGTGAAAACTGGCAGTCGTTGCCTAAATCAGCTGCTCTTGAGAACTATCTGGAACACCTGCAAGGCTTAGAGAAGGAAAACCCTACAATGTTGATGGCTTATGTGTATCACCTGTACCTGGGGCTGCTCAGCGGTGGACAGATCTTGGCTAAGAAGAGGAAGATGTTTGGAGGCAGTGAGTATTCTTTTTTAAGATTACTTGTAAGTTTCTTGAGTTGTCAAAAAAAGGATCCATAATAAAAATAACAATAACAATATTTAGTAAGAAAAACAAAAATAACACTACTTCATTCAAATTGTAACTAGTGTAATTTATGGAATAAAAGTGGTTTATTATTATTCTTGAGTTGTAGAACATGTGTGACTCCCTAGGTTACCCATCAATCCACATTGGGTCCATGATCTGTGTCATGGTCCATTCTCCCTGTGCCTGATGATCAGTACTTGGAATTCAGCTATTCTCCAGTTGCATAGTACAAAATACAAATAGGTTTTATTACTATGATAATAATTAAAAATGGATAGAAATATATGATAGAATATAAAAATAGTGTTATTTAATTGCATTGGTTTACAAAATCAAACATCTCAACATAATTTTTAAATCATGAATTGTTTTATTTCAGAAAAAGAGAATGAAAACATTTACGTTGATAAGGTGACAGATTTCACCGATGTTGACATAAGCAAACTGAAAAATGACTTCAGGGAGGTTATGAATCAGATAGCAGAGAAGATGTCTGATGAAGAGCAGCAGGCTTTCATCGAAGAGAGCAACCAAGTCTTCCTCATGAATAATCTTATAGTTAACTCAGTTGGAGGGCAAAACCAAGTTATCTACAATATGCTTTATAAATTCACTGCATTTGCTCTCGTCGTATTTGGTGTAGCTTTAGCTTACAAAATGCATAAGTGAGTTAATGTTAAGACTCGTAATAATTTTGATATAGTTTTTTAGCTTATAAGCGATCCTGTAGAATTTAAAATTGTTGATTTTTATTTGAAATGTGATATAATTATAATTGTGTTATAAAGACTGTTAAGTGAATACCTACCTCTTTTATTTTTTTATAGTGCCAACTAACTCTAAAATTAGTATACCTATATTTTTTATTGAAGGGAAATAAAATAATATTATTACTTTATGTATGAAAATAGGTTCACTATGTATAATTTATTAAGAAAATTTTATTTCTTACATTGTCATATAAATAATTACAAATCTACAGAGCATGCTATACAATATACAGTGGCTTTCTTAAGATTTATTTAAAACATGCTTATGGCACTTAATACTCTCCAAAATAGAGTGAGTTCGTATTATGGCTGTATAAAAGATAAAAGCTTTCATCAGCTAAGAGTTGGGATCGTAAGGGGGTCCATGCCAGCCATGTCAATGAGCTCGTCGATGTCGTCTGTGTTCCAGAATGACAGCTCCGCCTGTTGACAATACAATAATTTAATACGCATTCATAAAACTAAAGTCATTTGTACAAATCTTGTGGTTGCCTTCAGTGACGGCGCTAGACCACACGTGGACGTTCGGCGGCATCAGGTTTGCGAGGCCCCCTATTACCCTTGTTCCTACAGCTCTCTTTTATTTCCCAGTGAAAAATAAAATGTTGAATTACATAAGTAAATTTTAAATCATTATGCAATATAAATAAATATAAATTATTGTTTTAGTAAAAGGCGTACTGCAGGCTATAACCTCTACCTGGTTGATATTCCACGTCTGTATACAAAGCGCTTTTCCTCATCTTTTATTACGCTGCACAGTCAAGGAGTGGAATTCCCTGCCTGCGTCTGTATTCCTGGGTGCCTACAACCCTGGTATATTTAAAGCACGAGTGAATAGGCTGTTTCGTACAGCCGCCGGGTCGACCATTAAGTTTTTTTAGAGCGATTTTACTAAAGTAATATACGAGGGGCGATCGTAAATTTCCCGGTTTTGGAGGATGGTGGAGTTAGGGTCATTTGATCAGGCTACCTAATAACTAAAAAATTTTAGTATATATTTCAAATTTGAACCTAATTGGGTCGTATTTTTGTATCATCTACTACCACTCACAAATCATATAAAAAGATAAAAAAAATGTTTGGAAAGATGTCAGATGAAAGATGAACCAGCTTGCAGCAATGGTTGGAGCATCCGATAAAACCATTAAAATATTCTAGATCATTTTGGGATAACCAAGGTCAGCGCATTGTGAGTTCCAAAAACGTTCTTATTCATCAATATTTTTTTTTAAATTATGTAATTTTTCTCATTTAAGCCGGTTTGATTCCCGGTACAGCACCCCGACTGCCTAACGGTATAGCTTGTGCTATCGCTATAGCTATCGATTTTTAAAACCCCCTACAAGGGCTCTCGCTGACGCTATCACTTTCATACAAATAAAAAAGATTCCGTCGAATTGAGAACCTCCTCCTTTTTTGAAGTCGGTTAAAAATGCAATAGTGAATCCAATAGATGAATTTAAATATGTAGGAATTAGTCCAAAACCCTATCGTTGAAGGCTTTTATGAGAGTTTGAAGTTTGATAGCTATAGCGACAGCATAAGCTATACCGTTAGGCGGTCGGGCCGCAGGTAAGTGACTTAGCAAACATCTTTGAATGGAGTTTAACTTATTTTTGAAAATAAAGGAATGTTTTATTTGAGTCAAATTTGCTTACATCAATATATAGGGTACTTTCCCTCCAGCTACCGTCTTTTTTTCCATCCTGTATATATAAAACGTTACTAGGTATTTCATTTGTGATTTGACTCACTTAACTCGCACAGTCGTACCAAAATAAAAAATAATAATTAAATATATTTTTAACTTTTTTGCGAGGCGCGAAGCATCTTAAGGCTTTGCTGAAGCCTAGTGCCGCTACTGGTTGCCTTTGAATGGTATACTACAAATTAGTCGGAGGCGGCGGGACTACACGCGTTGGCAGTAAGAGCTGCGCGGGTGCCCGCGACGACGACGGTTGCGGGCGTAGCATTGGCTAGTGCCGTAGCGCTACGTACGTCAGTAATAAGGAGCGCTTGTTACGGGCGTAGCATTACCCAGTGCCGTAGCGCTACGTACGTCAGCAATTAGGAGCGCTTGCTACGGACGTAGCACTGGCCAGTGCCATAGCGCTACGTACGTCAATAAAAAGGAGCGCTTGCTACGGGCGTAACATTGTCCACTGCCGTAGCACTACGTACGTCAGTAATAAGGAGCGCTTGCTGTGGGCGTAGCATAGGCCATTGCCGTAACGCTACGTACATCCGTAATTAGGTGCGCTTGCTACGGACGTAGCACTGGCCAGTGCCATAGCCCTACGTACGTCAGTAATAAGGAGCGCTTGCTACGGGTGTAGTATTGGCCAGTGCCGTAGCGCTACGTACCATTTGCGCAGTGTCAGCACAGGGGCGGCAGATTAGCCGTGAAGTGAAGCACTGGCTATTTTCGTACCGCTAAGTACGTCAGTAGGTACGTGCCCTAGCTACGTGCGTAGCACTGGCTAGTGCCGTAGCGCTACGAACCATTCCCTTCTGTTACTTACCATTGTTGCGGCGTTAGCACAAGGACGGCAGTGTAGACGTGTGTCGCGGCACTCGCAGGCGGCTCTAGTACAAGCGGTTGCAGTAAGGGGGGCGGCGTAATACAGCGGTGTAATAACTAGGCCAATAGTCGAGCGCTTACTACGGGTGTAGCACTGGTCAGCGCAGTAGCGCTACGTAAGTCAGTAGTTATGCGCGCTGGCTACAGACGTAGCACTGGCCAGAGCCGTAGCGCTACGGCACTGCTACGTACCATTCTTGCGGCGTCAGCGCAGGGGCGACAATGTAATCTCGTGTCGCGGCACTCGCAGGCGGCGCGGGCACAAGCCGAGGCAGTGAGGGCGGCGCGGGCGCCGGCGACGGTCGCGAATCTGCGCGCCGTACCGCGCTCGCCTTGAAGCTTGCCGCCCGCTAGGAGGGTGCCTGTCGGTTGTGAATGTATGTTAAAACTCAATTTACATTGCAATGGAATGAGAGCGAATTTTGAAACGAAATTGTACAAAATGAGTCAATTCGTTAACTTTTAAATTAGATAGCAGCCAAAAAAGTCATTGGAAAGCGCGTACCTTCCCAAAAACGCTACTTGTATTGATAAAAGGCAATGGTTTCAAAAGACAAGAGACTATAAATCTTGCGCGGTTTCCATATAAGAATCAGCTGCTTATGTTTTCTACTGTTAATATCAATCTGGGTGGAAGAAGTACATTTTTACCAAAACATTACATTTTAACTTAATATGCTTTATACAAAATATCAACTTGTATGTTGACTTAGAATTGACAAAAACGCCTGCGGCGCGACAAATAATTGGGTTGGTTAAAAGGTTTATTTTAATCCAAGCATATAGAATCTTCAAACCTAACCTACCACCATACATAATATTTAAGAATACCTCTATTGACAATTGTTGCATAACTATTATATTTAACTGTGACTTACCATTAGTTTCCATAGCGAGTGAGGCGCATAACCCAAGCTTGTCTTTAGGAAGCCGCACTTGCTTCCTCAATCCTTGATCGCCTACCAGTCGCTCGTAATCCTTGTTGGTATACGCGTACGTACTATCCACACCTGTAGAACAAAGTATTTTGAGTCATAACCAGTAAGGTTCAAATTAGTTTCAATATTAATTAATGTGTCTCCAATGCTAGAATGTTAGTGATACAGAATGAGCTAGCTTCTAGCTTTCTAGTGCAGATAGTAGAAGCCTAGCAATGGAGCAGGGTATATTTGAAAACTAATATAAGTATGCGATAGTTATTTTTGCCAGAAAATATACCTAACCAACGCCAAATATAGCGTCGTTGAGGTGTGGATACAAGAGTGCTGTTTACTCTTTTAACTTTTGAGGTGTCGCTATGAGAGTGCTGTTTATACAGTGTACCTTCAAGGTGCACCTTGCTCTGCCAATAGAGTTTATGTATGCATGCATGCGCAGTGGTGGTCACAAAATTAACGACACTAGCCGATTTTGATACAATCGAGGTAACTTTGGAGCCTTGGTTCTCTGCCAAGAATTGACCGAGCTGTGATATGTTAATGGCTATACAGGGAGTTAATCGAGGAGATCCAGATTGCTATACATACCCAACTGATTTCATCTACATTCTAAAAGATGTAAGGATTAGTTTTCAGTTTCAGAAATTCCATACATTTTTAAGCTATTTTCGCGTTTTTTCTAAACATACCCATGCATTTCTTAGAATGTTGATCAGATCAGTTGGGTGTGCATAGCAATTTGGATCTCCTCCTTTCACTCCCTGGATGGCCATTATCAGATCACAGCTCGGTCAATCCTTGGCAGAGAAACAAGGCTCCAAAGTTACCTCGATTGTATCAAAATCGGCTAGTGTCGTTATGTGACCACCACTGTATGTAAGTAATAAGGGGTTATTATCTAAAAATTAGCAATCCTCGCGCAGTGATCGGCGCAGAACGGCAAAATAAAAAAATGGTATAAGTGATCGCTGGCTAATCGCTCGCTGATGGTTCGTATAGCGGCGTCTCGCTCTCTCGCGCTCCTACATAGAGTGTGAGAGTGAGACGGCGCGGCGGTGAATGCATATTATAGTTCATTGATTGTTTGGTTGGTAGGAGCCCCACTGTAATAACAGTACGTTTGCTCATGGTTATGGTTATACGTGACGTAAAGTAATTAATACGCAATTTTTGCCATCGCATTGCTGTTGCAAAGATAGGTAATAACCCCGCCGCAATGGATTTGTGGCGAGGAACTGTATATAGGTAATAAACTTGTTGTTTGTTTTTAAATATTTCTTACCGAATAAGTATTTAGCCGCTCGCTTCTTTGACAGCATGAAATCTTCGTCCATTAGAATGTGGAGTGTCACAGAATTCTCCATCAGGCTGTGTGAGATGGTCGAATAATCCAACTACAAAAATAAAAATGTAATGTATAAAAAATATTTCCCTAATTGAACCTTCATTTGGCAAATCAAATCTTTTTTTAACTAGGCGTTACAATGATAAAGTGCCACCTAGTGACCGTTTAGTTGTATCAAAATTTTGACAGAACAGCTGGTAATTTATAAGGAATTATTTACATGAACTCACCTTAATATTTTTACACCCATTCGAAGATAATATTTTACGAATTGTGTAAGGAAATACTAACGTTTTGGTCCTTCGAGCCGGATAAACATTTATATTAGAAAATACTTTCTACATTGATTTTTAAAACATTAAGTGTTTTTCACACATACCTCCATATAGTCAGTGTCGCATTTCGTGCACGGCATCAGTATGAAGGTCCGCGGCGCTGCGGGCCGCAAAGGAAGCTTCGTGGCAAAGCTTAGGGCGTCAAAAACGTCCGCTTTCACCGTGCCGTTGCCTTTGACTAGGTCGGCTTTTTCTAGTAAGGAAATAATTATAAAAAACATAAAATCGATATTTATCTAATTTTATGAGATATCTATCCATATCCATGTAATATGCCGCGTTTTTAGAGTTGGGCTAGTAGTCAGGAAGTCGCATTACATATTGACAAATATAAGCAATACGAATTAACTAGACCAAGCTGTATGATATATAAGTCGCCGCCAATAAGGCATATTTCTGACAATAATTATTGTGTTACAATATAAGAGTTCTCTGTTACTCGGCGTGTGCAAATAAAATATGTACCTAGCGCTCGATATCCTCGGTGAGGACGAAATCCATACAAAATGATGAACAAGATGTCGCCAGGGGCGTGCATATAATATAGGCAATTAGGCAGTGCCTACCTCATTAAAAACCTAAATAACATGCCACTAATTTAATAATATAAAGTTAATTTAGTTCAATATGGTTCAGATATTCTATAACAAAATGTCTATTCAACACCTCACCCAATATGTAAAACAGCGCCATCTAACGAATAGCTTGCTCAACGTCGTAATTTTTCCTAACGCTAAATACTGACAGTAGACAGGCTCCGGATTGCCTATTCGAAGCAAGAGCGTTTCATACAACATAAATTATAAAAAGTCAAGGTCAAGGTAATACGACCGCGTATAATGTTTACCGAAAATGTTAACGTCATCGTCCTAAGACATGACGTTCTCAATTGAAATGGGTTCGGTAAGCACGCTTACTCGGCCGAATGAACTGTCGCGAGATAAACCGACGACCCCCGACCCCATATCTCTCACTCACTCCGTGCTGGCTCCCTTAGCTCGCTCTGCAAGTTTAGTTGAACGAGTTTCAACATTATTGCGCTGGCATAAGAGTGTTTGTTGACATTTTCAATTCAACCACACTTTTTAATACGAGATAGAAAAGTTTTGCAACAAGAGTGCTGCCGTGCCGGCCATGTTTTTATTTTTAGTGTGTTTGTTGACATTACGCCCGCACGAGTTAATTCGATAATTACATTAATATTTACTTGTTTTGTTAATTTCCTTCCGTGTTTAGTTAGTGCTATGAAAAAAGGAATTGGTGTGTGTGTTTGTGTATAAAATAAGTATTATGCAATTAAATTTTAATTGAAAAATTAGAGTGTGCCGATTGTGCTGAGGATTGGATTTGTTTACAGAAATTACGTACGTAACCTTTCGAACAGTTGTTATTTTGCTCGTATATTAAACCTGGTATTCGTGAGTGATGTGAGTGAAGTGACATAAAACAAAATTAACAACGGGCCAATCCACTACAGCTATCGCTCAAATGACATTGTTTAAGTGACTTTTTAAGAGTCATGTTTATTATCCATACATTTTTGAGATATCTGTGGTGGTGAAAAATTCGTTCGACCGCCAGGTGCCTATGAAAATTATCCATTTATACCTAGGAAGCATGTTCACATAACATTATTTACAGCCTCAAGAATACGGCAAAAAAGTGGTAAGCGAATTTATATCATTACTAGCGGCTGCCCGCTGTTCCACCCGTTCCCGCGGGAATATCGGGATAAAAAGTATCCTATGCTTTAATTCAGGCTATCTACTATTTTTGTGCCAAGTTTCATCCAAATCCATTCAGTTGTTTTAGCGTGAAACACTAACAAACAAACTGACATACTTTCGCATTTATATTATTAGTAAGCTAACCTCTTATTTTCAAAATGATAATCGCAACTACGACTAGTTAAAATCTATAGTGCCTACTTCGCTGGAAAACCAATGCACGCCCCTGGATGTCGCTGATTGGCGTCTTTTGAAAGGATTAAGTATATCCTATACAACTACGCGTTAGAAAGAGAGGCAACGAATTGTTGAAGGTAAGGTTTGGGAAAAGTGCGCTTTACAACCTGAACTGCATTTTATTGTGTCGGAGCAAGAGTTGCTAATCATTTAAATGATTTTGCGGAGTGCAACTTCTGTTACTCATTTATTCTGTTATTTATAGCTAGATACTGACCGATATTGAGCGCGTCGAAGTGCAGCGGTATCTGTATGGCGTCGGCGAACACTTTGTTGTCCACGTACAGCGCCCTCGGGCGGGAGAACACGCCGCGACCGCCGTACCCGACTATGGCGTATCTGTAACAATATTGAAGAAATATAATATCCTAGTTGCCGTCTACTAGTGGCAGTCGCGCGTTCCCTTTCCCGTAGGAATATCGGGGAAAAAATCATATGTTTTAATCCAGGCTATCTATTACCTGTGTGCCAAATTCGTTATGTAGTTTTTGCGTGAAAGAGAAACAAGCATCCATCCATACATCCTCACAAACTTTTGTATTTATTGTGTTAATGTAATGAAATAGGTGCTTTATGCAAGCACCAGCACGAGTCACTTAAGAAAACACTGAAATCGTTGTAGGTGTGTTTACATTTGAAGAGTACCCTTAGTTTCTCCAGGATCCCATCATCAGACCCTGTGTTGACGAAAATAGGACCAACTTGAAAGTTAACCCTTTCAAACAAAAAGGAATCATTCAAATCGGTTCATAAATGACCGAGTATTGAGGTAATTAGTATTTAATAATTCCGACCACACGGGGGCACGAGTCGTCTTCATCATCCGTTTCACTCCACGAAATGGTACTTTATGGAAGCAAAAGCACAAGTTACTTAAGGTGGAACGATTAAGTTACAAAAAGCTGAACGGTCGTTAGATGGCGCTACTTTCGCTATTTAGTAGTTTTTATTTATTTGTTTATTGTTCTTTGTATCTTTTTAACTCAGAATACTATTAGCGCATTTTATAAATAAATATTGAATTTTCGAAACCAACATTTATCTTTTTGTAGTACATAAATCATCCAAATATCTCGAGAGAGTGTTTCTGTCTCCCAATTTTACTAATACTCACACATGCATACCTTATTTCTGAGTTTCTTGTAGTAGAATATTTCGACCCAGCTGAAAATGATAAAGTAGCCCAGCGGTCTACGTACTCGGCTTAGATATCAAAGAGTTAGGGTTCGAGACTTCTGATGGTAGATTTTTTTTTATTATTTATTTTATATTATTTTTTATTTAAATAACATCACAATATTAATTTTGATGTATAAATTGCAACAAATGCAATTGCAACTTTTTTAAATTGCACAAGTGACAAGAATGTAATTGATACTCTAAATTTTAAGATTTCTTAGTGTGTTTGCCCATTATAATATCTTTTTTTTAAACCACTGCTGAACAGATTTTGATTAAAATTGCAGTGTTTCCTCAATCAAAAAAAAAGTGGTGGTGGTTGTTGGATCATCATGTTACCGTTTTCTATACTTCTATACTATATAATATTACTAGCTTCCCGCCCGCGGCTTCGCCCGCGTGGACTACACGACTTGTGCTATTGTGGGTTATCCATAAGAGATAAACATAAACCACCGCGGAGTTTTCTGTAGACATTTTCAAGGTGTACAAATGCTTATTACCTTATATTGATAAATCTCGTAGGGTTCAGCCTGCGTTTGCAATGTAAGCGGAAAAAATGTAATCATTTACGACATCACATTAGAAACCTTAAAAATTACAGTATTTCTCTACTATATATTGAAGGTTATTTTACCTTCCTCTTGAATCACTCTATCTATTAAAAAAAACCGCATCAAAATCCGTTGCGTAGTTTTAAAGATCTAAGCATACATAGGGACAGACAGCGGGAAGCGACTTTGCTTTATACTATGTAGTGATAAAGAGGAAAGATGTGTATGTATGTAATGAATAAACTCAAAAACTACTGGACTGATTTCAAAAATTCTTTTAGGATGCTACACTATCCCTGATTAACATAGGCTATATTTTATCCCGATATTCCCACGGGAACAGGTACCACGCGTGTAAAACCGCGAGGATCCGCTAGTACAATACTACAATACTATTATATTAGTTTTATTTAAAATCAATACATTTAGCTCCTTTCGGTATATTGGCGCGTATATAAATTTGCGCAAATGATCATATTTTGTCTACTTGTTTGTTAGTTACAATCTCCATTTTATATTATAATAGTTTTGGAATCAAGCTCGAGACGCCATTTTTATACTTACTCTTTTTGTTTACTTATGTGGTGAAATTTTACATCTTGTAAATCTTGTTAAATTCTACCTTTAAAGCTTTAATTTACTGCGATAATTTATTATGGTGATGTAAAAACTTAGAAGCTTGATTTTTACAGTTCGGGGGAACCATAGACTTTAATCTTTATTAATATCAATTTGATACTTCACGTGTTTCTGAGGATTGAGTCTTTAAAGGCACTTATGTGCACATCACTAATTTCGTGTTTTAATTTATAAAGATACTGATATTATAAAATATTAATACATAAAACATGTAAGTAAGCAAAAATGCCCCAAAAAAAATTACTATTAAGTACTTACCTCAAAATGAAATTGTATTATTCAACAAATACTTAATTCGTAAAGCAGCGCAGCGAACACCGGGGTTGGAAACAATTAAATATCTATTGTGTTTCGTTTTGCCGATGCCTGAGAGGTTATAAAATAAAAAGTGCTAACCTGTTGTGTATCTTAAATATGTATTATGTAATGTTAAGTACAATCTAGAAAAAAAAAGTGCTGAGATAGCGCTAACATTCATTCATGCGCTGTACGGTGAAAATGTTTTTGAAGGCTAACTGACCAATAATTGAGGCAAATTTAATTACATTTGTGCACTATTCGCGCAAATGTTTATTCGAGCAAACGGCTTTTCGTGTAAGAGTCTTTCGCGTTATTAGCTTTTCGCGCAAATGTCCTGATTCATAGTCGAAACAACAATAGTCAAGTGATATGTGACGTCAAATTCATGTTTTGTATTTGGCTTAGTCTATGTTTATCTCTATGCTATCATCATTCTTATGATGTTTTGAATAGCTAAGTGAACATTTAATACGTTAAAATTGTAAAATTAAAAATAAAATAAATCATTAAGATCTACGTAAATAAATCATTTCTAGTCAGAAAATAAATTTCACTCAAAACTGAAATATTTCCACCCGTTTTGAAAGATTTCATAAATTTCGTTTATATTTAATTTTCATTTCAGTGAAATTTTGACTGGACCCATTCCCTAGTCACAATGAAAAAACACTACAAACAAATGACAAATACGGAACGGTGTTGTCAGTACGTGGATGTGATTGCGGACAATTTAATATTTGAAAAGGGACCACATGACATTTGTCTAAAAAAAAAAAAAAAATATTAAGTAAGTACGTTACATAATACAAGTAAATTTTATTTGCACGAAGCAGATACAATTTTCGTTTCTTTTTTTTCCTTTATAAAATCTTATTTTCTATTTTTTACAGTGATGGGAGAAAAAAAGATTTACGCATAAAAAACAAAATGTAAAGTCGTGTTTAGCATTTTTTTAAATCGGAGTCAAGATAAATCCTACAAATCACAACTTTATATCATAATCCCAAAGTAAATTATTACTGACGAAACTCATCTCTTTTGGGACGCAACGGCAACACAGCTGAAAAATCTAGTAAAGAGAAATTTAAACAATTATTAAATCGAGACAAACGTAAGAGCGGCAACTTCGCGCGTTGCGCGTCTTAGCCGCATGGAATGGCAACGTCGCGATTTTTGTATACGTACACGACATTTGTCACATACACAGTCGTAATATTTGCAAAAATGTAGTGTTTATTTATAGGTGATTTCTGAATGAAACAATGTTTGTTTATTAATTAAGCGCAAATGAATACCCGAGAATAAATAGTTGCACATATATTTAAGTATTAATTCTATTAATCTACCAAGATTATCTCGACTGTTTTTTGTATGAAAATCGTTCCACCTTAAGAAAACATCGAAAACGATGTAGGTCAGCCTTTAACATTTGAACAGTTCCCTGGATTTCTCCAGGATCCCATCATCAGATTTTGTCTTGACGACAATGAGACCAACTTGAAAATATACCATTTGAACGAAAAAAAAAAAATATCAAAACGGTTCATAAACGACCGAGTAGTGAGGTAACAAACATAAAAAAAGAACATACACACGAATTGACAAACTCCTCCTTTTTTGAAGTCGGTTAAAAATGTCATACAACATAATGCCATAAAGTGTCAGGTTAGTGAGATAATTGGAGTTAAAGATACAAAGGTGATATTTAGGGTCGGCATTATTAATTTTTAACTTTAATTATCAGGCTAACATGAAACTTTAGGGTATTATTTATCCTAACATTTTTTGTTCCTCTGTGTGTCCCCTATCCATATCTATACCTATTATAGTGCGACGCCATTTTGTTTTTTTTTTCGAAATGGCGGACGGGCGACGTGGCTATCCTCCATACAAAAAAGTTCAACACCATTTATTGGAGTTATAGGTTAAGTTTCATAAGTAGTATACCTGTTATCAGTAATCCCGCTTCCCTGCAGCCTTGTATCGAAGGCTTCAATAAACAAGTCAATATTCTTCTTCTTCCGTATGTTCTTGTTGCAGTACTGCGCTTCCACTATGAACACGATATCGGTTGTGTTCGGTACGTCGTGCATTTGGTAGAAGGAGCCTTCTTCTATGATGTCGCCTTGTGGGGTTGTGCATCTGAAATATGGAAGTGATTAAATGGGATGTGCTTGGTGATATTTTGTTGAGTAAAATTACGTATATTATACAAGTGTTATTATGTACTTCTTAACTAAGTATTTTTTTTACATATCTGTATTTCAACAGGCTTTGTGATTTTTAGTACAAATCCTACTAATATTATAAATGTGAAAGTATGTCAGTTTGTTTGTTTGTTTATTTATTTGTTTTTCACGCAAAAATTACTGAACGGATTTGGATGATATTTAGTATGTAGGGACTTTAAGTAGTGGACTAAAACATACGCTACTTCTTATCCCGATATTCCCACGGGAACGGGAAACACGCGGGTGAAACAGCGGGCGGTCGCTAGTGAAATCTATGTTTAGTTTAATATTGGATGAGTAAAAAAGCACCTAAGAAAGTCTAAGGGCCGTTTTCACCACCAACAGATTTCTGGATAGCGTATCTGCCTGATAGTTTGACATATTTTTCATATTACTACTGTCAAATGATCTGGCAGATAAGCTATCCAGAACTTATCTATCTTGTAACCGGCTCTTATTATTGTATTGTAATGTAATGTGATAAAGTGACTGAGTAATGTAATGTGATAGAGTGACTGAGTAATGTAATGTGATGAGTGAAAACTCACACAGAGTGTGATAAAGTGTTTATCTATACAGGGTGTTTTTATTTTATGTGCCCAAAATTAAGGGGGAGATTGGGTTGTGTATTTTTTTTTCGTCGTTGCGCTGCTTTCAGCTTATGTCGCCGAGCCCACCTTGGAGCACGCTCAATAGTTATTTATTTTTACTATTATTAATATTATTTTATGTTTATACTTTATTTTTAATTGCGTTTGTAGGTTTAATATTTAAATAAACGACTCTAACACTTGATAAAACAAAATAAATAAATAAAGAAAACATAAAAAAAATATATTTTAGTAATTTTGTTCTAAACACGTAATACAACCTTCCGAACTATGGGCGCAAAGAAAAAAACACGGTATATTTACTAGCCGTAACTGATACTCACTGCAAGCAATGGTCCGGCACGTGCGTAGGCGCATGTAGCTGCTCGCACAACTGCCTGTACGCGCTGGCCAACGCGCAAGCATCTGCGCCGCGCGCACACTCCGCGCTGAACGGGGTAGCGTCGATCTGAGGGACGAAACAGTCGTTAATAATAATAAATAAATACTATTTATTTATTGTACCTACTTGAGATAGTTAATAAAACCACTTATGCGGGATAAAACGAGCTTTTCGTGTTATAAAAAAAATAGTTTAAAATAGTGTTATTTTGTTTTTTTTTTCCAAGTTTTGACACTTTTCCATTGTCCTGACCACGTCGATCTGTCACGGCCGCGGTGATTCATTCATTAGCTACGGTCCCGGTAAAAGATGTTGTATTCAATGAACAATACACGCGAACATTTATTTATAAGATTAACATCTTTCCAAAATTTAGCATAACATCTTATAGCCCCAATTATTCAGTAAATTTGGACTCAAAAGGGTAGTTCTGATTTCTTTCATTCTATATGTATTTTGGTTTGCTGAATGCGAATCTGAGGTTTGCTAACAAAATTTCGGAATATTGACTAAATCGCAAATAAAGTGAAAAAAATCTGAAACTTTTAGTAAATGGCCTGTTTACAGTAATTAAAGTACCTAACAATTCTCTACAACAATCACTATTTAGTGTTTTTTAGAAGAACCGTTCGGTCTCGACTCTAGAGTGCAAGTAAAAAATTGGCATATTTCAGCGGTCTCTGCATAATCCACTTTTTACTTTTTTATATTAAAAGGCTGTCAGTGAATTTCACCGAGTTTTTAAGTTAGAGATAAAGACAATATGTACTTTCATCATTCAAAAATAAGACCAACATTGGCTCATTACCCCCCACCGAAGCTGCTGCACGAAAACATTCACTGAGAGTTTACTATCATGTGCAGTAGTGATTATCCGGTCAAGCCACACCTGATGAGCAACCCAAATTAGTTGGGGTGGAAAAAAATAGTAGTGATCACGTGCCAGTGCCAACCACGATGCGGAAGGTATGTCGAATCTCACAAGGTATTTTGTAGTCATACATCTCTCCTTGATATATGATCACAAGTCAGTGTCTCGCCACCTCTTTTATTTTCCAGGAGAACGACCCCCGAACTCGACACTGACTATGCCCCTGCAATCAGAACCTGATGACCCAGACTGATGACCCCTGACACCACGACCCGATGCCATCGAAGAACCTCAGCACGATGCGGAAGATATGTTAAATCTCACAAATTATTTAGCAATTCTTCATCTCTCCTTGAGAAATGAACACAAGTCGTTTTCTCACCACCTCTTTTATTTTCCAGAAGAACGACCCCTAACGCTGACGATGGAATAACCAAAACATGTGCCGGGACCCATCGCCACCGAAGAACTTCAGCCAGGACCTTCTAAACGACAACGGCTCATATATTATTTGCATATTATAATACTGCTATTTTATAATAATATATGATCCTAGGTAAAAAAAAAAATAGTTTTATTTTGTTGAGTCCTAACTTTTTTTGATTCTGAATTTGTATAATTTGGAGCTTTGTTTTTTAATTACTTATACAGAAAACTTGGTGAAATATATCAAATGACAGCATTTTAATAAAAAATTAAGTTTTGGAATGTAAAAAGTGGGTTTTGCAGCGACCGCTGAAATATGCCAATTTTCAACTCTTAACTTGAGCACCCACAGTTCTCCGAAAAAAACCTAATCGGTAAATAGGCCACTTATTAAGAGTTTATAGTTTCCGTTCCGTTCCGTTTTAAAGCAGAAATTTCTCACCTTTTTTGCGATTTAGTCAAAGTTCCGTCACATAGTTTTGTTAGTAAACCTCTAATCGGATACAGCACCCCAAAATGTCTAATCTCGCACTAAACGTAAAACATATAGAGTCGAAGAAATCAGAACTACCCCAAAACTTTCCCAGTTAAAACACAATTTGACTGTACTGCAAACAATGCAATCTATTATAGATACTAGTAGACAACGGATATAATATACTTGTGTACTTTTAATAGGGCTGAAACGAAACAAGTACCTTCAAGTAGGTAGGACGGGCTAGTTTGATCCAAACCCCACACTCTGCCGAGAACACTGGATTTTGTCAGGGTGCGGTTATAGAAATAGAAATTTATTTGCAACATTGGTTGAATAGTTACATCTCTTTTTTTTTAGTTTCGAAGCTATTCATCTCGATTCAGGTGAGGGAATGTTTCGGCCAAACTACCACAGAGTAACGCTTGAAAAATAATGTCACAACACAACCAAATTCGCAGTTCCACCTACCATACAGAAGCAAGGCTACAGGCACCTTTTTCAAGAAAACCTTGTCGTATGTCGAATTCTATTCAAGTACCTAACCGTATGGTTGGTTTTTTAGTCTTAGATCCTCCTGAATATATTACAATAAAACTTTTATATCACTTACCACAGAGAAACAAGGCCTCAAATCAAAGGCGACACTTTGTTCAAGAAGAATTTGTCGCATTGCGTGTCGTTTTACTGGATTTGGTCCAAACTACCATATAGTAAAACTAGAAGAATAATGTGACAAGAAAACCCGCTTAGTTCCATGCACCACACAGAAACAACCTCAAAGACGACAGCTTGTTCAAGTAAAACTTGTCGTACCGCGAACTCTATTCAATTAAGTGTTCGATGAATTTTCTAGTCTTAGATCCTCCTCCTGTGGGTTTGATGCTGTATTACGCTAGGAAACTTTTAAACCACTTACCACAGAGAAACAAGGCCTCAAAGGCGACACTTTGTTCAAGAAGAACTTGTCGCATTGCGTGTCGTTTCCCCTCATCTCGTTCCTAGGGGGTAGGACGGGGCTAGTTGGCCCCAAACTCCACCCCCTACCGAGAGCGACGCTAGATTTGGTCATAGTGCCGTTAGGTAGTTGCATTTCGTCGTATTGTTCGTTGTTGTAGGTTCCGAGAAGACCGCCTAAGCTTGCGTAGTACCAGCCTGGTGAATAAGATTGGGGTAAAATAAGAAACGAATGCAATCAATTGGGTGCTAGTTAAATTTTTGTGATACTTTACACTTTTAGATCGATTTCGCACTGCGTCCGATTCGAATTCGTGAAAATCATTCGTATGGTTGAGTTTAGGTTAGGTCTGGATTCCGTCATCCAATTTTTCTCTGAAAGCTCATAAAACACTTCGGACCGACAATCCTCGGATTCGAAATAGACGCTGTGCGCAAACGCTCTTATTGTTTTATAAAAATAATAAAATAAAAGGAACAGACAAAGAAAATTATACTTTGTCGCAAGCACGTAAGATCATTACATAAGAGGGTACTTAATTTTTTGTTGAGTTCGTAAAAAAATAACAGGAGGATTTTATTGAAGAAAAGATTGGTAAGAAAGAAAGGGGTTTAAACTTTTTTTGTATAGAGGCTGGCCTCGTCCAAATCCGTAGAATGAGACGCCATTTTGAAAAATTTTAAAATGAAATCGCACGATATAATACCTATATAAATGAACAGGGTACACACAGAGGAACCAAAAATGTTATTATTTATAATGCCCTAAAGTGTCACGTTAGCCAGATAATTGAAGTTAAGAATAAATAATACCGACCCAAAGTCTCACCTTTGTATCTTCAACTCCAACTATCTCCCTAACCTGACACTTTAGGGCATTATGTTGCACAATATTTTTTGTTCATCTTGACGTTCCCTAACCATTTCTAGATACCTATATACGATACGATAATACTATCGTGCAACGAGATTTTGAATAATTTTTAAAATGACGGACCGGGCACGAGGAAAAAGGTTCAAACCCCTTTAATATGTACGGTATTTTTTTTATTTTAAACGTAATAAGTAAATATTTACTGATGTGAAGTTCGGGCAAATCGTACGAAATCACAGACCTATATCGAGATTGACTCTGATAGACGAAAAGAGCTGTGTAGTGTCGGCTTAGAATAGCACTATCCACTCTCATCCCGTGGGTGTCGTAAAAGGCGGCTAAGGGAGTCAGCCTTCAGGAGACGGGCAGCAGCGGCTCCTACAAATTTGGCCATACTGCGATCGCCAACCCGCCTGCCAAGCGTGGCGATTATGGCAAACCCCCCCTTTTGGGGGAGGCCTATACCCAGCAGTGGTTGTTATATGGCTGAGACGACGACGAGACGAAAAGAGCGTTTCAAACTGTAGGAAAACCTAGGGCGTCCAATTTTTCGTACCTACGATGACGTCACGACCGACATTTTCTCGCCCAACTGTTTTTGACGAGCTCTTGCAAGAAAGCACTGTACAATTAACCATTTTCGATTCTGAGTGACTTTGTGAGTGACTTCTCACGGCAACGAGACCATTGATATAGCGGACTGATATAGGTCGGACAAAACTTTGACCGTGGATTAAACTTCTTACACGCAAGGTAGGTAAACTTTTACCGTCTATCTCGATATATGTCTGTGTACGAAATAAGGCTATGTAGTGAATTAGTGATGTTACGTCATACCTGTGACTTGCAGCTTGCATGTACGGAAGAGCAGGTCGCACTCTATGAGCAGCCCGTTGCGACCGCTCACGGTCAGCGCGTCCGTCTGTCTGTCTATCGTGAAGTGTTCCACTACCGCTGGCAATGTCAGTACCGAGTCACCTATTGACACTTGCTGCAAAGCAATATACAATAGTAGTTTTATGTTAGGCTAGGTTAATTTTAAAGCATTAAAGACTTTATGACCCTCTTTCACTGACTGATTAATGCTCAACATCATTTAAATGCTGATTATGAATGTTTGTTGGAAATTTCAAGAGACAAAGCAAAATTTTGATTGTGAAGAGTCGATTTTAATCGATTGTATGTGAAATTGGCTCAAAAAGTTAAAAAAGACTGATATTTTGTTGAAAATAATTAAGTAATAAGATCCGTTATTCATCGGGGACTATTAAATGGCTTGTTGCTTTATTTATATGAAAGGAAGAGCAGAGTTTTCTTCTGCATTTTCAAATTATCCCATGTGTTAGTTGTAAGGTTAAAAGAATTTACTACTCGACCAAGACAATTATGCGCATGACAGGAATGCGGTTTTGCACTTTTGGCACCTGCAGCCCACTTCTATCAACGCACTTCTCATAATATCTGATTTATTAGCGCTACAGTGATTAACTGATGGATTACCGCTTCTTGAAATTTTGGTTTTTTATTTAGCTTTTTTAAGTTTTTCTCAGTTGTCATGCGCCTAATTGTCTTGGTCGTGTAGTACTCATGCACATCACCCCATACACAACACAATCAAAAGGCGATATCAGTTTGTACTGTGTCAAAATAATTTTATTTATTTATGTATCTATAATATACAGCTTGGAAATTTACCATAACCGTTGTAACTACATGAAAACGTTCTTAGGAAATCATCCTTAATTTTTTAAGAAATATTGAACTGCATTCACGGATTTTGAGAAAAAAGAACAGTCAGCATTTATTTTTTTACTTTTTGATGCTGATCGATTCTATTCCTTATGAGTATCAAAAAGGTCTAAGACACAAACTGGGGTATGAGTACCAGAAAAGTCAGAAATCGCCAAAAAGTATTTCCACATATTCGCTAAGAAAATAAGTTCCGTCAACAAAGGAACTCGTCGGTGAAGCGGATACGGCGGTGTATGGCGCGAGCGCGAGAAGTGTGTTTTTGCGTTTTTCGCGATTTCTGACTTTTCTAGTACTCATGCCTCAGTTGGTGTCTTAGAGTGTTTTGATCCTCATGAGAAACAGGACCGCTAGGTAAAAAAAGCAACTTGTCTCATGTCGCCCTGACGGGACTCGAACCCGCATCCTTGGGAATCCGGCCCAATGCACTGACCAATTATGCTACAGAGACCAACGAGAACACGTTGAAATTCTCTAGTATATTCACCTAGAAAAAGGTGGATTCGGGTTCGAGTCCCGTCAGGGCGACATGAGACAAGTTGCTTTTTTCTAGTATATTTACTTGATTAAAAATTATCACATAAAAATAGCATTGTAAAATGCAAAATTAAAAAGTTATAAGTAGATGGCAGTTTCATCTTAATCGATAGTCAAACATCTGTAAAGATGTTTCTTTCGAATGCGAGGATATTTCTCTCATTGATGAAACGACGGTGGCCAACACCGTAGAAAAAGGTGAATATACTAGAGAATTTCAACGTGTTCTCGTAGGTCTCTGTAGCATAATTGGTCAGTGCATTGGGCCGGATTCCCAAGGATGCGGGTTCGAGTCCCGTCAGGGCGACATGAGACAAGTTGCTTTTTTCTACTATATTTACTTGATTAAAAATTATCACATAAAAATAGCATTGTAAAATGCAAAATTAAAAAGTTATAAGTAGATGGCAGTTTAATCTTAATCGATAGTCAAACATCTGTAAGATGTTTCTTTCGAATGCGAGGATATTTCTCTCATTGATGAAACGACGGTGGCCAACACCGTAGAAAAAGGTGAATATACTAGAGAATTTCAACGTGTTCTCGTAGGTCTCTGTAGCATAATTGGTCAGTGCATTGGGCCGGATTCCCAAGGATGCGGGTTCGAGTCCCGTCAGGGCGACATGAGACAAGTTGCTTTTTTCTAGTATATTTACTTGATTAAAAATTATCACATAAAAATAGCATTGTAAAATGCAAAATTAAAAAGTTATAAGTAGATGGCAGTTTCATCTTAATCGATAGTCAAACATCTGTAAAGATGTTTCTTTCGAATGCGAGGATATTTCTCTCATTGATGAAACGACGGTGGCCAACACCGTAGAAAAAGGTGAATATACTAGAGAATTTCAACGTGTTCTCGTAGGTCTCTGTAGCATAATTGGTCAGTGCATTGGGCCGGATTCCTAAGGATGCGGGTTCGAGTCCCGTCAGGGCGACATGAGACAAGTTGCTTTTTTCTACTATATTTACTTGATTAAAAATTATCACATAAAAATAGCATTGTAAAATGCAAAATTAAAAAGTTATAAGTAGATGGCAGTTTAATCTTAATCGATAGTCAAACATCTGTAAGATGTTTCTTTCGAATGCGAGGATATTTCTCTCATTGATGAAACGACGGTGGCCAACACCGTAGAAAAAGGTGAATATACTAGAGAATTTCAACGTGTTCTCGTAGGTCTCTGTAGCATAATTGGTCAGTGCATTGGGCCGGATTCCCAAGGATGCGGGTTCGAGTCCCGTCGGGCGACATGAGACAAGTTGCTTTTTTCTAGTATATTTACTTGATTAAAAATTATTTAGGAGATATTCGTTTATATATCAATGTTAACAAATCGCATTTTGTACCGCTTTCGCTGCTCTCTGTTACTCTGAAGGTTGACTGGTAGATAATGCAATTAGTATTAAGTCCGCTTTTTGTACCTGACTTTGTGTTTATTGTACAATCAAGATTTAAATAAATAAAATAAAGTGATAAATATTAAACAAGAAAATATATTACAGAAAAGCTACTTGTCTCATGTCGCCCTGACGGGATGACAACATGAGACAAGTTGTTTTTTTCTTGTTTAATATTTATCACATAAAAATAGCATAGTAAAATGCAAAATTAAAAAATATATAAAATAAGATGAGTTCCTTTACCTCATTATACAAATCTATGTGAATCAGCGAGCTCCTAGTCAATACGACAAGATTGTATCTGCCTTGCCCGCCGCTCTCCAGCAGTAGATTGAAGTTGTTCTGTTTGTAATCTTTGGTTAGGAGGAACGTGCCCGCTTCTGTGATTGAGAAGACTCGTTTGTCAAATGTCACTAGGGTACCTTCAGCCGTCATTATTGCCATACCTGCGAAGAAAAAGAAAATGTATATCAAAATAAAACTTCGCTAAATTCACAACTTAGGCAATATTATAATATGTAGCTTAGGTGTGTTTATTAAAGTTTGTTTATAATGTTCCAATTATGCAATCTTACTTTCACAGTCTATTCTGAACTTACACTGAATCAAAAGCTAAGCTATTTCTTAGCCATGATTTAATGCTACTCTTTGATCAAAACTCAAATATTTATGAATTTACAGAAAAGAGAGAAGTAGAAAGAGAGATAGAGAGAGAGTAAGAAAGAGAGAGAAATGAGAAAAAATTTTAATGCAAAATAGGATTTATCAATCATTATCAGGGCCAGGGGTTCCAGCTATACAACTAATCTCTCCTCAGTGAGAGATTGACCATCTTATAAATGAATAATGTATCATAAATTCATCAGATACCAGAGTGGTTAGTGTGAATTTTTTCTACACACTACGGGCGATCGTGAGCGCGTTAAGTTTTTGTATAGCGTTGGTGTAGTCCGTGGCGTAATCCACTACATGACGGTCCGCTAATTTTAAACAAAAAATCTTCGCGTTCACTATTGACCGCAAGTAGAAAAAAATTCGCACTAAGCACTTAAGGTGCTGTTAATCAGAAATATCTAGGCAAATATTTCCTTACATGAAAATCTTTACCCTTAATTCTAAAAAACCTTACCCGGGAAAGGCGGCAGTATATTATCCAAGTCCATATAAGGTCGTAGCTCGTAGTAGTAACTCCAGATGCTCTTGTTAGTGTTGAGCCAGTCATCTATAAAGTCCCTGACGGCTCGGTACTCTGAGATCTCGCTGAAGTCCGGGGTTCGATTGAACGCGTGCCAGGACATGGGCAGCTTTTGTTCTAGAAGTATCGTGCCTTCGTTCGGATCGAATATAAAGTGAGTTTTTGGTGTACGGTGTCTGGAAATAATTTGTAATTTGAGACATTGTAGTAAAGTCAGGCAAATAGTGGTAGTAGATAGTGAAGAGCCCGTGGCGCAGTTGGTCGCGCGCTCGGCCTGCGATTGTTGAGGTTAAGCAACTTTCGCAATGGCCGGTCATGGGATGGGTGACCAGAAATTTACTGGTCCCGTCTGAATTTTGCAGTCATCAAAACCCACCAATCCGCATTGAGCCAGCGTGGTGGGTCATGCACTCATGCTATGGTCCATTACCTTATCCATCTACTAGCATCACATCATATTATAGTCCATCGGAATAAAAAGTATCCTATGTTCATAACGAGGCTATCGACTATCTGTGTACCAAATTTCATTCAAATCCATTCAGTACTTTTTGAGTTTATTCGTTGCAAACAAACAAACAAACAAATCTTTCCTCTTTATAATATTAGTATAGACAAGGAAAACCTGTGCCCCAGCAGTGGGCACGTTAAAAAATTATGATGACGAAGGCAAATAGTCACTACAATGACCCCTTCTCCCTTAGCATGAACATCGCTACATTACGCGATATGATAATGGTCCATGATGCTGTCTTGCTTACCTCGCTAAGACGTGAGAGGGACAGGGACACACTGTCGAGCTACGAATGTCGATAAAAGCCGTTAATGCTTCGGCTGCATGCGCTATTTAGTTCCCAATGGACCCTGTATCGTTTCTTATTAACCTCTCTGGCCTTGGGGGCTAATTGTCTAATTTTAAATCTATCGCAATCCCTTTCAATTCGACATTTAAAAGATATTTACATACTTCAGGCAGGCCTTATTTGAGATTTGGTAGGGATTGTGATCGGGAAGCGTTTTGAAAGGTATTGAATGAATTGAACTGTCTAAGCAAAGTGACACACGAAAACATCTTTCAAATGTATGGAGAAATGTCAAATGAAGTGTCATCATTCGTTCCGAAAGGGATTGCGACTATAAGTTACACAATATAAGTTACACTATAAGGGATTGTGATAGATTTTGAAATAAGACAATTAGGGGGCTGACCTGAGATATGAGACACAATAGATAATCTATTTTCTCTGGACACCGGTTCCTGCTAGCAAGTGACAAATTAAGACAAATAAAACGCACATTTCTTCATATTGCAGAGCAGTCTTTGCCATATCCGTGATTTTCTCATAGATGATTTCTCCTACTCGGTCCAAAGCTTCGCCGATTAGGAAGTAGTCATACCACCACTTCAGTCGTTCGTACGCTTCAGTATACTATGAAAAAAAGAAAGTAGTGTCTATAAAACAGAAACATAGTAAAATGAATTTTATACCTAACAGATGGTGTAAATTGTCGTAATTTGAAAACAAAAAGGAAAAATGTAACAATATTTTGACATCATAAAATAAAGTGAAAAGAAAAGTAAAACAAAACATCATCTATCTATGATCCGGATCCCAAATATTTACAAGTTTTCTAAAGTTGGTGAAAAGAATCTGAAAAAGAAGCTAAATTAATAACAAAATCCGGGCAAGTACGAGACGGACTCGCGCACGAAGTGTTCCGTACCATTATCTATAAAAACGGCAAAAAAAAAAAAACACGTTTGTTGTATGGGAGCCCCCTTAAATATTTATTTTATTCTGTTTTTTAGTATTTGCTGTTATAGCGGCAACAGAAATACATCATCTGTGAAAATATCAACTGTCTAACTAACACGGTTCATGAGATACAGCCTGGTGACAGACGGACGGACAGCAGTCTTAGTAATAGAGTAGTCCGTTTTACCCTTTGGGTACGGAACTGTAAAAAAGAGCAATTTCTCAATGATCAGGTATAAATTATGTATCTGATAACGTATAAGACGAATGGTTATATTAACAACAATATCTTTGGCAACTATCTCAGATAGCCCTATCTATCTGTAAGTGTTATGGCAAAGAACTAAACAGTACCTTATCTCTCACGTAGACGACCTGCTTAGTCTTCAAGAAGGACTCCCACGCATTCTTAAACTCCGCGTAAAGTTGCATGATCTCCTCCTTGAATGGGATATACTTCTCGATCTTGCCCCAAACGACCGTGAAGAACTTCTTGCTGTACTTCTTGATGTTGGTCACGAGATCGTTGTTCACGAGATCCTTGTAAATTCTGTGGAGTTATTATATTTCACCACATTATTTTTAAATAACCTCTCTTTTTTTTAGGTGCCGTAGAAAACAAACCAAACATTTTGGGTTGCCAAGTCATTATTGGCGTTCCTACAAATCGTGGTCAAAAGTTAGGCTTGGTTTAAAAATGAAACTGTCACTTGCATTAGCTAATAGGAACACAGATAATCAATTGATTTTGAGCTTCATTAATAACACTTTTAGGGTTTACAATTAAAGGAATATGATTCAAAACTTTTGTGATACTATTATGTTATATATTTGTTTTGGCCCAGACAGTATGGTAGCAGTAAAACAGCTGTGTTAGATATCCATAATACGAGTACTGAAATCATTTACTTCGGGATTATTGCAGCAAATGGTTTGATTAAAAAATACATTAACAACAAGAACAATTTCAACTTACTTATCAACTTCCTGGCTAAACGTAGACACGTAGTTGAAATACGGCGAATCCGTCAACTCCTGCGTTCTATTGTAGAAGAAATCCATCACGCCCTTAAATATGGATACAACGAAAGACTCCGTGTAGTACAACACTTTGAAAAACAGCGGTTCTATAGACTTCAGTAGCTCGTGCCAGTATTTATACAGTCTTGTCGTCGCATTCACCCAAGTTTCTTCCCAATATTCTAGAAGCCGCATATGCATGTCTCTCACGAAGTTGTCGTATTGCATTATCATAGCTTCCAACCTCGCAGAAACCAGCTCCATAAAATCAGCTTCCAAAACCTTGTTAACAGACTCCAAGAAGTTTGAATATGCCATCTTAATCGTCTCAGCGACGTATGTCAGACTCTGCTTTATCGATTGACTCGTGTTACCCATCATACCCCACATATCGTTGACAATACCAGGCAAACTCTCCAAATGGTTACGAATAGCCATTTCATCAAGAACGTAGTAAGTGAATTCAACAACATCTTTTACATAAAAGTCGTTGTTGCCGTAAGACTCGTTCAAAAACCTTTGGAACTCGTCCAAATCATCTTTGATTACGTGCAAGTCGTTTAGATCGTCTAGGAACTCCCTTATTCTTGGTTTAGCGTCTGTCCAAATGTTTCTGAGAGCCAAATGAGCTTCCATTGGCATTTCTTTGATAATAACTAGCGTTTCATTGATCTGTCCGTACAAGGCTTTGAGTGAATAAACGGCGGTTGATTTGACTTCGCTGAATATTTCTGGGCGCCATACTAAAGAGCTGGTTAGAAGCCTTGAGTGGTTCAGTCTAATGTATGAAGCTAGGTCAGTTGTTGTGACGTCGTCGAAGTCGCGCCAAGCGTCGAGTTTGGCTGAACGAGTGTCTATGATACGGCCTACTATATGGTACGAGATATCTGTAAAAAAATATATTTGATGAGCATATTTTGGAATTCGATCTTATTGGTCAGAGTAGCTAAAACTAGGTATCTATATTACGATTATCTAATTTCTTTCTGGGTGTTTATGGCAAACTCGTTTCCAATTGAATTGAATAAAGAACTTTTGTGTAGTCAAAATAAGAAGTAAGAACTTACCATCACTGCTGTTGAAGTGGGCTATCAAAGATTTGTCCCTAGTCGACAGTACAGCGGTACCAGTGTCGTTGCCCGTCGGACGCAACACAGTCAAGAACGCTTTGTATTCGGGGAAACTTAACTCCCAAGTGCCGTTTACTTTGTAGTAGTACGTTTCGTTGGCACGCTGTAAAAGATTTCAAGAGTCTGAGAGTTTTTATCGTTGGTAAAAAAACGAGGATTACAAAGAAGTCGTCGTCTTTGTCTGAATTACGAATGATAATCATTTCAAACTCGGCAATACTAAGGCAGATTTGGTTCAATAATTGATAGAATACAAGAATTGTCATAAAACAATTAATGATACGAGAACAAGAATTTACTCATGATAAAACCACTTAGCATTGAAACAAAAAGTCTAAACTTGGTCCTACGAGCCGGATAGTAAATTAAAAGGTATCTTACCTCCCAATGAATGGAACTGTTGCTCATATCAATCAGCAGGTTGCTATGTCTCTTTTTCTCGTAAAACAGTGATTTCTGGAATCTATAGTAGTTGTTAAAATAGTACCATCGACTGCGTATGTTTATATCAGATTTCATGTCCAAATCTAAGTTTGTAGAGGGATGTGTACACTTCAGCGCAAATTTGTAATCCCTTATTGGTCCGTTTGAGTTGTCTGTGAGGATGGATCTTAATTTTAGATACTCGTTCTCGTAGTCAGAGTATTGTAACTCGAGAGATATGTTTGACATTATTTCTGGTGAGCTAATGTATTGGCCTTTTAGATTTACATCCTGAAAATATACATACACAAAGCTTTAGTGCTTATAACTTCGCATTTATGTCTATTATGCTATGTTCAGCGACGAAGAGACGTTGATTAGGAGCGCTGAAAAATCATTTCGTACTACGCTGTCTATTTGGAAGCGCGCGAGAAGATGAACTTTATCGTGCTTCTTAGCTTAAAATGTACTATAATATTAGCTGATCTCTTTAATCTTAAGTAACTAGAAAATTTTATAAGAATAATGAATAATGTTCTGACGAAAATACTTTTTAAGTACATACGTATGAACACTAGAGCATATTTCAATCTCTAATAAGGTCTTAAATCTAGATACGAACCTTTCTGAATGACGGATGTGACAGCGACAGATCAACGTTATGTTGATTTCCCTCAGACAACGGCGGATTTTCCCATTTGCCCTTAAGTTCAGCGGTTTTGTTCTCATCTCTTACGTTCCAATTGAGGCGTGCTTTGCCGTCTAACATTGTATCTTGGAGGTTGTATACTGCTATCAGGTTGAAGGTACGGAGAGGGTACCATACGTTCATTACTAGTTGCTGTGATTCGGTGTCGACCTGATAAGAATTTGTTTGAAAATAAGGATATGTTGAAAATTATATGGCATTGAAATTATCTTGATATTTTAATAATGGAAAATACTATTTTTTAAATCTATAATTTAAATAGGTAGGTATCTATTTTCTCTTGAAAACATTCTGCTAATTACATTTAATAGACAATGTTCTATTTCACAATCAAAAACTACGTTCTGAGTACCTAACTTATTTGGCAGATGATTTATAATAATACAGTACCTACAGATTATGTACCCTACCTATACATACTTTTCTTACCACAACTGTACAATCAACTAGTAAGCTATTCGGAACTTACATAACTTAAAAAAGTAACAGACAATAAACATAATTATACTCGTAATACGACATCAAGAAAATAGTTTTATCTCGACGTTCGAAAGTGAAGGATTCGTTAAAAATTACCAAAACATAATTTCAACCTTAAATCCAGCTAATTCAAGCCTAAAACCATACTCACATTAGTCATATTAGTGACGTGTATATCGTATTTCAGCCACACGTCTTCAGCCCATTTCACCTTGCTGCCTTGCTTCAGCTCTCTATCCACTGCCTCGTACTTGTTCTCAAAGGTCCAGGTTCGGTTACCATGAATAGCTGTCAACTCCACGTTCTTGCCAACGTCGTATGTGTAAACGTCTAGTTTACCTGTCACGTTGAACTTGGTGATGTTGTGAAGGTGAAACACTGTTGCTTGTTTCACGTCCTGTGATTGGGCAAGTAAGGTATATAGTTGGAAGAGTAATGAACAGTACCTACGCGGTAGGACCACATAAAGAATTAGGCCTTGAAATTCGCTATCACGATGTTATTATGCGTCTGTTGCATACTGTGTCGATAAAACAACTGTGTGCTAACCAATCTTTAATAACACATAGATAAATTTTCACAAACTCATTAACCGACCGATTAACGCTTAACATCATTTAAATGTCATTGCAGTTCAATTATTTATTTGAAGTTGAAAGGGACAGAATGATGTTTTAAATCACGATCATGTAATCGACAGTTGATGAGATTGGCACTTGTTATCTAAACATCTGATATTAGAACATCTTAAATTGGTTAATCCTACATCGGATGCAATTCTATAATCTACTCCCGGAGACGAGTTTGTACTAAGGGAATATTTTCCCTTGTTGATTGGCTGAAGATGAGGCGCATAGGCAATCCGATCACTCGTGATTGACTGAAGTTAAGGCGAGCGAGCATTTGCTCTCAGAGAATTTTCTCTCAGTACGAGCTCGCCTCCGTGAGTCTCCGACTGAGTCTGTCTGTAAGGTAGTGTGATCAATCAATCACTTTTTAATGTATTAAATAAGAACTAGCAACCCGTGTGCGCATAAATCCATTAAATCCGGTTTAAATCGCTCTAGATTTGAGTTTTTGCTAAATTTCTCGACTTATCCGACCACTTCAGACAAATACCTTTCTAACGGTGTATTGAACTTGATTGTGCGACTTTTAGTTTAGGAGGAGAAGCGGCTTCACTGCCGTATTATATATATAGATGGAGACAAATACAAGTTAACAAAATAAAGAAGAAACCGAGACGTATACTTACCACATTCCCAGTCGTATCAAATTCATGTATATACTTTATTCCAACAGGCGTATGTACATTTTCCACCTCAATATCAGTGGTTGCCAAATCGAAGTTTCTCCCACTCTTACTAAGCAACTGTTTAAACGAAGCCTTAACGAATCTCTCTAGATCTAAGTCTACTGTTGCGTTTCCATTACTCCTTTTATCTGCTTGCACGTAGTGGTATTCTGTATTGACCAAGTGCTGAGTGTTCAGTGGAATGGAAAGTGAGACGGTGCCCGTTTGGGTGAATCCGCCTTCTTGGGGTGTGTAGCGGTGGGTGGAGTTTAATGCAACGGTCTTGTTAGGCCAGAATAGATTTATTTTGTTGTCGGAAGCTTCTTCTACGTAGTTTATCTATAAGAGAAAGTTATTCTGAAATAGCTAGTTTGTAATTTAACACTCACAGCACTAGTTCAATTTTAATTGGATAATTCGTTTTATGTTGTGTTATGTTATCATTAAGAGTTTTGGACATGTTTTACTTTTTAGAAGTTAACACATATTGACTGAAGTATTAGTTTTTTTAATGCTTAATATTTATAAAATAATTTTGATGAATACAAATAAAAGAAACCTGCTTATAATTAGCTAAATCAAGATTTTTTTTTAAACCACGTTTTCAACATTGAGCCTACACACAAAAAGACGCGAGTGTTCGCTAGTTACCACATATCATACTATAGTTAAACTACTTACATTCAGTATAGATTTCAGCCACGGCAGCCTTCTGAAGGGCGTTGTCACATTGAAGTGTCCATCAGTGTGAGCAGCGCCACCGTAGCGTATATCCAGCTCTCCTATTTGGCTGTCTCCTGGACGGTGCATCACACCCCTAAGTAGACACAATTAGGATTGGCATAGGGTTGAAAATAGTGCTTTTAGTATGATAAGAAAATAGTAGGTTCTGTCGAACTGTACATTTAATCGAAAAAAGGAAATATGAAATATCCATTCATCAGCCCCCTTATTAAGAAACTTACGGAAAAGTTCACGAGAGCGGAATGTCACTATTACTCACTTCAGAAGGGACAAAGATAAAGCACAGAATTCGAATCCGATTCCGTTGTCGAACGATAATAGACCAGGGGGCTGACCTTCTTAAAAAATATGCTTAACATAAAAATTGTAGTTTAAAAAACACCCTTCCCTAAATATATTTTTTAGAAGTTGCATTGAATAAATCTACAATATTCAATAGGTCTTACATTTCAGAAGAGCTGTCAAGTATTTTGCGCATTTTTGTCGGTTAAAAAAGTCGTGAAGAATTGATACAAGATACGACCACATGAATAACTTTAAAGTATAATTGAATAACGATAATTTGAACTCACTTTATAATCTTGTACTTATGCACCAAATCCTTTTGGTAAGAGCCCTTCAGTTTAAAAGTCTCCACCTCTTCATACAACGGTGACGTCAGCGCGTAGTCCACAAAGTGCGATCCGTTTTCGTCCCATTTGTAGTCGACTCGGTTGTGGACGTGCTTATATTGAGATGATGAGGTCCAAGTCACTGTGGAGTTGGTGTCGAAGCTATTGGGCATTAGTAGTAGCTGGAAGTGAGAAATATGTTTAAAGATACCAGCTATGCAGCTCAAACACGTGAATACGATATGACTACGTACTACGACACGACGTAAGTCGAGGAAATCTACGATGAATATTTTAAAAATTCACGACACGACCATCGTGCCACGACGCACGCACGAGCGTTAACAAACGACGTACAACACGACATCATCGTATCGTACAAACTCACGATGACGACGTCGTATTGTGTTTATGTGTTAGAACACTAGAAAGCCGTTAGAATTAGCAAGTTGGCTGTCACGCGTCACGACCCTTTTGCGCAAAACATAGAACCACGCTAAACATTCTAATGTGGCAAGGTTGTAGTGTTTACATATTATTTGCCCCTAACTGAACAGCACATTATATTTAATAGGGGTATTACGAATAATTCCTTCTTTTATGAAAAATAACAGGTTCAAATCTTGCCCAGCAAGAATGCCTCATAAAAATCACAAATAAATCCTTTTTACTCACGGTTCCTTTA
The DNA here is from genome assembly GCA_910589605.1 of Chrysoteuchia culmella. Taxonomy (NCBI): domain Eukaryota; kingdom Metazoa; phylum Arthropoda; class Insecta; order Lepidoptera; family Crambidae; genus Chrysoteuchia; species Chrysoteuchia culmella. Next base: position 7,724,775 of record OU342665.1, on the reverse strand, counting down.
ACACCAGTAATAATCTTAGTGACATCAGTCTTGTACTCAGCGTCAAGTCTCTTCACCGGATCGTCGTTTCCTCCCAGCGAGCCTTCAATACGCAACGTGTGCACATCTACGTTAGGCTTGGGAAGGATTGCGTTTATGAGCAGGCTGATTCGCTGGTCCATTATGTAGCCGAAGGAGGCGTTGCCGCCGATTCTGTTCAATGGGAATCAGTTTTTAATTCGGATTCTGAATTTGGAAATTTTAGGTTGAGAAGGTCTCAAACTCAACTGAAACACGATCTACCACAACCTCTAGCATAAACTTGTTCTAGCATGACACAATATCATATGATATTAAATGGCTGTGTTGTTTACTCCGCTAAAATGTGAGTAAAGATAGAGTATACTGACTGCCAGATATGGTCGAGGTCCATCCGGAACCCGGCGTCGGTAGAGACGAGTCCGTCGGGCGCGGTGCTGTTGCCGAAGTGGATGTCATTATATAAATATAGTGTATACTGACTGCCAGATATGGTCGAGGTCCATCCGGAACCCAGCGTCGGTCGGTGGAGACGAGAACGTCAGACGCAGTGCTGTTGCCGAAGTGGATGTCATTATATAAGTATAGTGTATACTCACTGCCAGATATGGTCGAGGTCCATCCGGAACCCGGCGTCGGTAGAGACGAGTCCGTCGGGCGCGGTGCTGTTGCCGAAGTGGATGTCATTATATAAATATAGTGTATACTGACTGCCAGATATGGTCGAGGTCCATCCGGAACCCAGCGTCGGTCGGTGGAGACGAGAACGTCAGACGCAGTGCTGTTGCCGAAGTGGATGTCATTATATAAGTATAGTGTATACTCACTGCCAGATATGGTCGAGGTCCATCCGGAACCCGGCGTCGGTAGAGACGAGTCCGTCGGGCGCGGTGCTGTTGCCGAAGTGGATGTCATTATATAAATATAGTGCATACTCACTGCCAGATATGGTCGAGGTCCATCCGGAACCCGGCGTCAGTTGAGACGAGTGCGTCGGGCGCGGTGCTGTTGCCGAAGTGGATGTCATTATATATGTATAGTGTATACTCACTGCCAGATATGGTCGAGGTCCATCCGGAACCCAGCGTCGGTCGGTGGAGACGAGACCGTCAGACGCAGTGCTGTTGCCGAAGTGGATGTCATTATATAAGTATAGTGTATACTCACTGCCAGATATGGTCGAGGTCCATCCGGAACCCAGCGTCGGTCGGTGGAGACGAGACCGTCAGACGCAGTGCTGTTGCCGAAGTGGATGTCATTATATAAGTATAGTGTATACTCACTGCCAGATATGGTCGAGGTCCATCCGGAACCCGGCGTCGGTGGAGACGAGTCCGTCGGGCGCGGTGCTGTTGCCGAAGTAGATGTCCAGGTCAACGCTTTTCTCTATCTTCTTCACTAGCTGGTGACCTAGAGCCTGGAGTAACAGCGTATGGAGTCATTGAAAAGTTTCAGAGAAATTATATGAAATAGTTTAGCAATATAGGTACTTTTTCACTCACAATATGAATGTGGGTGGCATTACACGTCCCATTGGAAATCTACCTAGTAATAGTCTTTGTAGCCTGGCAATCGATGGAAATTTTCTTGTAGCGTTGTGTTAAGGTATGAATATAGTCTTAAATACATTGTCTGTTTAGAAGATATTTTTCAATTATTTATACAACATAAAATAAGACCGTTATTGTTTAAGAATTTCCTTGTCTTTTGCTTTGTGAAAAGCAGTAGTCTTTACATACTCATAGTATATTAAAGTGCCACAGTAACGAGTGTAAGTATCTTGAACAATTATCAAAATAATATGTTTTTTGGATGTCATAATTCGCTGGCATCAACGTATTCTGCAACTAAAAGTTTTTTTGACTTGTGTGGAAACGTACCTTTATGAATAAATCACCAATCAGGAAGCTCCATTTCAGATCTCCCTCTCCTTTCATGTCCGGCAACTCGTAGTTACACAGCAGATAACCAGTTTTGGGCGCAAATCTACGATGGATAAATCTTCATTATTATAATCCAACCATACACAAAACTTGAAGGAATTTACTATTTTATTATGAGATAAACAGAAAGTTATACTAGAAAAAAGCAACTTCTGTCATGTCGCTCTGACGGGATGATATAATATTATGTTCATTCGACAAAAAGACTGTTCTTCTAACCTTTTCATAAGAATTTGAATAATGCTAGTAACAACCAATAATCTTGGTGTATTACACCATAAATATCAAGTTTCAAAATGAATTACCAATAACCAAAAATACTATCCATGTTGTATGTAAAAAAAAATAACAATTAACAGCTCTTATATTTTATTTAAATTTAAGTGGATATTCTTAGAAAAGGCCAAAGCAATAAAACTTCGGCGAGGTAAATTCTGTCAGATGTGTCTTAGGCAATACTTTCATCTACATATACGTACATAAAGTCAGCGTCGCCTTTAACAAAGCTGATCCTCTTAAGCGGAGTGGCGGCCTGCACGCTGATGGTGCGACGGAGTCCCGGATACGAGTCCACGTGCGACTTGAAGTATATCTCCTTGTTCTGGACTTGGGGTGAGTCCAGCTGAAATAAAAGTTTTATTATAATCCCACAATAAGAATTTCAAGACTCATCTTGCACCATCTTAATTTAATTATAACTATAACTTTAACGGTGGAAAATGTAAAAGATTTAACAGCTTTGACAACTATAAATCGGATAAAGTTATCTGGTGCATCTTAGCCTAACCTACCTATCTAAATCAAATGCTTGAAATACCTGAATAATTTTTTCGCGATTTTAATATTGGTCTAATTGAAAACTTATCTTTTTTTCTCGTGTGTTCGTGTCTCCTTAAATTCTGGTAGATATTTTTAGGACACTTTAGATGTCTGTATAGAAATAACTCTGTAGCGGCCCTCGTTTGATCCAAGTACACTTTTTACTATTATGGGTTTGATCCCAATCTTATCAAATTGATAGTATCTCTATCCTTACCTTCAAGTATATATCAGTAAAGTTGGTCTCCATAGCTGCCCCCGCCCGTATTGTGGCTACAACTGGGCCCGACACTTGCGCCAGCATGCTGTATAGTGTTGGAGTGGCGGTGAACTTCATCTGTATGGCTATTGGTTGGCTTTCTTCAGTATCGCCTTTGGGCACTAAAGTAACTTGCATCTGAAAGGAATAGTAATTTGAACCGTATTTGCATTTATATAAAGTGGGATCTAATTAGCTTTGTGTTAAAACTGACTGTTGAGTTGGATCTGGAAGGAAGGTTTTGATTGAAAAGTCTGAGTCTGATTCTTAGAAATGAAAAGTCTGATGTCATAGTTCTATATCGCGAAATGTGTGGTGTCAAGTAAGATTGACAATTATGCCTCAGAAAATCGGAGTCATTTGTGAATTCAGTTAATTCTAGATCAAACAGTATTTTTCTAATACGACCTTGCAAAGTCCTATAGCCAAAACCTATTATAATTTATAGTCAACAAAAGTGTCATTTTATTTTGCATTATTAATACGTCACAAAGTACACATACCTCTAACGGATTCCGATTGAGCACTTTGCCAGTGATGCTATACTCCATGGTGTCAGTAACAAAGGAGCCAGTGATGTCATCCTTGTCGAACTCGCCTATTACTTTTATTGCTCTGTAAGGAATAAATGACACGTGATTTCTATACATGACATACTTATAATACTTATAAATTGGACTACGTAAATTTTTTGCGACAATGCGGATTGGTGGGTTTTGACGACTACAAATACAGCGGAGACCAATGGCTTAACGTGCCTTCCGAAGCACGGAGGAGCTCGAGATAACAAATTTTGGGTCACCCATCCTGTTACCGACCATTGCGAAAGTTGGTTAATCGCTACGATCGCAGGAATCACGTTCACAGGCACCAACTAGCCGCAGGTCTTGAATAAAAAAAATGCCTACCTGAATCTTTCATGCGGCGTTCCAAGCGCTATACTCAGATATGTTGGTCGCTGATCAGCCTTCACCGAATAATACGTATCCTCGCTTGTGAAGTCTGTAGTAAGAGTCCTTTCTTCATTCTCTTCACTGAATGTCATTGACAGTTCTGATGGTGGCAGCACTGGCACTAACGCACCGCGGGCTTTGAACCGGATGTGACGGTTTGGTGGAGGACGCCATACTGCGTCGGCGTATAACTGGGGAATAGCGGGTGAATATTTAACCATAATATATTTTATAAGCCCAGTAGTACGTAGACACGGCTGTACGCGCGTACAGCTTCTTCGCAGTGCACAACAAAGAAATAATTTACAAAATCTCGTTTTTTATTTCAGCGACATGTTTTTTTCCAATGGCTGCGCTAGTGCGCAGAATAATACTCCTTCATCAATTTAAATTTGTTAATAAGCAGTGCTCGTTTATATCCACCATTAACGTACAGTAAACATCACGTCAGACTTAGCAGCATAAGGGCACTCCCAAGGTTAAACTGAAAAGTCTTACCTGCTGTCGTGTGTTCTTACATGATAATCAAAAGGACCAGAAATATGTGAAGATTAAACCAGTCATGGGTTTTGGTACACCTGTTTGGTACACCTTAGTTTGCCTGGGAGAACTACGGGCACTTTATCTACCCTGTGGTCCAACTTTTGCACGCCTCGGAATGAGGTAGTGCTCTATTCTATTCACCTCTATTCACTAAAAGTGTCTAAGACATTGATAATGCAATGCAATGAACGAAAAATACCAGGGCAGCATAACCAACTAGGAGTTATTATACTTAGTTCAAAAGCTGCTGCCTAACCTAACATAAAAACTCGAAACTTCTAAAAGATGAGTCCTATGTGGTCCTGGTCAGCTATGCCATCCTGGGGGCTAATTGTCTAATTTTAAAATCTATCTAATTTGTCATCTGAAAGATATTTACATACTTTAAGCCGTCACTATTTGGCATTTGAAAGGGATTGTGATTGGGACGCTTTTTGAAAGGTATGGAATAAACAAAATTGAACTGTTTAAGCAAAGCGGCAGACGAAAATATCACAATCACAATACCTCTGAAAGGGATTGTGATAGATTTTGAAATTAGGCAATTAGGGGGCTGGTACTTTCAACTTTTTGGTGATAGTATTATAATTTAATAAGTCGAGTAGATGTAGGTGTACCACGGCCCATGGAATTTTTAGGTAGGTGAACCACCCAGTTGTACCACGACCAATGATTGGAATAAACGAATATCAATACTAATAGACCTTTACTTACGTAGTTGTTCTGATCTCCCTGCTGTATGTGAATGCCGCCACCGACAAGGTTTTCAGCCTCAGAGAAGTCCTTGCGGAACTCTATTTTGATGAAGTAGTCTTCCAAATACGGTGAAGTTAGATTCAGATGACCAGAGGTTTCTACGAACGGATCGTCCAGCTGTAACAAATTATTATTGTTTTTTTAAATTGAAAGTAAGTTGAATTTAGATGATGTGGTCCGATGAAAATATCATCTACATAAAATGCGTATGTAAAAAAGTAAAGAAGTCATGGTTTTTTAACGCAATGAGATTAATTCGATAATTGAATAGTCTGATAGCGCAGTACTAATGAGTGAAGTGACTAAGGCCCGAGTTTACCAATTGAAAAACCGACCATTTGAAGTTTAAACGGACAAACTGATACTTTAAACCACGATTATCTAATCAACAGTTGGTGAACTCGGCTCTGGCATTCGTATGTTGAACGTTTGCAATTATTCTTCGACTTTATGCTATTACCTAGTTATAGTTATGTATAAAATAGTTATAATACCTTCGTTGATTCTAATATCCACAACACAAGTAGGTACTTAAGCTACTTATCAATGTACCAATCCAATGTTATATGGCCTGTTCAAAATATAAATACCGATGATTGATCTCACCTCAAGTTTAGCTATAGCTTTCACCATGAAGGACGGCATCTCGATGTCGGCTGACATTTTCCACAATGCATCTTCCAATCTAGCTGACACTTGAGCTTCTAAAGCCGGTAGCACTATTAAAGGAGTGACGATGCCAATAGAAGCAGTGTACGCTTGGTATGTATCGTCTTCCCCGCTTTCAGTCTCGTAGTATAATTTGTATGATATCTAAAACATAGATAAACACTTTATTGCAAACACACATTACAGAAAATACAATCACATAAAACTTCATACAAAAGATTGATAATGAATTGCAATACTACCTTTTTGTAACAAGTTCTGAACATTATAAATATATAAATTATAATATGATAACAATACAAAACTACCAATTTATGAAATTAATAGTTTGCATTTGATTTTAACACACGAAATTGTAGTTTACACTAGGATATAGCTAACATTTCATTACCTATTTTCTAACCTCAGAAAAGAGTTCTAGTGTTTTTTTATTTATTTTAGTTCAACGACACTGGTAGTCTATATTAGTGTCTCTATTATCTAAAAATGTACAATCTAGCTCCCCAGCATGAATAACCCCATGAGACAATTTTTCGAAATTTACCTATCAAATTCCATTACCTGTATTTATGTAAGATATAACTATCGAGAAATCGCTATATCAATAAGCGGCGGTGGTTAGAAATTATAAATAAATAAATGCATACAATCAAAAAAATATACCAACCTCATGCCAATAAGTGCCATTATAGAGTAGGGCGAGACAAGAGACGTTGAACTTCTCTCCTATAGTAATGTCCACAGTGTAAACAGACTTTAATTGCTTCACTGCTTGGAAAGGTGTTACGAGGTTTAACGTGTTCGTCATTACCGTGTAAGACTGAAAAAGATTAAATATATTTCCATTTATTGCAAAAAGAAAGAAAATCAATTTTATTCGAGACAAATCGATACGAAAGAATCACATAAAATAGAAAGCAAAATAAACATTATAATTTTTCTCAAACCGGTCACGACTCGGTATAATGCATTGTCTGCGACTAGCGCTGATCTTTCTACGTGACCGAAAATACTACTTCTGTACGATATTTGCTATACTTTCTATTTAAAATTTCTGTATTCATAGTCAAGTAAAGATACAAAAGTTGGTGTCATTTAATTCAAAAGTATAGGAAACAATGATTTATTCTGAAACTGTGAATTGTTCCAGAAAAGATTTTACCTCTAGTATGAAAACATCAGTCAAAACGATCGGTGGTTTGTCAGGCAAATGTAAGGTTGCGTTCACTTCCATAATATCCTCTTCATCTACTCCTACGAACTAGAAGAAAAATGTCATTGTTAAATAACCGAGTGATATCGGTCCGTTACCGAGAGCTGGCGCGTTATTTATACTTATCCTAATGAAATTTCAAAAAACGAATAGACAAATACAAAAAAGTCACTATAATAGCAAAAGCAAAACAATAACTTTCTCCATCATACTCGTAAGTTTGAACGCGCGCGAGAGAGACAGACTATTCTCGAAGACTATGCAGTGCAACGTCATCACGCCACGCGTGAATGACACAGATACTACGTGTGAATGTGTTGAACGCGCCAGCTTTAGTTAACCGAGCTGTACTGGAGTTGTTTTTTAAAGTTTGTATATTAGCATCTGTATCAAAATTCAGTCATCAAAATTGTTTAAATTATGGCTCTAGATATGAAGTTGAAAATAGTTATATATACTTTATAATGGTCAGTCGTATTATATTTTTAACCAGTGCTAGTAGAGGTACAAGGTTAATGATATTAAGATCATTATAAAAGAACTGCTTTAACTTATGTTCCATTTTAAGTGCTACTTAACATTTATTGTCCGAAAATAAATACATATAAATAAAGTAAAACAATTTCAAATGCCTCTGTGGCAGGACCAATTATGACAAGTAAGTTCTAAATTCAGCCTTAATCCTATTACTTGGAGTATTTTTTGCAGACATCATTACCATTATCAGCCTGTGGACGTCCACTGCTGGACATAAGCCTCTCCTAGCTCACGCCTATTGTGGCGTTCATAGGAGGCTAATAGCCTACTGCTACCACGCTGGCCAGACGGGTTGGTAGAGGGTTTGTTTCAAGTTTTCCTTCTCTCGCACAGGTGTTCATTAGGTCGAGCCTCTTAGTCGACTCTTACGACATCCCAGGTATGTAAGGGAGTGGTGACACTTGTATTCTTAGGCCGTCACCAAACGGCAGACATCATTATCTAAGATCATTTAGTAATGTACTTAAATGTACTTACCTTCATAAGATGGGCTTGGAACGTCACCGTAGGGTAATAAAGCGTATCTAGTTCTAGTTTAGCACTAGTATCAAAGTTGTCTATGAAAGTATCGTAAGTCTCCTGTTTTTGTTGGAACCTCTCTTGGAGAACTTCTAACAGGCCTTTCCCGTTGTCGAATAGAAGAATCGCTATGCCAAACTGTAATAAAAGGGGATATTCTATTAGATAATCAAACGGCAACTTAAAAAAACCGGCTAAGTGCGAGTCGGACCCGCGCACGAAGGGTTCCGTACCATTATATATAAAAACGACAAAAAGGCACGTTTGATATATGGGAGCCCCCTAAAATATTTTATTCTGATTTTTAGTATTTGTTGTTATAAGGGCAAGAGAAATACATCATCTGTGAAAATTTCAACTGTCTAACTATCACGGTTCATGAGATACAGCCTGGTGGCAGACGGACAGACAGACAGCGGAGTCTTAGTAATAGGGTCCCGTTTTACCCTTTGGGTACGGAACCCTAAAAAGGAACAATCAAAGAAAAATATTGCTTTATCAGCACACTGAGTAAAATAAGAGCCATTGATATTTATATAGTCAACAGCATCTAAGGCTTTATAGTATGACCTTTAGAGCGGCCTTATGACGCTCGTAGTAGCTTCGCAGATCAAGTCTGAAGCACGTCGTGACGTCAGGCTGTTAACTGTATTCTAATGGAATTAATATATAAGTAAAATAATAAAAGCAATCATTTACCAAAAGATAATTATCTTATTGATTAACGCCCGAAACTAATAACCTATCTCTAGAGATAGATAGGGCTATTTGAGATAGTTGCCTATGATATTTTTGTTAATATGAAATAACGACGGTTACTAGGTAACGAAACCAGATCCTAGGCAACTATCTCAGATAGCCATATCTATCATTAGAGAAAGATTATTTATTTCGCGCGTAAATCATAAGAGGTTCAGGGATGAACTCAAATAAGGACCAAGTAAGAGAAGATTATGTTAGACCCATTAGTTATTATTACATAACTTATAGATGATTTCAAACCTCGAATAAAAGTTATCAGTAAGTTTAATTCATAAACAACTAAAAAATTACCAGTCACTAAAAGAGATATTAATGACAAATTAATTTTCAATTTGTCCGTATAATACTTATCTGAGCATTGAAATATAAGTAGCATTTATTTCAAACAAGAAAACTTACTTTATGTTTCGACAGCCTCACAGACAGTTCGGTATCCAATCCCTTGCCATAGATGTTCTTCAGCACAAGCCCGTTCTCTTCGAAGCCTTCGAGAGGTGTATACAGCTTGTATACATAGACGAAGTTAAGAATGGACTGCCAATGCCAAATGCCAGTGAAACCGAAGTCCATTGTGCCCCAGCCTACTCTGAAGTCAAGCTATGAAAAGAAAATCAATTATTATAATACCAAAATTCGAAGGCAAAAATATATTCGAAAAAAAAAGTCCTCGACGAGTTTCTTGCCGGTTCTCCTCCTTATAAGGTCTCCCGCCGCCGTAGGTTTAGTGAACCGAACGCATCAGTTCACTAAACATACTTCTTTGATATTCACAAGTGCTTGTAAAAACCTAGACTGAACAAATTATTTTGAACTAGCTTCCGCCCGTGGTTTTAATCGCGTGGTTCTTGTTCCCCTGGGAATATCGGGATTAAAAGTAACCTATGTTACTCTCCGTTCTTTCAACTAACACTATGCCAAAAATCAAGTTGAGTGGTAGCTTAGTTAGGGCGTGAAGAGAGGACAAACAAACACACTTTTGCATTTATAATATTAGTTAGGATTTGAACGTTTCATTTCATCTGCCGTTAGCATTTTTTTACACTAGACGCCTGCCCCCCGACCCGGTAGTGGTCATTTTGAAGCTTATCGCGATGTAATTAAAAATCAAATTAAACGAACGAATGAATTGCAGAATGATGGGCAGAATTGGGGTCAACAATTAGGCCGTCTACCTCTCTTCTTTTTCTTTATCAAGAACTTATTATTAAATGATTTATTATTATTATTATATGTAATATAGTTACCTCTTCTGGAGCTCTCTTGGCGGTGACGATAGCTCGGTTCAGGTATGGTATAGGGAGAGCGACGTGGCCGAACATGTGAAAGTCTTGTACCGATATAAGCTTTAGTAACACTTCAATACCTGCGGAAGAATTAACATAATGCTAAATTATAAATTATATTGGATGTAGGTAGCGTAATGCTAATAATCATAATATTAGCATTAGCATTATGGTGCATCCGCATCGCCGTTACTTTTTGTTGCTACACGTTTCCAAATGTTACTGAGCAACACCCGTCAACAAAAAGTTAGTATAATGTTGCCGTATTGTTATTGAATTTTTAGCAGGGTACTACCTAGCCGTGTAGCATGTAATGTGTCTGATACTGCGCGTGGACAGTAAGCTCGCAGTGACCCGCCGAGTGGCGATATCATTGCGAACACAAAGGCGGCTCGCAGTGTGGGAGGGAGCTCGTAGCTAGTGCTAGATACACTTCGAACGTGGACGAGACATACCCACTTGCAGGTTGATACAGTATCAGATACGTTAAGCTACACGGCTAGGTGAGTACACTGGTTTTTGTGTTGTACAATGTTTCTCTACAAAAAGTAACTGTGGTGTCCCATTACGCTAACAACAATTGAGAAAATGTTGAAATGTTTCGATAAAAAAAAGAGTTTATGCCATATTTGGATCAGTTGCCGTATTTAAATTCGTTGCCACATTTGGATCAATGGCCAAATTTGGCTAAATCAGAAGCCAAGCCTTCATCATATTTGGGTAAGGGCGACATTTCGGTCAATGACCACAACTGGATCAGTTGCCACGTTTAGTACAGAGGCCATTTTTGATAAGTGCCATATTAGGGTGAATGACCATATCTGGATCCTTAACATTAAGCACTAGTATTAGTAATGTATATTTAAATAAATATAATCATTTTTTATGGTAATTATTTTTGCATTTTTCAATGCAATTTTTATACTTATGGTAAATTAAATAGAAAAATATTGGAAAAAATTAACTCGGCCACAAGTGAATTCTCAGCTTCTCGAATTGTGGCCGAGTTAATTTATTCCAATATTTTTCTATTTAAAATTTACCATAAATAAAATCATTTTATTTCAGACTATGTCCATACAGTTGATCATAATATTCGTGACAATTAATAGTAATAAAACTAAATGAAATAATAAAAATGTCAAAATATCAATCAGATTCATACCAATTAAATTCAAATTAATTAATTAATTACATTAAAAGAAAATAATATAATAAATAAGATAAAAATAAAAATTTAAAATTTAGAATTTAACATATTTACCTAAGATATCGACCCCCCACAGATACACCGGGGATATAAACCGGGGAACAAATGTATAAGTGACCATATTTGTGATGGAAGAATAAATCATTTTTTATTTAATGGCCACACCTGTATAAGTGACCACATTTGGATCAGTAGCCACATTTGGGTTAAAGCCTCATTTGGATGAGCCACAAATACAAATACAAATACAAATATATTTATTGTTTCATGAGTAGATGTATACATGGTGGTATAGCACTGGCCACTGAGCCAAATGTGGCCACAGGGTCACTTTTGGCTCAGTGGCCACATTTGGGTCAATGACCACATTTGGGTTAGTGACCACATTTTGATCAGTGGCCACAATTAGATCAGATCAGTGGTCACAATTGATCATTATTGGGTGAGTGGCAACATGGCTATTAGCGGCCATAACCGGTTCAGCTGCCACATTTGGGTCAGAAACCACAATTGGGCCACAAGGCAATATAAGATATACAATAATAAGACTTGCCACAATAATCCCTTTCAAAATACTATGGTTGGCATAGGTGCCAATCATTGCACTTTCATATAAGCTTTTTACTCATAGTTGGCACAATAATTTATTAATGTTATGATCACAAAATAAATATAAATAAAAAGTGTAATATCGCTTATAAACATATCAACTTAAAATAAATACTACTCTTTATAATTGTAAAAAGTATAATAACTATAATTTTTGTATACGTCTTTCTTATCAAATCTGTTAAAATTTGCATGAAAAGAGAACAAAAAAATTCCGCGAGCTCTTTTTTCAATACTGTGTTGCCATATTAATCTGGGTAGAAAAATCTAATATCAAATTTTTTGAGTGTTGCAATGTAAGATTTTAATGATATCTGAAGACATTGTATTTCCATGAAAATTCCTTAATAATTGCGTTTAAAAGTCAGAGTGCCAATGGCTTGGGTGCCAAAATTAGTACAGGTTACCTTTCACCACTGCTACCTACCGCTTGGCGTCCTCGGCGAGGACGAAAGAAATCAGTCGGGCTGATGTCATAATAATAACTACACGTTACATACAAAGAGAGGCAATGAATCGATGAATTCGAAGGAGCACTGTGCGACCTAAATTGCACTCTATTGCGAAGGAGTAAGAGTCGCTATTTATTGAAATGATTTCGCGGCGTGCAACTTGGGTAACTTATATATTATGTGCCCATAAGTAATAAAATAAAGCTGTAGTAGAATTAGGAGTGACTACTATAGCCATAGGACGCTCCGTGGGTAGGCCCCACAAGGTGGACCGACGATCTAGTGAAGGTCGCGGGAAGCCGCTGGATGCGGGCAGCGCAGGACCGATCGTCGTGGAGATCCTTGGGGGAGGCCTTTACCCAGCAGTAGGTGTCATGTGGCTGAGACGACGACGACTATAGCCATACTAGTTATTCACCATAGATTCAATTTTCAGTCTTATTACTACTTAGCATCAGGGGCCGTACCGCGCAACTGGCGTCAGCATCGAAATCGGCTTCATTTGACAGATGGATGTGACACATTGCTGCTTCTTTTTGGCACAAATGAAAATTACCAAAGACTAAGAGCAATCTGTCACATCTATCTGTCAAATGAAGTCGATGTCGATGACAACGACACTTGCGCGGTAGGGCCACAGGTATGATGAAGCCTAAGCGTTTCCCCGTTCTAAGTAAAAAAATAAATACTAACCTGTAGTAGAATTAGGAGTGACCACCATAGCCACCAGATGCCTGTCGGCCTCAACGAAGCCGAACCTCGCGGTGGTTTGCGACTGATCCGTCATCGGACTGGTCACATTCACTACGAGCATGCAGTTCGTTATGCGTTTCATGTGACCTGAAAACAAGTACATAATCATCATCATCATCAGACATAGACGACAGAAGCACTGCGGGTTACCACACTTTCTTGGTTGATATTTCTAAATGTCGCACAAAGCCCTACTCATCATTTTTTTTTATTGCGCACAGCAAAGGAGTGGAACTTCTTCCCTGCGTCTGTATTTCTGAGTACATACTAATAACCCGTCCATCTTTAAAGCAAGGGTGAATAGGCACCTTCTGGGCTAGCTCGTTCCACCGTAGATCCTGTCTTAGACTCCGAGCTTGATAAGAATCAAAAGCGAACCCATTCGAAAAAAAAAGTTTTCGGAATTACCCTGTCTATTGATTGGCTTTCACTCCCAGTCCAGCATGGGATCATCATCATCAGCCATTTTAGTGTACCCAGCCCACTGCGAGAACACTATTAGCCTTCCTTATGGAAGCATAAGGAGATTGTACCCAAATGTAGACTGGGTCGGTTAAAACGACTGCAAATACAGCCCGAACCAACGGCATAACTGCCTTCCGAAGCACAGAGGAGCTCGAGGTAATAATTGTTTTGTTGCTGAACCCGACCATTGCATAAGTTGCTTAACGGCTACAATCGCCGCTAAAGCCAAGCATGGTATGAATGGTTAGTGACGCTTGGCCCAAAAAGCTTCACCCGATTCGGGCTTGATATATTCTTATTTTGGAACGCTTGATTTTGCTAGCTGATGAAGAAACTATTTGTTTAGTATCTTTCTAGAAAGTATATCTTACCACCGATTATATAATACTATACGTTAAACTTAATTTAGAAAAGCCATGTTTGACTTACCGTTCACATAGATTTTAAGTACTTTCTCTTCAAGATCCAGAAAAGTTATGCCCTTGATATCACGTTTATGGCCTAGCACGAATTCGGTTTTCAAGAATCCTTTTGTGTAACCCTGTGAAAATGACGCAGCAATACAGAAGAATTTAGTAACTAGCAATGACTAAAGTTATTGCTCCGATATAGACAAAGAATATATCATAAAAATTAAATTTTAACATTTTAAAAACCCACCGACCCAAAAAAAAACTTCGAAAAAAATAAAATTTCCCTCTCGGTCGGGGGACCCCCAACGTATAGCCTACCCTTATACCCTTTTAGTACTTCTCTTTTTGTGGTAGAAATTTAATTTTTTTGAAGTTTGTTTATGGGTCGGGGGGTTTTAAAATGTTAAAATTTTATTTTTATTTCATCCTTTTAAAATTACACACAAAATTAAAAAAAACCGCATTGCGATCGCTTAATTCGTTTAGGCACTAGTACATCACACAAATGATGACACTGCAACAATCATCTGTCAAGATGTCGTGGCCAATGATGATGAAGATGACGAATATTTATGTACAGAAAGACAAAAAAATGATTGCCGCCATTTTGTTATTTTTTGCTGTACCTAAATTTGCCCAGGGTGTACATTATTTTAGTCAAAGCGCCACCTTTGTATCTTTTACCGTTTCAGCAGGCAGTTGACCATCTCCATAAATGGCCGGATGGATTTTCATCAAACGTAGCTAAGAACCATCTCGATTAATTTAGCTTTCAATAAAAAAAAACCGCATTGAAATCGCTTGATTCGTTAAAGCTCTACGAATATACGTACAGACAGACAGACATAGGCTTCAAACTTATAACACCCCTCTTTGCGCTGCGTCGGGGTTAAAAATGACTTTCCCTTCGTGATAAATATGAATACTATCAAGTAATTAAAAAAAAAACTCTTGTGCCTGCGGTTTATTATCAGAAACATTCATAGGTACACACACACACACACACCACTTCGCAATAAGCTTAGCTCTACTGGAACCGCAATCTTATATGGATTGCAGTCCAGGATCTTAGGAATTCATGATTAAAAAGATCGCGGTACGGGATTTCTACATTTGATTTTAACAAATATTGAACGTGTAGCATGCGATTTTACCTTGAATGGTGTGAGTAGCGTAACCCTTCCAGTTATGTTGTTTTCATTACTCCCTCTATCCAAATTCCAGGAAGAATTGATCATCATTACTCCATCCTCGTTGTACTGAAATAAATAAAAATTAATAATCATAATATAGTAGCGGCACTTGACGGTCGTATTAACACTTTTCTTGTTCAAAGCAAAATGTTATTACGGTCAACTGCATGTACGGCTTAACATTTGCACTACCAAAAACGCAAAGTCAAAGTGTAAGGTAAGCAATCGGCCAAGTGCAAGTCGAACTCGCACATGAAGGGTTTCGTCTCTCACCCAAGGTTGCCTGGAAGAGATTGCTATGTAGCAATAAGACCGCCTATTGTGTGTTTTCTCTGTATGTGTTTGTTTTTGCATCGTGTGCAATAAAGTTTCTATTATTATATTAAATACACATACCTACCCAAAATGCTACTATAATTTTTCGCCTGCAAAAATAGTGCTTCATAGTGTATGTATGAATGACAAAGTTATATTTGCGATTTTGGCAAATGTGCTATAGCTCAGAAACTGCATAATATATTTCGTTCAAACTAATTTTTGTTAGTGCCGTGTGGTGACGGCCTAAGAATACAAGTGTCACCACTCCGTTACATGCCTGGAATGTCGTAAGAGTCGACTAAGAGGCTCGACACATTGAAAACCTGTGCGAGAGATGGAAAACTTGAAACAAACCCTCTACCAACCCGTCTGGCCAACGTGGTAGCAGTAGGTTAATAACCTCCTTTGAATGTCACAATAGGCGTGAGCTAGTAGAGGCCTATGTCCAGCAGTGGACGTCCGCAGGCTGATGAGTGAGAGAGTGAATTTTCGTTGAAAGTTTTGATAAAGGTCTACAGCATATATATTTTTTAGATTTTTCACATTTTTATTTTAAAAGTTAGAGGGGGGGGGGGGGGACTCATATTTTTTCACTTTGAAAGTGTATATCATTCAAACGGTTGGCTTTGAGAAAAAACTGTTTTAGGTACCTCGATGTAATTTTTAAAGACCTATCTATATATCCCACACAGGGGCGTGCATATCATATAGGCAATTACTTCATCAATTAAAAACCTAAATAACATGCCACTAATTTAATAATATAAAGTTAATTTAGTTTGATATGGTTCAGATATTCAATAACAAAATGTCTATTCAACACCTCACGCTAATACTTAAACTTAACGCTAAATAATACAACATAAATTATAAAAATTATTGGTCAAGGTAATACGACCGCGTATAATGTTTACCGAAAATGTGAACGTCGTCGTCCTAAGACATGACGTTCTCAATTTAACTGGGCCAGGTCAGGTAAGCACGCTTACTAGGCGGCCAGCCGGCCGAATGAACTTGTCGCGAGATAAACCGACGACCCCCGACCCGACCCCATATCTCTCACTCGCTCCCATAGCTCGCTCTGCAAGTAGTTGAACGAGTTTCAACATTATTGCGCTGCCTAAAGAGTGTTTGTTGACATTTTCAACCACACTTTTTAATACGAGATAGAAAAGTTTTGCAACAAGAGTGCTGCCGTGCCGGCCATGTTTTTGTTTTTAGTTTGTTTGTTGACATTACGCCCGCACGAGTTAATTCGATAATTACATTAATATTTACTTGTTTTGTAAATTTCCACTTTGGAAGTGTACATCTTTCAAACGGTTGACTTTGAGAAAAAATCGTTTTAGAAACCTTAATGCAATTTTTAAAGACCTATCTATACCACACTTCTTAATACGAGATAGAAAAGTTTTGCAACAAGAGTGCTGCCGTGCCGGCCATGTTTTTGTTTTTAGTTTGTTTGTTGACATTACGCCCGCACGAGTTAATTCGATAATTACATAAATATTTACTTGTTTTGTTAATTTCCAGTTTGGAAGTGTACATCTTTCAAACGGTTGACTTTGAGAAAAAATCGTTTTAGAAACCTCAATGCAATTTTTAAAAACCTATCTATTGATATCCCACACGTATAGGCTTGATGAAAAAAAAAATCAGTGTCAGTTCCATGTATGGGGAGCCCCCCCTTAATCCATTTATTTTTTAATTTTTGTGTAAAAACCGAAAAGCGGTTTACAGAATACATCTACCTACCAAGTTTCAACTGTGTAATCCTCATAGTTTTGGAATAAAGTGGCTGTGACATACATCGATTTGGCCGAATCTATAAGGGTTTCGTTTTTTTCCTATAGGCTTGGTGTAAGCTTTTGTTGAAGGTACACAAGGAATGGAGTCTAATTTTAATTATTAGCCTTCATTAAAGTGAGAGATGCTGCTTTCCTGGAGATGTTTTATTGAATCATTCGAATCAATATTCGCATACGGAATCCCAAGATTCGCATGCGAATGCTAAAAACAGTATTCTTTTAATTTCAATTCAAATTTGAATCTGCAAGGAGTGGACCCGACCACTCTTTTTTTATTTGAGCGATAGAAAGATTGACGTTTAGCACTTATTGTCACTTTCAAATTGACATTGACATGATAGTTTGGCAACTTAAAAACGTTTCGTGATTCAAGTCCGATTCAGTATCGGTTTTTGAAAATCTATGGAGAGTTAGTTTAAACATTCTGCGTAAAATGAAATAATGTCAAGGGAGCTTAGGAAAACGGCAACACCGTATTCGAGTGATTAAAAAATGCGACAAAATGGCAGTCGGTGTATTTCAATTCGATTGCTAATTGAATTTGCATGAGAATTTCGAATGATTCAAAATTCGTCTCCAGACTTTTATTCCATTGACGTAGGAAATACTTCGTTTTGCACAAATTACTTTAGCCGCGGAAGCCACTCTATCTGCATAGCTAAAAAGTTTTTACGGCTGCATGAAATTTCGTAAAGACATAAGGGATCCCGTTTAGTCCTTTTTGCGCTATTGAGTAACAAACATCCATCCAAACTATCCCATGTATAATATTAGTAAAATTAGGTACCTGGAAACTAAGCAGGGTATCAGCACTCTTCTTCCACACGACCCTGTGTTTCGCTATGGCAGCAGCTTTCGGCAGCGTCGGTATGGTGGAGTTGACTATGGCGTTTATCTCGCCGTAGAACTCTTCGGTTTTGAACAAGTAGTCGGCTAGTAAGCTAAACGCTAGGTAGTTCTCTTGCCAGTTCATGCTGCCGTTTACGGCTTGCAAGTTATCGTGGTAACGCCACCTTTTAGCAAGAAATAAATAAAATAATTTAGCCGCAAGGCTATTATCTATCTTTGCAACAGCAACGCGACAGCAAAGATTGCGCGATAATTGCTTTACGTCACGTATCAACAGTGCGTCGGCTGGCCTTTACCGAACAAACGATGATCTACAATGTGCATTCATTTAGTTCCTGTTATTGCTCTCAAATTGTTTTTCGCGCGAGCGTCTTAGCAACACGCGGCTTCTCACTCTCGCACCTAGGTAGGGACGCGAGAGAGTGAGATGCCGCTATACGAACCATCAGCGAGTGATTAGCCAGCAATCACATAAGTAAAAACATTTTTATTTTGACGTTCCAAAGCGATTGCGCGATATCTGCGCCATAATTGCTAATTATTAAGTAATAGCCGCGCTGAGGTACCAACAAGGCACTAGTCGGTAACCAGTAGAGCTTTTAGGGAGTGTTTCCAAAAGTAATAGTTTAGTAGAAAACTTTATGTCACAAATAATGGAACATGAATGGGTATATCTTTTGAATAATAAGTTATTTCAGAAACATTATTACTTTTCCAAAAAATGTTTCTCAAAAAATCTCTACTGGTCGACCGGGAACAATCGAGGATTATAAAACTATCTTCCATGCCTAGGAATGAAACATGTATCTCAGCTTCCTCAGCGAGGACGAAATCAGCCGGGTTGGCGTTGTCGCAAGGATAAGAGTTTGGCATTAGAAAGTGAGTCAACGATTGATGAATATAACGTTTGTGAAGGGATCGCTGAGCGACCTGAATTGGACTTTATTTTGTCGGAGCAAGAGTCGCTATTTACTTAAATGATTTTGTGGAGTGCAGACTCCTAACTTTCATGATTTTTAATAAAAGGGAAAAATCGATTCGGCTCTCAAGTCATTCTCAGGCGGGACTTAAGTTGTGATTAATGTATTACCTGAGTATTTTTTTCTTTTTCATCATAAAAGATCTATCTTTTATGAAGAATAAGAAAAAAATACTTAGCATATTAGCAAATTAGCATTGAAAATGCTTACTTTAAAAAACATACAGTAATGTTACTTTTTTAATTATACACTGCTTACTCACATGACGTTGAAGCTAGTATCCTTCCATCCCACGAAGGGCGTGGTCATACTGGACAGCAAAGCGTACACCGTCTCGTCTCTTGCTTCGGAGAACATCTTGACTCGCCACAGTATGGTCGCGTCGTTGGCCCAGCCCATACGGACGTGCCATTGGCAGAACCAATCTAAAGCCAAAGAAATATCTTCAAATAAGGCTCCAGATATCAGATGCATTTTTTAATAAGGCTCCGGACACAATATTCGTTATAATGATAGGTAAAAAGGGCATATTTTCACATTTAATTAAGTTCACTTTAGACGAGCAACAAAATACAGCTAAAAAGCAGAGTTATTGACGATTAACTAAGATGACTGTTTTATTTGTATTACTCTTGATATTTAGACCAAATGATCTCAAATTAAATGCAAATGCAATATAACAACGAGTGATTTGGTGAAGCGGGCGGTGGATCTAGCATGTTTTACAAATCAAGATAATAAAAGGGCTAAATTTTCAATCTTCGAATAAAAGTTATTTAGTTTAATTCATATCAAAATAATATGACATCACAAACAAAAGAGACGTGAATGACAATCAGTTTTCAATTTCATGGATATCAGAAGAATATTTTTGATCAGAGCACTGACTATTCTGAGAACTGATAATTTTCAGTGCTTCATTTTCACTTTTGATTTCATGAGGTATGGAAATCCGCTTGGTAACGCCCGATTCTATCAATAAACTACACGAATTTTATTTTCAGTCATATAATACAGCAATAATACCTCTCAATAAGAACTCAAATTCCCCGTTCACGACTCTTCCTGGATAATGTAAGGTGACATGGCCACCGTGGTGCCACGCGCCTTTGTTGTCCAGTTGTATGTCCACGCTCACTTTCTGCGAGGGGTCTCGGTTAGCATCCCAGTTGAGGGAGGCAGACAGTATTTTTTGACGGGGCGTCACAAAGCGTTGGTAGGTTATTTGGACGTCGCGAAGTCTGAAAATATAATTTACATAAGACTCAAAAGTACAAGTACTAATAAAGATACAAATAAATACCCTACTTGTAAATAGATTTTTTACTGTTGGCTTCAATAACCTATCCTCAGTAAGAGATAGGCTTTACTAGAGTTGCCTAGATTTTCTTATCAGTCCGAAATCACAACGGTCGCTTTTGCTAAGTAACATAGCTAAAATAAGCCTATCCTCTATCCAGAGATAGATTATTTAAATTGGATGTTAGAGATTAAGTTCTGTTTTTAATATAAACCAAGTTTAAGTACTTAATCACAGACAAAAAGAGGGTTAGGAGACATCTCACCCTTTTAAAATCTCGCCTGCAGGCGAGTTGTGCCCTTGTCCCCACCAAGCTAGATTCTATTACTGATCTTCTGATAGTTGTGTTGTTTTTATTGCTCAATATCGTCAAGAGTCAATACTAAGATTTTTTTTACAAAATATGAATAAAGTAAGCGATAAAAGTCATTGCCTATACATTTATATGTGATTATTATTATGGAGTATTTTAAGATGTTGTTAAGATTATTATCAAAATTAATATAAGTATACAATTTGTAATGCTACGATATAGTCTTAAAATTTGTAATGCTACGATATAGCCTTACAATGCTATACTTGAGGCCAAAATTCTTTGTAGCGAAAGTACATGGTAGAATGGGCCCTGGACGGGAATTACCTTAAATCCTTTAGTTAGCTCATTTTATAGAAAGGAAACGTTATTTTCTTTCAAAAATTTGTTTATATTTAGAAATATTTAAATGCAGTCTGTATTTAAATATTTCTGATAAATCACTTACCTGCACCGGGAAACGAACCAGCTTAAACAAGAAAAATTACATGCTGTATTTTTGGTACCAATCAATATTCTTAGAGCATTGGACCGGATTTCCAAAGGTCGCTGGTTCGATTCCAGCCTGAGAATTCACTTGTGGCCGAGTTAATTTTTTCCAATATTTTTCTATTTAAAATTTACCATAAATATTCTCCGGTTTATAGATTTATTCGACATAAGAAACTTAGTGTTTATTTTTGGACTAATATTAACAATAAACGGCGACGAGACGCGATTTTAAATGGATGATTAAGTATGTGTCAATAAAAAAATTTGAACAAGTTTTTCTGGATTTGTCTTTAAGACACTAAGTTACTTAAGCTAAATTAATCTTCATACATAAGACTATCGTTTGGTACTACGATGTAGGCTAAGAGTCTCCCCGTTCGTTTATAAAAAAAATATTTTTTTTTCTCATTTAAGCCGCTTTTCGATTCAAAAATATTTAAACGCAGTCTTAATTTGTATACTATTTTTAATGCTACCATTACAAATTGTATACTTATATTGTATAATAATTTAATAATAATACTAGTATTTTATTGTCTGGAATAAAATGTACATACATCTTAAAATACCTACTCCATAATATTACCAACATATAAATGTATAGGCAATGACTGGTAGCACCAACTTTATTCATATATTGTAAAAAAAAAAATTGTAAATCTTGACGGTATGGACTGTGAAAAAAACTCAAGTACCAGAACATCAGTATAAGAATCTAGCTAAGTGGGGCCACTTGACTCCTAGTTCTTTTTAAAAGGTACAACTGGCCTGGTCTTTGGGCGAATGCGGCCCTAACATCTTACCAAAGGGCACAACACGCCTGCAGGCGAGATGTTAACAGGGCGAGATGTCTCGTAAACCCAAAATAAAACACATTGATTTTTGTAGAAAACTTCGTTGATTGATAACAAACTTTAGCGAAATTGTTTCGTTTTTTATTAAAAAAGAAAACACAACAACACATTAGAAAAGTGTAATAAACAATCTAGTGGCATAAAAATCTAGTTCTAAGAAAAATAATAGAAAGTGTACTCACTGGTCAAAGTGTATGTCCATACTAAACTTGGTATTGTTGTTCAAATCTGCGTTCAAGTTCACACTGTAGGCTTTTTCTCCTATATCCACTTCGGCATATGTCATGAAATTTTGCTCAGACAATATCACATATCGGACTAGAGTCCTGTACTTGTTTTCGTTGTATTCACCCTAGGAAAAGAACTTACTTATTATAATATGATAATGTTGTTTTATATTTTGACAGTAGTGCATTTTGTATTTTATTTCTAAAAGTGACTAAGAAAAAAGTCAAATATAAAAGAACAATAAATACTGGAATATAAAAATAGAATTTCTTCTAATAATCTTGTTATATGTATAGATTACATAAAATTTTATACACAAATATTTGTTTACACCATAATACATTCATAACTTTCGTGCAACCGACTCGAAGGACCAACCATGCAGTTCACCCCTAGATTTTGACATAATGCAACAAAGCATTTTTCGTACGGCAGACACATCAATAAGGTGCCTCTGCTCCATCGACTGTACTAAAAAATTTGTTGAAACTTTTTTAGCGGGTTATCCATTCTTATAATTCTAGAATGTTAAGTAGCATGCGAATCGTGAATAACTAATATCTAATATCTAGATAGTTATTTTTTAGTTTGTACAAAGCGAATGTTGCCGGAATCTCCCTTGCCGCGCAATATCTCTTGAACTGCTATTGGTGGGTGAATTTGTAAGTCTATATGACTTTCCAAATCTGGCGCTCGCGATTATCGCCTAAAAGTGGTTGACCATAAGCTCTATTTTTGATTCATTCGCCTCGAGGATTCTGCTGATTTTCGTGCAACGTTTGAGTTTCCGTATTCCGTAAAAGCGACCTTGCCCGTATATACATAGCTTCGCTTTTAGCCAGTAGTACCGCCTCCCAACGAAAGTGCGCGAGGGACAAAGCGAAAAGCGTGCTATGACTACGCATGCAAGGTCGCTAATCGCCTGATCGCCTCCTCGTTCGCCTTGTCACTCGCGCGACGAATGATTCAAAAATAGAGGTCCAGGATTTTTCACGACTGTACAATATGTTGATTTCGGTGTAACATAGTAAATGCGTTGATTCGCTGGGAGTATTCACGTGTTATGTAATATTTTAAGCATTACTTCTACATTACAATATGTTAGCTCAGCTCGATGACTAAGGAAAATTCGACGTTGTTATAACAGCTTAATTAGGATATCATAAAAACACTAAAGTTGTGTCTTTCATCAAAATACCTGTCCAATGAATGTGATCTGTCTATTATCTTGTGTGAACCTCGCGTGGACAGCGATATCTTTGAAATGGGAACTGTTGATGAGTACTTTGACACGATGCGCCGCCATATTGGTTTTGGATTGGTCTTGGTACAACGCATCTGCGTTGAAATCCATGCCGGTGAACCAAACTCCTGTTGCATGCATCTGAAATAAATATACAGTTCATATTTTATTCCGTAAACATTCATCTTCATGAGCCATTTTAACGCCCCTACTGCTGGTGCCTGCTTTTCTTATGGACGGAGAAGGTGAGTGTAATTAGTGCTAATGCAGCCGAGACCAACTGCTTCACTAAACACGAAAGAGCTCGAATGGAAAAAAAATGGGTTAGGTATTAGGTGGCCCACCTGGAAACTGCCCCCTAATGGACAACATTTCATTTTGTATAAAGCACTAAAATAAAAAAACCATTTCGAGGTTTTAGTGTCATAAGCTCACAGTTTTTATTTTAGAATTTTCTGATTGGTAATTTGTGGGATATTAAATAAAAACTAAAATGTAGTCCAAATCGAGAAAGTCAGACATTTGATCCTGCCATTCCTTTGCATTTCTGTCTTATATAAAAAAAATGGTTCTCTCTGGCTGGGTTGACAATGACAGTCCACTCAAGTAGTGCAAGAGCAATCAAAATCTAAGATATCGATATTCGATATTTCGTAATTTACATAATGACATTAAAAACCTCATGAAAAAACAATTTGTGATTGGTTAGAGTTTTTTGGAAAACATTGTTTTTATGATTATTACTGAATAGATTTACTTTTATGTTTGCTAGGTAAACCACCACGAGACGCCAGGCATGTGGACCATGGGTCAGAAATTTGTGTGTGTTTAACAAAGTGGTTCTTTTTTGTTACACTACTGAAATACCAGACCTTAAATTTGAATGTGGTTTGATAAACATTTTAATTCTAAATACCCAAAATGTTAATACTGTTCATGAACGCAAATTTATGCGTATACATTTAAATTTACCATTTTTTTTTGTTTAGTTATTTTTTTATCATAACGAAAGTAATCTTTAATTAAAACATGCTTTGGTTTAATAATGAAAATTAAAAATTTACGTAGTTATCGATATTTCAGTTCTGTTACTGTCACACCACTACTAGAAACCATCACGTCAGTTTTTTTTTAATCTGTAATAAGCAACAGCCTTACCAATTTAACTTCCTGAGAACGCACTTACGCTCTTTTAGAATGAGCAAGTTTTAAAATAGTGATTTAATACACAAATATAATGCTAAAAATAAAAATAAAAAATACGTGTCTTGTATTTTAACATCTAGTTTTATTATGCATAGTAAAATTTGCATTTTTTTTTTTTAAATGTTGTCCATTGTCTAATTTCATAATCTATCATAATCCCTTTGAAAGGTATTGTGATTGTGATAGTGATTTATGGAATTGTGTAACGTATAGTCGCAATCCCTTTCGGAACGAAAGAGGTTTTACATAACACTTCATTTGACACTTCTCCATACATTTGAAACATGTTTTCGGCTGTCACTTTGCTAATTATTATTATATTTGCCAATAATTGGTGCTAATTGTCTAATTTTCAAATCTATCGCAATCCCTTTCAATTTGTCATTTGAAAGATATTCACATACTTTAGGCCGTCACTATTTGACATTTGATAGAGATTGTGATCGGGACGCGTTTTGAAAGTTATTGAATGAACGAAATTGAACTGTTCAAGCAAAGTGACAGACGAAAATATCTTTCAAATGTATGGAGAAGTGTCAAATGAATAGTCATTGAAATTAGATAATTAGGGGGCAGTCAATTAATTATTATTATAAATACTAGGGTTCAAATGGTCCAAATGTTTTTTAAGCTAGGAACGTTGTATTTTGACTATAGTAAATGAAAAATACTCATTAACAGCTGTTGATTATTTACGGTCACCCCTCTTTGTTTTGTCCTCACAAAAAGTATCTGCACATTTTTTAATGAACATATTAAAACCATTCACGGTCTACTATCGTTGTTTCGATCATACTATTCATACAATTTACGGTATATATTAGACATAGTAACCTTAACCTATGGTTTAAACGAATTTAGAATTTAACTTACCTGGTATTCATTAGGCATTTTCTCTAAAACCTTCGTCTTGATCAAGCACGGGTGTAGCGTCGGCAAAGTCATGTTCAATTCAGCGTCCAAATACAACTGCGTACCAGGCGGGTAGTACAAGTAGCCGGATATCACTATCTCCCTAGATTTAGGGTTGAAATTCAGGAGAGCTAGTGCTGTGTACTTCGGTCCAACCTGTATGTGACGGTAAGGATTGGATGCAGTAAAATTTGCACCTTATTGACATGATGGTTTTAACGATAGGCTTTACGCTTTAGTCAATAAGATTTTATTTTATCTAAAGTTAGATTGAGAAATGTTATAGTTTTACCAACAGACCTATATCGCGATAGACGATAAAAGTGTACCTACCTTGCGTGCCAAATGATCCACTGTCAAAGTTTTCAAACTTAAGGTGGTACGATTTCCATACAAACAAACATTACACATTAATTGGTTCAACATACCTTAATAATTCATAAACACATGTGCAACTAACTCGTTTCAGTTATTTGATTGCGCGAAATTATAAAAAAAATGTACTTTCCTATATGAGGTATATAAATGCGATGAGTCACACACACATACGTAGAATTATTGAAATTCTAAGATATTAGTTTATTCGTGATTTATGTATGAAAGTACATTTTTTTTTAATTATTTCGCGCAAACAAATAACTGAAGCGAGTTAGTTGCGCATGTATTTATTAATAATTAAGGTATGATGAACCATTTATTGTGTAATGTTTGTTTGTATGGAAGTCGTACCACCTTAAGTCAGTCCGCTTGAGACCATTGCATTGCCATGAAAACACGCGTCACTCAAAAAAGAAAATGGTTAATTGAGCAGTGCTTTCTTGGAAGAGCTCGTCAATAACATTTCCCCATCACTAAATCTCGCTCGTGATGACATTCGTAGGTACGAAATTTTCGACG
The DNA here is from genome assembly GCA_910589605.1 of Chrysoteuchia culmella. Classification (NCBI taxonomy): domain Eukaryota; kingdom Metazoa; phylum Arthropoda; class Insecta; order Lepidoptera; family Crambidae; genus Chrysoteuchia; species Chrysoteuchia culmella. Next base: position 7,698,006 of record OU342665.1, on the reverse strand, counting down.
CTAGGTTTTCATACAGTTTGAAGCGCTCTTTTCCTCTATCTCGATATAGGTCTGTGGTTTTACCGTATAAAAAGTAGAAATGCAACCGTTAATCTCTTTGGTACCCATAGAATGTTTTTTTTTTTATATGAAACCCTTATGAATTGTCATGCAATTACGAGTACCATAAATTGCGTATTAATTTAATTTTGAATAATCATGACAATGAAAAATATTATCATGCTTTATCATTATCAAGTTATCCACAACATAAACAAATTCAGTACACACATTGATAACATAAAAAGAACATAGAAAATAATATTTTTTTAAATAAAATAATTATAATAAATACTTATTGATACCATTACAATTTTAAACAATAGTTACGAATACTAAAATCGTAATAATAATAATATCAACCAAACTAATAATTTAAATTATTTTGGTCGCAATATATAAGATCAAAACCAACAAATACCTGGTCGTAATGGAACTTCATGTCGATCAGTTTAGGCCTCCTCAAAGTCAGCTGCGTGTTAAGTTCTAAACCATTCATTTTGTCGATGTTTACGAAGCTGAATATAAAAGCTGGATCAGACTTTTGGTCCTTCGACGCACTCACATTCAAACTTACATCGACGTGGCTTTGGGTTTTCTGCAAGACAAGATAGGGATTTTACGAATGCACTTTGAATAGATACAAGAAGTTAATAATGCCTTGAATTTCTATACTGCAGCACACTAGATTACCATTACAAGTCGAAATCTATTTGAACTCGAATTTAACATATTAAAATTGAATTCAATCGTTTCATTTGATTGGTCCGCATAGCTTACTGTGCATATAAAAAAAATATAATTATGAAATGGAAACTGAATTGTAGAAAGCCATTTCAAGGGAATGGCCAAGGGTAGGAACTAGGAAATAGGTAACGTGCGAATTTTTGTTTTCAATTACAAATACTAGTTATTACTTTTTGTGCTTTTACTTCAACTCTCTAAACTACATAATACTCACAATATTCCTGACCACAGCATAGAAATTATACATAGGGTAAGCCGAGAAATCCATAGCCAATTCTCCATACAAGTCGTGTCTAAACGTCAAAACTCTTTCGCTATAAACCCCGTCCAACTTCACCGTCTGCTTTGGGTTCTTATAAAACTGGTAGTCGAGTTGCAATTTAGTGCCATGTGTAGGACCGTTTATGGTATAATATCCAACGAGATGACTGGCCAACTGTTTCGTTTGGAAGTCTGCTAGTACGTCACATTGGGTCACGCCCCCTTTGGATTTGAATTTGAAGACGCCTACAAAAAAAGTATGTGGCTAAGATGGGAAATCAAACATGTTTACCTATATACATTATTGAAGGTAGTTTTTGTGTAATACACTTTTGTAAGTTATGATAACTCTTCGCGTTCAAGTTGCATAACAAACTAATTAAAAAATGAATAATAAATTTTTTGACAGTTGTGAAAAAATACAGTAAAGTGATAAAAAAACTATATTATCTTAATTGTTACACGCCTTACATACACACATAACTTACATACTCGTACATACGTATATTATGACAGTTTACCTAGCTAGGGTAGGCAAAACACTTGAAAACCTTATAATATCTCTATTTCTTTCTCTCCTCTCATCACATCATCACTCATCCGATATACCTCATTTATTTATTTCATTCTTTATGCAAAATAATACACAAAGGCCGACTTAATACCTTAGACATTCTCTACCAGGCAACTTTAGGGTGACGTGAAGATGTTCAGATCAGTTGGGTGTGTAAAGCAATCTGGATCTCTTCCATTCACTCCCTGGATGGCTATTATTAGATCACAGCTCGGTCAACCCTTGGCAGAGAACCAAAGCTCCAAAGTTACCTCGATTGTATGAAAATCGGCTATAGGAAATTTATGGGGTTCGAGAAAATGACATTAATACCTACACTCAAATTGATTTTAATTATTGATTATGCTTGAGTATGCAATAATATTTTTAAGTTTTCCCCAAAATCTGATTGGAGCTACTTTTTTAAAAGCTGTTTAAAAGTTATAACACTTCTACCTTAAAAACATTTAAAATTACACGAGTGAACTTTTATGTTAGGGCTCTTTATAACCAATAACCATGATATCTAAACACCCTAGTTGCAAAAAAACGTATAAAATGAAAAAAATAAAAACAAATAAACAAAAAATAAACAAAGGGTGATTTTACATTATAATATGCCTTAAACGACTATAATCGATAATAGAAATTTTCACCATGGCGACTACAATAGTTTTTTCTTATTAACAATTTTTGTGTATTTGGAGCAGGCGCATTAATTCTACAGATCATTTTTTTTCAAAATGTTGTTATCTTAATTTATTATATTTAAAAATATAAAAATTCCATAATAATAATTGAAGCAGTTTCTGTAAAAAAATCATTAAAACAATGTTATTTCCGAAACCTCCCAAAATAAATAAGTGATTTTTGGGTCTAAGGCTATAACTGTTTAAAGAAATGGAATCCTACTCAAATCCCTACTGTAGATTTTTATCAGCAGGAGTCATAGAATCGAATCGAGGTGGGAAAACTGCAAGGTGGGTTTCCAATAACCGCAAGTAATGTTCAGAAAAAGAAATCCCAACTGTAGGATTTTATGTGAAATTAAATTTAGTTTTACTGGATTACTAGTATCGTTAATTATGTGACCACCACTGTGCATACAGCTCACGTCTAAGTCCCACAGAAGGGATAGATAGAGACTGTGACACCCCACTTTGCTCTATCCTCCGACACATCTCCTCACATACATAGACATATTCCTTTCATACGTCATCGGCCATTTTTAATGTCCCTACTGCTGGGGCACTGGCCTTCCTTATTGTTGGATAAGGAGAACGGGCCATGACCCACCACGCGGGCCCAATGCGGATTGGTGGGTTTTAACGACTGCAAATGCAGCCGGGACCAACGGCTTAACGTGCCTTCCGAAGCACGAAGGGGCACGATAGTAAATTTGGTCACCCATCCCGTGACCGACCATTGCGAAAGTGGCTTAACCTCGACAATCGCAGGCCGAGCGCGCGATTCACTGCGCCACGGGTTACATATATACCTCCTTTCATACATCTTCTTGGAATATTTTTTTATATTTATAGTAACTTACCAGAAAGTTCAGCGGTTTTGTCGTCATCCACTACCTAATAGGCGCGAGGCAATACATACCCATGCTTGATATTGTGTCTAGTCAAAGACATCAATGTGTCGAACTGTTTCTTTCCGTCGACGTCTAAAGTCGCCTCTAAAAGTCTGGTCGTCTTGCAAGGAAGCTCTAGTCTTTATGGTGCTATTGGTTAGAGAGGCTGCACTTGATGTGTTCTCCGTGAACTATTTAAAATATTTGTATACACACATACAGCTCACGCCGAAGTCCCACAGGAGAGGTAGAGACTACTGATCGCCTCTTTGCTCTTTCTCTACACAGTTCTTTAGCATCACATACAACAACAATTCTCTTCATACTTACATTTTTTTAAATATTAATTGAAGTATATTGAATAGGTACTCACCAGAAAGCTCAGCAATTTTGTCGTCATCCACGATCCAATACGCGCGAGGCACCCACACATACCCATGCTTTATATCGTGTCTCTTCAAAGACATCAAAGTATCGAACTGTTTCCTTCCATCGACATCTAAGGTTGCTTCTATAGTCTTGTCATCTTGCAAGTTGCGATAGGAAGCTCTAGCTTTTATAGTGCTTTTGGCGGACTGCATGGTTAGAGAGGCTGTGCTTGATGTGTTTGAGAGGAGGAGGAGAGCGTTGAACATGCGTTTTTCCTGTGGAAAAAAGGCTTATTTTTGCGTAAAATGTTTTAAAGGTCAATTTGGCATTTCAATAAGGCGATTAATGATAAACATCATTTAAATATCTTTATGTCAATGTGAATTTCAGTTGCATGTCTGAAACAGGCAGAATATTGGTATTTTAAACCACGATTATCTAATCGACAGTTGTAGATACTGGCTCTTGATTAGCCTATTTAGAACAAAGGGTAGGTTTGTCTACAACAACACGGAAGTGTCAAAAATGACATTTCGGCGATGACAAGTTATTATTGGATAACACGTATCTCCAATCCATAATTGCACTAGAAAACAAAACCTAGCTGTCTATTTTTACTTAAAGAATGACATGAAATAGGAGATGCAAATTAACAATTCAGAATCTCACCTTACTATTGGGCGTGTCGAAAGAGAACCCAATAACATTAGCCGTCTCGTTCTTATCCCACTTGTACTCAAACGCGTATGTCTTAGCTGAGGGGTCGGCTTTCTCTAACGACAGGATGTATTTGGCCGGCCCACTCATTAGGAAGTATGGGGCGTTGTAAAGATTCGTCATGTTTGGGAACTGAAAAAAAGTATTTATGGTTTTTTGGATAAACATGCACAGTTGTGACTTTACCAATGACTTAATTTATTTATTGGGTCATTTACAGCAACTCCCTTGAAAGCTGTTACCTTTCATTTAGTCAGTATTGTAGCTATTGTCTCTATGAAAAATTGAACTTTTCTTCTACTCTATGGAAGAGCTGTTTTTTGCGATTTCGTGGCTAGCTGATGAAGGGTGTGTAAAAACTTAATTATATTTAACTTTGAAATTAAAAGGTTTAATCTTCATTCTAGTTTTCGAATAAAGAAGAAGACTGTTTGGACTTCATTTGAGAATCCTGGCTAAAATAAGTCGTAGACAGTGTTTCCGTAAACAAATTGAAGCTTGGCAACAAGACGACTTAAAAGCATCTTTAATATAATGTGATATAGTTCAATTTACCTGGTACGCTGCGCAGACCTTAATACCGATAGCCTTATCGAAGGTGCTCCAACTGCAAGTATTCTGTTCAATCCTGTTCTGGTTCAAGCCTTGTTGCTGTAGCTCTTGGTCCCCATGGAGTATTATCAGTTCTGACCTAGGTGAATATATTTCTTTTGAATAAACAAATAATGGTTGATTTCAATAACCTACTCTTACTGACAACAACCGGGAGCGACAGTTTAATGTGCCTTCCGAAGCACGAAAGCGCTCAGTTATAATGCCACTTTACGGTCACCCATCCAACACCTGACCGGGCCGAACGTTGCTTAACGAAGGTGATCGAATACGATCAGTCTGTCAAGCACGGCCATATATAAACCTACACTTAGCAATGGAAAGGCCTCTCTGATTAGTTACATCTATATTTTTGTTAATATAACCAAAATTATGACGTTTGCTGGTAAGGAAATTAAGATGCACCTTTCTTTTACTAGAGATTGGTTATTGAAACTGGTCGTAAGTAAGACAGTATCACATAAATTAATCTAATTTTGATATATGTACGACTATCTATCAACTTGTGTAACGGATATCATAATCAGCGAAGGTACATAATACACTCAGTCACTGAACAAACATAAGTGGGAATCGAACCCAGAACCTCTGGGCAAAATAACTACCTACACCACCATCGCGTCAGTCCAGTAAAAATTTAATTTTTATACACTCACCTGCACATCTAATGGCCCACCCTGTTATTTTCATACAAACATACTCACTTTGCGACTCTTGACAATAGATGTGTGCAAAGATTTGTATGCTAATGTTTAGGTAAAGAGCATTCGACTCTCCAATTAGCAAACCGAAACATTAACATATATTTGTGCAAAGATCTGTAATCTTTGCACAAATATATTGCCATGGGGTATACCATTAGATGTGCCGGTGATGAGTGTATAAAAAAACAATTTGTAACACAATCTTAAAGCGCATATTAACGACAAAAAGCTTTGCTATGGGTGTGTACAGTGAATGATCCCTATAAATCATGACATGTAGTTTATTCGACAGCCATTTGTAGCACAGAACGATTTCTTGAGGTCATAGAAAAAGGTATATTATTTCCATACTCACTTGGCAGCAAATATTTCTTGCTTATCAGTTGGCAGCGAGAGGTGTAGTTTCGCTAAAGCCAACCCGCGCATAGTAAGACGCGCTTCTACATCAGTAGCGGTGTACAGACGCGAGTTTAGACGAATGCCGCTAGATGCAAGACCGCCCGCTATGACGCCCATAGTTGCCGCTATGTTTACTGCCACACTACAATGATATTAACTGTGATAAGTTTTAAATTAAAGCAATATATGAGAATGTCGTTAGTCCAAGTTATGTTAGACGTGCTTCCACGTCAGTAGCCGTGTATAACCGCGATTTGAGGATGCCGCTAGATGCGAGTGCGCCCGCTTTGACGCCCATAATCGCCGTTATGTTTACTACCACAATATAATTAGTAAATATTAGAAACAGTTCAGATAATCAGTGTACAAAAGATGTTTACATAAATATCGCTAGATGCGAGTAAATCGAAAAAATTTACGGTGACCCATCCGAAACCTGACCAGGCCGAACTTTGCTTAACGAACATGATCGAATACGATCAGTCTGTCAAGCGCGGCCATGAGAGTGAAGATTGAGAAGCTATGAGCCATTTCTGTTGAAAGTTAATCGAATACGACATGATAATATAAGACAATATTATAGTAATTAGGCATTTTCAAGACTTATCTCATCTATCAACTGAGCAGGGGGCTAATTGTCTTATTTTAAAATCTATCGCAATCCCTTTCAATTCGTCATTTGAAAGATACACATACTTCAGGCTGTCACTATTTGACATTTGATAGAAATTCTGATCGGGACGCGTTTTAAAAGGCATTGAATTAACGAAATTGAACTGTGTAAGCAAAGTGATAGACGAAAATATTTTTCAAATGTACGGAGAAGTGTCAAATGAAGTTTCACTTAAAACCTTATTCGTTCCAAAAGGGATTGTGACTTTATGTTACACAATTCCATAAATCACTATCACAATCACAAAACCTTTAAAAGGAATTGTGATAGATTTTGAAATTAGATAATTAGGAGGCAGATTTTAATAAATGTTATTTGTGATAGATAGTTTTGTTTTGTTTTGAAATTTGTTTTGTTTTGAGTTTTGAATTGTGATAGATAGTAGCACCCCTCCATTCATGAAAAAAAAAGTGCACGGTGTACTTAATTTAGTCGAAAAAAGGAAAAACTTTAGTTGCATTTTATTCTCAAGAGATTAAACTAATGTAAATTAAAATCATGTCGACAAATGAAAAAATCAACCTTATTTGATTTTATTATCTTAAAGAAATTATGACAAGTGATCTCACCTCGGCCTGATCTTTCCCTGAAAGTCCAGATGTCCAGACTTCTGGAACTTATCGTCGACCGTTCCCGATAGTTTGGCGTCGATATAGCTCGTGCCCATAAGGTTTAGATTGAGCGGTAAGCCGGATCCGGTTGGGACAGAGAACGTTGTGTCCAAGAACAGAGACGCTTTCTCGTATGATATTTCCTGTTGGAAGATACAGAACGGTACACACGGATAAAATAAACTTTTGTTCGTTTTCATGTCATGTGCAGACAACAGAACGTCAGCCTTGGTTTACATTTGCGCAACTAAAACCGCCGCAATAGATAGAATAGACAATTTATACTCGATAATTCGACATTTGCGTCAGGTTAATTTCAAGAACTTATTAAATTCTAACCTCCTTACTATATATAATCTTGGTGTAGGCTTGAAATAGTTACTCCGTGTTTTGTCTCTGTTATTTAAATGTCAATTAAAAACAGTAGTTACTCCAAGCTCACACAAAGTATTTACTTGGGGGTATAACTGATTACTCTACAACCTGCTAATTAAATCAAATAATAAAGAGATGTACCTTGAAAACGATCTGTTTATCTATTAATACTTACACTAAACGAAGAATAAGCTTAAAATAGTGTCACTAACCTTTCCAGATAAAATTTCCAGAATCCTCAGTTGCGGATTCAGTCTTTGCAAAGACTTCTTAATCTCATCTTCTCCTTCCGCACTCCAAAACGATATTTCATTGCCAAAAACTTTAACTCCCAACTCTGCCATAGGAAAACGGTGCTTAAGAGCTTCGTTTTTGTAGTTAAGATCGTCGATTTTCCCTCGAAGCTCCTCCGCGTCGCTGGCTGAGCGAGAGAAGCGGAGTTTGTTCAATTGTTCTGTCAGTCTTTCTTTGTTGAATGGTCCTTTTGGACCGAAGAACTGTTCGAAGTACTTCTCGAATCCTTCTGCACGACCTTTTACCTACAATACAAATAGTGAATCATATCTTTTAGTTCATCCATGTCTACTTCATTATAAATATGCGCTGAATAACTTTAGATACTGGTTGACTACAGTATTACTATAAATGTTGTTTTTTTTTTAATAATCTTTAAGGCTTGGATAGTGTTGCATCCGTTGCTGCACTTAAGCGTAAGTTAGAAAATAATTCCCGCAATAAAAAAAAAAACTGAAATTAGTTTCATCAGTACATGTATACTCGATTATTTTTATTTTGCTTAAGATTTTAGATATACCACGCCATTATTTCTGGAGATCTATCAACATGCTACTGTCATTTAAATAGAAAGAAAGAATAGTTTACCTCTAAAAGGTTGATAGATTCCCCGAACATGTCGACAGTGAGATTGAGTCCGAAAGATCTCGGGATGTATGAATCGGGAGAAAACACAACGTTGGCTTCGTAGTTTCCACCTGTAATCACAGAAGCAAGTTATTTTTTTTAGTAAATTGGATAAACCTATCATTTTACTACACTTTCTAGATATCGGAGAAAAATCTAGCAAAGGAGTAAGTTTTCTGTCTTTATAGCTCAGCAGGCAGTATTTTCAACCGAACAGAGAAATATTCTTGTCTTATATTACAGACGAGTATTTTTAAATGAGTACTCGCATTTATTTACCAGATAACTTTTAGATGATTGTGGGAGATAGTCTGTGCTTACAATAAAAAATATCGAGATGTGGTTGCGCCGGAATCAATTCAAATGTGCCGCGTTAATAATTTGTTATTTGGCTGCATCGATTCCAAATTCGATTATTAAATTTGGTTGACACTCCCCATCCTCACTTCCTTATATTCCATTTCCCTTTCGCACATACCTTGTCTCGCATGAGAGAGAGCAAGACACTGCTATGCCCCCTAGCGGTGGTAGCTGTCAACGCAAAACGGTTAGCAACACTGCCGGTAGAAAGAGGAATGGGTTTGTCTTCTAATGGCCGCTCGCGTTTGTGTAACGATTTATCAAGATTAGTGGCCTTATCGCTCTGAACCCCTTTTATCAGTTATGTGAAATGTGATCCCGCCGAATTTCCGCAAGAAACTGCAGCGACAGCCGACTCCAGGGACGTCCCAGGCTACCTCCAGCTCTCAGCAGCACCACGAGGCGGTCAAGGTATCGTGCCCTTCCTTGTATATTTGTCGATTAAAACCTATTTGTTCGTCCGCAATACAGCCCACAAAAATTTAAATAGCCTGCACAACCATTTTTTGCCCTTTACAGTCCAAGATGTTTAATACTAATAAATAACAAAAAAAATATATTTTTCATAGGAACTATGCCTTACATCGGTGAAGTAACACCACTCATAGTGAGAAAAGTAACAAATAAAAGAAGTTTCCCCAACTCAACTTCTACATCTCGGTGGATCAATTAAACTAGAATAGGTCAGGTACAGCCAAAAGTTGCGGGATCTAGACCGGTCTATTTTATCTAGTATTTTTGTCTTAGAAAAACAGTACTGTGAATGCCTTAAATTTGAAGAATTATACGTAGGTAATCAAATTCTTACCAGCATTATACTGATCGAAGAATACGCTCTGCTCGTAATTTCTGGAGAACATTCTGAAGTCAGGACTGTCTTCTAGCTGCGGCATCGTGTGTCCCGACAAGAGGCCTTGTATCTCCACGCGGGACGGGAGAGAAGACTGCTGCTGGTTGTTTAGGTGGCTCCAGACGAATGTCGCCGCTGGTGTGTTAGAGATAAGGTTCAACGTTAAAAAAGGTAATTTATAGCTATTTTGTTTTGTTGTAAGAAAAGGCATGCACAAAATCTCGAGAGACTTCGTCGTTTAGATAGAAGCTCAAAACACGTTAGCTTTTAGTTCCATATATCACGTTAAAATCGGGGGTCAAGTCGAGCAGGATTGCACTTTTGTATGGAACAGGTATATTTTCTATGGTATCGCTGGTTCTTAGTAAACATACTTTGTGTGGAACTGGTCTATTTACCCCCTGAAGTTCCTTGGGTGATTAGATTTTCGGTATGTTAGAAAAGCGAAATCAAATAATCTCATAAGAATTTAAAAGAAGCATTTTCGAATCGTCCTGCGATCCTACTACCTGCGAGCCTTTTTTAAGCTAGTAGAAAATATAATTTCCAAGTAAAAAATGGTAAAAAAATATATATATAATACCTTGATTGACAGGTTCACGTTGAAGTGCATGGAATATCTTCCTCACAGTACTGAGGCTTGGACACTTCATCACTTGGAGGTAGGAGGCAATTCGGACTTCTATGTTCACGTAGTCTTCGCGGAACATCTCCAAGAAGTATTCGCTAAGTATAGAAAAATAATCAATGACATATTGGTTACACAAGTGCCTACCAGACATCTTCCTAACAAAATAAAGTCGACGACACAAAACCCCTTGTAAAAAAGGCCTTGTAAAAAACCTGCAGTTCAAAATAAAGAATATACATTGTTCAATAAACACTGACCGGGGTGGTTAACTGTCAGTTAGTTAATTTTCAAAATACACGCAAGTGACTATCAACCGAAAGTACGGTCATCATCAAACAAACAACAGTTTCATTATAAAAATTAAACTGATCTTTATATGTACCCGATAAGGTTGCACTTAAGGAGCACATGTTAAAAGCTGTTAACTGTACAAGACAAGAAAATCTAAATTAAAAACTCTATGGTACAGTCACGTGCTATAATATAGAAACACTAAGCAACCTTATCACATTACAATATTGAAAGACATTTGTGGATACAAAAAGGTTTGTTTCCGTGTGTGTCAACGCGAGAAGGTTGTATAGTGTATACATTTCATCACTCGTGTACATACAGTCAAACAACGTAATCTTTAAAAAATGTGCCTCTTCTATCAATTATTAACCCAACATCTATAGACTTAAAGTTCAAATTCGATCGGAGAGTTTTGTAAAGTCTGGCTTGACATACCGAGTCTCCATACAGGGTGTTCTTCTAAAGGCGTCTATAGCCGTAAGTCGCAATGGTATCGGCGCAAGAGTGTCGCTTATCACATCCATCAAAACGTTGGAGAATTCTTGGGTAAATCCGCCTATGTTGCCTAGAGCCTTGATTGCTATTACTACCTGGAAAATTATATTAAAGTATTTAATTAAAGTCGGATTTATAATTCATTAGAGTAATTTGACAGATGCCAATTTCAGTTGGAAAATTGATCCTGTTTTAAATAGTTCTCTCGTAATGATTTGCGCAGATCCAGTTCCAGTTCAGTAAGTATTGATTCCATTCACGCACACAAATTCTATATTATTATCATTATGGCTACATTTTAATTAAGCATTATTTTTACCAAGTGACATTGACAACCTTACAAATCACTTTAATGAATAAAAATCCGATTATAGAATTTTCACTTTATTGCTGTATAATTTTCATATATTGTGTTCTATTTTTCTGAAACATTTATAAAGTTTTTAATCTTGTTCAAAAGATGAAGGTAGTTTCTAATTTCTGGGATGGATGGAAGGAAAAAGATGAGTGGAACCCAAATAAAGAGATAATAATTGCAAGAGAATAATTATACAAATTAATATTTGTCCTGTTGGTAGAACTCTAATTTTGGAAACTATCTGTAGATATGGATAGTGCTATCTGAGATAGTTGCCTAGGATATTGGTTCTGTTGCCTAGCAACCGTCGTTATTTTGGTCATATTAACAAAAATATCCTAGGCAACTATCTCAGATAGCCCAATCTATATCTAAAAATAGGTTATTAATTTCGGGCGTAAGTAAATAAAAAGACATGATAAAACCGACCCTTCTTAGCGTGTCTATGGCAGTCCAAAGTGTTGGGGTCAAGAATTTAGCCGAAATTTATCTTAACCTCCTACAAGCTAAGGTTTAAAATAGGAGACATTAGTCAGTTGCTATTAGTACAAGTATACTTACATTATCGTAGTCTTCTCTCGCCGCAACAGAGATACCTTTCTCCACAGTCAGTTTCACAATCCCTTGGAAGTGTTCTAGAATGTTCCTAGGTATTTCTTCCTCACAACACTCTCGTACTGTCAATAAAGAAATTGTAAATATTACACAATATCTTGGTGGTTGGTTGAAGGTGTGCCTTAAATTGTGGAGATAAGGCTCAATATGCTAAGTAATTAACCATCATCAGCCAGCCACGCGTATTGTGGCGTTCATAGGAGGCTATTAGCCTACTGCTACCACGCAGGCCAGACGGGTTGGTAGCACTTCTCTCGCACAGGTGTTCAATGCGTCGAGCCTCTAAATCGACTGTTACGACATCCCAGGCATGTAAGGGAGTGGTGACACTTGTATTCTTAGGCCGTCACCACACGGCACAAGTTATTAACATAAAATAATAATTGCAAGCATCTTGCCAACTTGCCGCAAGTTGCTGTTTTGAGTCAAAGACAACGAATTATTGAGCACAATTATCACTAGTGTAGCGGTCAGGTCAAGTGAGTTGTTGAGTGGTTAATCATGGAAATCTACTTGTCCCTTTTTTGTTTTCTTTATTTTTATTAAAGGGCTTTAATGAAGCGGCCTCTCAATCTTTTTATACATTACATTATTAAAAATACTTACGTGATTTGCCACTGTTCCTACAGTAAGAATGCACCATAGAGGAAACAGTGAAACTGACTACCTTGTCGTTCCTCTGCTTTTCGAGCAGTTGCAACATGCTTTGCAACATGGCCAGTTGTGGTCTGAAACAATATAGGATGTCGCCAACATTTATAGGCTAAGAAACTTAGTAGAAAATGCCTCAAGAGAAGATATTAGTCCGTTTCATATTATTAGTCCGACGGAATATTACTGGAACTAAAACATATTTTTTGCTTATCTTTTTTAGGGTTCCGTACCAAAATGGTAAAAAGGAACACATATGGTGTGACTCAGTACGTCTGTCTGTCACAGCTGGATATATCGAGAACTACTAATGCTATCAACTTGAAACAACAATACTCAAAACGTCCCCAGCTTGTAGCACTTCGAAAACTGTCTTAATCGAAGGGCCACCCCTTCATCATTTATTGTATGACAGTAAAACTCACATATCTGTCCGACAAAAGTTATATCGGCATAAAGACACCGGGGGCCAGTGCAATTAGTTTGCTGTTAAATGTTGCCTATTAGTAAAGATTACGTCATTATCATACCATTTATTTTATTTTAAGGTGACTGTTTGCTACAGTTAGGGGCGGTACACACTTACTTGGTCGAATAAACGGTTTACTAATGTATGCCCGAATTTCAAATGCAATAATTTCGTTTGACATAATTTCATTTGCCATAATTCCATTAGAAATAACGTTTCTTCGCAATAACTATCAAATTACATAAACATTGATTGCTATAATTTCATTCTTCATAATCAGTCAAACGTCATAACTACTTTATTCCATAATTTTATTTGGTATACATTTCATTTTCAATATATTTAATATCTATAACAATCATTTACCATAAAACCTATACTGACTATTTATTTATTGACTTTAAGTATTAAAATTATATGCAAACCGCCATGCAGGCAGACATGCATTATGCAGTCAGGCATGTGCAGCATGCATTATGCAGCCAGGCATGTGCAGCATGCAAGCAGGCATACAGCATGCAAGCAGGCATGCAGCAGGCAAGCAGGCATGCAACATGCAAGTCTTCTGTCACGGCTCCGGCGCTGCGGCTCTGATTATACTCTAGGGGTAGGGCATACAAGACTACGGGCAGTCGGGGTCAACTGAGTCGGTTTTGAATATTATTCGTTTTTTTACTAATTGGTTATCTACATAAAGTTAGCTAAAAATAAACGTTATAGTAATAGTAGTAATAGTAATTAAAAAACCTGGATAGTTAAAACAAACCAATTCACAAAATAAATGAAAAACAGTGCAAATGTTGAACATTCTAGCTTTTGAAAGGTACCAAATTAAAAAAAACGATCAAGATTTGCTATAATAATCTCTCTACGAAAACAGGCATTTTGTATGAAAAACTTCCAAGTGATTACAAACTTTTTTGATGTGTGTATACGCTATCCATTGATAGGCTTTTACTATCTGCAGTGGAAGGCTACCAGCTTTCACTCCCAGCCCAGCATGGGAGCAGCAGCGGTAAGAACATAAAACAAAAATCTAAGTCCATACCGTGGTATCATAGCCATAGACATGAGCCACTCGTGCCTGGTCTCCTCGTCGACCGCGTTCCTCATTATCATGTCCTTTATCAGCTCCACGGAGCCGGCGCTCGCGATGTACGGCAACGCGTCTAGCATGTGTTTCCTGCAACAATTGGTAAAGGGGGAAAACTAATTAATGGGGGATTCATGAGATCTAGCTAGTGTTAGATTTTAATTCCGAATTTTCGACGTTGTTTCTTGAAGATCTCTCACTCTTTCGCTCTTTCTCTCTAGCCATGATAGAGAGAGAGATGGAGATAGGTGAGAGAGATGGAGGAGATAGGAGGAAAGTATGGCTGCTATGACTAGTGATGACTAACAAAGTAAATCGCCCCTTCTAGTCGCCAAGTGTGTCCATTTTCATTGCAAGGGATGAGATATCTGTTGTATAGTACTTATGTAAATGTGCTATCGCTAGCAGCTGCGAAAGTGCGGGGTACTGCAGCGGTCTAGCGGACCGCACAAAACGGCCCCAAATATCCACTGTGGAACTGCTGACCAAACTCTCATCTATGCTCCATTGTGCTTTATGTGGGTATCTAGCAAACTGTCTTTATCAGCCCCCTCGGCATGAATGCCGCTATATCACGCGATATAATAAAATATGGCGCATGATTCTGTCTACCTTATCCCGCTAAGACAATGACACGTTAACGAGTTACAAGTGTCGATAAAAGCCGCTTATGCTAAACACTACAGACAAAATCGCGGTCAACTCTAGTACTACATGTTATGAGTATCTGACAAAAAGTCCGCGCGGAAAAAGTCGCGGGCGGCAGCAGGTTAAATAACGATAATCTATATTTTGTGATTGGAAGAACGCAGTCTCATAGCGTGTTTGTTACAGCGATTGACCGCAAGTCAACTCACTTACGCTCGCCGTTAAGCCGCGCACATATAGAAATTGCTCCTTTTAGTAGCCAACTCCGCCCCCCCTAGCATGAACACCGCTATATCACGCGACATGATATGGTCCATGACGACGTCTTGCTTACCCCGCTAAGACAGTGATATGTTCTCTAGTTATGAATGTCAGTAACAGTCCGACAAAGTCGACAGAATACTACATTTAACGTGGCAGCGTCGCACATAATAGGCGCTCTAGCTAACAGCTGGGATGGAGCGGGGTACTGCAGCGGTCTAGCGGACCGCACCATGCGACAAATTCTTGACAGCATATTACATCTGACAAAATGTACGCGCAGACAAAGGCGCGGGCAGCTAGTGAAATGACGATAGTCTACTGGAAGAACGCAGTCTCATGCTGTATTTGCGGCTCACTTACGAGCGTCTCTTCCCTTTAAGTCGCCTAATGTGACCATTTTCTTTGTACGGGATGGGGTATCTATAATAGAGTTTTTATCTTATCTGTGCTATAACTTACGTGGCAGCGTCACACATGACGGGCGGCCTCGCGACCATTTGTAGTTAAGGTGTACTGTATATTATGGTAATCGTCAAATAGTCTAACCAGACACTACAAAATCGCGTTCAAACCAGATTGACAAAGAATTATAACTTACGTGGCAGCATCACACATAACAGGCGCTCTAGCTAACAGCTGCGATAGTGCAGGGTACTGCAACGGTCTCGCGGACCGCACTAAACGGCCCCAAAGACCCACGGTGGAACTGCTGTCCATATTCTCGTCTATGCTCGATTGCTCGCCGCTGTTTGATTTCTTTACCCTGTTTACAAAATTGGGAGTGAAAATAATAAAGATTGATAGATTCTGGGGTAAGAACCTTAAACATTTGACATTTGTTGATAGGCAACTCAACAAATAAATTTCGCTAAGTATAAAACATTGTGAGCTCAATATTAAACCGCCACTGAAAAACAACAAAAAATCGATTTATAGAAAAATCGAGTTAAAACCGCTGCGATTTTCAGAGCTACAAAAAGTATGACATTATCGAGTTGTCGAAATTTAAATCATTAAAAATAAAAATGTTCATTTCTGCGTTAATAGTATAAAAAATCTTGTGTAGCTACCACAAATCTGTTATTTATTAAATGTTTTAGAGATTCAGGGCTGATTTCACCACCGACAGAAAACTTCTGGATTGCTTATCTGGCAGATAATTTAACAGTTGTAATAGGAATGATATGAAACGGCCTTAGAATATTAAGGATATTTTTTTTTATTCATAAATAAATCATTAAACTGATGATTGACTTTAAGCCTTAGTTGAATATTAAGTTCAATATCGATAAAGGATTTCAGAAACAAAATAAATTTCACTTACAAACAAAGTAGTTTCAAGACATCTCTAGCAGCCTTCAGGTCACCAGCTTCATCTTTCACGTAAGGCGCGTGGGAATGGAACAAATTAGACCGCTTTTGTATGACCACCCAACCTGATGAAAATGAACTTTAATGTTAGAGACACAAGGCTTATTTTTGATATTCAATCATTGTATTCGCAAAAGTTGCTGTTCGGACAGCTTAACGGCTCATACATATAGACACGAAACGACGCGTCGAGTCGTCGAAATTTACGACGAGCATCGTAAAAAAATAAATAAGTAAAGGCGAGAGTGAATAGGCATTTCCTGGGCAAGCATGCAACACCTTAGACCACATCCTGTTTGTTAAGCGCGTTGGGGGTCAAATGCCTGCCCAGTTATTACAAAAAAAAAAAACGCTTCATGCTGTTGTTTTCTTGTTTCTATGTTTGAATATACTTTTAACAGTAACTACAATAGCATTAGACTTTATTAATGAAAAAAACATTACACTGGCTAGTTAAGCACTGGCTCCCACACTAGGATTCCGTGTTGTGGGTTCCAGTCTCTCCCCTATTATCTTATCTGATGTTTTATCTTATAATACGGGACGCTGCTCGGCTATAGATTATTAAACAATAAATGTGAATGTCGTCTGTAATCTTTGAATATTGCGGAGTGTTACGTGAGTAACTACGACACGACGCGACGTCGTGTGCCGTGCAGGTTACGATGCTCGTCGTAGATTTCGACGAAGCGACGTCGTTTCGTGTTAAGTGTATGAGCCGTTAGGCTTAGTTTCGTCGTCATCAGCCATTTTTAATGTCCCCACTGCTTGGGCACTGCCGTTCCTTGTGGAAAGATAAGGAGAACGGGCCATGACTCACCACGCGACCCCAATGCGGATTGGTGGGTTTTAACGACTGCAAATGCAGCTGGTACCAACGGGTTAACGTGCCTTCCGAAGCACGGAGGAGCTCGAGATAGTAAATTTTTGGTCACCCATCCCGTGGCCGACCATTGCGATAGTTGCTTAATCTCAACAATCGCAGGCCGAGCGCGCGAACCACTGCGCCACGGGTTCCTCTTACAGTGACGATAGGTTTATAACGTCAGCCTCGAATACCCTTGAGTTCTGAGGCAAAACCCTTGAACGGGTCAAGGGTTTTGTCTCAGAACTCAGTTTCAACGCAGTGGGGATTAACAACAGGTTCATTAAATCGCTTGAAACTTTGTTACAGTATAGCTTAAACGTATAAAAACTGAAGTCTATTTGTTTAATTCAAATACGATAAGTAGTTTTGGATTTACAAGTGTTCAATCTTCAAGATTCGTGCGCTTTTTGCGCGACGTCATGCTATAGGTACCGTTTCATATAAAGAAGGCGACTCTCTGACCAAATCGGTCAAGCGTGAGCCGCAAGCTGCATACAAAGTATAATAAAGTGACGTCAGAAAATAAAACACCGCCATAAAGTAAAAAAAAAAACTAGAAATATACCCTCTGTGGAAAAAATAAAAACAGTATTTTTTTGTTTTTCATGTACTACACGATGGCATTTGAATCTAAAAGTGCTGTTAATCCCCATTTAAGTATTATGCACTGACCTTTAGGTTCAGTATCCATGAACTCTGCGTCGGTTTTATTCACTTCTCTGATCAAGACCAAATCTTGTATGACGGTAGTCATGGCTCCAGAGTTTTTGCCCGAAAACGGTTCGAAGAGATGCCTTTCCTTGCAGTTGACTGCTTTGTAAATGTGATGGTCTACCGTCAGGCGACATTTGCTTTCAGATTTTAGGACCGGCCATGTTTGGAATTTCTGTAAGTTAATTTTGAATTAGGCAGTAGGTCTAGAACTGAGGGCTGGTAGATTTCTTGCTGAAGCAAGACCTAAATATTTATTAAAAAAGAACTGGAGACAAAATGGTATAGGCATTTTGATATTTTTTATTTTGGGAAATAAAATGGCATTTTTCTTTTTAAATTGAGAAAAAGAAATTATAAATTTCTAATTACACAAAGAGAAGGTTACGTCTTATTGCGTGACAAGCCAAAATCACCATATACCCTCCACAGAAAATTCTTTTAGAAAGAGACAGCAACAGAGAAAGTTGTACAATTAAATAAAAGTACCTAAGTCAAATACCCTTATTTTATTATTATTTAATAATTAACTCACGCTCTGGAAATCGTATCGGACAGTCTGTAATATCGACATATACTTATATCTGTTTTTGCATAGCGTCAGGTCGCGTGTCTTGGCCAGAATCAAACTGGTGTTTTCCTGACCGCGCACTTTGTACTCCACATCGCAGGTACCGTGAATGTCTCGCTGAAATAAAAATAAGTATGGATTTTGTATCACAAAAAACATATTTAATGATTCTGGGCAAAAAAAAAAAAAAAAAAAAAAATGATCCCTTTATAAAAATCATTTATTATAATTAGGAAGTTTCTGTAGGTGCAACCTAAGGAATAAGCTATTTACTTGATGACTACTTAATCACAGTAAGTACTAATACAGTCAGCTACAGTAGTTGCATCTATTTTAACAGACTTCAATGACTATATCTAATCATTTATGATTTTTTGATTTTCAATGCTATTTTTATACTTATGATAAATTTTAAATTGAAAAATATTGAATAAATTCAGCTATGACACAAGTGAATTCTTAGATGGGAATCGAACCCATTTCTAATCGATTCGACTTCTAATCAGTTTTTTTTCTGTAAAAAAAGGAGTCTGATGTTTGAATCAAGATGTAGCAAAATAATTTTCAAGCTACAAGTAAGTATATAATGTCATGCTCCAAGTAGGTAATGTATTGAGTATTGAGGTATATGTCTTCCAACAGTTTCAAAATTATTTCAGAACTATTCAGAAAATTTCTCACCTCAACCCCCTTAAAGTTGGTGTCAAACCGTTTCATGGTATTCTGAAACAGTGATAGTATGGCTCTCTTGAAGTTGAGCACCCAGTCTTGCTCGCCCTCCTCTGGACATATCTCTGAGATGATGCCATCATGGAATGCGAATCTGTGACACAATTGATAGTTACAATTATTTTGAGTTTGGAGTTACGTTTTTTGTCTACGTCCATACTCAAATGGTTTTTAACTTTGAGAGCTTTTTAAGATTAAATATCTCTGTCATAAAGTTGATTTATGATCAGTGATCGGATAATCGGATGCCTATTTACCTAAGGTTGAGATGTTGCCAGTTATGGAATGCATTTTTGTATTGAAAAAAATCCCGGATTTTGATCGGGTTTGTATGGGCCAGCGACATAGCCGAAATTTCGAGTGAAATTACTATGGCAATGCGACTTGGAAAAAAATTGAGCACTTATTTGGATTTTTGGTCTTTTTATTATGTCAATTGATTCTGAGAGGGTTAAGTAGAGTATGGGTAAAGTAGAGTCCCGGACGAAAAATAACTTATTTTTATGCTAAGATGCAACGTTTCGAGATATATCGAAAGGGGTTTGAACTTTTTTGTATGGAGGCTGGCCTCGTCTAAAGCCGTAGTATGAGACGCCATTTTGAATTTTTTTTAAATGACGTCGCACGTTACATACACAGAGTGGAAATTTAAAATGGGGCACAAGTTGCAGGTACCGTTGACGCTACATGAAAACGTTCTTAGGAAACCACCGTTATTTTTTATAAAAATTTTGAAATGCATTCTCGGATTTAAAAATATACAGTCAGCAGAAAAAAATACAGTTTACGTTTCTAGTAATCAAACCTTTCGTTGGAGTCTTAGTGTTTTAATTCTCATGAGAAACAGGATAGTCATATAACATTTTTTTTTGAGAACTCCCCATTTTCCTGCGAACCGTATTTATTTTCAAATTCTGTGAAAGAACGCTCTATGGAAAACTTTGAACTCTGTGAAAGAAGTTCAAAATTTTCCAAAAAATAAAACATGGTTTCTTAAAAACGTTTTCTTAAAGCTACAACTCTTTAATATCTGCCCTTACTGCATCTTAAATTTCCATCCTCTATAAATGAACATACAGAGGAACAAAAAATGTTATATTAGATAATGCCCTAAAGTGTCACGTTAGCCAGATAATTAAGAGTTAAAAATGAATGAATAGTGCTGACCCAAAGTATCACTTTTGTCAAAGTCAAAGATTTTTATTCAAATAGACTTATAGATAAATGCTTTTGAATATTTCAATTGTTTCCCTACCATTCAGGACATCTTTTAACTGATAAGAAGAACGGCCGCAAGTATTTTTTTGCAAGTAGTTTGTATCTTAAACTCCATGTATTTCACTAACCTGACATTTAAGGGCATTATGTTGTATAATATTTAAAGCCGCTTCTATAATTTCCTAGCTGAAAACTTTTTTTTATGAACAACAGTGAGTCTTAGCCTTCGTCATTCACTCAAGATGGAAGCGAGCCTGTCCCGGAATTCTCAGCCACTGAGGAACTGGCCATCTTATCTCAAACTGCCGGAACACAACAATGCTGAAAACATTGTTGTTATGGAGTCAGGCTTAGATAAGGTGGTGGTAGCTAGCCAGGCGGACTTACAACAAGTCCTACCACCAACCAAACCGAATACAATATGTACCTCCGCTGGGAATCAAACCCTGGACCCCTGGGTCTGATACCGGTGGTTGTACCACTAGACCACAGAGGCAGTTAACTAAATTTAGGTAAATATGCATTTGATTATCTGATCACTGTTTATAAATCATTATTTGTTATAAGTCTCACTAGTTAAATGCTTATTTAATGAAGAATGGAGTGCAACTTTCATGACTGCAATAAGTTAAAAACAGATCTTCTTTTCCATATGTCTGTCTCGAAGATTCAGATAAAAATAAAGTGTTATAACTTTTAATTTTGCATTTTACAATGCTATTTTATATATTTATATATTTTCTTGTTTAATATTTATCAAAAAAAGGTGGATCAGCTCTACCCAGCTCCTAATGTTTGATCATAGCTAAGATAAGAAAAGGATTGTCAAACCTGAGGTCATATTGCGAGACTGCATGAATAAACTTCTCTGCCCGTTCTACCGGGTAGTTTTCATCTTGATCGATAAGGGTGACATCGCTTAGCTGAAGAAACCCTTCACACGGTGTTATGAATTGTATTGTAGCCTGAAATTTTAATTGAAAGAAAGTTTGTATAAATAAGAATACTGCCACAAGTTTAAATGACTTCTTGTGTAGGTAACTCCTGAATTTTGTTTTTTTCATACAAGAAAAGCAAGTATTTTTATTACCCACTAAAACATGAAATGAAAAGACTTTTTACCATTTGGTTTGATATGGAAGATTTCCTTACAAACATAAGATGGTGTTGAATAACACTTGTTAATTTAGTGGTAGAATAAAGCAATTTAATTAAGTTCCCCAATATCTTCTATTAAACATGTACATTAAAAATAATTAAAAAAAATGGCAGTTTACTCAAATTCCAAGAATTAAATTCATTATAATACATATATATTATAAATTAATTAAAATACATTACAGATAGTATCATCAAAAATATGTTAAATTTTCAAAAGCGTTTAGAACTAAGTACCTAGATAGGTACTTAACTTTCCACTAAACTTTTTTTTATTTTAATTTTTATTCTATGGTTTTCTAAGTTGGCGCCATGAAAGAAGTCCCCAGGAATATTAAGGAACTAAAATTATCACCATAGTAATAGAGCAAATTTTCGAATGTTGAACGGGTCAGGCCCATAGACTGCAGCGCCACTCTCAACGCAAGGGACTTTTTATCGTGGCGCGGACTCTAGACTTACTTCTGCTTTAACATCTAAGGTTGATCTGTTATTACTGGACCCCGCGAAATATGTCTCCACGTTGACTTTGTATTCATAGTGGTAAGTAATATCTGATAAGTACTTGAACTTTTCGGATGCTGTAATATACAAACAATAGTGATCAAAATAATATATTTCGTTCTAGAGAAAAGCAATTAATTGTTTGAAGTAATTATAACTTACGTGCACACGAAGGGAGCCCACAAATATATGGATCCTTTAGTGAATCTGGTATAAAGAAAATAAACAAAACTGTTTACAAAAACAGAAAAACAGTAAACAAACAAAATCAAAACAAACAGCTGACTTTGACATTTTTCGACATTAACTTTTTTAATATTGCTTATGGCAATGCTATAAAAGCCATACAGCCTTAGAAGTTTTTTTAATGATAGGAATTAATAAAAGGTTCTTTACATCGCAACAGACAACTGTGTTTGTTTTATTTATATATGTTATGTAGTTTCGGATTTACAAGTTTTCAAACTTCAAAATTCGTGCGCTCTTTGCGTGAAGTCACTGTATACCGTTTCGATTCATACAAAGAAAAGAAGGCGACTCTCTGACCAAATCGGTCGAGCGTGAGCTGCAAGTTGCATACAAAGTTCCCTTATAATTACTTTACTCTTTGATACAAAATGATATACAGTGACGTCACAAAATAAAAATCAGCGACACGAAGTAAAAAAAAAAAAAAATCTCTAGAAATATACCACAAATAGAAAAAAATAAAACACAGTATTTTTAAATTTTTTCACTTAGGTACTACATGCCCAGTTACCACTAAGCGGTCTCCCGTGACCGCGCTATGCGATTTTAAACTCTATTTGATTTATTGCATAAAGTCGATTTTATTTATGCGAAGAAAAAAACAAAAGCCAAAAGATGTTTTGATACATAAATCTAAAAGTGCTGTTAAATATCCATAACGTCATGATTTTATCTGAGGTGATTGTTATATGATTTATAGTTTGCACATTCTCATTTAGAACCAGATAACTCCAAAATAGATTGCAGCACCACTTTGCTAATGCGTTGGCGTTACCCCCCGTTTCCATTGGCGAAACATTTACAAAAAAAATGTTGTAAACGTATAATGCGGGCACTGAGAGAAAGCATTGTTTGACAGCTCCTATCGGAAGCCATTGGTCATCCTCTTACGGCCGCACTATAATTTGAAACATGTTTTCTTGTAAAGCGCTTTTTAGACTACGTTATAATATAATAGCATATATCTTATAGCTCATAGCACAACGATATCCCTCACCATAGATTTACTTAGAAAACGTTCACACTTAGCTATAATATATATTATTGGCTTACCTACTATACGCTATGTAAGTACATACATGTATGGTGAGCGATATCGTTGTGCTATGAGCTATAAGCTATATATTTATATATGCTATTATATTATAGCGTAGTTTGAAAAGGGCTTAAATGTTTCGTCAGTGGAAACGGGTGGGGTAAGAACAATTTTTCGAGTCTCTTTGTGGAGCATTCACCCTTCCATTTTTCTTTAATTTAGTTATCTGTTTAAGCTGATCAGATGTTTGATCGACCGGCTCATCGTTTTTACGGTTGCTGTTACGTAGTTTTTGAAATTACTCTCTAACTAATTTAGTAAGTACCTAACTAGTTAATTACTAGAGGTTACAAACTAACTATAATAAACAAACACAGTCCGGTTGTTTAGATAGATAAGACTAATGGGTCAAAATAGCCTCAGATGAATTATATAAGTACATACTTAAGAAGCTTCAATTAACACGTTAGAAATAGTAAGTAGGTATTCTTTGCTTTAACGCTGAATTATTTAATAATAGAAAGGAGAATGCCCAAAAAATACCCGGCGTCGTTTAATAGTTATTTGTTATGCAAGGCTGGAAAGTTGGTTATTTAACGGCGAGTTACCTCTATTGAAATCTGAGCAAGTTAAGGATTCTAGGATTGAATCCTGAGCGAAGCGAGGATTTCAAAGGTACAAGACGCTAAAAACTTTTCTGCAGCGCAACACACAATTTTTCACCTCAAAACAGCGAGGAACATTTATGGCTGTATCCGCGGTCAACTTCCGGTAAAAAAAAAACTTTAAACAAAAAAAGTTTAATCTAAATATACCTTATTCTCGTTGTTTTAATGATATAAAAAACAAAAATAATAAAAAAGGGAGTATTATAGTTAATTCAACGTTATTTAAAGTAGGAATATATTGCTACTTATTAATAAGAATAAAAACGATTAAAATAAAATAAAAAAATGTTGACACTGACATGAGGTACAAGACAAGACAATTTAAAAATAAAGATTTATGTCACAGTCCGAAATCCAATTATAGGTTGTGAAATCTCACCCAGCCTAATATAAAATACTTGTTATAACAAATAGTTTAATCTTATAGTTATTGTTTTTATGATTCAATGAACTAAAATAATACAATAAAACTAAAACGGAGTATTATAATAAATTTGAAGCTATTTAAAATAAGAATCAAATATAACAAAAAAAGTCAATAGTGCGATTCGGAACGCATTATGACATATTTTTAGATATTAAATTAAAAAAGTACTTTGCCGCGCTAGGCCGCAAAAAGCGATTTTCTACGCCTTAACTGATTGACAAAACCTCCTTTTCAGAGCGTTTGAAGTGAAAAATAAATTATGTGTAGTGTTTTGGAGCATAAATAGAAGGTCCTAAATGAGCAATTTCTTTTTCTGAAAACCGTTACCAAGGGTCCACACAGGACCCCTAGCAAACCGAGTTTCAAAACTGGTTTAAGTATCAAATCTTAATGGTATACCCCAAAATCTAGTCTTTTGACAGATTGATAGGCTGACATTAATATACCATCACTATCTTAAACTATGAGGATCCACCTCTTGTGGTGTTAGACCTTATCAAGCCACCTATAAGGCGACTTGGCTCTGACTTGGATAAGGACTGTTATGAAATGACAACAGGCGGGACCAACGCGATGGTTTAAGGTGGCGCCAGCCGTGCCCTTCAAAGCATAAAAGCGATCAGTTGTAATGCTACTTTACGGTCACCGTATCATCCGACACCTGACCGGACCGACGACGTTGTTTAACAAATATGATCGGTACGATCAGTCTGTCAAGTTCCGCTATGAGCGCTTCGGTAACATTATCGGTAGCATTTTTCCCCCGGTTTTTGTCCCATACATCCTTTGGCATTCTCCTTTACAAATGTAAAATCAACTTTGTTTAAGTACATACCTACTTATACCTATCCACCATTGCGTATGCTAGTATCATAGAACATTATCTTTTCCTTGTTCTGAGGCTAGTATCGATAAAAAATATTTAAGATTGAACTTGAATGAAGCAGCTTAATGCTAAACAACAGTATCAGCACGTGACATGTACCTAACGGAGCGATATTTATTATTTTCTGGATATGTTGATAAAAATGAAAATACTTATACTTAAGTAAGTAATTGGTAAAAAACCAGAGTGAGATCAAGTTTAGTTGGTTTAATGATGATGAGTTTAAAATTGAAGGATTTTGAATGTTTAAAAACTGGTTTTTAATAGTTATAGTAACTTACAGAATACCGAAAGTTGAGCAAGAGTCTTGAGAAGTACAAGTTTCGGCCAAATTCGGTAAGAGCGTTAAAAACCTATTCTAAATCAGTAAATTTAGAAAAAAAACGTACTTCCTGATCCTTGCACTGCACCAAACAAACACAAACAGAACAGCAGCAAACAAATCCCCATTGTCACCACAAATTACACCATGTTGCAAGCCGTCCAAATCATCCGCGTGCCCCTCACCAAATAACTTCAAAGTTTAATTCTGAAGTCCGCTATCAGAGGTTGCAGAGTTCAAGTCAATATTGTTTATCACTTCATTATCGCTGCAGAAT
Source organism: Chrysoteuchia culmella (assembly GCA_910589605.1). Taxonomy (NCBI): domain Eukaryota; kingdom Metazoa; phylum Arthropoda; class Insecta; order Lepidoptera; family Crambidae; genus Chrysoteuchia; species Chrysoteuchia culmella. Next base: position 7,671,723 of record OU342665.1, on the reverse strand, counting down.
GGCGGCGTAGTAATTACTTGTAATAATTAATAATTTGTCAGGGATACGAGTGAGGGCCGATATGAACATGACTGACTGTATCGTAAGTTGGCGGTAGGTAGTTAAACGGATCGGGCGTAGGGTTGGTGCAAAAACTTCTCTTCTCTCGCGCACAACTTTTTCAGATTTAAAAAGTGTTTTTTATTTCCAGGGATAGGAGCCGTAGAAAAACGTGGGTATACCCAAAAAAATCGTAACATTCGTAAAAGTTGTTTTATTTCACTTTATTAAGCGCTGTCAAACAATAATTTACGCGCAAGAATGCGGGTAGCTCAAAATTTAAGATTTTTTACCCGGCTACTATCGTACAGTCTACTGCACGTCAAAATTAGGTAACAGTTTCATTAACATGAATTTTGTTAAGTAATAGAAATCATACTTTTTTTAAATAAACAACTTGGAGATGCTTAGCCTTATCATACTATGATTTTGTTTATTGAGAAGGTTGAAAGTGGAAGTGCGTTTCTTCAGAAATCCTCAACAACTAGCATTTTCGCTACTTGTTCTCTAGTTTTTGTCAGCCCTGAATGACGAACGGGATGTCAGCGGAAATCGGTGCGGGCTCGGGTTTCGTTCCGACTTGTGTCACTGCGCAAGTGTAGGGGAATGTCGGACATGTGTCGTTATTGATCTGTATTGACTGCGCCTGTGGTCGCGATCAAGGCCGGGAGATGAACTTGACTTGTGATCACTTATGCTTCTTAAAGAAGACTTCAGAAATGAGTAGAGTAGGTACTTAGATGCATATCTATGATAGGAAAGTGACCTTCTTTATAATTTGGGACATTTTTCAATTTGATGACTGTGGTACGAAATGAAACAGGGACTGCCTCTGACAAGTTTTTTGCAGGTTCTTCTGGTAAAAGGTGTCCCGCCCATTAAGTAGGTACATGATTCCTGTAGGCCTGCCGTAGGATTTCGTGAACTGATGGCGTAACTTCTTTGAAGTTTATAATCTTTCGAAACGCCCCCTCTCCTAGCCCCTAATTTGCGTACGCAACACGGTTCATATTCATAACATTAATGGTCTCATATTATTTTGTAGCATCCACATTGTACATTATGGTTTCGGTATTGATTGTTTAAGCCAATAAGGTAGGTACTATTTTTATCAGCCATTTTCATATATATTTTTTTAACAACGGGGAGATTCTTAGCCTTCATCTTACCTGATGTTAAGTATAGATAAGTCTGAAGATGAAAGTGAGCCTCGCCCGGAATCGATCTCTGAGGAACTGGCTATCTATCTTATCTCTAACTTCTGGAACACAACAATGCTGAAAACATTGTTGTTAAAGCATCAGACAGATAAGCTGGTGGTAGCTAGCCAGGCGGAGTTACAACTAGTCCTACCCTACCACCAACCAAACCGAATAAAATAATATGTACCCCCGCTGGGAATCGAGCCCGGGACCCTTGGGTCTGATACCAGTGGTTGTCACCACTAGATCAGAATGGGCCATGCATGATCCACCATGCTGGCTGACCCAATGTAGATTAGTGAGCTTTAACGACTGCAGAAACAGCAGGGACCAACGGCTTAACGTGCTATCCGGAGCAACGAGCTCGAGATGACAAAGTTTTGGTCACCCATCCTGTGACCGACCGAGCGTGGGAACCACTGCGACGTTGAGTTCCTCCGAGTTAATTGCGTCATGAAAAATGCTAAACTAGATAAACTATGTTATGTAGTAAAATTAAAATAGATAAAAAAGGCTCAATTAAATACGTTTTCATCTTGTACGAGTTAATTCGTCCAAGGTTTTCATAAAGTTGAAAATAATGGTTAACATCACAATTTGACTAAACGAATCCATGTAAGGAAGGACTCCAGACTTATTTCAATTGACCGACAAATTGAATTAAAACTGCTAAGTACAACTTGACTACTTAACCAATTTAGTACTTAAACTTTTATTGGATGTCGAAATAAAACAAGCAATTAATTTCGATAAGAGTGGGCTGGGAGGATGAGTAAGCAAGTAGTTATGAACGGTTTTATCTTGTACTAGGGGTGGTTCACGGATATTCCCACGGAAACGAGAATCACGCTCTCGTTTCCGTGGGAATATCGGGATAAAAAGTGCCCTATGTTTTAATCCAGGCTATGTACTAGTAAGAAAGTTCAGTAGTTTTCTGACATACTTCCTCTACTCATTTATGTTATATATTAGTAGATTAGATGCAGGGGCGTGCATTGGTTTTCCAGCGTAGTAGGCACTGTAGATCTAACTAGTAACTTTGCAATTATCCTATCCTGCTACCGAATATTATAAGTTTGAAAGTTTGTGAGGATATTGGGATGGATGAATGTTTGTAACTCTTTCACTCAAAAACTGCTGAACTGATTAAGATGAAACTTTACAGCAATGTAGCTTATACATCAGAAAACCACATTGTATGCAATTATTTATAATTATCCTGATATTCCCACGGTAACGGCAACCACGCGGCGAGTGAAACTGAGAGCAGCCGCTAGTCATCAATGATAAGGTTCGTAATATTTAGTAGGAATATTAAAATGCTGACGAGTTTGATTGTTTGAGAACGCTAATCTCCGGAACTATTACTTCGAATTGAAAAATTATTTTTGTGCTGGATAGTCCATCTATCTCGGAAGGTAATAAGATATTTAATATCACGCTACGATTAATAAGAGCAAAGCATTAATGTAAAACGTTGCAAAAACGGGGAAAAAACATTACTTTTGAGAGCTTCCGTTGCGGACGGTGTGTAAACGGTTAAAGTTATGTAAAAATCATGTATGACGAAATTGTTCCTTGTGAAATCGAAAGTGTTCATTAGTGAAAAAGTTCTAAAAAAAAGTCCGCGACAGCATATGTCTATGTTTTGTAGTTAACTCACTATAACCATTTTTAGGATAATAAAATTTGTTCTAAACTAATGTATTATTTGAGAAGCTGTTTTCATAAACATGATATTAATCCTTATCTAAATAAATACGATAATAATCACAAGTATTTAATTTTGAACAAAATTGACCTTTACATCATTTAATTTTAATGAATATCTTAGGAAATAACTCCTCAACAAAATAATTCGCGACCAAATTCATTCGTCAGGTAGGCTTGCTTACTTTATACTGATATATTCCGGAAGTTTAAGCTAGAACGTTACACGTACAAATAGCGCCCTTCTTGCCGTGGGCGGTTTAAACTTGTGCAATACTTTTTCTAAATAAGTTGTATTCTTGTATGAAACGCAGCTTGTTTCGAGTAGGCAATTTCGAGACTGCCTACCGGTAGGTATTCAGTGTAAAGAAAATCTTAGTGGGCGAGTGTTGAATAGAAGTTTAAACTAAAATAAAATAACTTTAACACTTATTGTATAATTATTTATTTAGGTTTTGAATGAGGTAGGCACTGCCTAATTGCCTATATGGAATGCACGCCCCTGATTAGATGTCTTTAATTTAACTATTTATAACTGAGATAAAAGCGGGTTGAAGAGTTCATCATTATTCTGAGTTAATCAATTTAGGGGTCAGGCTGTTAAAAAGGTAAATTATTTATCTAAACAAAGTAAGTGGGTGTAGGGTAAAAAAAACGATAAAAGAAGAATAACATTTATGTCACGGGCAGCTTATTGAATCCTGAGCGATATGAAGGATTCGTAGTGAGGGCATTATGATGTTATTATGGTAAGAATCCTGAATGAATCGAAGGTTTCAAGTCTGCCCAAGGCTAAGACTCTTTTATCCCCGAGGAGCATACCCTACTTTATACACCTATTGTGCCTACTGTGACGTTATATTAAAAATATATTAAATTATATAGCTAATAGGTAAATGACAACAATTTAACAATTCGCGGGAAAAAATATCGAATGGATCGAAAGTCATCGATTTTTTCTTTAGATATTTAGTTCCGTAGGCAATGCAATGATATGATCTGTGACCAAGAGTCAAGACTACACACAATCACAATATGATGATTTGCCATGTTTTACTGTTAAGACAAAAGGCACGAAAAAGCACGGAGAGTATTACAATACAAATACTTATATTGAATTGAGTGCACAATATCACATAATAATTCAAATTTCAAATGTTTTTTGGTGCTAGCAAAGAATATAAGCTATTGGTGCTAGGTAGGGATTGCAATTCGAATGCTTCGAAATTCGAAAATGACTGAAAAATTCGATTATTTGGGCCTCTTAAAACTGCGAATTTCAAAATTCATATTCGAAGTATTCGAATATTTATGTCAGTAAAAAGTAAGTATATGAAAATTGATTGTTAAACCACTATTTTAAATTGTATTTTATATAGATTAACGATATCACTCTGACCGAATACAACTATTCCTTTGAGTATGACAATTTCTTTGAGTGTTTGAATTTTGTGTACAAACAAAGTGGTAGCGGAACTAGAGTGAGCAGCAAAAAACGCGGTAAATGTGCGTGTGTCATTGTTAAGTATCTATCTTGACTGATTTAATTTTATTTTGTAAAACACTACCTGAACCATTCTGCGAAACGGAATGCATCCCAAGATAATATGTGTTTTGCGCCGCCGACAAGGCTGGCGCCACCGAGCACTTACGTTCAATTTCGCAACACTTTTGGTGTTTGACATTATTATGATTTGTTGCACTTTAAGTAGTTTGTCTTTTTTACCGTTGGTATAAATATCTGGTGTTTGAGAGAGGCTGGCATTATGGAAACGATTTTACATGGTAGTACAGAACGCCAGCTTTAACAAAACAAAAATGTCAGCGTGTCTGTTCACGCTAAAAAGGGAGTTCTTTTAACATGACTCCTACTTTCCGGGGTGTTTCTGTACCGACACTCTTGAGCTTCTTGGCATGTCTCCTCTTCGAAAGACAATTTAAGCAGATAAAGATTGATTTAATTTGGAATATCACAGCTACGTCTGGGATCAGCGAAATACCAACTTGCTGCACTGGACACAATCCAACGCAGAGCTAAGAGGTTCATTGGGGACAAAAATTGGTGAAGGGCAAGTTTCATACATTGGCTGCTTGGCTGCCTGTTTGAGAATCTTTTGCAGACTATGCTTTGAAAAGTATACTCCAGAGCTGCAAGAAGACATAATACCAATCCCCTTTCTTCCACTTTTCTAGCAGACGAACTGCAGGCTACCATCTTTTCTTGATTGTTCTTACTAAGTATACACAAAGCGCTACACAACATCTCTATAATGCGCTCAGCAAATGAGAGAAAGAGAAACCCTTTCCCTGCGTCTCTATTTCCGAACCCATCAATTTTCAAAGCCAAGATGACTGGCACATTCTGGGTAAGCTCACTCCATCGTAGATTCTGTTTTGCCCTCGTGCTAAATTGGGATCAAAAGCAACGCATTCGAGATATAAGATGTGATGTGATAAATATTTTCTTTACAGAAAAACACTGCCGTCTGTAGTAAGTACTTGAAGGCATATATTTTAAAGATCGTTTGCTTTTTAAAACGGCAAACGGTAGGTAGGCTGAAAATACATTATCTTCTTATATGTACCGAGTGACCCCAACAGATTTGCGATGTTGCGATCTGCACATCACACCCGTTCCAACCGTTGCATTTTCCACTGCTCACTCAGAACAGTTCATACAAAACATGAAACAAGCGTATCGCTGCCGCTGTTCGACTTCTACCCCACTGTCCACCAAATTTAGACTTGTTTCTTTTTAAATATGATATTAGATTTTGGATTTAACGCTTTTACGTACCCGTCTATTAAATTTTATTATGTTCATTTGATTATAAGAATTGTGTGTGGCGTAACTTGAAACGAATCATACTTAATATGGAAGTTTAATAAAACTTGGACTATTAGAAATTGATGCTGTTTTTTCTATTCGGAAAAACATTTAAAAATAAATTTACTTCTAATATTGTACCACTAATAGTAGGCGTACACTATGTGTGCGATCCTACTTGTTGGAAAAAAAAAAATACGTAAAGTTTTACAAAATCAATCAAAATATTTGAGGAGGCTAGGATCAGAACCTAACTTATAGTTAGTTTAGAAAATTTGTCAGAAAACAATAAAAACTAAACTATTCTTAAGACACAGCTTTTAGAGGTAACAGGGATATGTCTTTCTAATAAGCAAATATTATGCTACTAAAACAGCTTTTTATAAATTTTTAACTGGTGTCATTTTTCCATACTTTAAAAAAAACTGAATGGATAAGTGTTGTTTTGTCAAAACATTTAGGGATAAGTGCTGTTTTGAACTGTTTCTTCGGATAATCGTGGTTTTGTTCCTCTCTTTTCTTGTAATTAAATATTTCGCCTTCAACAACAGAAAAAAGCAACCAACGGAACATAGGTACGTGAAACGCCCCTGTCATAAAAAATTTAAAGCTTTTATATTTTTAATCGTTGGAAAGGTTGGACACGCTTAGGTCAAAGACTAAACTACCTTATTATTGGTAATAAAATATAATATCATATGTCTATGTGAAATTTAATAATGGATAAGTGCCACTTTGACCTTAACCTTCATTGTCTTCCCTGTAGAGATTAAAGGATAGGTGTGGTTTTGAATTTAACTATGATATTAATTATTTTTTAGGAGGATATGTTTGGTTTTGAACGAAATTTTTGCTTTCATCTACATTTTACTGATAGATAGGAGCTGTTTTGATCCAAAATATGTTGCCAGATGATGAATTTTATCGTATAGAGAAGATAGAAAGAAAAAAAAGCCAACTTGTCAAAAGTGGGTATGTGAGGTTTTGATCCTAGCCTCCTCATTTGAAAACTTCGAAGTAATAATTCTAATTTGGATGAGAAAAAACTTCGAAGTTCAAATTTGAAAAAAATCTTCAAATTTTGCTTTCCCTAGTGGTAATTAGATCTGAAATAATTATGTGACTTAAAAATCAGACTTAATAGTGAATAAATGCGAATTATTAAATAAACATGCTGTTTTTATTATTAACACTGAACTATATACTCGAAGTCGGCGTAAATACTGATTATTACTTACGGTATAAGACGATATTTATAATTATAAATAAATGAAAAAACTTCGAAGTATTCGAATACTTCGAAATTTGATGAGACGAAAACTTCGAATTTGAAATTTAAGAAAAACTTCGAATTTTTGCATTCCCCAGTGCTAGGGACCCTATACATACAGGCATGTTTGTATTTTTCATAGGAGTGAAGTGTCAATTTTATAGTTAAAAACTTCTTCGACTAGGAAGTTATGCCTAGAACAGCCTTTTTTTCGAAACTATTTTTGATAGAAGTTTTTGTTGACATATTGGCGTTCCAAATTTAAATGTTATCTTATTTACCATAGCTTCCTAGATATAGGAGGCTATAGGAGGCTATGTTCAAATTGAGAATACTTGATATTTAATACGTGCTACAGATGCAGGTGGTGTATAAAATAAGCATAACGTGAAACCGCCGTTACGAATGTTACGACATGTAGATGAAAAATATACTTATACTCCAGCCATCATACTGAAAGAATGTTTGTAAACAAGCATTTGAAGACTTCGTAATTATTCCACAAATATGTTATATTTCCGTTACCTATTGCACTTTAACTAACTTAGACAGTATAAGTAAGCTATTAATGAAGTGCAAATATTTCTAAAATGTGTAATAAAAAAGCACTTTTGAGGTTAAGTATGGGCGGTTTGTTTACAAACATTCTTTCCCTAAGATGGCTGAAGTATAGATGATCTTTTACTTCTTCTCCTTCTAGGCAACCCTGAAAACAGAAAATGAATGTTAATATGAATGAATCATCTACTACTTCTTCCTCTACTGAACCCTGAAAAGAAGATGAATGACATCCCAACGTCGAACCGACTTATCTCAGCACAGCTGCTTATCAGCAATGATGTTCTTGGAACAATTGAAACGATAAACACACGCACGCTTGAATCGTAAATATATTACTCATTTCCTGTACAAAAATGATAGCTATTCAGTTGACACAAATCAAATACGATTGGTTTGTAGGTATATTACGTTATAATAGGCGACTTTAACTTGAGTGATATCAAATGGACACTTAGTCCGAGTGGTGATTTATCGTTTGAGCCGATCTGTTATAGTTCTCATAACGAAACTTTACTGGTCGATGAAATTAATATTTTGGACTTGCGTCAATATAACGGTAATTTAAATACATACGGAAGGATTCTTGACTTAGTGTTTTCTAACATTGCGGTCAATGTAGCCGACATCAGTAGTAATGCGTTGGTACCTATTGATAACCATCACGGTGCTCTCGTGCTTAGTATTCCAGATTTTAATTCTAAACCATTGAATTCTGCACCAAGGTCCAAACTTTTATTTGACCGTGGTGACTATAACTCAATCAATAATGAAATTAGTATAATCGATTGGGAGACAGAGTTTTCTAAACGGGGCTTGGAAGAGTCTGTGGAATATTTTTACTCTATTTTAAATAGGCTCATTTGTACCTATGTGCCTTCTAAAGTAGTAACAAATTCTAAATTCCCGCCATGGTATACCACACCGATAAAAAAACTTCTTAAGGAAAAAAACAAGTATATGCGTAAATTCAAAATATATGGAAACCTTGCCGATCGCCTCTCCTTCGAGACGCTCAGGATCAGGTTTAAATCGTTGGAATCAGCTAGTTATAATACTTATATGCAGTCCGTCGAAGCTTCAATTAACGAAAATCCTAAACAATTTTGGGCACATATTAAATCCAAATCTAACTCTTCACAAATGCCTTCTAGTCTTAAGTACGAAGCATCTGAGTATGACACTGGGGAGACGATATGTAATGCTTTCTCAGACTTTTTCAAATCCTCCTTTCTACACTATGATGGAAATAGTGATACATTACCTCTGATGGGGGACGCCCCTGAGGCATCGAGTGTTTGTAGCTCTAACGTAGGCTCTATTTCAATATCTGAAGATGAGGTATGCAAGTTACTGAAAAGTTTGGACCCCTATAAATCAGCAGGCCCCGATAAACTACCGTCGCGGTTCCTAATCAACTGTGCGCCTTCGATTTCAAAGCCGATCACGCTCCTTTTCAAACTTTCGCTGGCTAAGAGCTCAGTGCCTGCTATCTGGAAACGTGCCTTTATTACCCCAGTGCACAAAAAGGGCTCTAAGACTGAGATCTGTAATTATAGGCCTATATCGAAACTATGTTTGGTTACTAAGATTTTTGAAAAAATAGTGTATGGCCAAGTATATCCAGCTCTAGTTCAAAGTTTGAGTCGTTCTCAGCATGGTTTTCTCAAGGGGCGCTCCATCTAACTCTAACTTAGTTCTTTTAAATAATTTCTTAACTGAGGCGATGGATGAACGGCATCAAGTAGATGTAATCTATACTGATTACAGCAAGGCGTTTGATCGAATCCCGCACACTATTCTACTGAATAAGCTAAAGTTGATCGGTATCCATGGGGACCTACTGCGGTGGTTTGCGTCTTATGTCAGTAACCGTTGTCAAGCTGTGGTCATAAACAATTATATATCTAGCTGGGTTCCAGTTCCAAGTGGCGTACCTCAAGGATCATTGATTGGGCCCTTGCTATTCATTATTTTCGTCAATGATATTGATAAATGCTTTCGATCTTCCAATCTTCTTTGCTTTGCAGATGACATGAAAATTTATGCTAAAATTAAGACCATAAATGATGCTCTTTTATTGCAAAGTGACCTGGAACGTCTTGAAACTTACTGCAATGATCATAAATTAGATCTTAACCCAACAAAATGCACAGTTATGACGTTCAGTAGGAAAAGTAATCTAGTAACTTACTGTTATTCGTTGCAACAGATTAGCTTAATACGTGTCTATTCTATGCGTGACCTTGGCGTAACGCATGACAGTAAGTTGTTGTTCGATGAGCACATTAACCTCGTAATTGCTAAGGCTACTAAAGCACTAGGATTCTTAATTCGAAACTGCAAAGATTTTAAAAGTGCAAAAACATTCAAAATTCTTTACTGTTCACTTGTACGTAGCCACTTGGAATATGGTTCTCAGATATGGAATCCTAGATACGCCACATACATTAATAGACTAGAAAACATCCAGAAAAAATTTATGAGGTATTTATGTTACCGCATCGGAATGCGATACCATTCAAATGATTTTTCAATTATGTAGTAAACACCATCTTTTAACTCTTGAAAATCGTAGGACCATAGCTGACATCACTTTTCTATTAAAAATTGCTAACGGAACTGTCGATTGCCCCGAGCTCCTATCTTTATTGAGTCTGAATGTTCCAAGCAGGCAGCTACGTCACTATAAGCCAATTTATTTACCACTGTCGAATACTAACTTTAGGCAAAATTCTTTCTTACTCCGTGCAGGCAAGTGCTTTAATGAGTTATGTGGCAAAATTGATGTTGATTTGTTTAACACTGGTTGCGAAGCGGTGAGGCGTAATCTGGCTCTGTTATATACTGTCTGAGTATTGATGTACGATAGGTATTATTTAAATTGTGCAGACTAATATTGCTGTGTTTTCTGAATCATCTATTCTATATTGCTCTCTTTTGTATGATTATAAAAATGTGTCTTTAGTTTTACCTATTCTTTTTTCTGGTGGCTAATTATGTAACCTAGCTATAAGTGATGGTCGTCGGAACTTGTAGCTCAACGGTGTCTTTATTCTATTTATGTTGTTTTTATAAGTGTGAATCTGTTAATGGTTTTCTGTGTCATATTTAAATTGTTATAGTGCTTAGAATAACTGTTGATTCACCTGTGAATATAAAATAAAAAAAATAAAATAAAATTACGTTTTATTGAAAATGAAATTTTATTTATTGAAAAATGAGCTGTCTGTGCCTACAGATTTTTGAAATGAACTCATAGTTGAGGCTCTAAGATTAAACTGATGACGTCACTTGCCATGCCATCAATCCTTGGAAGAATCGTCCAAGCATCAATCCTAATCCGAACTAATATTATAAATGCGAAAGTGTGTTTGTTTGTCCTGCCTTCACGCCTTTTTTTTGTTTTGAGTGAGGGGAATGCATTTACGCATACCAAACGGTTATGCTGGGCTCACCTAGAATAACTAATCAACCAGCCAGCGACTTGATTTTTGGCATAGAGTTGGTGGTGACGCTACGGAGAATAACAAACGCTACTTTTCTTCCCGATATTGCCACGGGAACGGGAACCACGCGAGGTTAACCGCGGGCAGAATGTAGTCCTAACCTAACTAATAAATAAATTTGAACAATATAAGTAAGCTACTAATGAAATGCACATATTTCTAAAACATGTAATAAAAAAGTACTTTTGAGGTTAAGTATGGGCGGTTTGTTTACAAACATTCTTTCCCTAAGATGGCTGAAGTATAGTCCACCTTTCAACATTGAAATAAAAGCTTTCAAAAGAAATGTGAAGTCGAGAAACAACATAAGTCACAGATAAATATTGCTGTACTATCAAAATAACATCTAGAAGATTTAGTTTCACCTCACTTTTCCGTAGCAGATATACGAAGTTAACTATTTATTAGACTTCCCAGTGCAACGAACATGTATGTTTCGAATGGCTTGTACGAGATTTTCATCCCGCACTTTAAAGAGGATATTTAAATAAGACGGCAACAGTATATTTACAACTGTGTATTATGTACATAATATTTACAACACTAACAGATAGCATTAGTTATCAAATTGTGGTAATTATAATTTCACTATCTGAAAATATATACAATTATTCACGTAACTGTCATGACTGACAAGTCCTTGTTTTATCTTTCTTATTTTGTGGAAGATCGAAAACAATGAGGTATTAAACCTCTTTCGACCCCCACATCACCCCCCTACGGAGTGAAAAAAAAAAAAAACAAAAATAAGGAAAAAAAAAAACTTAGGACTAAACTTAGAACTAACAAGTAACAATAACAACTGAGTAGTTACAAAATACAATGAAAATACATAAGTATATTAAACTTTAAACCCTAAACCTAACCTTCCTCCCAGACCGTGTTTGATATACCGGTGGCTGAGAAGATGGACTTGGTAAGAAGGTTGAAGGAGGCCCAAGATCAACAGGTAATGGAGCCGAAAGAGAAGGCTCGCTCAAGATAAATGCTGGCTTGACTCGATCGAGGCTTACAGTAAGATGCCTGTCGCCCACCAAAATTGTCACGGTTTTGCCATCCCGAGCACGGGATAAAACTTTATATGGACCTGAGTAAGGTGGCTTTAAAGATGACTTAATGGTATCGTCTCTTAAAAACACATGAGTTGCCGACTCGAGGTCTTTAAAAATAAAAGTACGTCTTTCACCGTGGCGCGAAGGTGGAGTTGGGCTTAAAGACGACATGTGTTTGCGAAGTTGTTCTGCAAAAGCAAAGTCTCCGATAAGCCCTAGAAGAGAAGAGGGGCACACAAACTCACCCGGCAAGTGCAAAGGTTCTCCATACACAAGATCAGCCGGAGACGCCTGAAGATCCTCTTTAAAAGAAGAACGCATGCCCAAGAGGACAATTGGCAAGGCTCTATGCCACGTGTCATTATGACACATGAGAGCTGATTTAAGATGCCTGTGCATGCGCTCTACAAGACCATTCGCACAAGGATGGTAACTAGTGGTGCGAATTCTTTGTATACCACAATAGCGCAAGAGACTCTGAAATAGGCCGGACTCAAATTGACGTCCCTGATCTGTAGTTATAACAGAAGGAACGCCAAAGCGAGATATCCATTCCCTGAAGAACGTCTCAGCGCATTGTTCCGCCGTCATAGAAGTCATCGGCCAGGCCTCCGGCCATCTAGTAAACCTGTCCACAGCTGTGAGACAGTACTGAAAACCACCACTGTGAGGCAGAGGACCGATGATGTCGATATGAACATGACGGAAACGCTTAGATAGTAAAGGAAATTGTCCAAGGGGAGTAACAGTATGTCTGGACACCTTGCTACGTTGACAATTTAAACAGGTTCGCGCCCAGTTACGACAGTCACTCTGAATACCAGGCCACACAAATCGCTCAGCAACCAAGCGAGCAGACGCTCGCGGGCCAGGGTGACTAAGTCCATGCAGCTTGTCGAAGTGTAGGCGGCGGAAAGATGGAGTCAGGTATGGTCTTTGCTTCCCCGTTGACGAGTCGCAGTAAATGGATACATCCGTGCCGGGTAAAACCACCTTCTCAAGTTTGAGTGAGGAACTAGTAAGCATCCTTTGCAACTCCTCATCCGATGCCTGATCTTGAGCAAGGGCAGCGAAATTACCTTCCAATGAAAGAGCGTCTACGCGAGACAGAGCATCAGCAACGACATTGTCTTTTCCACTGATATGCACTATATCTGTCGTAAACTGGGAAATGAAAGAAAGCTGATTGAGCTGCACAGGCGGCAACTTTTCACGCCGCTGGGAAAACGCGTAAATTAATGGTTTATGGTCAGAGAAAACCGTCACATGTTGCGCCTCCAATATATGGCGAAAATGCTGCACCGCTTCATATACCGCAAGTAACTCACGATAATAAGCTGGCCAGGTGGTCTGTTTCACCGACAGCTTCTTACTGAAGAATGCCAGCGGTTGCCAATGGCCTTTTATGTTTTGCTGTAAACAAGCTCCAACATGGCTCGATGAAGCATCTGTGAAAAGCCCCAATTGGGCGTCAGGAACAGGATGAGCCAGGAGAGTAGCACTACCAAGGTGGTCTTTACACTTCTGGAACGCAAGCTCCAAATCCGTTGTCCATGGCACAGGCTTTGAGCCTTTAAGTTGAGACGAGGCTAACACATCTATAAGCGGCGCCTGAAGTTCAGCTGCCCCTGGAATGAAACGGCGGTAAAAATTCACCATGCCAAGAAACCTGCGAAGTCCTTCAACCGTTTTTGGTAGAGGAAAGCTTTGCAAGGCTTCAATCCTTTCTGGGGGAGGTCTGGACCCATCTTTGCCGATAACATATCCGAGAAATTTTACCTCTTTGGCTGCTAGCACACACTTGGCGGGGTTGATGACAACCCCATAATCACGCAACCGCTGAAACAACAACCGAAGGTGTTGGATATGCTCCTCTAGCGATTGGGAAAACACCAAAATATCATCTACATAAGGATAACAAAAGTCAAGTCCCCTTACGACTTCATCAATGAAACGCTGGAAAGTTTGTCCAGCATTTCGTAGACCAAACGTCATGAAGGGGAACTCGAATAATCCGAATGGTGTAAGTATTTGATAGAATCAGGCGTTACTTGGCGGAAATCCATATCTTAGTAGAAAACGAAAAATATGTCGCGTAATTCCGCAAGAAAAAATGCAGATGCAGCCCAGTGACACACCTTGCACCTTCACCGACTACTCTACACGTGTTTCGCCCACACACGGAGCATCCTCAGGAGTTGTTAGACCGTGCCAATCTCAGCACCGAGACTCGGTGCTGAGATTGGCACGGTCTACTCCTGAGTCACTGGGCTGCATCTGCATTTTTTCTTGCGGAATTACGCGACATATTTTTCGTTTTCCGAATGGTGTAGTGATAGCTGTCTTGCAAATATCCTCTTTATTAACCGGAATTTGTTGGTATGCTTTCACTAAATCAAGGGTACTAAAGAAAGTAGCGCCAGTCAGACTATTAGCAAAGTCTGCAATATGGCGAACAGGGTAGCGGTCGGGAACAGTTCTGGAGTTTAATGCGCGGTAATCACCACAAGGACGCCAGCCGTTTTCTCCTTTGCGAGCCATGTGCAACGGAGATGCCCAGGAACTACTGGAAGGTCGAGCTGTTCCACAGCTAATCATCTGCTCAAATTCCTTCTTAGCAGCCTGGAGTTTTTGCGGCGCAAGTCTGCGAGGACGACTCGAAACTGGTGGACCGTCAGTAGTAATGATATGATGCAAGGTCGTGTGCTTGACAACTCGTGGTAGGCCAGGCGGACGCAAAATATCTGGAAATTCCAATAAAAGCTGAGCAGCAGGTGACTCAGCATTTTCGGCAACGACAGTCTTAACGCTCGCCTGGGTAGAATTAGCAGCAGTTGCAGCAACAGTTAGTTTAGTAAGACCATCAAGTAATCGTTGATTACGACAGTCTGGCATCAAGTGGTATTCAGCTAAAAAATCTGAACCAATAATGGGTACACCGACTTCAGCAATAACAAAATTCCACTGGAATTCCCGTCGGAGACCAACATTCAAACGTAATAAAATGGACCCATACGTTTTGATGGTGCTGCCGTTAGCAGCGCGGACATCAAAGTTACTTTGGTGGTAATTACTTTTAAGTAAATGACGGGGAAAACAGCTAATATCTGACCCGGTATCAATAAGGAACCGATGGCCTGACTTAGAATCTGTAACAAATAAACGGCGGCTAGGGTTCAAGCAATCAGCTGCCGCCTCGACTGATTGCTTGAGCGGTTTCCCTTCTGATCTGGTTTCCAAGAGCACGGTGAAATGCACTTGGCAGCTTTAACACCGAAGCTTTTGTGGTACCAGCAAAGGCGGTCATGAGAATTACTCGACGACCTGGATGTAGAAACACGAGATCCAGAACGCGAACGACGAAAACTCTCAGTACTAAGAGCCTCAACTTTCCGTGAAAGGTCTTCAAGCCGTTCCATAATACAGGATAACTCTGGTGAATTGACAGCATGGACTGCTGCAGGTGGCGGAGGTGACGCTTCAGCAATGGCATCAGCAATTTCGGCCACCTTATCGAGCTTCAGGTCCTTCTGCGCAATGAGTATACGCTGCACTTCACCTGGGAGACGGCGCATCCATAACTCACGCAGGATGCTGTCATCACCCAATTCAGTACCAGCAAGGGATCGAAGATGGCGGAGGAACGCTGACGGACGTCTGTCGCCCAGCTCTTCACCGCTTAGCAACTGCCGAATCTGCTGGGTTCTGGAAATAGAGAGCTTACTGATGAGTTCGTTCTTTAAATGTTCATATTTCCGATCTGCAGGAGGATTAGTAATTGCATCCTCAACTTCAGCGGCAACCCTCGTGTCCAGCATCGACAAAACGTAGCCAAATTTAGTGGTGTCGGCCTTAATGCCACCGAGATCGAACTGAGCATCAGCCTGAGCGAACCATAACTTCGGCTTATCCGCCCAGAAAGCAGGAAGTTTCACTCTTACCTCACTCACATGAGCACCTGCAGAAGACAGGTTTAAAACGCGCTCCTGGAGTTGCCTCAATTGTTCCTTTAAATCTGTCTCAGCCATGGTATATCACACAAAAAAAAACAATATATATAGAACAAACCCAAAACAGATCATACACAACACAAAATTATATAACTGTACAAACACCTGACATTAATAGAAATAATGAAAGTAATGACATGCACATCACAGTATCAACAAATACCTAGTTACTAACATACAATACAATCAGCAATTAAACGTAAACGTAACAATATATCCCACTTTATACAAATAAAAATCATGCAAACGTGCGAAACAACCTTAGTAAGTAGTGAAGGAACACTAACTTTAAGTAAGTAGTAATATATACACATACTGAAGGTATACTACAAGTATACTTTACACAAATTAACAACAAAACACATTTAACACAACAACAAAAGAAAATACTTACAGTTTCTTAAATATAATATAACCACTTGGTATCGTAACACGCACAAAAGCCAATAGTTTCAAAACCACACCGAAATACCTCCTCGAATATACAACAGGGCAGTCGGGACGGGGCAGCCGCAACAGGACGGGCGGGAACGGGCAGTCGGGACAGGCTGCACGGGGCGGCCGGTACTGGGTGGGCGGGACGGGACGGCCGGAATGGGCCGTCCGCGGCCGGCAACACCACACCTTACCGAAGAAACTTCACACGGCGCTGATCACCGCACCGTATTCTGGTGCTGATAATGTTTAATTCGCTCCCAACCACTATTTCGGCCATAGGCAAAACAACATTGAAGGCCGCGTGATCACGTCGGGGTCACCAATGTACGAGATTTTCATCCCGCACTTTAAAGAGGATATTTAAATAAGACGGCAACAGTATATTTACAACTGTGTATTATGTACATAATATTTACAACACTAACAGATAGCATTAGTTATCAAATTGTGGTAATTATAATTTCACTATCTGAAAATATATACAATTATTCACGTAACTGTCATGACTGACAAGTCCTTGTTTTATCTTTCTTATTTTGTGGAAGATCGAAAACAATGAGGTATTAAACCTCTTTCGACCCCCACAGGCTTTTTACTTATGTACAGAGAAAAAATTGTAGTTCATGATAAAAATTTAATTGATGGTAAGTAAATAATTGTCTAATTTTATATAAAAATCGTTTTATAAATATTTTGCTTAATCATGTCATTGAGAAACAACACACACAACAGAACAAGTCTAGGGACTTGCAGCAATTTTTTTAAATAGAAATGATTACTTAATCTATCTTAAATTTATTATAAATAGTATATTATACCATGCTTTGCCAAATTGCATTGTAATTTTTTTGTGCTTGGTATAAGATTTTTTCAGTAGATTGTTTTTTTGTCTCCTGAACAATTGAGTCTTTTGGACTTTATGTTCTTTGTCAAATAACCAATTCACTTGTATGTACAAGTATGTACCATTTTACTATAAGTACCTACTTACATAATTTGTAGTTGCGGCAATGAATTTGTGTTCGAATAACTGTGATTCTTCATATGCCAGTCAATGCCAATTAGACTATAAAAGCCTAACTACCAGTGTTTGATCTTCGGTTCTGTCCTGCCTGTCCCTAATTTACTTAATTGATAACTCTCAAAAAGCCAATGGTACAGTCACGTGCAATGATATGTATACATGGACAGTTTTGTAAATATTATGTGCTCGTTTGATATTTCAAAATTATAAGTATCTCAAGTATTCATGAATACATCAGAATTGTTAACCGACTTCCAAAAAGGACGCTCTTAATTCGGCCGGTATGTTTTTTTAAGTATGTACCTACATCAAGATTTCGGGACCGATTTACGTGATTCTGTTTTTGTGCGATTCTTTGGAATAGTTGCCATTTGGCCCCAGAAAAATTTGATTCAGTTTGGTCCAGTAGTTTATATTTTATGGATCAGAATCAGATGTGAGCATATTTGTTGACGATGTAATATCACGTTACTTTGTTTATAATGTACATTAAACCTAATCTAATCTAGATAAATCCTACTGTAGTTTATAAATCAACATATTACAAACACTAATAAATAAGAAAAAACGATGTTAAAAAAACCGACTTCAAAAAACTTCGGTGCCAGATAAGGCAAGAAAATTAAAAGTAGAATAGTTCAAAGTACAATGCCTTGGCTGGCCTGGCACTGACTCCAAAAGACTTATTTATTGCTTTTTAGTTTTTTGTATCAAAATAGTTAAGTATACGTTTATGATTTTGTAATTTTTGCATTTTTCAATGCTATTTTTATACTTATTTTTAAACTTGTGGCCGAGTTAATTTTTTCCAATATTTTTCTATTTAAAATGTACCTTAAGTATACGTTTTTTTAAAGTAAAGTATACAAGACAATATCAGTGAAAAGTACACATTTGCGATATCATATTTATGTTTATGTGACAATTACATAACAATGTAGCCACAATTTTTACTATAAATAAGTATACACTTGCAGCAGTTTTGA
This sequence comes from Chrysoteuchia culmella, assembly GCA_910589605.1. Lineage (NCBI taxonomy): Eukaryota > Metazoa > Arthropoda > Insecta > Lepidoptera > Crambidae > Chrysoteuchia > Chrysoteuchia culmella. Next base: position 7,653,098 of record OU342665.1, on the reverse strand, counting down.
CTATTCTGACAAAATGTGCACCAATTTTGAAGTTTGTCATTTTAATGGAAATAACCCGTTGCAATTGCCGAAAAAACAAACTAATGCCAAAAAACCGGCCAAGTGCAAGTCGGACTCGAGCACCGAGGGTTCCGTTTAAAATTTTCAAAAATATTTTTATTATAATGATGTAACTAAATATTTACGGATTTCGCAATGTTTTCTTAATCTGTACTATAAGACGTTACTTCATACCAAATTTCAAGATTCTAAGTTCACGGGAAGTACCCTGTAGGTTTTGATTCCCGTCCGAGTTTCGAAAATTTGCGGATATTTGCGGCATAAACGGCTGTATCTTTTGATTGCTTTGGCTTAGAAGTTTGATTTTTTCACAGCTCCAAGGGTTAGTAGACCTGAGTATTAGATATACATTTCAGTTTGATACCTCTACGCGTTCCTGAGAAAAACGGTCTTGACAGATTGATGGACGGACGGAAACGAACTGATGCCGAAAAACAAAAGAAGCAACTTATGCCAAAAACAAAATATTGTGGAGAATCAATAAAAGAATTATAACATTAGTTGCTTTGTTTGTTGGCATACGTTAGTTTTTCAGCATCAGTTTGTTTTCGACATTAGTTTGTTTTTTCGTCATTAGTTTGAGTTTTCGACCTTAGTTTAATCTTTCGACATTAGTTTGTTTTTTCGATCTTAATTTGTTTTTTTCCACATTTGCTTGTTTTTGGACATTAGTTTGTTTTTCGTCATAGTTTGTTTTTGACGTACTTAAGTTTGTTTTTTCGGCATTCATTTGTTTTACAACGGGATATTTATTAAAATTACAAACTTCAAAATTGGTACACTTTTTAACAGAATACTGCTGCAGTTTTGTAAGTGTATACCTACTATACATACCTATTTATAATATAAAGTGTGGATACATTGTTATGAAATTGTCACATAAACAAATTTGACTTTGCATATGTGTATTTTTCACTGATATTGTCATGTATACTTTACTTTGAAAAAAAAAAAAAACGTATACTTAATTTTGACGCAGTTTAAAGAATACATAATTCTGATGGATTCATGAATACTTGAGATACTTAATTTTGAATTATCAAATGGGTACATATACGTACATCTTATGTTTTGGCGCGCACTGTTTATTGAAATAAAACAACTTTCAGCCATCCCGTGACCACGGCAGCTGTAAAGGTGCCGAGACGTCGGGAAAATAAAAAAAACCCCTAAAAAACCTAAAAATACGGACAATTACAACTTAGTTCGTGAAAATATAGCGCGTTTGATATCCGTAAAAGTTGTTTTATTTCAACGGGTACATAATATTTGCTAATCTGTCCATGTATACATATCATTGCACTTGACTGTACAAAACGTAAAAGGATCTAGAAATTAAGCGACGGCAACCCTACCCTCGAGATGTGCAAAAAGCCGTAATACTCCCAAACACCGTCTGAATTCATGTGAAAGACGAAATCCAATCTAGCAACGACAATTTTTACGAACAAAATAACAAAGCGAATTCGCACAAATTCGCGAACTTTAACGCAAAACCTTTACAGGCGGTTGTGAACGGCGATAATCACTTGCGATTCCAGATGACGTCACAAAATCACCGAGCGGAAATCACACCAGAATTATTTTTATAGACGCGACAAAGTGAAAAAAGGGAATCAAGAATTCACGTATTGCAAAACGGGGAAAGAGAAATCTTTACAATTTTACAATTTGCTAAAGCTTGTGCTTTATTTCAGTGAGTTAAAGTAGGTTTTTGTTTAGGTAGGGTTCTGGAATTAGGTTTGATGCCTAATTGGTCTGATCCAGTGGACGCAGAGCCCCAGATGTCAGAGCTATTGTCAATATATTCGATTGTGATGTGACCGAGTCAGTCAAACAGTATTTTGGATTTAATAGGAAGCTATTGTTTTCAACCGTCCGGATTGATTCATCACTATAAACATTTAGAGAAATTCCCGACTGATACGTTGCTTTTTTGGGAATGTGGTAGGGTTTGAAGACGTCGTTAAATGTGATAGACAGTAATGGACATAAACAGCAACAGTAAGTAACAGGTATTTATTTCATTATTTACTTTATTCAGAAAACCAACACCTGCAATAGGTATATATAAGTAGGTCCTATTTGATTTATTTATTAAGCATAGCGATGTTCATAATTTTAATACTAGAAACAAGAATAAGCTTGCCGTTCCAAGATTTCGGCTTGAAAAATGCAGTCGCTCGTTTTTGGGGAAAGGCATAGCCTTTTTTAATAAAGTTCCACAACAAGTGATTGAACTGCCTTTGCATAAATTAAAAATATATGTTAAAAAAACGCTCTTAAGCAAAGGTTATAACAAGGTAGATGATTATTTGAAAGACCAAAATGCATGGAAGTGATACTAACATAAAACATGACTATTGTAATTGTATAAAAGGAAAATATTCTAATAACTGAGTATAAGAAAATTTTCCTCTTAAGTATATTAAATATGTTTCAAGATTGTAGATTTGTGTTTGCCAACGACATGTTCCTTTGTAAATGTTGTTGCTTCTGTTAAAGCTGATAAGGTTCTTGCGGCCGTTCTTCTTATCAGTTAAAAGATGTCCTGAATGGCTGGTAGGAAAAAAAAATTGGACGATTCGAAAGCACTTATCAATAAGTCTATTTGAATAAAAATCTTTGACTTTGATTTTGACTTAGGTCTTAAAGCCAATTACAGGTTTCCATAGCTATGAACAAAAGACAATATCATAATAAACTGAAATAAAATATCATTAAATCATAAAATAGCAAATTAATTGAGTGAGTTAATGAATTAAGTACAAATTAATTTCACCGAAATACTGTTAGGGTTATTCTTCATCTACACAAATATTTTCAAATGATAGAGAACATTTAAGTACAAATAGTTAGGTACTGTGCTTACTTTGGTATAACTAATAATGTTTTAGTTAAACTAGATGATACAATACAATATTACCTGTTATTACAGTTTTCTAAAATCTTCGTTTTTATTTCGTTTTTAATCATATAATCATTTAGAAAGGCTTACTGTGTCTTGTTTTTCATTTAGAGGGAAAAAGTAGTTACGACATTCGGTAGTAATATTTTAAAGTAGATATAGGTACTTACAATGTAACCACTAATATGTTTTGTATGAATTAGTTACTAAAATACAATTCAATATAATGATTTCAACCATACAGTGGTGGATATAAATCAAACACTTTTAACTAATAATATTTACGTTTAGGTACTTGCTGTTGCTTGCACGGCTTGCACCTGATACATTTTGAACAGCAATATTTTGACTGCTCTCTATAAAGTTTGGAAATGTTCAGGAGTTTGTATTGCTTCTAGAGTTATTGTATACTAGGCTAGTATACAATAACTCTAGACCCATTAATCCGGTTATAAGGTTAACCCGTATATTTGATTAACCCTTATACCGATTAACCCTTATACAGATTAACCCTTATACAATATGAATTAACCATAAAAATAATGCTGATTAATCCGAATGAAAGAGATAGGAGAAACGAAATACTTCACACAAAACACCAGAGCGGGTGGAGAGCAGTGCGCTCTACGATCTCAAACGATTACATTAAGTACGTTTTGCAGTCCTACTAGGCTGATTTGATATTATACATATAATTATATATTATTAAAAATGTCCACGAAAATGAAATATGTACCGGAGACAGAGATGAATACGGAAGAATAATTCCGTCGTTATTGTGACCTATGATTCTCAACCAATGTTTGAAGACGTGGAGGAGGAACCCAAAACATTAAAAATAATAACAGAATTAAGTTATGGCACACCACAGATCACCTCCAATAGATACCGCATTAGGAGAATCTACGCGCTCCCATGCATCTATGGTTTTGCACTGATATGTAGTTCCACATATACGCGCAACGGCAGTGACGACCAAGAGTCAGACCTGTGCGCGAGCCTTTCCCGAGACACTTTTATTAACATTTTAATAGTTATTTATACATAAATAAACGTCAACATGTCGTATTGTTGCGTGAAATGGTGTGGAAAGAATTCCAGGACATCAAACTTTAAAAAAGATGGCATAACTTTTCATCGGTAAGTAAAAATAATACTACTTTATTCGTGACGGAGCTCAAGTTACGGTGGACATTAAGATGGAAGACATCAGCACGCGTTGATGTCTTTTGTCATTATCCCTTTCTCTCATTACCCATTTCACTATATTTATCCCGTTCTGGCATAGACACGTGTAACAATAGTGTTGCACCTGTATACGTTTCAGTGTGTCGATAATGCAAAACGTATGAAAAAAATAATTATTGTTATTGCTGTAGATTTCCAAAGTGTCCTGATAGAAAATCAAAATGGATCAATGCCACATATCGCGGTGATGGATGGTTCCCGAGCAATAACAGTGTTATTTGTTCAAGACATTTCGAGGAGGATAGTTTTCACTATATGAAGGATAGAAGACGAGTAATGGAAACAGCTGTGCCTACTTTACATTTGCCAATTTTGGTATGTACTACCCGCGCAGATAAAGAATGGGATTGAAAATGGCATCACGTTTAATTACATCCCGCTTCCACATACCGTTAATGAAAAAAATATTGTCTGTTAGTTGTTTAAGATTTATACTTAACTTATACTAAGTTACCTACCTACTTATCAAACCTACTGTTTGTTATTTTGTTGAAGGGGTTTTCGCGACTCCTAGAGGAACCTCCCTTCTTTATTGCCTCCTTCGGGAATCGAACCCGTAAAAGTGAGATTTTAAATAGATGGACTTTAATAACCTAGGAGCGTCGAGATCGCAGCTTGTATAAGCCTACCTCCACTATTAGGTATGTGGTGAGTGCCACGCGATCAGAATCCGGTCGCTCGTAAAAATTATGAGTGAGTCGGAGGCCGGAATACGGTCTCGAGGTTTGCGCTCTTTTTCTCATTCGGCGTGCGCTCCAAACGTGGCGCGCGGCAGAACGCTCGAACAATGGGCACAAGCGGTAGCCTTTGCGGTAGCGATTTCAGTCGCTACACCATTATTAACTGTTTCGTTATTATTGTTACTTACCTACTTAAAGATGACGTGCGCACGCGGCAATAATAATTTATTTGTAGGTAGTTGTTTGAAGATTAAGCTGAAATTTTGCATACAGGATCCTTTTAACGATGTAGGCGAGCACTAAGCAAGGATTTTTTGATACTCCCACGGGAACGGGACTGCGTGGACGACAAATACCATTTGGCAAAATGACGTCATTCACGTCATTTTATCGAAGAGTATTTGTTGTTTGTAAATATCTTCTCATAAATAATAATAATAACTAGGTATGCCAACAAGTTTCTATGTTCTTTTTAAACTTAGTGAGCCGCCATTTTTAGTCCCATTCTTTATTTACGTGTGATGTATTTGTAAACTATATAAAGACTGTAACCTGTAAAGAAATGATACATCTGGCCATACAAAACTGTTTTTAACACGTTTTTATCAAGTTGATTTCTCGTTTCTTTGTTTATCCACGAATTTATACTACGATTTATAGATTATATAGATTTTTTTATAGCGTTGGGGTAAAATTAATAATTTGTTTCCAATGTATTTTCATGTAGAGCATTGATTAAACATTCATTTTCAGGCTTCCTCTACGAATAACAGGGCTAATATTTCAATGGAAAAAAAGACAACAAATCCCGAATCTGAGAGACTATTATCCCAATTGGTATGGTTTTTAACTCTTTGGTTTGGTTTTTAATCACTTTTCAACTCGAGATAGAGACTCACATAATAAAAAAAATTCAGATTCCTAGTTCGTCATCATCACAACACGAAAAGGCTTCTTCTTCCAAGAATCTTTCTTTGTCCCCTGCAACTATAGAAACTCCAACAAAAAAAAGAAAAATACATCCCCTTCCAGATACACCATCAGCTTACGATACTCCAACCAAAAAACGCCTTTGCAGAAGAATTATTGAATTAAAAAACACAGTACAAAGAAAAAATAGAACTCTAAAAAATGTACGAGACTGTAATAAAAGATTGAAAAAACAAATAACATCACTTAAATTATTGCTAGCAGACTTAGAAAGAAAAAATTTAATATCGGAGGAAAATATAAATATTCTTAACTCGGTAGGAGTAAAATGCAGTGAAATTATCAAGCGTCAAATGATAAAAGGAAAATCTGGCACTGTAGTGAGAAAAAAATATTCTCCGGAACTTAGAGCGTTTGCTTTAACTTTAAATTTTTATTCTACCAAGGCGTACCAATATGTGCGAAAAACCTTTAACACGTGCTTGCCGTGTGTTAAAACTTTAGGAAAATGGTACAGTTCTATAGATGGAAGTCCAGGATTTACAAAAGAAGCTTTTACGGCTTTAAAAATCAAAGCAGAGCAGTCCAAGACGCCACTTTATTGTTGTATAATGTTCGATGAAATGAAAATAAAAGGTAAGGTGGAGAAAACATACGGGTATGTAGATTTTGGAGGAAGTATTGATTCCGATTGTAAAGAAGAATGTACAGATGCATTAGTTTATATACTTGTTCCTCTACATGGAAAATGGAAGATACCTATTGGTTATTTCTTAATTAAAAAGGTTTCGGGTGAGACTAAAGCATTCTTGCTTACTAGAGCAATTGAACTCTGCAATGAAGCTAATATTAACATCAAAGCTGTGACCTTTGATGGATGTACAGCCAATATAGCAATGGCAAAAATACTTGGATGCAATTTACACCCGGATAATATAAAACCTGTTTTTAAAGTAAACAACAACGAAATAGCGATATTTTTGGATCCAGCTCACATGATAAAGTTAGTTCGAAATAGCTTTGAACATTATGAAAATGTTAAGGACGCTCAAGGTCGTAATATTTCCTGGAACTACATTAAAGCACTGCATGAGTTGCAAGAAAAAGAAATGTTTCACGCAGCTAATAAACTCCGAGCTGAACATTTGATGTTTAAGAAAAACATAATGAAAGTTAAACTTGCAACACAATTGTTTAGTAGGAGTGTGGCCCTAGCCCTTAAATTTTGTAAAAATACATTGAAACTGCCACAGTTTCAGGATGTAGAAGGAACAGTTGACTTTTTGCTTATTATAAATGATTTATTTGATATATTAGACTCAAAAGTGCACGGATATGAATTGAAAAGGGCTATTAACAAAGAAAATGCTGACCTTATAATAAATAAACTCAACAGTTGCAAAGACGTGTTAATGACTCTGACCGTTAATTTAAATAACAAACAGATAAGATTAATTGATTCCCCACTATATACAGCATATTTAGGTCTATGTGTTTGTATAGAAAGTACATTTTTTTTATATCGTAACCTGATAGAAAATGATCAATGTCCATACATATCATTACATCGAATAAGTCAAGATCATATTGAACTGTTTTTTTGTAATATAAGATCTTGAGGAGGAGCAAATGACAATCCAACAGCAAAACAGTTTCATGGAATTTATAGGAAAATTTTGGTACATGTAGAACTACAAGACATTAACACTGGAAATTGTGTAGCCCTTGAAAAAATGTCTATACTGCATTGCACATCGGCAGTTAAACGTATCAATTTAACCACGGAAAGAGCTGATACGATGGATACTGAAGAACCTACTCCAGATTATTTTATTGAAGCTTTACAACACATCACACTTTCGCAGTTTTCAGAAAGCATTATAGAATATATTTCTGGAGCCGTTGTAAACTATTTAATAAAATCTATAAAATGCAATATCTGCGTTAAAGCTTTAGTGTCACTGGATCAAAAACAAACAAGTTTAATTTATGCAAGGGATACAGGTGGACTTATATACCCTTCTAATACAGTAAGTAAAATTTGTAGAAGGTGCGAACAAGTAATCCGAAGTTCAATGAAAAAAGATTCGCTTTCAAAAATCTATTATAAGGATAAGTTACGACTTGTAACCCAAACATTGATAACTTTTGTTAATGAAGAAATGTTTCCTGAAATATCTTCACATCAATATGATCACGAGAGCTGCAACCATTTGATCGATCTAGCTAAAAGTATAATGGAAAAATACATAGACATTAGATTACTTTATCTCACCAGGAAAACTGATCCTAAAGCTGCGGTGAGGAGAGTATATACCAAGCTTGTGCATTTTAAAAATCAATAAAAATATAGTTAGATGACGGTTTTTTTATTCTTATGTGTTTTCCTGTTGTGGGCTATAGGCATTGCGTGAGTCTTGAGACAAAATTTACCCTATTAAAAAGTATCCTTTGTTTAAATCTAGGCTATCTACTGTCTGTGTACTGTGTGCCAAATTTCAACCAAATCCGTTCAGTAGTTTTTGCGTGAATAAGTAAGAAACATTCTTATGCTTCCATCCAAACATCCTCACAAACTAACTATCGCATTTAATGAGATAAGATTTCCAAACAGCTTGCTTCCAAATAATAAGTATGTAAATACATGATTTCCATTATAATATTTGTAATAGAAACATTTATAAACATGCATACTAATAATACTTATAATTTGAATTAAATTAAATTAGTTATAATTGTCCGTAACATAATTATTAATTTATCGATAAACTATCGACATTGCTTAATACATTGTACATCACTAGATGAATGAATGACATTGAAATAGCCAATAGCGTCGCTGCCGTTAAGTCCCCCGCAACCCGTTCCTACCTCCTAAAATTGTGACTTTAAACTTGAACAAAATGGTCAACATGCGGTATCTATTGGAGGTGATCTGTGTGGCACACTGACTCAACCAGTTTAGGTACCTATATGAATTAAAAAAAAAAGATAGCTGATATTTTGGTGATCGGATAGGTGATCGACTATTAAAACTACACTTACCTACGAGCTCGGTGGAACAATCAGGGAACTTCCCGGTTGACCAGTAGAGTTTTTTTGGGAAACGTTTTTTCGGAAAGTACAAAGGTTTAATAAATAATGTATTATTCAAATTAAATACCTATTAATGTGATATAAACGTTTTATAAATATCTATAACTTTTTTCAATAAAGCTCCCTAAAAAAACTATACTGGTCAACCGGGAAGTGCCCCGACTGTACCTACACATCGGGATCGGTCGGACGGAAGCTATTACCATGCTGTAGGTAGGTACCGGCGCCGTCGTGCCGCCACTGCATGCTGTGACTGTTGTTGCTGTCGTTTATTGGTGTAACAGCGAGTTGAGCGCGCCATACTTACAAGGACGGAGCGCAGCGTATTTTATAATTGCTAATAGAAATCGAAACATCCGTAAAGAAGTTAAGTTCCATATTTATTTGCATGCAATTTACGTAGCGGACAGGCGGCAGGCGCGGCGGGCGGGGCGCGCGGACTAGGGCTTTCGAATACCGGATTTTTCTCAGTACCGGGATCCGGAGATACCGGTATTGATATAACCTAACTTTTTTTGGATTTATCATTCTTTTTGAAAATAGGTATTTCTATAAAAGCTATTTTCTCCACAAAATTAAACAAATAAGTTTTGTGATAAACATTAAACAAGAAAATATACAAGAAAAAAATAACTAGTCTCATGTCATGACGCCCTGACGGGATAAAAAAGTTATAAATTAAAAAGTTCTATATAAGTTTTGCAGAATCATATAATCATACAACGTGTTACCATGTAAAAAATTCAAATAACGTTACTGCACATTTTTCCAAATCAAAAGTTTTTTTTACTTTCGCATAATTCACTCAGTAAAAAAATTTAAAGAAAAAAAATAACAGTAATTATAACGTCTAGACAAATCAGTCTTCTTTTTATGCAATAATTCGTGTAAAAACGGTAATGGCCAAAATTCCGGCCATAATCAGTTTTTCTTACATTAAAGAGGTTTAGTCTTGCCCTCATTCTGAATCTTTAATTTAAAAGGAGGTCAAAAATGGAGCGAGCTTGCCTAGAAAACGCCTATTCACTCAAGCTTTGAATATACCAGGGTTTGTAACTCCCGGGAATACAGACGCAGGCAGGGAATTCTGCTCCCTGGCTGTACTTATGAAAAAAGATGAGGAGAAGAGGAGAAGTAGGGGGTGGTAAAACGGGGGACTCCCGGTGGTAAAACGAAGCTGGCGGTGTAAGCGCATGTTATTTCAATAGCACACTCTCCAAAGTACAATCTGTAGAACACCGACAATGATGAAACTTTTTGATGATGAGGGAGACTGTGGAGCTTGGTATGCACCAGTGCATCATTTCCAACGAGTTTCCTGGTTCTGTTTTCCATTTTTACCGAATCGAGCGTGGCTTGCTGGTGTTTTGGTGAACCATTCCAAAGGTGGTAGCAGTATTCCATGCATCGACGGATTTGCGCTTTATATAAGATAAGAAGCTGTTCCGGTGTGAAATACCGCTTAAAGTTATTTAGGAGGCCCAGCTTTTTTGCCGTAGTTAGAGCTTTCAACTCATGTTGTCGCCGAAGTTGAGATCTGATGACAACTTCATACCAAGAAGTTGAAGATTGCCACTGAACTGGTACAGTTGTACCTCGAAAAGTAAGAGTCATGTTGAAAGGACTCTTTTTGGCTGAGCGTAACAAGCCTGTGTTTTGGCAGCGTTAAAACTGACCAGATCGTTGTCACTCCATTGGGAGACAAGACTTAAGGTCGAGTTTGTCCACTCAATCATGGCTTCTCTTAAAGAACGGGTTTCCTCCCCGCTGGTTTTTGCACTGGATACATCTCTCCGTAACCGTGCTGCCTACTGCATACCTAACAGTACCGGGCACAAGCAGGTCATTAATATGTAGCAAGAATAGGACTCTATTCTTGCTACATTCTCGCGGAGAGAACAGATCCCAGAAGTACTCCAAGACAATTACTGTTACTTGAGTTCTTAAATACACCCGGAGACATCACACGGAGATAAAATATAATTTCAAATGCAAATTGAATTCGCATGAGAAATTCGACTTATTCAAAAATACGTTTCTTGAACTTATTTGGTTCGAAACATTAGTAGCTAACTCATAAAAATCATTAGTCTTTACTTTCAATAATATGAGTCCTAAATATATATTTTATTTATTTATACACCTGAGCGGCTAAGTGTACAGTCGATACGGCTTAGATATTCATACTAAAAAATATGGGACGAGTAACAAGTTGTGGATTGGAAATAGCATTTATTTAGATTTTCCCCAACTCGGCCTAAGTGGGCCGTACTGCTTACGTACGTAAGCTCATGGGACAAGTTGTGGAATAACCCGAACCATGCATAATTCGAAATAACGAATTCAAATACCTTGTGCAATTCACACTATGGTAGCTACTCGTGGGATGAAACGATGAAGACCCCTAAAACATTTTTGATGGGCGTAGTTACACTTTTTGTATAAGTTATGGTAAATGTGATTTGTGTCGTCACTATTAATAATTACCTAATAATTTAGTAAATGACCGTAGAATTATTTTATGATGTTTGAATTTTTCCATTTTTCAATGCTATTTTATACTTATGGTCTCATTTTAGTACCATCATCTCGACAGTAATCTGATTTTAAATTCTAGTTTTTATTATTTTATATTTATTCCAAGTCGTTTAATCACTAAAATATCGATTTTAATTTTTTTATCGAATAATATAAACAGTTAAAAGGGTTTATGGGCGGCAGTGATTGTTTGTTGCAATGAGTTTTATACTAAAAATAAAATAAAACTACCAATACCGGGATCCCGGTATCAGACATTTCAATTCCGGTATTGGAACATCCTATTTTGCTCAATGGTGACAATTTAGTTATTAAAACGGAACGACGAACTGTAGAGAAAAATAATTTATGTTTATAAAAAAAAACATTATTTATGTACCTATTTTATTTTCACATAATAGTACATTTCTAATCTTATGTTATGTTACGTAGGTTAGGTATATAATTTATACCTAAGCTACTTAACATACTATAAATAGATTCTAAAACAAATAATTAAAAAATAGCAAACACTAGGTTACGTAAAAGTATGTTCTAAATTCAGATAAAAATTAATTGTAATTTGACTCCTTGAGAAGCGTCTCAGTTTTGAGATTGGCTAAAAAATGCTTTAGTCCATCTGTCGGTCTGTTCTCGCCTACAGGTCGCACAAGTTTATCGATCGCGATATTCGGGGTAAATAGGGGGAAAAGGGGGAAAGATGTAGCTGTAGTAGCTATAGCGTTATTATTTCAATCCAATTTTAGAGGCAATGTGGAGTATATGTATATGATATGAAGTCCTTAGTGACTTCATATTGCACGAGACAAGATGTGGTGTTAAAAAAATTTTAAAGGGGACAGCGAAAGGAAAAAATTTAGATCGAATATTTGTTTGTTTTTTTAAAAACTACATTACATGATATTATTTCTCTAATTCAAGGTCCAGGTCCAAGCAAGTGATTTGAAAAAAATGCAGTATAATTAGGGTACCTACTTACTCTCCAATTACCACGTAGAAATTAATAATTTCATACTTATGCTAAATTTTAAATAGAAAAATTTGATTATTCCATTATTTTTCTATTTAAAATTTATCATAAAACGAAAACAATTTATTTAATAACTACACTATAAACGTAACTGTAACTTATATTAAACGACTTTCTTTCTAAACGCTGCTCTCACTCGATCTGTCTGTAGTTCTTCTTCTCAAACTCTCGTAAATACATAATCAAATATCTACATCAAAACAATAATACCGTACGCGATCACAGTCGGTGTAAAGAATGTTTTAAACCGCTAGTAATAGTAATGAAAATTGAATGATCTTGCCGGCTTCTACGAGTTGTGACATGACGATTCAAAGCGCCGCCGCGCCGCCCGGTGGCCGCCGCGCATCCACTATCTCCATCACTTTCTTGCATAAGTTTTACCAGCGAAAATGAACATTATGCGGTAACCGGTTATTATACAGCTGATTAACCTATAAGTACGGGTTAATCCATATTAAAGGGTTTTGTAACCTAACCCGAAAAATTAAACCGATTTAACCCCTCATACGGGTAACCTTATCGGTCCCTAGCAGCCGCGTGGTTACCGTTCCCATGGGAAGATCAGGATAAAAAGTATCCTATGTTCATAAACAGGCTATCTACTATCTATCTGTGTACCAAATTTCATCAAAATCCGTTCAGTAGTTTTAAAGTTTATTCGTTGCAAACAAACAAACAATCAAATTGATTGACTCAAATGTCAGGTTTCTATACTAATATTATAAAGAGGAAACTCTTTATAATATATATATAAGTATAGAAACCTGAAATTCGAGTCAATAAAAAAAAACTCCCAGATGTAAAATATTAAAATATAATTACCTATGTAATGTTATTTTTTTTACAGCAAACACACCTTAATACAACAGATAACCAAATACGATGTATTATGATTTTTTTTAATACATAACAGAAGATAGTGCACAGCTAAAATAACCTAAGGGTATACCCTAACCTAAGGGATTACTTATTTTATTAGTAGCCTAGCCTATGTTACTCTCCGTCCTATCAACTAACTCTATGCCAAATCAAGTCGATTGGTTGCTTACTTAGGGCGTGAAGGAAGTACACAAACACACTTACGAATTTATAATATTAGTTAGGATGTAGGTAATTTAAGTTACTCGAAAAAAATATGCTACGAGCACCGAGACCGATTTTGCAGATTATTCAAAATACACAAAATCACTTCGTATTAAAATATTACTGTACTAAAAAAATGCTTCTATACGATCCTAAATATTATTGGTGTCCACTTATTAAACCAATTTCCAATAGTCTAAGTAACCCCATTTAAGAATAATCTTGAATTTTCGTAAGAGGTCTTTTCGAAAAGAAAAAGTGTCGAGGCAAAATCATAAAATCGTGTTTTTTAAACTATACGAATCTAGATAAAGGTATGAAGAAATATATATGTTATTATTACCATATTTGTAACAACTGTAACCGTGCTATAGTTTTATATCAAAAAGTTCATACTTTTTCCGAGTAGCGCCTTAAAACAGAAGATATCGTTTCCCCGAATTGTACTTGAACATTATGCAATAGTATGCGAGTAAGATATCTTATTCAGAGTAAAAAACAACTAAGTACATCAAGAAACAACACTATTAGATTTCAGAGAAGTAGGTAGGTAAATTCTTCAGATTAACATATTCCATATTATTCCATTTATAATTTCATATAAAAAAAATATAACAGAACCAGAACTGATTATTTAAAAGATTATGTATAGTGACTTTTTTATTAGGATAGCTCACCAAATTACACGTAAGTGATTATACGTAGCTATAATAACTCCTATCATAATATTCTTCTATTATTTCCTAGCTCTTTTATTTATTATTATTTTCGAAGCTCGCGGACCAACTGTCGCTCGACAAGGGTCATGAAAATTAATCATTGTTTAGTATTTTGTGTTCATGGCTCATAAGTACCTTGTTTTTTTTATGATGACCTTTGGCGCAGGGGTAATAAATCAGCCTTCTGCAAAAGAGGTCCCGGGTTCGGTCCCCGGAACTGACAAATATTTGTGTGCATGAACATGTCTATTCTCTTGGTCTATTATGTATGCTAGTGTACATAGCACAAGATCTTCATGAAACTTGACGTGGGCTTATAATTGGTGTGATTGTATGCAATTATATTTTTTTAGACTAGGACAAAAGCTTTTCGCATCCCTCGTAAAGTACCTTCCAGCAGGTATACATACACCTATTATACAAAATTTACAATTTGTGTAAACGGTCTTTCAAGCTGAAAGGTTTTCAAATAGGTCCTGGATAAGCGTAATGTTCAAAGCGAAAACGAACGAGCAAAGCCCTTGTAGTTGCACTGAGACGACTAATTAGGAAGTTCTGTGGAGCGACGATTCTATTACGAATGTATGAGGTTGGGACGTGGCTTGCAAGCGCATGACCTGTGCAACGATCCTCCTTGGAGGACGCTGACCAACCAGCTACCAAAGACCTCTCTTTCTCTCTTTGGCGCGAACAGTCTCTAAGTACGCAAGAGCTCTCCCATAGCTGGTCGGAGACATCACAAGCTCTTTCTTCCAGTGAACTGCAAAAAGCCGAACGTGTGGGACTGCGGACGAACCCGTTTCTCCATACATGGCCCTGTACGAGAACTGGCGTCCCAACGCACCACCACATAATATTGTTAGCTGCGCCCGATAGCTTTTTATGTCGAATGCATTATTCGATACTCATTTAAAATTCTAACATACGCTTATAAAGAAAGCTTGCCATTTTCAATTCGACCCCTGCTGTCGTCGGTTGTCTTGTAGATATTCCGTTTACATCGAAAACGTTTTCGGATCGTGAGTTTATCTGTGGCATTTTATATCTTTAGATTACGCAAATTCGTTTTGGGTGCCGGCGCAGGCTGTTGCGCCCACGCGCCAAAAATCGCGGGGGCGATCGGAGGCTCTGCGTGCTCTTACGTGCGCGCGCGGCGACTGACACACACGCTTCGATAAAAACTTTTTCGAAAAAAAAAAGAAATAAAACGATACGAAAATAAAAGACTTGCACTGTGTCCCAATAAAAAAAAAGTGATAGTGCCACCTTTTTTAAAGGAAGTTCGGGACATTTTCACTAGTGGGTAGTGACATGACAAAACTGAATCGATGGTCGGTTTAGTTTATGAATGAAGTGGAATAGGAAGTGACGTCATGCATAGTGTTGTGACTGTGTCAGCGTTGGCTCTGTGGGTGATGGTTTGTTGACAATGCGTGATCATTAGACCGAGGAGGTGAGTGCAAACAGTATGATTACTATCTCATTATGGTCGGCTACTTTATTGTTTATCTGTTCCGACTGGATCTGTTGTCGAACGTTTTGTTATGGTGTTTTGACTTTCTTTCAAACAGTTTGCAGCGTTTTGTTTAACGGAATTTCTACTTAGTTACCTTTCAACCTCGCGGGTGAAACAAACTTAGATTGCGGCACGAGACGCACTCAATCGTGGTTTGCCGAGATTATGAATGAGGACTTTGATGTAGGTAACACGGTATGTAAACTAACAGGATACATACCGTACATTTCTTGTTCAAGTAATTTATCTCACTGCTGGCTAGGAATGCGTATTCCGTCAACTGCTGACAGAATCTTTTCAATTTAGATTGGAACTAAGTTTTAAATTCATTGTATTTTATATTATGTTAGAAATAACGACGGCATACGTTTTAAATACTTAATCATATTGAGAGTAATTAGTTGTTCTAATTAAACCAAAGAGAATCCTCTCCTTTGACTACTTAGATATAAGACTTTTATATATATTTTTTAAAGAGAGTAGTTATTTATTCATAGATTAACTCATTATACATACCTTATTTTATCTTTGAAAGTTTCAGTTGATAATCTGTATTTTCAAAATAACTTCTACAGTTTTTTCAGATTAAGTATATGTTATACAGTAGGTGCTTACCTTTTCGATTTTAATAATAATTAATAATAAATAAATATTTGTATACAATCTCACCAATTATTTAGCACACGTTAAGTTTCATGAAGAACTTGTGTTATGTAAGTACTAGATAACGGTTAAACATAATTATATACTTTTTTTTGTAAATACATACATAATATACATATCAAACACACACCCAGACCAAGACAAATAGACATGTTCATGCACACGAATATTTGTCTTGTCCGGGGATCGAACCCGGGACCTCTGGCGCAGAAGGCGAGTTTAGTACCCCTGCGCCAAACAGGTCGTCATTTTATTTTGCATAAAATCTAAATGATGTCAATATTTGATTCATCAAACTCGAACCGGACACCGATGTCCAGAAACCATGGATATCAATTGTGTCTCATAATTAATCCGGGGCCTGAAAAGTATCACTTAAAAACGAAGAAAATAATTGTACAGATAGGTATTTTTTTTTACTAGAAAATTCAAGAAAATATCGCCTCGCCTCACAAGTTCGCCAGATGGATTGTAATTAACCGACTTCAATAAAGGAGGAGGTTCTCAATTCGACGGAATCTTTTTTACATGTGAGAGTCTGCGTAAAATATAGCGCGTTTGATATCCGTAAAAGTTGTTTTATTTCAATGCACAGTGCGCGCCAAAACATAAGATGTACGTACTTACTATAATTTTCTAAAAACTGTCGATTCTTCAACAAACCGGTTATTGCATAGGTACACCTAAGCTCCCGCGTGGGTGAAAATAATAGACCGTATGGCGTGACATTTCGAAACTGTGAGCCCAGATTATACAAACATAATTAGACACCTACAAAACAGCATTAAACCTTAATTTAATTGCGATAAGACTTAATTTACAACCACCTTTATTTCAGCAGGAGTCAAAGTTAGATCGTTTTATGCGCCTCTGCTAAGCGAAACACCGAGATTTGAATAAACTTAGCATACAATGACTCTGGCGTATCGAAACACAAAATATTCAGACTCTTCGACACAGTAATGTATATTCAATTGTCAATGTTAAGTGAAAAGCTCCACAAGTTGTAATTGCGTAGAGTTAAGCAAGATCAACTTTAACTTCAGCAGTTTACTTGACATTTAATGGTCCTAGCTAGATTTTGTTATTAGAAATTATTTATTACACAAACAAAAACCATTCCATAATATTTTGTATTGAAAGCAAAGAAAGATACAGGTGTATTTTCATCTAAACATTGTATTATTTTCCACTTTCCAGTTTTGAGTCTTAAGTGAGACTTGTGAAAATTTATAGTTATCAGTGAGGGAAATACAGCCAACATGTTTTTTATTATCAAAATGAACGTGACGGTTTTATTGTTACAGATATCTTTATTATAAGTTTCGAAGCTATAAATATCAACTAATTTAACAAGAAGAGAACTAACTTCAAATTACGTAGTATTGTTTTCTTTTGTTGTTTTTTTTGTAATTTAATAAATCTATATTTTTCGTTTAGTTGTTTAAAGCTCGCGGTACCTATTTATTAGAGCACTAACTAGGTAGTTCGATGACGCAGTTGGTTAGCGCACTCGACCTGCGATGGTGGTGAATAGACGATTTTCAACAATATTATTATTTTTCATATATACAAAGTCCGACGTTCATCAGTCGGACCGCGGTCCCCGGACTACCAACACCCAGTCCGGAGGAAGAGGTCGCTATTCCTGCAAGTGGCCTACCATACACCACCACCCATTCCATAAAACCACCATAGTCTCTACAATAAAAAAAAATATCAGGTTTTTTATAGTTATTTAATTTGTTTAGGTATTACAATAGCAAGACTCACAAATTCTCACAATTTATTTTATCAAAGCCTAACAAAACCCGTCTAACATCTAACTGAAACTTATCATGGTGTGGGCTTAGTCAAAATTATTGTTGTAAATTACGAAGAAAAATTAGCAGGAGTTATTCGCACATGAACAATTACCGTTCATCATACGAGTTCGCTGGTAAGTTAGGACGAAGTTAGCATTACACAGGGTTTACAGGTGTCGAGGGCATGGTGATAAGAGGAGCGGTTTTTACAATTATAAGTCACTGATGGCCGGCCGCGGTTTGAAAATGAAAATGAAAATGAAAAATGTTTTATTATCAGACATAAAGCTTTAACAATAAATTGAGGTTGATTCCTCCTTTTAAGTGTGAAAACACTTGTGCCAGGAGAGATCGCTCTCGCGTATCAATATGAGTTATTTTATACTTAAGACATATTTTCAAATATCTTATTATCTAGCTATATATAATTAATTACATTAAGTTTCACTCTTGATTCTACAGGTTCTCGCATGGGTGTGTGTGTGTGTGTGTGTGTGTGTGTGTGTGTGTGTGTGTTTTATAGTATTTCACCCGCATGGTACCCGTTCCCTTGGAAATGTCGTTGTATAAAATGTTTCGCCAAACGTCTAAGCTAAATCCATTTAATTTTATGATTTTTAAATATATTTATTTTATTTTCAATGCTATTTTTATACATATGGTACATTTTTAATAGAAAAATATTGGCATAACCTGAGTCCTGTCGGAGAATATTTGATGGCCGAGTCGATTTTTCCAATATGTTTCTATTACAATTTAACATAAATCCACTATCTAACATAGTCACTAGTTAACAAATATCCAAACCAAATTTTATAATATTAGTAAGTAAATCTCAATTTAAATTTTCGTGCGTACCTACTGTTGTTGAATAAACAGCTTTTTACCGACTTCAACAAAAAAGGAGGGAGGTGTTTAATTCAACGCGTTTTTTTTTTGTCTGATGTTTGTATACCGATTACTCCGGTGTTGGTGATCCGATTTTAATAGTTGTTTTTTTGTTCGATCAGATACACTGTCAATTTGGTCCCATATAATTTTTACGAAGATCTGGCTAGTAGTTTTTTCATAATCTTGAAAAATATCAATCACCTTTTGGCAAGTAGTCGTTTACCTAGATGACATTGTAGTGTATGGGCTGATTTTTAGTGTAAGTAACGGCACATGATGTAACTAAAAAATCTGAAATAAAAACATTTTATAAAAAAAATTCAAACCGACTTCAAAAAGTAAAAAATAAAACTTTTGGAGTCGGTGCTAGCTAGCTAAGGCCAAAAAAATATATAGTTAATAGAAGTGCAATGTAGAATGCCCTGGCTGGCACCGACTCCAAAAGTTTTATTTTTTACTTTTTGAAGTCGGTTTGAATTTTTTTTATAAAATGTTTTTTACGGATTAAAAATCGAATTTTAGCTGATCCGTGCCCACTTAACTGGGCGACAAATATTTTTGCTTGTGATGAAATTATTAATCACTATCAAATCAAATATGGCCATGTCACTCAGGATTAATGTACCTTTCTACTGTTCGAAGAATTTTCAAAGTTGGTTTAGTACCAGAGACAAATACTTCCTACAAACAAACACATAAACTAAAACACTTTTATCTCGTTCAGTATGTATTAGCAGATTATACAGATTTAGTTTTGTGCGTGTTATTTTATGTTTTATTTTGTACCCCTGATGTTACAACACCTTTTCAGGAGCCATGGTTACGAGATGACTGACTGAAAATACATAGGTTACCACTTAACACGCAATTCAAAACTAAGCCTGCCTGAATATGACAGGAATGATCACTTCCCAAACTTGATAATCGATAAGTTTCGATACAAAATTTCACTCCAATATCAACTCTTTCTAGATTTCTTTAGTGAGAACAAAATTCACAGAAATTCATCGGTTTTGAAACTGAGAAATTTGAAACTGCATGATATCGTATGAAAAAAGTTTTGGGAGTTTCCTAACTTGAACTTGTAATACAGAACCCGACCAAAATTTACACGATTCAGTAATAATTTAATCATCAAAAGGTAACAGATTAATCAGTTACTTTCCCATTTATAATAATAGTATGTTTTATTTATATAATACACTGCCTACGGCATAGTCTGCCGTGAGGAGTGTGGGTGGTGGTATGCGGCTCTGTCCTCCATTCACTGGGTCTTGAGAGGTACCCACTAAATGGTGTATTCACTAGTTTTACGGCCGGTTTCACCACCTACTGATAAGTTCTGGATAGATTATTTCGTAGATGGTTTGACAGTTGTAATATGAAAAATATGCCAAATTATCTGCACAATAAGCTATCTATAACTTATAAGTATGAATGTAAGTACATCTTAAGTTTTTGCGCGTACTGGTTCATTGAAATATAAAAACTTTCACGAATTTTAAGCGCGGTGTAAGTATTTCATGAGCTAAGATCTAATTGTCCGTGTTTTTTAGGGTTCCCGACGTTGCGGCATCATTTGAGCTGCCGAGGTCACGGGATCCCAATTAGATTTTAGCTAGTGAAATACAGCGCGCTTGGTCGTCTCAGCCACATGACACCCACTGCTGGGTATAGCCTCCTCCAAGGGTCTCCACAACGATCTGTCCTGTGCAACCCGCATGCAACGACTTCCCGCGACCTTCACAGCGTAACCCGTAAAAGTTGTTATAATTCAATTATCAAAAGGTAGTGAAATTACTTTAATTTTTTCTTTTTTATAGTACAAACTCATACCAGCCTAGCCTCGAAGTAAGCACTGTAAAGGCTGGTGCTAATGGAATTACTAGGGTAACGGATATAATTATTATAAACTTAAATAGATAAGTGTACTTGTGTAGAAATGATTCATCATAAAAACATTAGCTTGCTTGCAAAACCGGGATTCGAACTCAAGAGCTCAGAATATTCGACACCTTGATACCGGTGTGTACCTAAGCACCATGGAGGTCTCCTTTGTGGCAAAATTTATTGGAATTGGTATAGTGGCTTAGACGAGAAAAGGTAAGTAACAGACATACAGCCAGACGGAACTACTTTCGTATTATGCTACATCCCGTTAAGCTGAAATAAAGAAAAAAAAACATTTATTACACATCCATCACACGACAGTAAGGTAACAATATTAATAATGAAAAATATATATAATAAAAATATCAAATATTATATATAATAATAATATAATATCAAAACTGTGCTCAGCTCAGTTTATGTGACAGGCATAGCCTGCTGCACTGATATTCTGCTGAACACAATAGTAACATCAAATACACGATATATTATATATTAATACTCGTATAATAGTAGTAGACCGGCGATCTGGTGAAGGACGCGGGAAGCAGCTGGATACGGGCAGATCGTCGTGGAAATCCTTAGGGAATGCGGATGCCTATCTATACCCAGCAGTGGGTGTCACGTGGCTGAGATGATGATTTATAAAGAAAAAAGTGCCGGTGCCTTTCGCTCCTTACAATGTTCTCATCCTTAAAAACAAGCTACACTGCTCACCGACAAAACTTCTCTTGTAGTAAACACACGATATATTGGATACAAACAGTTTACAAAATATTACTTGTACTTGTAGCTCCTATATTTTGTGTAGTGTCAAATTTGTTTAGAAACAATAAGTTGACAAACACGTTTGCGTTATTATACCTAGATTCATGATTTTTGAATTTTGCATTCTTCAATGCTATTTTTATACTAATGATAAATTTTAAATAGAAAAATAATTCCAAAAAGTAAACTCGGCCACAAGTGAATTCTCAGATGGGACTTGTTGCCGAGTTGACTTTTTCAAATATTTTTCTATTTAAAACTCCCTCGATTCGTTATAATTTATGATATTATTTCTTTGTTTCTTTTGTTTTCTCTAGTTTTTTTTTACAGTCCTTAAATAGATACCAATATTATACCTAAACTGCGAAAGTACCTGTTATCTGTTATATTTTCCCACCTAACACCACTTTCCGACAAACTTTGACGAGTTTTGGCATAGAGATTGATAAAATTGGAGAAGGAAATTAGACTTTTTCTTTCGTTGAAATTAGCGCGATTTAGATAGGATAGGAAAATATTAAATTAGTCTAAAGTTTGAGCATCAAAAAGGTAATTTTCCAACAACTTTAATATCCTAATAAAACCTTAGTTCCTCGACGATACTAAACATGGTTTCATAAAACGTTAGTAATAATTAATGACAAGTTTAAACACAGAAGCTTTTAAGTTTAGCAAGCAGCATTAATATGAAGTTAGTAAGTGTACGCATGCCTAAGTGATAATGAGGGCTAGCACACACTGAAGGAATCGCTGAGCCTTCATATATAAATAATAATAATAATAATTTAAACATAACAACAATTGACCTTACAACTTGCAGTACAGTAATCTTGTAATGCGAGAAATGTTGTAATGTATGATAGACAAGTCTTTCTTTGCCAGTTGAATATTGTTTACGGTTACAATAACCATAAAATGTAATATTATATTTAGTATTTTCTTTTTGTGATAAAAATCAAATTGAAAAGTGACCTTACTGATATGTTAAGGTAACTTTTCAATTTGACGACTCAGTATGAAATAAAACAGGGAGAAAAAACAGCCCTTGTCGAGTTTCTTGCTGGTTCTTCTCGTTACAAAGATCTCCTGCCGTAGCCAGTTCCTTAGAGAACTGGCTATTTGATCTCATTCATGTGATATGTTATTTGTGTTTTTCTGTACTTATGGTGTATTATTGTATCACATCGCCAACGAGACAATCAAAATGTTGTGGTTGGTATAAGAAAACAATTTAAGCATAATATCCATAATGTCGATTGTAATAATCATCATTACGCATAATAATCATGAAGCAGAATTTAAAAAAGCATAATATTGGGTGGTATTTTTTTTGGCATAAGTATTAAAATCCGTAAACTCGAAAACTTTACCATTATTTTTTTAAGCATAATTATTGTTTAGCAGAATAGTCACAATTAATCATGTTTTAAGTGCATGCAAGCAGGCATGCAAACATACATGGCTTCTGTCACGGCTGCGGCGGGCGCTGCGGGGCTGCGGTGGGCCCACGCGTGCTTATCGTCGCAGATGATTTTTCACCACCGCAGCTTCTGCTTGCTTGCTATGGCCGCGGCGGCGGTAGCGTTGATTCT
Organism: Chrysoteuchia culmella; assembly: GCA_910589605.1. Lineage (NCBI taxonomy): Eukaryota > Metazoa > Arthropoda > Insecta > Lepidoptera > Crambidae > Chrysoteuchia > Chrysoteuchia culmella. The sequence goes on along the minus strand of OU342665.1, from coordinate 7,629,678 downwards.
TGAAGCCACAATACGGCAGGTTGTAGGATTACTTTAACTAACTTATGTATGATATACAAGTTCAAATATTAGCCATTTTCATTTCTAAAAGGGCTTATATCATCTGCTTAAATTTAAATATATTTATAAATATTGCTACAACTAATGATCCGAAGTCATTGCGAGACAAAACGATTAAATAGTCCATCATTTATATATCTACAGTGATACTGATTAGCAAAAAAAAAAATGTTTTAGACAAAATTTTTATATTGTTGCAGGGATATTGTTAGATGTGTTATTACAACATATAATTACTTCACTGCATAATAAAAATGCTTCAGATAAAGTTTCTTAACAGTTTCAAAAATCCATAAAATGTATGAAAATGACTAATCTTTGAACTTGTACAGTTACCTTGACTTTGAATTATCCTACAATTTGTGTGCCATATCAAATATTGGTCCAAACGAGTAGTTCTAACCATACGTACCTACCAATTGTTTTCTGTCGGCTGGCACTTTTAGAAGAGGCCTAAATATGGAGTCTTAATGATTTATTTTCAAATAAAAGTACTGATTACCTATCTCGTGAAAACAGATTTTCGTAAATAATAAGAAAATCACTTTGTTTTTCAAAAGTTATGGTGAAAAGAAATTTTCACCAAAGAAGTGAATAAAAAATACAACTCCGATCCTATTCATTAAATGATAATATCTCTTCCCAATATGGAATTTAAACCTTAACTGCCTTATTGATTCCCTTGCCTTTTTAGGTTTAAAGCAAAATGCATTTCTTCAAACTTCTAAAAGAGGTAATGCCTAAAAATAAACGACCGTTGTCTCCGAAGAAGCCTGCTTACTTGAATGAAATTCTATGGAACCATTATATTACGACGAAAACATTGCGTTTATCATTCAGCTGTCTACGGAGGTTTTCAACAACTGAAAGAAAATAGCGAAACTAAAGAAAAAAAGAAAGAAGAAAAAGTAAGTCATTTATTGGCACACACAGCTTACAGGAATACAAACAAAACTAAAATAAGAGAAAGAAAGAAAATGGTTTTTATCACCTCAAACCAAAAACAAAATAACAACAACAAAATTTAAAATTAGAAAAAAAAATATATTTCAAAATGTACTTACAAAAAAAATAACAAGACCGGATAAGTGCGAATCGGACTCGCCCACCGAGGGTTCTGCACAAATTTGTCAAACAATCGGGGAACTTCCCGGTTGACCAGTAGAGTTTTTTGGGAAACGTTTTCTCGGAATGTACTAAGGTTAAAGAAATAATTTATTACAGACGGACAACAAAGTGATCCTATAAGGGTAATTTTTTTTAGAGGTTTAGAACCCTAAAAACCAAAGGGACCACCGTGGAGTACTGTATAGAACTAACTTACATCTCTTTTACACAACTAGCATTTGTTTGGTCACCAAAATCTTAAAATTCTAAGTAGGGCTGTCACGGCTTTCCTGCTCTGTGGGTCTAGCATGAGCGGTTTTTATCGACTCGATAACTCGGTAACGTGTTACTGTCCTGCTCACATCGTAGCGGAGTAAGCAAGACAGCATGATGAGCTATATCATATCGCATGATATAGCGGTGTTCATGCTAGGGGAACAGACTTCGCTCTCGAAGCCTAAGGCCTTCACCAGTCACCTATTAGTGTTTTACCTTTAATTAGAAATGCCTATATTAACTATTGAAATATTTTCTAAGTAGGTACTTTCGCAAAACAAAATTAATAAAATAAAAAATAAATTAACAACGTATTTACAAATAAATGCTTACAAATACATTTCACGGCCAAACACTCCCATAACAACTCGGCGACGGACGTGATGCTCATCTATGAATTGCGCCAAAAAGCGCATTTCATCCTGCCTAGACTATTAGTGATACAGAGGTCCAGATTTTTTAAATAAACATTTAAAAAAAAATTCAAACCGACTTCAAAAAGCAAAAATTAAAACTTTTGGAGTCGGTGCTAGATAGCTAAGGTCAAAAAAATATATAGTTAATAGAAGTGCAATGTAGAATGCCTTGGCTGGCACCGACTCCTAAAGTTTTATTTTTTACTTTTTGAAGTCAGTTTGAATTTTTTTATAAAATATTTTTATTTCAGATTTTTTAGTTACATCATGTGCCGTTACTTACACTAAAAATCAGCCCATACACAACAATGATGTCATCTAGGTAAACGACTACTGGCCAAAACGTGATTGATATTTTTCAGGATTCTGAAAAAACTACTGGCCAAATCTCTGTAAAAATTGTGGGACCATATTCTTTCAGATAAAAAAAGAATTATAAAAATCTGTTAACAACTGGCGAAGTTATGGTAAAACATACATAAAAAAAAGAACCTCCTCCTTTTTTTGAAATCGGTTTAAAATGTAGACCAACTCAATACCCCGTGATTTATTTTTCATTTTTTCGATATTGCATTTAGTTTTGGAGATAAAGTTGATTTTATGACAAAAGACCCTAAATAAATTAATCGAATTATATATATAAAGTTATAAAGTTTTTGACTTTTTTGATTTTTTTTCATCATATTGTAGCCATTGTCGATACGCTTCTTTTGAGATCATGTAGTAAAAACTCACGACAACAAGGCGATGTCATACTCTGAGCGAAAATGAGGGCTATACTGAACCGATCAAAAACTGCTGGAAATAGAATAGCTCTTCAAGCATATCATGGTTATATAAGTTCAATCTTAAGATACGGTATTCTTTTGTGGGAAAACTCTCGCAATATAAACAAGGTACTCATTGCACAAAAATCTTGTATCAGAGCCATATGTGACGTAGACAACATGGTGTCATGCAGGTCATTATTTAAAAGCCTGAATCTACTAACTGTCCCTTGTTTATACATTCTAGAAATATGTATTTTTGTTAAAAGTCATCCTGACTTATTCAAAAGAAATTACGAATTTATCAAAAAAATTCCTACAAGGTATCCAAATAAATTGAGATTACCAAAGATGAGAACGGAACTCAGGTCAAGGAGTTGTTATCCTATGGCTATTAAAATATTTAATTGTATTCCTAACGACATTATAGATCTGTCTCTCAATCAATTTAAAACCAAATTAAAGTCATGGCTAGTGAAAAACTGTTTTTATAATCTGAATGAATTTTTTAATTTAAAATGTAAAATAATTTAAATAATATCAATTTAATGTCAATATCAATTATATTAGAATAAGATATATTGTAATGGTACCTATCTAATAATGTTGACATACTATATAATAATTATGTTACTAATGTTTTGCATGCCAGCTCCTGGTGAATGTGATGTGACTTCCATAAATTTAAGATCTTTTATGTACCGCATTCTAGCAAATAAATTCTTGATTCTTGATTCTTGATCGAAAAAACATTTTCAATGTTTATAAAATGTATGTAGGTAAGTGAAGTCAGAAACCTGTGTTAGAATCATGATGGCGAAATACATATTGTTTTTGCGTAAAAAGTACAAACAATGAATTATTACCAACACATGTTTTTAGCCGACTTAAAAAAAAATGTTATGGATAGGTGAAGAATTTTATTTACTAGCTAGCAGCCGCGACGTCGTCCATAATTTTCTAAATACTTTTCTGCCTAACAGATATCGGCACAAATTAGTCCAAATTTTGACAGTGTGGAAGAGTGTGGACTGTATTTGTTTGTACTGAATGTTTTTATGTTTAATGAATAAACGTATTGTAGGGCAGTTGCAAAAAAAAAAAAACTTTTATAAAGCAGTAAAATTCTGATGATCGTCGTCGACGTCAGACGAGATTATATTTACTTTTTAGTTTTGCATTTTACAATGCTATTTTTATGTAGTAAATATTAAACAAGAAAACATACTAGAAAAAAGCAACTTGTCTCATGTCATCCCGTCAAAGCGACATGAGACAAGTTGCTTTTTTCTAGTATATTTTCTTTGATCTTCGATTTTTCTAAATCTAATTTCTAATGTTTAAAGTTAGAGTTGCGCAATGGCATATTCTGTCAGTGGGCGGTCAAAGACAACTTTAACCGTAAAATTAGCATTGACGATCTTGTAACTAGGCCATGATCGGTTGTAAACTGAACTGAACTTAACTTTTAAAGAATGTTTAGTTTATTTTTAACAAATGTTTCGTTTAGTGTGGGAAAGTAAGGCGATAGAATAGAATAGAATAGAATAGAATAGAATAGAAAATTGTTTATTTTGTTGCAACACACATAGATACATCTGGTATTTTAGACATCATATAAATAGGTAACATATTTCTATAATCACTTCGTCAGACGTAGTGCGGATGCCTCTATGTGCAGCAGCAAAACAGGGTCTAGGCTCGATGTGGTATTTTCGCTCGTGGGATGAGCGAAACATCGATTTTCAGCCCTCACCCTATTGATGGGTGGGCAGGAAATGGTGAAAATGACGCACTTAAAAGTCTTTGGTTGATTAGTATCAAATCGACATTAGGCTGTAATGTTGGTAAGACAATACTTTGTTTTCATTTCAACCACACCGTTTCTATAATTTATTGTTTGCCCACAATTTTTGTTTTTGCTTGGACTAAGGTTTGAAGTCGAAGTTTTCTCGTCGGCATCGACATCGGCTTCGTTTGACAGAAGGATGTGACACATTGCTGCTTCTTTTTGACGCAAATGAAAACTTACCAAAGACTAAGAGCCTAAGTACGGCCTGTATGGCGCAGGGGTACTAATCCCGCCTTCTACGCCAGAGTTCCCGGGTTCGATCCCGGACAAGACGAATATTTTTGTGCAAGAACATGTCTATTCTCCCCCTTACCCAAACAGCGCTTACTGTAAGTTCCCAGTGACCGCGTACCGCGTGCAGTATCCAATCAACTTGACTCCCCCGAGGCGAAAAATATTTAACAACGGCGAAGCGGCCATTGAGGCGCCCCCATTGTTCCTGTTACATGGACTGTTATATGCAGGGCTGCCAGGGAAATTTTGGAGATTAACAACAGCTTCATTTAATCACTTGAAACTTTGTTACAGTATTGTTAAAAAACTGAACTCAAATTGTTTTATTCAAATACGATACAAACGATCAAATATACAGTGACGTCACAAATTAAAACGCCGACCCGAAGTATAAAAAAAGTATCTCTAGAAATATAACAAATATATCTAAAAAATAAAAAAGATACGTATTTTTTTGTTTTTCATGTACTACATGATGGCATATAAATCTAAAAGTTCTAAAAATAGTATAACCTTCCTACGGTGTTGGCCACAGAACAAAAAAAAAATCTGTTCTGTGGTGTTGGCCACCGTCGTTTTATCAATGAGAGAAATATCCTCGCATTCGAAAGAAAGATTCGAAAAAAGAAACATCAGAAATGTTTGACTATCGATTAAGAGGAAACAGCCATCTAATTACTTATAACTTTTTAACTTTGCATTTTACAATGATATTTTTATGTAATAAATATTAAACAAGCAAATATACTAGAAAAAAGCAACTAGTCTCATATCACATGTCGCCCTGACGGCATACTCGTACAACATCCTCCTTTTTAAACGACTTAAAAAAAAGGAGGAGGTTCTCAAATCGACGGAATCTTTTTTTTTAATTTTTTTTTTTAATGTATGTAACTCGATTACTCGAAGACGGCTGGACCGAATTGAGTAATTCTTTTTTTTTTGTTCGAAAGGGTATACTTCACATATGGTCCCATTGTCATCATGTCAGGATCTGATGATGGGATCCTGGAGAAATCCAGGGAACTCTTCAAATATTATAGGCACTCCTATAGCGATTTCGGTGTTTTCTATAGTAACTTATGCATATGCTTCCGGAAAGCACCTTTTGGTGAAGTGGAACTGATGATGAAGACCACAAATGGTCATCGGAACTATTAAATACTAAGCATTTCACGGCAGCGATACGTTTACTTTAATGTAGTTAATTAGCAATTTATGCTAGACTCAATGCATGTGATGAAGTGCAGCTGATGATGAAGTATCGGGAGAACTCCTCAATAAGTAACGTCCCTGCACCGGGAAAAGCAGCATTTTGTATAAGGTGATGAGGATTTTGTAATTTTTGCATTTTTCAATGCTATTTTTATACTTATGGTATAAAAATAGACGAGAATCGTCTGAGAATTCACTTGTGGCCGAGTTAATTTTTTCCAATATTTTTCTATTTAAAATTTACCATAAGTATAAAAATAGCATTGAAAAATGCAAAAATTACAAAATCATAAATTATTGGCAATTGCATCTTAATCGATCATTAAACACCTGAAAAGATGTTTCTTTCGAGTGCAAGGATATTCCTAGCATTGATGTGACAACGCTGGCCTACAGCGTATTAAAAATATAAAAGTATTGGAGAATTTCGACGGTGGTTCGCAAGTCTCGGTAGCTCAGCGGTTAGAGCATTGGACTGGATTTTCAAAGGTCGCGGGTTCGATTCCCGTCTGAGAATTCACTTATGGCCGAGTAAATTTTTTCCAATATTTTTATATTTAAAATTTACCATAAGTTATGAGGAGTTGTCATAATGTTATAAGCGTAGGAACGGGACCTCATTTACCTTTAAAAATTGTGAAATAAAAACTTCATAAAAAAATTAAGCATTCTACTTTGCGGTCCCACTATTTTATTTTTCTTGCCTTGGCTGGCACCGACTCCAAAAGGTATATTTTTTACTTTTTAGTTTTTTGAAGTCGGTTTTCATTTTTATATAAAAAGTTTTTTGTAGTCAGCAAAAAGGAGAATCAACAAATATGACAATAAATGAAACGGGCCGTAAAAACAATTAAGAAGATATAAAGGAAATCAATTGCAAGATCGTTCCCCGATATTTTCATAGTGGGGAATTCAAGCAATTTCTTTCACAGTAAATTTAAAAAATTTAGTATCTACATAAATATGTTATAAATGCCAAAGATTTTCCTAAAATACCTTTCGTGCAATATTTCTAAAGTGACACCACTTACAACGAAAAGCTGATCCATCCGGCTATGGAACCTTTATTCTAAGTAACATCGCCCATGTGACCTCATATTATTAGAAAAATGGAGTGATCTAGTCCTTATAATTTTCCTTGTGAATCGCTTTACTCCTTGGCATAGGCATATAATAGAATATAGCATAAACTATTAGGTCTAGAAAAATAGAAATCTACTTGTTTAATGGTTTGCCTCCGTGTGTAGAACAGGCCCGTATTTTTCCTAGCAATTTCACAAGTGCAGATTTTCATAAAATATCTTTCGTGCAATATATCTCAAGTGACACCCCTAACAACGAAAAGCTGATCCAACCAGGATCTTATTGTTACCAATATGAGGCTTAAACTCCATTGTGCATCACAAATCACGTGGAAAACCGCGCAGTGGTCGGCTATAGCACCTTTGTTCTAAGTGACATCGCCTATATGACGTAATTTTGTTGTGAGGTATTTTTAAATATAAAAATGGTGGTAAAACATTTCAAAGGTTTTTGTGTTATATCTAATTCTATTCGGACAGTTACATTGCAACTTTTGTGATTGTAAGAAAAAATATTATTTCATCTACCACAGAGTATTTACTAAATATGTCACTAATAAAGTTATAGGTTTATAAATCGATGGTATGATAGGGCACAGTCCGCAAAACCACACATCCACAGGCACATTCGCTTTCAATGAAAGAACTTCAATGGTATTGTAAGTCGTGCAGCGAAGCTTTTTAAAGCCACTGTAAAATGGAGTGATCTTGGTAGTCCTCGTAATTTTCTTTGTGTATCGCTTAGTTGCCTCCTGCTGACTGACCGCTTAGCAAAAGCTGCCATAAATGGTTGACGCTCATAATAACAGTCAAGCGTATACGCTTGTCACTACCAGTTCTTTTAAGAACTCTTATGTCTGTTTTTAGATGAGTACCAACAGTTAAACTAAGATGTGCTTATCGACTGCGGTCTTCATGGTAGTAACTAATCCCGTCAGTAAAGAAATCTTTCAGATATTCAGCACTTGTTTATTCTACTTTTATTTACAGATAATTCACGTCATAAGTAGGTATAATCCCTTTATGACGTTTGTTGCGTGTTGTTAGCCAATCTTTACCAATACACAACGGCCATATTGGGCCAATGATTTTCTACATTAAACACAATGTCTTTTATTATTATTATTTTAGGCATATGCACCAATAAAAATACTAAGATGTACTTTTCGACTACGGTCTGATAATCCCGCAAGCAAAGAAATCTTTCTACTTATTTACCGATAGGTACCTCACGTCATAAGAATTCCCTAAGCAACGGTCTTTATGACGTCGTTGTGCGTTGTTAGCTAATCTCTTACCAATACACAAGGGTCATTTTGGCCCAAATAATTTTCCACATTAAACGCACAGGTTCGTGGGTTCTGTTACCTGATATTCGTTAATGATCTCCCCACGGGCGATTGCCGACATTCAATTGATTTTCGATGTTATTACCGGATATTAAAAGATAAATTGCGATGTAATTGTTATGGGAATTGTTTTATTTTCTGTAATGTGAAACTCTTTATTATGTGGAGCAATAGCTGGAAAAATATTGTTTTTGTTCCTTTGAAGTTTTAGGGCTTTCATTATGAGCAATACGCGCAAACAATTTCACGGCATTTTTATATAACTCTTTAAAAGTTAAATTTTTATCATAAATAATAATAATATATTATACTATATCCGTCAAGTTTATTTGCGTGGCGAAGTAAGCGAAGTAAGTGTGTCCTTCTCCAAGGTACACAAACAAAATGTGATACAAAACACAAGTAAGACTGCGCAAAATTACCGGTCCATATCGATTTTTCTGTATTACAAGTCATTTATAATCATAGCTCAACTGAATCCTGACTACTCAAAACAATTCTGTTCCATTCAAACATTCTTAATGCAAACCTACAAACTTATTCATAACTTAAAAAAATGTGATAAATATTAAACAAGAAAATATACAAAAAAAAACAACTCGTGTCATGTCGCCCTCAGGCCTCATCCCGTCAGGGCGACATGAGACAAGTTGTTTTTTCTAGTATATATATTCTTGTTTAATATTTATCACATAATAAATGATCGTGTACTGAGGTAACAAACATAAAAGAAAACATACGACCGAATTAATAACCTCCTCCTTTTTTAGAAGTCGGTTAAATAATAGCATTGTAAAATGCAAAATTAAAAAGTTATAATTTAAAAAAAATTACATAGTAATCGATAATTTAAAAAATCAAAACCAGAATAATCACTTTCTTTCCTTCGTACTTCGAAAATGTGTGAACGCAGGCCATAACAACCCCCCACAGGTTATTAAGCACGACAATAAATAGGGAGCGAAAGGGAGATCGAAGCATTGCATGGATAGTTTAAGGATGGGCAAGCGATTTCATGTCGCTCCAGTGTGTCGAAAACTTCTTTCTTCTTTTAATGACGCAAAAATATGCCTTTACATAAAATAATTTGATAAATTAAAATAACATTGTTTATTGAATTCATGTTTTTTTTTCAGTAAAATATTGGGATAAGAAAAATACTTATTAAATATATTCATGTCAAAACTGGCGTCAGGATACACTAGAGCGATACATTTTTTTTGCGATTTTTTTATGTACATATAATAAAACTAGGCACCAATAAGTAAGTGTCCAAGGTAGGCAGCCGGCGGGGCGTGCTAAACTATGATAAACAAAATTTTAAATTACAAATTTATCTTTTGGTATAGAGTTTTTCCAAGCAGACGCAATTTTTTTTTTAAGTTTGGAGAACAAGCCATTAGTGTTACTTTTAACAATAACCAATTTGCTACAAGCCATATTGATATGATCAAACTTACCTCCAATCACATTTTTCCATTTATTTTGATCACGTGTCATTAGAAACTCGACGCAATACTGATCCTAACTTGATGGATAGTATAAACGCCCACATTCGCCTTAAACGTATACCAATACAATTAAAACGTGTGAATTAGCCTAGTTGCAGAGTTATTTAGGTTACTTTGGTAAATATTAGTCTTTGGCTGTGTTAACAGTAGGAGATTTAACTTTTAAATGCACAAATGTACAATGTAACCGATCTCCCATACTCACAGATCTATATCGAGATAGACGGTAAAAGTGTACCACGGTCAAAGTTTTACGACCAAAGTCAGTCCGCTTGAGACCAGTGCTATGAAAATACGCGTCAATCATAAACAAAAATTATTAATTACGCAGTGCTTTCCTGCAAGAGCTCGTTAATAAAATTTACACATCACTGTCTCGCTCGTGACGTCATCGTAGGTACGAAAAACTCGACACGCTAGGTTCTCCTACAGTTTGAAGCGCTCTTTTTGTGTATCTCGATATAGGTCTGTGCCCATACTGAACTGGGAGTGAAAGAAACATATAGAATATGCCAGTTGCTAGCTTCCAGATAGGAAAAGATTGCAGGCTGTCAATCTTTCACTATTCTTTCCGAAAAATCTTAGAGCCAATGCTAATGGCAAATGTGGCGTCGTTGAGGTGTGGCTAGGAAACTGATGTTTATACATTTCACTCTCAAACTGCACCTTGGATGCTTTGTCAAACCCGGAAGTGTTTAAGGTGTGGGTATGTACAGTGGTGGTCACATAATTAACGACAATAGCCGATTTTCACACAGTCGAGGTAACTTTGGAGCGTTGGTTCTCTGCCAAGGATTGACTGAGCTGTGATCTGATAATGGCCATCCAAGGAGTGGATAAAGATTGCTATACATACCCAACTGATCTGATCAACATTCGTAAAGATGTAAGGATCAAAGTTTTCAGTTTCAGACATTCCATTAATTTTATTATATTTTGACGTTTTTTCAAACATATCCATACATCTCTCAGAATGTTGTTCAGATCAGTTGGGTGTGTATAGCAATCTGGGTCTCCTCCATTCACTCCCTAGATGGCCAATATCAGATCACACCTCGTTCAATCCTTGGAAGAAAAAATCGGCTGTGTCGTTATTTTATATGACCACTACCTGTATCAAGTTAGTACTCACACAGTGGGTACTACCCCACTGTGTGAGTACTAACTTGATTCCAAGGTAAGTCAAATTATCAAGATAGAAGTGACGAAATGAAACTCGTCCTAATATTTAGATTTATTAATCTAGTCACAGTTTCCTCTGGTGAGGATAAAACAGACCGGGCTACGTAACCTTACTTAATATTATAGCGTCTTAACACTAATAAGCTTCGTAACTGAGTCTGTGTTACCTTTTCCTGACACATTAAATTTGGGGTCTTCAAGTCATGAGTGAAGGTATCTTCTAGGCAAGCGCGTTTCATCCTAAATCGCATCATCGCTTGCCATCAGGTGAGATAGTGATCATGCGCTTACAAATATGGTTTTTGTACTGGTACTGTTAAATTTAATTATTCTGTTGACTGTACTTACGTTGACTGCCAACAGTTCGAATTTACCTTCGTTAATGAATGAAGTAGAAACTGTTGTAGCGTCGTGATTAATCAAACGCTGAACGTCTGGTTTAATAGATTACAATGTATAAAATATGCAGACGGTGTCTTAGCGTGGGCGTGTACGTCACTAATGACGAAATAGACATTCTACTGACATACCTACTACAAGTACTCACAACATAATATTATAAACTGGCGGTCGTCTGAAACATCGTCTAAGGGTCGTAGGTAGATAGTTTCGTTTTTGAGCGTTATTCAATCAAGGTTATGATAAGATAAGTCCCTACTATCAATAGTAATCTAACGACGTGTTTGGCTCATTGGTACTAAACGCCTTCTGCGCCACAGGGCCTGGGTTCGATCTCCGGCCAATACAAATATTTGTGTGCATGAATATATCTTTATTTGTCTTAGTCTGGGTGTTTAATATGTATATTATGTATGTATTTACAAAAAGTATATAAGTATGTTTATCCTTTATCTAGTATTCATAAAAAATATAGTCATCACCAAGGAAGAAACTATACACTAGGTACGGCTATGCAACGCCTTTTCGTCTATAATTTACTTTATTATTGCTTACAAGTTCCTAGTACGTAATAGTTAGTATTCTGTACCTAAGGCTGAAGAACATTTCGTATGAAATGGACGATTTTACGTTTCCCACCTTTTGAAAATAAGAGACATTATTAAAATTTTTATATTATACACACAAACACAATCATCATAATATGATGGTCCACTGCTGGACATAGGCCTCTCCTAGCTTACGCCTGTTGTGGCTTTCATAGGAGGCTATTAGCCTACTGCTACCACGCTGGCCAGACGGGTTGGTAGAGGGTTTGTTTCAAGTTTTCCTTCTCTCGTACAGATTTTAATGCGTCAAGTCTCTTAGTCGACTCTTACGACATCGCCGGCGTGTAAGGGAGCCTTAGGCCCCTTCCACGCCTGGGAGTAAATGCCTAGGTAGTAGATATCAAATACGTTATCGCGCAAGACATGCTATAGGTACTCGTAAAGTCAAATTAAAATCGTTGTTGCGACAGAATGTCAGTGCGAAACAGCAGCAGTTATTAATTCGTTTTTAATTAAACTGCCAGATGTCCACTTTTACAGTACAGGATGCGTCGCAATTTAATATTGAGCCGTTTCGAATTGTACCTTTTGAATTCATTGACTGGTGGACTGTAAAGGGCAAAGAATGGTTGTGCGGGCTATTCAAAATTTGTGGACTGTATTGCGAACGATCAAATTAGGTTAACGCGAGGTCAACAAATATACGACGAAGGGCAAGATACCTTGACCGCCTCCTGGTGCTGCTTAGAGCTGAAGGTAGCCTGGGATGTCCCTGGAGTTGGCTATTGCAGTTTTTTGAGGTATTCGGCGGGATGACACTTCACATCGTCTATAAAGGGTTCTGAGTGATTAGGCCACTAAATCTTGATAAATCGGTGCACACGCGCGAGAGGGTATTAGAAAAACACAAAAGCCTTTTTCCTATTCTGCCAGTAGTGTTGCGTTGACAGCTACCAAGTGGACGCAGCAATGTCTCGCTCTCTGTTATGAAAGACAAGGTTTTTTATTTTTTATTATTATTAGATAGGTAAAGCGCTTGACCGCTATCTTGCCTGATGGAAAGCGAAGATGCGATCTAGGATGTAACGCGCTTGCCTAGAAGATACCTATTCACTCGTGACTTGAAGACCCCCAAATTGTAAGTGTCAGGAAACACAGACTCAGGCAAGGAGTTCCACTCTTTAGCGTATCGTTCTTAGGTACTAGCTTTAGGTATGTGCGAAAGGGAAATAGAATATAGCGAAGTGAGGATGGGGAGTGTCGACCGAATTAAATAATCGAATTTGGAATCGATGAAGCCAACTAAAAAAAAAAAACGCGGCACATTTGAATTGTTTACCGGCGCAACCAACTGGATTCGCTGCCATAGTGCAGTTTTTAAAAGTATGGGACTTTGTGGGACCTAATTTTTAAGTACAGTCAACAGCTTTACACTTTGAGAACGCCTTTACGTCCCTCGTAACAGTGGTGGTTTTAGTAGTGCAAATGTAAAGCCGTACGTGTTGTTGACCGAAATTAAAGCTTGTATGCATTTTTTTACTTTGACATCATTAATCTACGAGGGTGGATTTCGACGTCCACTCCTGACGAAAATATTAAAAAATACTTGATTTAATTATGGGAGACCGCAGATAAAAAATCAGAGATATAGCCAAGACTATAGGCATCTTTTATGAAAGAACTCAAAACATCATAGTCAACATGTTGGGTTTCCACAAGGTGTCTGCGAGGTGGGTTCCGCGACTGCTTTCAGTTGAACAAAAAAGCATGCGATTGACTAGTGGTTAAGGGTAAGGCGATTTTGTCAGCAAATAAGGTGATGGCTTCACTATTCTGGGATTCGAAGAGTGTAATTATGGTTGATTATCTTGAAAGGGGTCAGACCATAAACTCTGATTACTACTGCACCTTACTACGTCGTTTACGAAAGGAAATAAAAGAAAAACGTCCAGGAGAAAAGACCTGTTTCATCAAGATTACGCTCGTGTTCACACTTCTGTGCAATCAATGGCTGAAATCCACAACTGTGGCTTTGAACTGTTACCGCATCCGCCTTATTCACCTGATCTGGCACCATCAGACTTTTTTCTGTTCCCTAACCTAAAAAAGCACTTGGGAGGTCAAATATTTTCGACAAACGACGAGGTCAAAGCAGCAGTAGACGCATATTTTGACTTTGAAGGAAGAATATTTTTTTTCAATGGTCTAAATGCTTTGAAGGTAAGGTGGCAAAAGTGCATTGAACTTGATGGTGATTATGTATAAAAATAAAAATATATTTGATATAGTATGTGTTTATTTTCTTGGTTAGGCCGACTACTTTACAATCCACCCTCGTAGCTACAAAAATATCCTAGCTCATCAGAAAACCTTGTCTCTCCGTTTTTAGATACTTCCTCTTGCTTTCGCTCCAGGCTGTGAGACGAAAATACTTGTGATGCCTTGAAGCAACACCAACAGACTTCCGTCAAACATTCAGATGGTTAAAAAGGGCGCTAACGCAATATTGCTAAGAGAACTCCCTACCAATTCATTTAATTGCTTATTTTCTATGGAGTTTAGAAATGTGTCAGTGAAGCAGAATTTGCTTTTAAATTTCTGAAGACAAGAAAACTTCGTCGTCTCAGCCACGCAACACCCACTGCTGGGTACAGGCCTGCCCCAAATGGAGGGGTTTCCCAAAAAAAAAATTATAGCAATGTCAATTTCCTTCCATTAAAGCACAGAGCAAAGTTTGTGAGATAAATAAGTACTGACCTAGTTCACTGTGCACTAAAACTACAGAAAAGTAGAAAACCTAAAGTAAAAATAGGCATCCCTGTTTTCCGGGTGCACAACTGCACATAGTGGCACAGGAACTATACTTTGATACACACTTTAAAGAACTCGACTTAATTTATAAAATACATTAAAAAACGTCCCAAGATAAATGCTAATTTACCAAAAAAATCCAAATCCGCAGTCTTGCCAGGCGTTAATTTGCATGTCAACCAAACGTAACCATTATAAGGAGATTATAAGGCCGCCCACTCACGTCACGACAATGGGCCGAAGGCGGTGGGCCCACGCGTGAATGGGCGAACACGAACATCAATGGTGTCTATGGATTACCATAAGTTGTAAGGTTTTACGGCGCACGTGGCGACTTTTTTAAAAGTTATGGGTTTTGGTAAAGTAGGCTGTTTAGAACTGCATTTTCCGGTTTTGTTAAACTTGGTAAGATAAGGGCCAGTTTCACCAAATCCGTTTGAATTTACAATGTTTAAATTTGATTTATGTTTTCATAGAAACAATTAAATCAGAAGTCAGAACAGAACCCTGTTTGTAGGTTGGTACCAGACCGTTGTCCAGGCACTAAGGAAAGTAGGTGACAAAGTTAATGTAATGCTTACAAATTTGAAAATAAACAGCTTTTTGTATGTAGCTTCAGTTTATCTATAGAACTTATTAAAAAAATATATATTAAGCACATCCTAAGTATATTTATTTCTTTTTTTACGGATACAAGTCCACTATGATTTCATCGTTAGAATATTCCCTTTGGATTTCGTGTTTTTTGTTTTTTTGGGCCTTTCGACGTTTCGGCACCTTTTCAGCTGCCGCGATCAAAAGTATAATTATGCTACGGTGAAATATACAGTGCATTTTAGTCCGTAAAATTTGTTTTATGTATGCCTTTGCTAAATTACTGTTGCTTTAATTTCTTCTAAATAATATAACTAATATTACATTGAGCTCAATATAAAAAAATACGAGTAACACAGAAAAAACATTTTGAAATTGCTGTTTACGTCGAAAAACTAATAGAGGTTTCGAATAGATGCATGCGCGTACAACGATCGGCATAATAATATTTATCTTTAAACATTTCTGTTTATACAGAAGCGTGTAAATGGCTATTACTTATTTTAAACACTGATAGAATATATTTCTATCAGCATTATTTATAATAATATACGGTCTCCCGCTGTTTAAGCCATTAATATGAATGGCGTTGAACAATCAAATATATTCTGATCTCTTATCAAAATAAATAAAATGAGTCAAGTGTGAGTCTGATTTAAGTTAAGTTTAAGATCGTATTTTTCTATAAATAGTCGCACGCCAGGCGCATACATAGGTACATTGGGATTTGGGAGTTGGGACCCAAAAAGATTTTGCCCGTACATTAACTAGTAAGTAGATATAATTTTTAGCCTGGAAGCTCCCAGGAAATATATAAATTTCAAAGCTTTCATCACAATTTTTACAGTTAAGTATTACAATATTTTAGTACTTCTTTTGTTACATGGGTTAATTTAATCTTAGATCGTATTCTAAACTGTTTTGGAACTTATAACCGTTAAAGAAATACAGATTTAACTTCCTTGGATCATTGATGATAAGAAGCTCCAGCTAGTTAATTCCATCCAATAACCCAACATATGAACGACCTTAGTAAAAGTTTCTTAGATTCCACAAAAAAATAGAAATTAATAAAAAACTTGGATGTAATCACGCTTTTTATTTAACACGTGGATTTGAAATTTTGAGTTATTTTACGGGATTTCTTGAAGCACCTTTTCAGGGCCATGGGCACGGGATAACTACCTCATCAACGTGGTCATCCCGTCGGTCCCACGGTCTTCAAGTTGTTTTATTCAATTAACAGGATGTGCTTAAAATTTACAAATGGGCAAAATTTGCAAAGTTTGCCTTAAGGAACTCTAAAAACTTATATCTTAGTTTGAGCTCCGCAGAAGTAAAAATCGTAGCCATATTTGGAATCGAACCTATATTTTTAGCCGAAGTGTTGTGTTATTTTATAAATTTGAATAAGTTATGATGTCTTTTATATTACCTATAACATTTAATGTTGACGTAAAGCTGCGAATGCGTTAAAGACGAAAGAGCGTTTAGGGAAAAAAACATAGCTGCATTTTTTAAAGTAATTCCGTTCCCATTGTAAGATAGGAAGAAGCGAAGTTAAAAATCTACTACACTCGGCTGCAAAGAAATCGAACCACTGCGTTATTTTCATACAAACATCCTGACTATACGGTCTTATAAATAAAAAAATATGGGTATTTATGCAAAGATTTGAGTGTTGATGGCAAAATCAAATGATCAAGTAACCGATTAGCATTTTAAATCAACTAAAAACATTTCTTGATTTCCTAAAATTTCAGTGAAACAAATGTTTAATTTTGATACCGTATAAAGTTGTAGGAATCCGAATTGAATGAATTTGTTTTTCTTATTTTGCACAAAACTGCAAGTTTTCTTGAATTTTTGGGACTTCTATTCGTAAGTCGAGTATTCGACTCATACATCGACGTAAAATTTTTTACGTAACTAGCTATTTTTTTAGTTTATACTTTTTTAAAATGAGAATGTAAAGTGAGTATGTTTGTATAAAAATAACGCAGTGGTTCGATTTCTCTGCAGTCGAAGGTATATTATTAGAAGAAAATACAAACCAAAAGATAGTGCAGAAGGAAAATCGCAGAGAAGGCTAAGCATAAACAGAAGTCGATAATATTATTGATAAGATATAAAAAAATTGGATACTTAGTTGAGTTCTCAATGAGATTTTCGTCAAACAACAAGATTTTCCGACTTTTCCTAAATTAAGTATTTGCTTTATTTATGACGATTAGCTTAAACGAAATGTATGGAGATCTTTGGGGGAGACATATATATACCGAGCAATTGGTGTCGTGCGACTGTAATGATGATGAGTGATGAATTAGTTGTATTGTCTTTAAACAATTCGAAATCCATCTTGTTTAAAGAAAATGCATCTTCCAATACGAAATGCATCTTCCATACATAAATTTATATTTTTTTTTACTTAGCGTCTTAGCACCTTGTCCGCCCCACAAAAGACTTCTATGACCGCAACCGATAAGTTTTAAGTCTATAACAGCGTGTCATTGTAGTTCGTCCGTCCCACGCGCACGTGGGTGCCCGGCTTTACTTTCCAATTTTAGTAGTACAGTCAACCACACAATTATTTGAACACATCAGCCAAAAATACAAACGAGTTAAGAATAATGTTAACATAAGTTTAATCTCTATAGATAAGTAATTTGTCTAATTGGTAATTATAATTTTTTGATATAAGTAAAGTTTTGCATAAGTTATCATTGGATATGGATAAAGGCTTAATGCGATTATATCAGTTGTTTTAACTGCTTATTTGCCTTTTTGCCGCTCTTTATAAAGAATCATAGGTCATGTGCAAGTGTAAAGTCTGACTTGCTGTTGAATGTGCTTTGCGACATCTATGTCACACCAGCTTAAGTTTGTAAAGCAAATTATAGTTCTCTAAATTGAGTATTTTGAGCGCATTACTAACGGCCGAAATTAAACCTATCTCTAGATATGGATAGGGCTATCTGAGATAGTTGCCTAGGATACTGGTTTCGTTACCTAGCAACCTTCGTTATTTTGTTCATATTAATAAAAATATCCCAGGCAACTTGGGCTAATTTTAGCGTTAGTCTAGACATGTCATTCTGTAAGCTACTTTTGAGAACGACTGTACCAGTAGGTTTTGTTTCATGCCATATGTTGAATTAATTAGATCTATTAATAAATCATGAATGAAGTTGATTATCGATTGGACAACGGGTTTGGTCCAGTAGATCTACTTTTGTTTATCTATACTAATTGTATTGAACAGCCGATCATGTCTTCGTAAGATGACTTCGATTCCCATAGGAAACAAATTCTTGTATTAATAATAAGTGTTTGTCGTAGAAATCAAAGAAAACTCCATAGAGACCTTTAGTTATTCATTCTTTTAATTCTATTGAAACGGATTTGCAACGAATAACGCGTATTTATAAACGACAGCTGTCAATAAACCAAGACAAGTCTCAACATCAGAGAAAATCCTCGTTAGCGCACCACGTTTCGCCGAGTCCAGGCATCCGAGGAATCAATCGCGAAAAAAAAGGCATTCAATCGATCAAGGGAATGTCAACGACCTATCGAGAGACGTGGGAATCCTGCCGGGATGACATTACCATCCATGCAGTGGCATTGTTTCGTTTTTGTTTTTCCGCTCCCGCCGCCATTTTAAGAGGACCCGCCATTTTGTTAAACGTTTGGCGCCAAATTTTTGGCGCCTGACGGATCAAACATGACTGGCTGTTATAGACAAGGTTGTTAACGTAACACATACCCTGTTCCCTTTTTTTTCTTGAGATAAACTTCAATATGTACCTACTCGATGTAACAACTTGGTTTCTCAATAGATGCTCGTACGATGGCTGTTGAAGTTTCTTTCGTAATTTCATGGTTTTCCTGTGGGAAGGTTAGTTTATTTCCATTTAAATGAGCGTTGAACGTTTCGGCTAATTCGGACGTTGCGAGTAGGCTGTTCAAATTGCTTTTTCCGTTTCAATTTTATGGTATCTAACGTTTCGTTTGGGTTGTAATTTGCATTGTAACTCCATTGACATCTGTGGTGCGTGGGTACGAAGTTTTAGGTTCAAATAACTTATAGGTACATAATTGAGCGTGTGCTAACATATTTTCTTAACTAAGACTATTTAATTAATGGTAGCTGTTTAAAGATTTGGATTTAAAAAGTATTTTATTGTTTCTTGCACTTGGTTTTTATGCTTATCTGGGGACACGGTAGTGTTCCCGTCGAGACGAGTCAAGCGAAGCGCAATAGCACACCTACCTTTTCTCGAAATGCTTTGTAGTTTTATTGAACTATCATAATTTGGGCTTTGATTATACCAGATAAACAAAATTCTCGGGATATGATGTTAATAGTGGAATTATTAAACATAATTCTTATACTTTTGATTTTATTGATAAGTACCTATCCCGATTTCGTCACTGACTGACCATCTTAGCTAAGTCCTTAACAACAATGTTTCCAGCATTGTGTGTTCCGGCAGTAAGATATAAGATAGCCAATTCCTCAGTGATTGAGGATTCCGAGAGAGGCTCGCTTCCATCGTCAGCCTTATCAATACTTAACATCAGGTATGATAAAAGCTAAGAGTTTCCCCATCGTTCATAAAAAAAAAACTAAACATTATTCTTTGGGTACTTCTTGAACGTCCAGCCACATTAATAGAGTTTGTGAAGTTGGGCATGTAGAGTTAGGGCGTGTAGATTTAAAAGGTTGGCTCTACATGAGATCTAATGACTTTTTGACAGTGCGATTAAAGTCTCGTATTGGTAACATTTAACGTTGAAAATGTTTTTGGTAGGGCGGTTTCTTTTAAAAAACTTTAAGATTAACCCTTTTTGTAGTTGGTTATGACTAATAATCATCGTTGCTAGATATTTTTTAAGTAAAAAAACTTATTTGACGATACTTTCGTTCCTAGTCGTCGTGAGCATGCTGAACAGGATATCCCATTAACGGAATATAATTTATATATCTGTGATTAAGATCAAACAGCATCGATTATCCAGTGGACAAGATTCGTTAATTGCTTTCGTTTAATTGGGCCGAAGCCGACAATGCGACGGTATGTCGCTATTAATCGATGTTTTTGTAGATTTTCTTGAATGTTTCATTTGACATTCCTGTTGTTGTGAGAGCGCAGAGAAATATTTATAACTTTTGAAATGTAGAATTTTCATACCATTAATATATAAACTATAATGATTATCTCTGTCCAATAAAACAATAAATTATTTTAACTACATAACGTGCATCTTAGGGAGTTTTTAGGTAGATGCCTATTATATTTTGCCTTTTAAGAAACTTTTACTTGAGGCTGCAAAAATATTAATTTTAAAACTTACACATAATATTTAGGTGATAAGTACTTATCTACTATAAATTTCTTCTTCACCCAACCTTTTGTTGGTTAAAAATTATAGTTTCACATGTGATACTTACAGACTATTATTTTGAATCTTAATTATTTCGGTGCTTACTAAGAACCTCAATAGAGAAATATTCCATTAATTTAACTTTCCATCTAGTCAGGTAGTTCTCATTTTGTTGAGGAAGTGCGGAAAATAACCGCTCCCGTAGGTAATATCCGGCTGAAAATTTGTGGTTACCGACTACTGAGAATTTCAGTTTTATAAGGATTAGAAGTTTTTAAAATACGACCTATCACAGCTTTGCACGTTTTATTTTAACTTTTAATATTAAAACTTGTGCGGTATATTGAGCTGTCGACGACCTGTCCAGCGAAGGGTTACCTACGTATACCCGGCTTGTACGCAGAGGTTCCGTGTTCGATTCCAGGACAAGACAAATATGTGTGTGCATGAACATGTCTTTTTGTTTTGGGTTGGGTGTTTAATATTACCTATGTTTATGTAATGTAAGTAGGTACCTATGTATTTACAAAAAGTTTATCCGTTATCTTGTATCCATAACACAAGTTATTAAGAAACTTACCTGGGACTAGAAAATTGGTGTAAGAAAAAATTTTACATCCTCAAAAGTACCACCAATAAAACAATGTAACTATTATTTAACAGAGTCTAATAATTATATACCTAGGTAGGTAAGTAATTATACCTACTTGATTATGAAAAAGAAGAATCGCAAAATCAGAAGTACTTTTAGATAGCAGATTTATCTGAAACCAATATATCAAATTCTACCAAACATATCACTGGATATTGAAACCCCGCAAGGAATCTTACAGATTATCGGTCTAGCGCCTGCACATTTACTTACAGCAACGTTGTGCATCCTGGATAAGTTACTAGAATAAATTACATCAGGCGTCAAATTGCAAAGCTGTATAGATCACCTAAGTATTTTGTGAAAATTCTGTCTGCAGCAAACGAGACAAGAATGAAAAGCGCCTTTGAAGTACTTATCTGCTTAGATAACTGAGACCTGCTCATTCTTTTTATGTAGGTACCACTGTATACTCGCATAGCTTCTCTTCGTACCTACCTAATTGTAAAATTAAATAACAGAGTTGCTTTTACTCAACATTCAATTAAGTACTTTTAGATGGCAGGTTTATCTGAAACCAATATATTGTTCTTTACTAAACATATTACTGGATATTGAAACCCCGCAAGGAAGGAATCTTTCAGCTTATCTGTCTAGCGCCTGCACGTTTACTTATAGCCACGTTGTGCATCCCGGCTAAGTCACTAGAATAAATTACATCAGGCGTTAAATTGCAGAGCTGAATAGATCACCTAGATATTTTGAGAAAAATCTTTTTGCAGCAAACGAGATATGGATGAAAATCGCCTTTTAAGGACTTATCTGGTTAGATGACTAAAAGCTGCTTTACGTTTTTGATGGCCGGTACTTCACAGATCACTTTGATATAGGTACCTGCTTTAATCTGTCACTATCTCATTGACGTAGTTTATACTCATTTCTATTGAGCCAGCATACTAAACTGAATATTATTTTGTGTTTGATAACGTGATGTCTGATTATTTTTAAAGCTTATTTATTTGTTACAGGTAATGTTTAAAGGTGTACAGGTAATCAATTACTTATTAACTAGACTAGCAAATCATTCTCAGACGAAATAAAACCAACACTGTTTATACAAATTTATATTTGTAATTAACTTTCCTGTAAAAAATACAAATACTTTTCTTGTAACTAAAAGTAGTTTTACGTTACAAAAATAAACATAAGTATGATTATGGCAGTGATAGTTGTAACCTTAATCTAGAGATCTTAATAAATAGGGAATCCTAAAAATAAAATCATCAAAAGATCCAGCAGACACAGCACAGCATGACAATCCCGAGAAAGTGTATTTTAACTAAGTTCCCACAAGACAAAAATACCATTGGTATTAGTTTGTGGTATTAGAAAGGAATGGAACTTATTTATTATAGGTAGGTTTTTAAGTTTTTTTTCTCAATTGAAAATGGAATACAGGTGCCTCACTGGTTGCTGTTAAAGCACGCTTGCTTTGCTCGCTCAGCATTCGCTTTTTTGTCTCTGTACTAATCTAACCTAACCAAACAAATTAATATTTATAATAATAATTTCAAATTAAATAAATCTTGTCGGAACTTGGTTTTATACTGCCCACGAAAAGCTTTCTCTACCTTGAATGGCCATTTTGAAAAACGGTCGGTTTCTGAATGAACTATTTCAAGTTAACATCTCAAACAAACTAAACTCAAAGAAAATTATTTATATTAGTTGTATGAATATTTTTCCAAGCGTGCAATGAAGAGGGCTATATTCGGCTATTTCTCTACGTGATCGAATCAGTAATGAGGAGATCCGTAGGAGAACTAAAGTAACCGACATCGCTCGAAGGATTGCTCAGCGGAAGTGGCAGTGGGAGGATACACAGTGAGCAAAACCGATGGCCGTTGGGGGCGGAAAGGTTCTGGAATGGCGACCACGTATCGGACAACGCTCCGTGGGTAGGCCCCCCACAAGGTGAAGCGACGATCTGGTGCGCGGTCGCGGTCGCCGCTGGATGCGGGCAGCGCAGAACCGATCGTCGTGGAGATCTTTGGGGAAGGCCTATACAGACACACGTAATATTCAGACACACATAATATGCAGCAATGGGTGTCGTGCGGCTGAGACGACAAATATTCATATAACGTGCATGAGCGAGGTTTGAGACGTGAACTTGAAATTTACAATTCGATAACCGATCAAAAACTTCTGTCGATCTGGGGTGCGATTGCGTAAAGTCAATCGAATTCATTTGACAGTTCATATCGTAGTCAATCAGCGGCAATTTGTATAAAACTTGACACTAATGACATTAAATAATGAACTGTTAAATGAATACGATTAGCTTACGCAATCGCCTTCGGGTCCATAACATCCTAACATCTCAACATAAAGGCATTTATTCTTAACATCTAGACAGATCTGGCAAGCTTTTCTCCTTGCAATAGGAGTAGGAGGAAGGCCAAGCCTTGAAGCCGACCCGGTCGAAGATGCGCTTTGCACACCGCACGTCGTCAGCAAGATCTTCGTTCAAGAGATCTGGAAATAAAAAAAAATCATTTATATTCATGTATGTATTTTAGGTGATATATTATAAGTAGGATTTTGCACCACACTCATTCGTAATTTTTTATTTGATGACTGTGTACATCAAGAAAACAAGCTAAAGTAGATAAAACATATAAATATAATTTACAAAATATCAAATAGTGTCTGAAATTAATGACAATTTTAAAAGAAAACAATGAACGACCACATTAACTTCCAAAAAAGTTAATGCCCATTAACTAAGTAGTAATCTAGTGTTCCCTTGCTTTTCAAACCAATAAAACAAGTTCATACCTATATGAAATGAAATGTGACGTCTATTCAATAAAGTAAAGAAGCGAAGTTCTCTGAATGAAATGGATTTCTCCGTATCGAGTTTCTCGAAAGCGGAAAAACAATTTAAAATCCGTCTAAAAATTTAAAGTTACGTCTACACGGTGGCGCGCGGCTTAGCCCCGGTACGAAGTCGCAATACTTTTCAAATAAACGGAAGGAACGTCTGTGAGCACACGGCAGAAGATGGGATGCACTACATTAGTGGAAAATAAGCGGCTGGCATCTTGAGCTAGGAAGAGCGAAGGAGAAATTGAAAAGAGACAAAAGATGGTCCAGATAAATGGCCAAAACTAAAATAATTTTAGTTAATTATTGGTCTGTAAACAATTTCCATTTAGATCCAAAACTGTTTTAAAATGACATGGATGTTGTTCTTCCTCTATGGAAAATTACCTTAATTACCTTTTGAATTTAATAAACAATTCAAAAATTGCACCTTCTGAATGTCGTAATTAACTTCCAGTCGTCTGTCTTAACCCTAAAAGACCCAAAAACAGTTGACTGTCAATAATTCACAACCATTCCTACATACAGTCAACAGCATACCAGGCTTCACACTTTGTGCTTGAGAGTACAAAGTGTGAAGTTCTGTTTCGGGAAACAGCTGGTACATACAAATTATACAAACTCGCGATGAAAACGCGCGCTCATCTGAACAATCAACGCACGATACATAGCTATCAAAGCGCGCGTCAACGCGCGATCGCATGCGTCTAGATACTTTTTCTGCGCCGCGTTAAAGCTCGCTGACGCGCGTTAATGTACGCTCATGTGATCGGTTGTATGTATATCTGAACATAACCTTATCCTACTAATCCTATTAATATTATAAATTTGAAAGTATGTCTGTCTGTTTGTTTGTTTGTTACTCTTTCACGCAAAAACTACTGAACCGATTTGGATAACATTTAGCAAAAAGATAGAAGATAGCCTGGATTAAAACAAAGGCTACTTTTTATTCCGATATTCCCAAAAGAACGGGAACCACGCGGGTGAAACCGGCGGCCGCTTGTCGTTCATAATAACAGCGGGTTTCATAAAGAGGTATTTACATCAAGCAGCAAAAGGCATATAGACTTGTATCACATTAATAGTCACTTTTTCGTTGACAATGTTATTACTTTACCTTAATTGTTCTGCTATACTTGCCAAGAAAAAAAATCTTCACATATCTATTTCTATTTACATATCTGTAAGACGAACGAACGCTTATCTGAAGTTATCGCTACGCAAATGTAAACGGCTGATGTGTTCTTGACTGTACATACGTACGGGGTGCGTGAAAAATGCCAGAAGTCCCATTCCGCCATTTCGAATATGTATTCGTAAAGCGTTTTGCTTCCGTAATGCGACGACGAAGAGAATTTCACGCCAACATCTGTTCTTTCCTTTCCATATGCGTACGAATATGCTTTATAAATATTCTTATTATATTTGTGATATTTAGAAAATATCCGAGAGATTTGTCGCGTATTTAAAAGTCGTATTTTGTCACTTTGTGATACCCAATAAACTTATAAGTACAAATACTTCAATTGTCGGTTCGGACCATATGTTATGATTGAAACCAATGATATTATGTGTGGTGCTTTTTTTGCTTGTTAGAGTACCTACATTTAAGACGCTATGCGGAAAAAGCACGTAAGCAGATATGTCATACGAGCTCGCATTGTGAAAATTGCTTCCCAATTCTATATATTCATATATATATTTTTATGAACGACGGGGAGCCTCTTAGCCTTCATCAGACCTGATGTTAAGTATTGATAAGGCTGGAGATGGAAGCGAGCCTCTCCCGGAATCCTCAACCACTGAGGAACTGGCTATCTTATCTCTAACTGCCGGAACACAACAATGGTGAAAACATTGTTGTTATGGCGTCAGATTTAGATAAGATAGTGGTAGCTAGCCAGGCGTACTTACAACAAGTCCAACCACCAACCAAACCGAATACAATATGTACCCCCGCTGGGAATCGAACCCGGGACTCGTGGGTCTGATACCGGTGGATGTACCACTAGACCACAGAGGCGGTTAATACCGGTTAATACCTGTCACTATTGTTGCCGTACAACATCTGACCCAACAACCAAACGCCGCCATAATGAGGTGTAGCGATAAATGTGATATTCATATATTTCTCCCTCAAGGCCAACGGTACAGTCGGGGAACATCCTGGTTTACCAGTAGAGTTTTTTTAGGGAGCTTTATTAAAAAACAATTATAGATATATAGAAAAAGTTTATATCACAACTTATAAAAATATAAAAAGGTATTTTATTTGAATACTAAATTATTTCTTTAACTTTAGTACTTTCCGAGAAAACGTTTCCAAAAAAATTTAGTAGTCAACCGGGAAGTTCTATAGATAATATTTGACGTGCCCAATGGCACAGTGGTCCTACTAATTAATATTTATAATTTTGTATAATTAATTTAAATTCAAACCTTCACATTTCATGCTGCAATGGCCTCCTTTCCTTCCCTTTTTGCACCAATCTTTGTTGTTTATCTGAAAAAGAAAAACGTTTTATTTTTGCAAACACAAATTACACAACTTTCGCTAGGGTCGGTCATGGGACTTGTGACCAAAAAATATAAGACAAAACCCTTTTTTCGTAGCGCTCGCCAAATCAAAATCTAACCTTCCAACTATCATGTTTCATGTGCACTGTGTATAATAATTAAAAATATACCAGACATACCGTTCACCATTTGTGAAGGGTGGATATTTTCAGAAGGCAGAAAAAAACTAAGTCTAACAAAGGTTTGACGTAGTTTTGCTTTCGTCGACGTAGTTATATACTTTCGGAAATTCTTATAGGCAATGAAATAATTACTGTCAATATATTTCTCTTTACTAATCTAGTCTAGTCTTTGTATTCAGCGGGGCAACAGCGCCAGTGGTACTATGCCACGCAGCTGTGAGTTGGACGGCGTTTTTTTGTTATAGTATAAGATTATATATATAACGGTTACTTGTTTTTCTTCTAATTTGTAAATATTAAATAAACCCTTTCCTAATTGGTGATAATAATAAATGGCAAGTTATGATTTGGATGGTGTATCGGTGCTATGGGATTTCAGGGATTTCTAAAATTAAAGTCGATGGGAATCGCCATATAAGGACCCTTCGCTTAACCTACGCTTAGTTCAAAATGTAGTGTTACGTCTTTTTCCTCACGTATTTCTAGGAATAATTCTCGGACTTATTTGAAATACGAAAGAATAGAAACATTCTTGTCTAACGCTAAGAATAAAACTTTGAACTCGCGAACATATGCAGACAATGTATGAAGGTGGATGGGATAATAAAATTTTATTGAATATTCCCCGTTCATTGTTTACAGACGTCAACAAAGTTTGTCTCAATTTGTGATTGTGTGTGATGTACGAACATTTGATATTGTTTATTGAAAAAGAAAAAGTATTATAATCAATTAATAGTATAGTACAACTAATTATTTGCTACTTCTGACGTTGTTTTATATGTAAAGATATTAGATATAATTAGATTGACCCGATGGAGCAGTGATCTAGCCTGCTTCGCTAGAGGTCGCGGAATTAATCCCAGAAGTTTGTTTTTGGTGTCTTACTATCTTTTTCTTTATTCGTTAATATTTTTTATCACTTAGTCTAACTAATTATAATACCACATTAATTATATGATTCTATATACATATTTATATCACCTCTTTATACATAAAACTATGTAGAATAAAAATAAAGCTGAAAAAGTTTAACCCTGGAAACATAAACAAACTCTTCCAGTTCAAAATAAATCCAAAACGAATTATTTAATAATAAAGTAGTTAACATTTATTAAGCATTAAATGTATTTACCCAAATCCCAATGCAGAAAACCACGATTCCCTCACAAAACGATACTATTCAGTTCAGCGTTCCGTTGAATCGAAACCGATGTCACTGTATCGGCGATTTCATACAAATAAATAAGGGGAATTAATTAAAAACCTGTTTGCTGACAAAATACAAAACCACGATTCGAGAGGGAATACTAAATGTTTCCGTAGTCGTCATTTTGTATTTTCCCCGAGTCACACAAAAAGTATTCTGGATTCTGTGACGGTGACAATGCGTCGATTCTCTTTTGTTTCGTTCGGATGTTTTAATTAATAGAACTTTTGGATTGAGCTGTGTTTTGTGATGTATGATTGGGGAAGCAGACTTTTAAATGAACGTATTTTAATGAAATGTAATGATAATTGATGGGTTTTTAGGGAAGAATTTAGCGAGGTCGGATTAACGCTAGCGTCGTTAGCGTAAAGCTAGATTGGGCCCACATAGCTAGAGAAAAGCTGAACATGAACTTGAATTTGGATGACATTTTGCCAATTTTGCCAAAAAAACGGCAAATAGTCACGTTTGTTGTATGGGAGCCCCCTTAAATATTTTCTATTTTTTAGTATTTGTTGTTATAGCGGCAACAGAAATACATCATCTGTGAAAATTTCAACTGTCTAACTAGACAGACGATCGGACGGACGGACAGCGGAGTCTTAGTAATAGGGTTCCGTTTTACCCTTTGGTTACGAAACCCTAAAAAACTGGCATCGAAATGCTCTCAATAATATAATTAGTATTAATCCGATTTTAATCAATGTTTTTCGCATCGCTGATCGACCTCAAAATAATGATGAAAAACTTTATTCAGAACGAGTTTTCAACTTTTCCTTTATCAATTTAAATTGTTAAAATGCAATGGAATTGCGGTGGAGCGATTAATGTCCGATACTGGAATGTAATGAGAGAAAATGAGAGAGTATGTATTACGAGAGAATTTAAGTACTCATTTAAATAAAAAAGTCGGGTTAGTTACACCATATCTAACTCAAGAACAGCTGAGATTTGAAAGAAATATGACACTAGACTGGTCTAAAATATAGGACACATTTCAACCCGATATTCTCGAACCTCGCGAGTGAAACCGCGGATTTACCACTAGTTTTTCATGAAAAATATCCAGACGGGATACCGACGTGAAGGAGAGCAGTTCTAAGCAGGTGGAGAAAGTTTTTTGTTGTTTATTTAATACTTTATGTTATAATTACCTTTAGTCTAAAACAATTTTTGAGGTAAATTTTTCAAAGAAAACTTTTCTGATATCAGTAAAGCTACTATAGTCAAATGAAAAGTCTTCTTGAACACAATAGAAGAATAATAATTATAGAAAAATCAAATTAAATAAATCAATATTGTTTTTTTTATGATTTAGTAATTTTTGCATTTTTCAATGCTATTTTTATACTTATGGTAAATTTTAAATAGAAAAATATTGGAAAAAATTAACTCGGCCACAAGTGAATTCTCAGACGGAAGAGCTCGTCTCGAGAAGTCTCGGTAGCTCAGCGGTTAGAGCATTGGACCGGATTTCCAAAGGTAGCGCGTTCTCCCGTCTGAGAATTCACTTGTGGCCGAGTTAGTTATTTCCAATATTTTTCTATTTAAAATTTACCGCAATATTGTTTTCTTCATATTAAACTAGCGGCCGCTCGCGGTTTCACCCGCGTGGTTCCCGTTCCCGTGGAAATATCGGTATTAAAAGTATTCTATGTTTAAAGCCAGGCTATCTACTATCTGTGTACCAAATTTCATCCAAATCCGATCAGTAGTTTTTGAGTTTATCAAACAAATAAACAAACAATCAAATCTTTCCTCTTTATTTTATTAGTATAAATGTTAGACGTCAACAAAATGGTGGCAATTGGCTTTATTTTACTGTGTTGTCGAAACGAGTCGCTGCCGATGGTTGATGCATTTCATTAATTTGATGTTCATGTTTCGATATTAATCGATGGTTTTACATTTCTATCCACGTCATTGTGTTGAATTTATTAATTACTGTAGTGATGTGAATGTCAGCACCATTTAATAATATATTCATATTGTTTCATGTATGTTTGGTACTTACTGTATCTTGAGAGAGAGGTCGTAGGTACAATAACTTTTTAAATATTTTGTTTTGAATTTAATATCACTATTGGGCTATAAGCAATGACGATTGCTTTGAATTGAAGTAGATAAACATATTTAAATTAAACGGATATTAAACGCGTAGAGCGTAAGTATAGGTATTTCACCTACATAAATTTTTGGACGTTCGTTTAAATTGTTAAAATGCCTTATTGATATGTTAGAAAATCATATCAATAGGAAAAACATACTAATTAACATAAACACCATACATAAGCAGGCCAACAAAGGATACATAATTGAAAACCGCATCAAAATCGGAGTAGTAGTTTTGTAGATAAATGGCAACATTGGTTTGCATAAACAAACAAACATCCTCCCACTCCAAACGCATATACTGTCTTCGTCCGTTGTGGGTAAAAACAAAACAGAATAAGAAAACTAAAGCCCACTTTGCTGTGCGTCAAACAGATTTACTTCTGATGTTTAGCTCACAATCAAAAAAGGCATTAGCAACATTCTACATATGAAATGTTTTTCAAAATCGGTTCATTAATTCCGGATATTACCTTCTGATGATTACTTCACAAGCTTACAAACTTTTACTCAGTATAGATTATTAAATGACTTGACTCCTTACTTGTCTCTATTGCAGGTAATATCAAAAGTATTTTCCGCAACCAAAGCCGTTTCTTAAGCCATCTTCGACAGTCTCAGTTAAAAATTTCAAACGTAAACTTTACCGTTACCCTGTGTCACTTAGAATCGTATAAAGGTTTTTGAACGAATTAAGTGATACAGTTGTTAAGTTGTAGAAAATTATAAGCTTTCTTTGCATATAATATATTAATTCTCTACGACGCACCATTTTAAAGATATTAGCTTCTATCCCCTACTCTGATGCACCTCCTAAACGGATTTTTAGTATGTTTACTCCTTAAGCACCTTTAAAACTACCTGATGAAATTGATTAGGTTCCAGCTCACGCACTCTACACCTCCTTTTTGGATATTCGTTGAGTGGACTATATTGAACTAAGGAATAATATGGCTTTCTACCGGTGAAAGAATTTTCAAAATTGGTAAATAAATTCCAGAGATTACTTCCTACAACCAAACATCCAAACTTAAAAACTGTACCAATTTATAAAATTAGTGTGGAAAGTATAGATTATTATAATATTAAATAACTTGACTTCTAACTTGTCTTACTATAGCAGATAATAACACAAGTATTTTCCGTTACCAAATGCGTTTTTGAAGCTATCTTCGACAGTTCCAGTTCAAATTTTCAAACGCGAAGTTAACCGTCACCTGATATCACTTAGAATCGTTCAAATGCAATTTGAATAATCTTACGTAGAGAAATGTCTCTTAAAAAGGGGAATTTCTGGTGTCAAATAAGTGCCATTTTTGCATATTCCTGTGTCATACATTATTTTATGTGGTAGAAGTCACGGTGAGAGATCATATTGCCGTAAATATGAAAGTCTTTTTTAAGTTTTCTGAATGTAACATTATTAACCTTTCGCTCGCGTCTTCGTCTGCGTGGAATTAAGTTTTCGCTTGGTTATGCCATCAATATCAATAGCAATAAAATATGTTCTATGCCCATCTTCAGACCCTGGATCCTGGAGTCCAGGGTTTAAGTTAGCTCCATAACAAAATTTTATCATTTAAATCGGTTAGCGGTTTGCGCCTGAAAAGGAACAATGGGCAGATAGACATAATATTTTCGCATTTATAATAATTACATTAACTTTACATTAACAATGTTATACCTTTAGGTATTTACGTAGTGAATTTTTACTAGTAATGAAATGGCAGTCTTCTTGTAATCGTATCAGAAGAAAATTAGTTTTCTACATTTTCGTCTGAAGAACCAAAACTTTCTAACCCCCCGTTTCCACTGGCAAAACATACAATAAAACATGTTGTAAACGTATAATGCGGCCACTGAGAGAATGCATTATTTGACAGCTCCTGTCAAGAGCCATTGGTCATCCTCTCAGCGGCCGCATTATATTTTACATTATGTTTTCTTTTGCTTGTATGTTTTGCCAGTAAACAGGGCAAATACTAGTAATGTAGTTACTTACTAGTTAGGTAGTTAATAATGTAGTTACTTACAAAAAAATCATTTAAATGATCCGTGTTTTCAATCAGTTTTTTTTTTACTTGCGTACCATATCTTTTTCACAATAATTCATAAATCAAATCAAATCAATATCAAATCAAATCAATATCATTTATTCAGTCTACGCTGTTACAAGCACTTATAAACGTCAAAGAAGCTACGCCATCGGCTCACAAACCCTACGGCGGGAGACCTTGTAACGAGAAGAACCGGCAAGAAACTCGTCAAGGGCTATTTTTTTCTCCCTGTTTTATTCATACAGAGTCGTCAAATTGAAAAGTGAGCTTAACATATCAGTAAGGTCAATTTCCATCACAAAAGAAAATACTAATTATAATAATACAATTTATGGCTATCCTAACCGTAAACAATTTTCAACTCGCAAGGAAGGACTTACATTTAACATTTCTCGCATTACGTATCTAAAACAGATATAAATATTTTTATGTGCGATAACTTTAATTTCACCATCGATAATGTATTCGTTCTGCAAAATTTGACGTCTGCTTTTGATTTATTCGCCAGATGTGTTCGTGGCAACAAAAGAAACATGTTTTGCGTACACCCAACTCAGCAAATAAAGATTATTTATATAAATATTGATCATAAATATTCGATTCACGTGTTCTTTAATATTATGTATGTAACATACAATAGTGATTTACTGCTGAAATGTTATCGATGATAACGTTGGTATAAATTACTAATACTTTTAGTACGGTGTTTTAGCTGTTGCCGGGACCAGCAACGGCTTAACATGCCTTCCGAAGCACGGAGGAGCTCGAGATAATAACTTTTTGGTCACCCATCTTGTGACCGACCGCTGCGAAAGTTTAACGGCTACGATCGCAGGCCGAGCGCGCGAACTAGAGTCTATTCTGCGGGCCTATTATCATCTATTAGAAACCATCATGTTATAAAAACGTTTTGTTTGCGTTTTGTTTTTATTGAAGTTGTCACTTCACATTTTTGAGGTGATGATTGAGCGAAGACGTCACAAAATTTTCGTTAAAAAACAAGCTTGCTTTATGAGATTCGTAGTACGAAATAGCATGGTAAGATTGAAACAATACTGCGCAAAGAGATGGCGGTAGGCCCCCTGTACGAGCAGTTAATAGTCAGATTTTACATGTTGGTTTTTAGAGCGCAATGTCGCTCATAGAGACGGTTTTCGCATTGCAAGTACTTGGTAATACTATACAGGGTGGAAATTTAAAACGGGGCACGAAGGGCAGGTACTATAACCGATGAAGCTACATGAAAACGTTCTTAGGAAACCATCCTTAATTTTTTGAGTGATTTTGAACTACAATATTGAAAAAAAAAATACAGCCAGCAGAAAAAAAAATCAGTTTTCGATTCTTTTTATGTCAATTCATCCTGTTTTTATTGAAGATCAAAACATTTTATGATACCTACTACGGTATGAGTACTAGAAAAGTAAGAAATCGCGAAAAATATTTTCGTAATTTGATTCAACAAAAATACTTGTAGGTGAAGCGGATACGACTACAAGTAGCGCGAGCGTTTTTTGAGAACTGCCCATTTTCCTGCTGACTGTACATTTTCTCAAAAAATAAAAGATGGTTTCTTAAGAACGTTTTCATGTTTCTACAACTTTTTAATATCTGCCCTTAGTGACCCGTCTAAATTTTCCACTCTGTATAGTGTAACGGTAAAGCCATGTGTGATTTTGACTGTACTTTATCGGCTTTGCGCATTAAGGCAGACAGAGTTAATATCTTTTTATCAAAATTCTGATACAATTTCCGTCTTTCCCGGTGAATTTCCCTAAAATTTTCTTTTTCATTTCTGTCTCCATTTTATAATGTAGCTGCTTAAGAAATGCTTAATCACTAGGTGAGAGGATTTCTGTACAAAATGTACCAAGAAATATTTTTTAAAATTTTCACTATGTAGGCTACCTTTTCTCATTCTCCATCTTTCGAACAACTTATCGATATATTCTTTATATATCGATAAGTTAGATAAGTTTATATTCTACCCAGCTCTATCTGAGAGAGCAAACAACGCACCTTCGAGACGCTCATCAGAGCGACACAGCCTTGAGATTAGCAATTCAGGGGAAAGCATTAGCTCATTTGTTATCATATTTTTTTAGATATTCAAAACTTTTGAAATAGTATTGACGACGTATCATTAAAAAAATATAGAAAAATGTAGTTGTATGTTATGTATTTTTGGAACGAAGTTGCTTATCGCGCGTTGCGAAAGGGTGCTAGACGGAAAAAATTAAGACCAAAAGTTGTAACGACACTTTTTGTGTCATTGACCTACGTTTGAACAAACCACGCACATATGGTACGACTATTGTGTCAGTT